>JARQOD010000006.1:228328117-228562430 GCA_033576555.1 Oophaga sylvatica | reverse complement strand
ATAAAAAAAGGCTGCACTCAAGCATACTAAAGCATGACAACATAGAATATATGAAATTTTGAATAGCAATATGGCTTTGGAATATAAGGAAAAATTTGAGACGCTTAGTATAAACATTTGGCCAAACATTTTAAAGCTCAACAACCATCGTCAAGGTGGTCTCAATTCTGTTGAGTCCCTAACCTAATGTGAACATACTCTATTAGGCTGATATCTGAATTTCTGGGCGAATATGCACCTCTGTCAGTAATGCCTGCATTTATGGGTAAAGTAGGGAGCTGGTGTAATTAAAATCACACCTGGTGGGAGCGGAGTGCTCGGTCAGTAAGCTAACATTCAAAAGACAAAAAACCTGACTAGCACATCCAGACTAATGTGAACTAGGTGCAAACCAAAGGGAGCTACCCTCATGTAAAACATCCAAAAAAAGGCTGCACTCAAGCATACTAAAGCATGACAACATAGAATATATGAAATTTTGAATAGCAATATGGCTTTGGAATATAAGGAAAAATTTGAGACGCTTAGTATAAACATTTGGCCAAACATTTTAAAGCTCAACAACCATCGTCAAGGTGGTCTCAATTCTGTTGAGTCCCTAACCTAATGTGAACATACCTCTATTAGGCTGATATCTGAATTTCTGGGCGAATATGCACCTCTGTCAGTAATGCCTGCATTTATGGGTAAAGTAGGGAGCTGGTGTAATTAAAATCACCACCTGGTGGGAGCGGAGTGCTCGGTCAGTAAGCTAACATTCAAAAGACAAAAAACCTGACTAGCACATCCAGACTAATGTGAACTAGGTGCAAACCAAAGGGAGCTACCCTCATGTAAAACATCCAAAAAAAGGCTGCACTCAAGCATACTAAAGCATGACAACATAGAATATATGAAATTTTGAATAGCAATATGGCTTTGGAATATAAGGAAAAATTTGAGACGCTTAGTATAAACATTTGGCCAAACATTTTAAAGCTCAACAACCATCGTCAAGGTGGTCTCAATTCTGTTGAGTCCCTAACCTAATGTGAACATACCTCTATTAGGCTGATATCTGAATTTCTGGGCGAATATGCACCTCTGTCAGTAATGCCTGCATTTATGGGTAAAGTAGGGAGCTGGTGTAATTAAAATCACCACCTGGTGGGAGCGGAGTGCTCGGTCAGTAAGCTAACATTCAAAAGACAAAAAACCTGACTAGCACATCCAGACTAATGTGAACTAGGTGCAAACCAAAGGGAGCTACCCTCATGTAAAACATCCAAAAAAAGGCTGCACTCAAGCATACTAAAGCATGACAACATAGAATATATGAAATTTTGAATAGCAATATGGCTTTGGAATATAAGGAAAAATTTGAGACGCTTAGTATAAACATTTGGCCAAACATTTTAAAGCTCAACAACCATCGTCAAGGTGGTCTCAATTCTGTTGAGTCCCTAACCTAATGTGAACATACCTCTATTAGGCTGATATCTGAATTTCTGGGCGAATATGCACCTCTGTCAGTAATGCCTGCATTTATGGGTAAAGTAGGGAGCTGGTGTAATTAAAATCACCACCTGGTGGGAGCGGAGTGCTCGGTCAGTAAGCTAACATTCAAAAGACAAAAAACCTGACTAGCACATCCAGACTAATGTGAACTAGGTGCAAACCAAAGGGAGCTACCCTCATGTAAAACATCCAAAAAAAGGCTGCACTCAAGCATACTAAAGCATGACAACATAGAATATATGAAATTTTGAATAGCAATATGGCTTTGGAATATAAGGAAAAATTTGAGACGCTTAGTATAAACATTTGGCCAAACATTTTAAAGCTCAACAACCATCGTCAAGGTGGTCTCAATTCTGTTGAGTCCCTAACCTAATGTGAACATACCTCTATTAGGCTGATATCTGAATTTCTGGGCGAATATGCACCTCTGTCAGTAATGCCTGCATTTATGGGTAAAGTAGGGAGCTGGTGTAATTAAAATCACCACCTGGTGGGAGCGGAGTGCTCGGTCAGTAAGCTAACATTCAAAAGACAAAAAACCTGACTAGCACATCCAGACTAATGTGAACTAGGTGCAAACCAAAGGGAGCTACCCTCATGTAAAACATCCAAAAAAAGGCTGCACTCAAGCATACTAAAGCATGACAACATAGAATATATGAAATTTTGAATAGCAATATGGCTTTGGAATATAAGGAAAAATTTGAGACGCTTAGTATAAACATTTGGCCAAACATTTTAAAGCTCAACAACCATCGTCAAGGTGGTCTCAATTCTGTTGAGTCCCTAACCTAATGTGAACATACCTTATTAGGCTGATATCTGAATTTCTGGGCGAATATGCACCTCTGTCAGTAATGCCTGCATTTATGGGTAAAGTAGGGAGCTGGTGTAATTAAAATCACCACCTGGTGGGAGCGGAGTGCTCGGTCAGTAAGCTAACATTCAAAAGACAAATTACACCAGCTCCCTACTTTACCCATAAATGCAGGGACTCAACATAATTGAGACCACCTTGACGATGGTTGTTGAGCTTTAAAATGTTTGGCCAAATGTTTATACTAAGCGTCTCAAATTTTTCCTTATATTCCAAAGCCATATTGCTATTCAAAATTTCATATATTCTATGTTGTCATGCTTTAGTATGCTTGAGTGCAGCCTTTTTTTGGATGTTTTACATGAGGGTAGCTCCCTTTGGTTTGCACCTAGTTCACATTAGTCTGGATGTGCTAGTCAGGTTTTTTGTCTTTTGAATGTTAGCTTACTGACCGAGCACTCCGCTCCCACCAGGTGGTGATTTTAATTACACCAGCTCCCTACTTTACCATAAATGCAGGCATTACTGACAGAGGTGCATATTCGCCCAGAAATTCAGATATCAGCCTAATAGAGGTATGTTCACATTAGGTTAGGGACTCAACAGAATTGAGACCACCTTGACGATGGTTGTTGAGCTTTAAAATGTTTGGCCAAATGTTTATACTAAGCGTCTCAAATTTTTCCTTATATTCCAAAGCCATATTGCTATTCAAAAATTTCATATATTCTATGTTGTCATGCTTTAGTATGCTTGAGTGCAGCCTTTTTTTGGATGTTTTACATGAGGGTAGCTCCCTTTGGTTTGCACCTAGTTCACATTAGTCTGGATGTGCTAGTCAGGTTTTTTGTCTTTTGAATGTTAGCTTACTGACGAGCACTCCGCTCCCACCAGGTGGTGATTTTGGTGTTGAGCTTTAAAATGTTTGGCAAATGTTTATACTAAGCGTCTAAATTTTTCCTTATATTCCAAAGCATTTTATTCAAATTCATTATTCTATGTGTATGCTTTAGTATGCTTGAGTGCAGCCTTTTTTTGGAGTTTTACATGAGGGTAGTCCCTTTGGTTTGCCTAGTTACATTGTCTGATGTGCTAGTCAGGTTTTTGTCTTTTGAATGTAGCTTATGACCGAGCACTCGCTCCACAGTGTTTAATTCCCGCTCCCTATTTACCCTTTAAATGCAGGCATTACTGACAGAGGTGCATATTCGCCCAGAAATTCAGATATTCGGCCTAATTAGAGGTAGTTAATTAGGTTAGTGGTACTCACAGATTGAGGACCAAAAACCTTGATACATGTTGACTATGAGCTTTTAAAATGTTGGCAAATGTTTATCAAAAGCGTCTCAAATTTTTCCTTATATTCCAAAGCCATATTGCTATTAAAATTTCATATATTCATATGTTTGTATGCTTTAAGTATGCTTGAGTAGCAGCCTTTTTTTGGATGTTTTACATGAGGGTAGCCCCTTGTTTGCACTGTTCCATTTGTCTGATGTGCTAGTAGTGTTTTTTGTCTTTGAATGTTAGCTTTACTGGACGAGCACCCCTCCACAGTGGTGTTTTAAATTACACCACTCCCTACTTTACCATAAATGCAGGCACTCTGACAGAGGTGCATTTCGCCAGAAATTCAGATATCAGCTAAATAGAGGTATGTTCACATTAGGTTAGGGACTCAACAGAATTGAGACCACCTTGACGATGGTTGTTGAGCTTTAAAATGTTTGGCCAAATGTTTATACTAAGCGTCTCAAATTTTTCTTATATTCCAAAGCCATATTGCTATTCAAAATTTCATATATTCTATGTTGTCATGCTTTAGTATGCTTGAGTGCAGCCTTTTTTTGGATGTTTTACATGAGGGTAGCTCCCTTTGGTTTGCACCTAGTTCACATTAGTCTGGATGTGCTAGTCAGGTTTTTTGTCTTTTGAATGTTAGCTTACTGACCGAGCACTCCGCTCCCACCAGGTGGTGATTTTAATTACACCAGCTCCCTACTTTACCCATAAATGCAGGCATTACTGACAGAGGTGCATATTCGCCCAGAAATTCAGATATCAGCCTAATAGAGGTATGTTCACATTAGGTTAGGGACTCAACAGAATTGAGACCACCTTGACGATGGTTGTTGAGCTTTAAAATGTTTGGCCAAATGTTTATACTAAGCGTCTCAAATTTTTCCTTATATTCCAAAGCCATATTGCTATTCAAAATTTCATATATTCTATGTTGTCATGCTTTAGTATGCTTGAGTGCAGCCTTTTTTTGGATGTTTTACATGAGGGTAGCTCCCTTTGGTTTGCACCTAGTTCACATTAGTCTGGATGTGCTAGTCAGGTTTTTTGTCTTTTGAAAGAGGTAGAATCAATACCCAGTAGGGGAATAGACTTCCGCAGGGGTATCAATGGAAACACACAACGTTTGGCAAAGTCAAAATCCATCAGGTTAATAGCTGCTCCTGAATCAGCAAAAGCCTGAGCAGAAAATGTGGACAGGAGCAAATCAGGGTAACAGTCAACAGAAATTTAGTCTGAACACTACCCAAGACAACTGAGCGTGCAAAACGTCTTCCCCGCTTAGGGCAGACTGAAATAGCTTGAGAGGCCTCACCACAGTAGAAACATAACCCATTGCGCTTTCGAAACTCACGATGCTGTGCCCAGAAGTCACTCTATCACACTGCATGGGCTCAGAAGGGCTCAGAAGCTGGCTCACAAGGCAACACTATCTCACGCATACCTCTGCGCTCACACAAACGTCTGTCAATTTGAATAGCCAATGACATAGAATCATTGAGACCAGAGTGAGCAGGGAATCCCACCATAACATCCTTTACATTCTCTGACAGCCCCCTTCGGAAAAAGGGCTGCCAAAGCATCATCATTCAATTTGGTCAGGACTGCCCACTCTCTGAATTTCTGACAGTACAACTCAGCGTCTTCAAGACCCTGATTTAATGCCAACAAGTTTTTTCAGCTTGATTAGTGATATTAGGTTCATCGTACAATCACCCCAGAGCCTGAAAAAATGCATCAATATCATTCAAAACAGGATCCCCAGGTGTCAGGGAAAAAGCCCAATCCTGAGGATCACCGCGCAGGAGAGAGATGACAATTTGAACCTGCTGTGCTGCGTTACCTGAAGACTTAGGCTTTAAGGCAAAAAACAACTTACTGTTATTTTTGAATTTCAGAAATTTAGCCCGATCCCCCAAAAACAAATCTGGCATGGGAATCCTAGGTTCCTATAATAGAATCCAATCCAGCTCCATGTGAAGTCAAAAAAATCCTTTATTGAATCGCTTGTCAGCTAAAAATGCTTGCTTGCATAGTAGGTGCTGCGGTGCATGTTGCAATTACATGTTTCGCTCCAAAAGATGAGCTTTGTCAAATTGCTAGGCTGCATGCTCACTGCGGACGCCAGCTTTTAAAATAAGTGCCAGTCATTCCAAAGCTCACCACCTTCTGTGACATGATTAGTCCTTAGGTGTGGTTGGTTAATACTACTAAACTCCTTAATGCATTCAGCGAGCATCACTCGCTTTTACAAGCACACTATTAACCGTATCAATGCCATTTATATACTATTCATCTTTGTTTTTGAATGATGTCTAGATGCTGATCTAATCATTAAAATATAGTAATGGATATGCTTCCGCGGTGAATCTGCTTAACTGCATTACATGAATATATGTTATGCAACTTTTATTTATATGCAAATGTCAAATATTATTCATTGTATTTTATTTTATTATATTAGTAATTATGTTTCATTTCATTAATTTTTTATCATATTAATTCTAATATTATGATTTATATATTTCCTTTTTTTTTTTGTTTAAATATTGATTTCGTTTAATAAATTATATTGCATAATTATCAATAAATATACGAAATATCCATTCTATTATTCATACCTAGCGGTTGTCTGGTGTTAAAGTTCATTATATACAATGCTTCCCTCATCCTAAGCTTCTTTAATTGATCACTCCTCTTTCCTGATTTTTCACCCGTTCTAAACCAGTTAATACAAGATTATCAGTCCTACCCCTGTGATACTGTACACAATGTCGTGCTACCCCCGAAGATAATCTAGTACTATGCAAGCAAGCATTTTTAGCTGACAAGCGATTCAATAAAGGATTTTTTTGACTTCACGTGGAGCTGGATTGGATTCTATTATATGAACTTTCAACATGAAGTGGGGAAGTCTCGGCATAATCCTTTGCTCCTGAGAAGGACTCCATCAACAGGGAGGTGAGCTGTGCATTTCTTTGGGGCCAAGCCTCATTTTTTGTATCAATCCTAGGTTCCACAACCGGCAATCCAGCAAGATAGGTAGCAATACTCCGAACCTCAGTAGCAAACTGATCCACACGGCCAGACAACTGTACAAACTCCATTGAGAGAAAACAAATCCTCCTCAGCACCCAGAGAAAAAGAGGGAAAAATGCAACAGACAGAAAAAAGAAAAAAAAATCTCTGACAACTCTGACAACATTTTTTTTTCTTTCCACACTATTTTTCCTTTCTGTGAGTACCATATAATTTTCAGGTCAGGCCGGTGATACTGTTATATTTCGGAAGCTAAGGAGGACAGGAACAACAGCAGGGCAGCCAAACACCTGAGATGTTGGTAACTGATGGATTTAAGATTCCTAAACTAACGACACAACTAGAGGTAGCCGTGGAGCGTTCCTACGTTGATCCTAGATGCCTCGACACAGCCTGAGAGATAACTACACCTAAAGGCAGAAAGATGAAAGCTATCTGCCCCGGAGCAGATCCCCAAAGAAAATAGGAAGCCCCCAAACATATAATGGCGGTTAGACAAGATGAAAATGCAAACATAGGCAGAAAATAGACTGAGCAAACGCTGGGGCCACAAGCTGACTAAATAGGATAGAACAGGAGAGATTACTTTCTGCAACCCAGGAAACCCTACAAAAATCCAACAATTCTGATTACAAAAATACTGAGATCACACGATCTCGCCACCCGCTAAATCAGATCTCAGTGTGAACAAAAACCAAGCCGCAGCCGCTGAAAAAATAGGAAAAAGCAAATGAGCAAATAACAATGACTGCAGAAAAACTATGAGGAGCTCAGGCCCCAGGAGGGGACATGGCTGACCTCCACAAATGTGCAGAAAACAATGCAAAAAGCAAGCACAAAAAGAAAAGCAAAAAATATCTTATCTGAAAGCAGGAGATGCAGGCAGGACTCCAGCAAACTTCCAAATGAACCAGGAACCACAATTGAGACAAGAACAATTGATCACCGACAACCATCATGGGAGGGAACCTTCCTTACATCAGACCAGTCCGTGATTCCAGATTGCCACTCCTCACTGAAAGGTTCAGTACTGTCTGTAACCACCAGAGGGAGCCTCTGCTCAGAAACCATCTCTAGCACATTCATAACAGGGTTCTGGTGATGCTGAGAGGTATTGCTCTCTGTTAAGATGATGGTCCACAGAGGTCAGGTGGAATAACCTAGTGCTCAAAAATCAGTTTTTAGCAGGTTTGAGTGAAAGAGTTAAAGATTTGCTCATTGCTTATCCTGCACCTGCTACTTTGGAATCAGCTATGCAGTCAGCTATCCGTGTGGATAGAAGATTGAGAGACAGGCAGAATAATGAGAACCTCTTATAATGCTAGACCAAGGCTCTCAGGATACCCCCGTCGACAGCGGGGAGCCAATGCAACTTGGGGTGATGTCCTCTCATTCCCAGGAGAGGGAGAGGAGGTTCTCTGAGGGGCTATGCTTGTATTGTGGTAAGGCTGACCTTTGTATTAAGCAATACGAGGTTCGCATAAGGAAAGAAAACAAAAAAGGTCAGTAGGAGCAACACTCCCGTTCGTATTGCATTTTTACGGTCCGCAGGAGTTTTTTTTTCTGGTAATTCCATCTATCGTGGTCATTCCATTGATTTTCAGATCATGGTGGATTGTGGTTCTGCACTGAATTTGATTGAAAAACAATTTCTAGACAAAATATAAATTTGATTCTGAACCATTGTCAACTCCTATTCCTGTGGTGGGAATTGTTAACACTCCCCTGGAGCATGGGTGGCTGTCTCAAAAGGTCACTGGGTTCCAACTTATTGTCAAGTTGGAGCATCAGGATTGTATTGACTTGTTTGTACTGGATAAATTGCCCGTTCCAGTCGTCTTGGGTTTAACCAGGTTAAAAATGCACAATCCTTTGCTGGACTGGTCATCTGGTATTATAAAGTCCTGGGGTCAGGAGTGTTATGGTAAATGTTGTAATGTTCACATTGCTGCTGTTGTATTGAGAGAGCTACCTGAAACCTTTCAGGATTTCTGGAAGGTATTTTCAGAAGTTGAGTCGCAAGCTCTACCACCCCATAGAAATTACGATTGCACTATTGAGTTCGTCCCAGGTGCTTTACTCCCTAAGAGTCGTTTATTTAATCTAACGATTCCCTAGAGGGAGGCCTTAAAGGAATACCTACAGATTAGTTTGGCTGCAGGTCATATAAGAACCTCTAAGTCTCCTGTGGCTGTAGGATTTTTTTTGTCAAAAAGAAGTATAGTGGCCTTAGACCGTGTCTGGATTTTCAAGAGATTAATAAGATCATTGTGCGTAATCCTTACCCGTTGCCGCTAATTCCTGATTTGTTTAACCAACTTACCGGAGCTAAGTGGTTCTCTAAGTTTGACCTTCGAGGGGAATATAATTTGCTGCGGGTGAAGGAGGGCGATGAATGTAAGACAGCCTTTAATAGGGTCATTTTGAGTGTCTGGTGATGCCTTTTGGCCTTACTAATGAGCCTGCATTTTTTTAAATTTCATTAAAATGACATTCTGAGGCCGTTGATCGGTTGGAGTGTTATTGTTTATTTGGACGATATTTTGATCTATTCACCTGATCTGGAGTCGCATTGGCAGAAAGTCCGCGAAGTTCTACAGATTTGAGCGAAAACAACCTCTTTGCTAAATTGGAAAGTGCGAGATTGTGGTACAGAAAATGAGTTTTTTTGGGGTACTTGATCTCCAGTGATGGGTTTGAGATTGACTCGGTGAAGTTTCAGGCAGTATTGGATTGGCCTAGGCCTGAATGTTTAAAGTCTGTCCAAAGATTTTTAGGGTTTGCCCGTTATTATAGAAAATTCATAAATAATTTTTCTGTTATCGCTAAACCCATAACTGATCTCACCAAGAAGGGTTCTCATACTATCCAATGATCCACTGAGTCAGTGGAGACTTTTGAGCATCTCAAGGAGAGGTTTAGCTCTGCTCCTGTTTTGATCCAGACAGATGAGAGCAAGCCTTTTCTGGTAGAGGTTGATGACTCATCAGTAGGGGTGGGGGCAGTTCTGTCCCAGGAGGAAGAGGATGGGGTGCATTCCTGCGCTTTCTTTTCTAAAATTTTTTGGAGACTGAGCTCAACTATGATGTTGAGAACCGAGAGCTACTAGCTATTAAGCTCACGTTTGATAATTGGCGACATTTTTTGGAGGGGGCTAGACATCTGATACAGGTTTTTACTGATCATAAAAATATGATTTATCTGGATGCTGCTAAACATTTGAATACCCGTCAAGCCAGGTGGGCACTGTTTTTGCCCGGTTCCATTTCTCCGTAACATATATCCCTGGCACAAAGAATGTTAATGCAGATGCTTTGTCTCATAGTTTCTCTCCAGCAATTAATACTGAGAAGAAGGAATGTATTTTGCAGAGAGGTGTAGTGGTGGCAGCATTGGGTTCTGAGTTTGAGAATAGTATCCTAGAAGCCCAGAATTCTGCACCAACAAACACTCCGTATGGTCAATTATTTGTGCCCAAAGCCGAGTGGAGAGCTTTGTTTGCTGAATGTCATGAGTCTCGGCTGGCGGGTCATCCAGGGATTTCAGAAACTAGAAAGTCACTCGGTCGAAGTTTCTGGTGGCCCGGGTGGCATAGAGAAATCATCAAGTGGGTTCGTCAGTGTACGTTGTGCCCTAGGTCGAAGGCCTCTCATGCCCCGGCTGCAGGATTGCTGTGCCCTTTGGAGGTTTCTAGCTCGCTATGGATGCATCTTGCTATGGATTATATCACCGATCTGCCGGTTTCTGAGCATTTTTCTGTCATCTGGGTTGTTGTGGACCAGTTTAGTAAGATTGTCATCTGGTCCCATTCAATAAATTACCCTGCGCCAAGACTCTAAGGCATTTGTGAAGGAGATAGTCAGGCTCCATGGTCTTCCCACGGACATTGTTTCCGACAGAGGACCACAGTTTGTGGCTCGCTTCTGGCGTGCTTTTTGTGACAGATTAAAGGTTAATTTGTCATTTTCATCAGGTTATCATCCGGAGTCCAATGGCTAGACCGAAAGGAAGAACCAGGACGTTGAGCAGTTTTTGAGATGTTTTGTAGCAGACAATCAGGAGACGTGGTCGGAATAGCTACTACTAGCCGAGTTTGCTCATACGTCTGCCTCGGCTGGGTGTTCTCCTTTTTTTTGCTGTACAGGGAGACATCCATCTTTCGGTACATTTTCAAAGATTGGGATGGCAATGCCTGAGAAGGAGAGCTTTTTTCTGGAAGTTTGGAAAGGGCTTGGACCAAAGTACTCTATAATCTGAAAGAGGCGAATAGGAGGTCTAAGAAATATTTTGACAGGAAAAGAAAGAAGGTGTTGTTCGCAGTTGGGGACATGGTCTGGTTGTCCTCTAGGAATCTGCGTTTGAAGACCCCGTCTAAAAAATGGGGCCTAAATTTGTAGGACCCTTCAAAGGGGTTCAGGTTGTCAACTCTGCAGCTGTGAGATTAGGTATTTTCAAAGTCCTTATTATGACAGCGGCCATAGTCCCTTCAATTCACATAATACACCAATTCAATTATGGACCAACCCATAAGAGATATGAAGTGAGAGGAAACAAGTGTATTAAAATTAAATATATTTATTTCACAATATTTAAAAGTAGCAGAACAAAAATTAAAACACAGGATAATTGGACCTCCAAATGAAGGAAAAAAGGGGAGTGGTGTTAGGCTCAGCCCCCATCCAAGGTAGAATAGGGAATTAGGTCATTCATGAATGACCGATAATTCATAATGAGCACACTTGCAAATCCTGCATCCCATATAATAATATAGGAATCCTCTAGGATCCCAAAAACCCAAGACCCCATATAGAAACTACAAGAAGGAATGAAAACCAAAGCTCTTATTTAAACCCTGTGGAGTAAGTGTGCCCAGTCAGTATATCCACCTGCTCTCATAATGTACCAGAATTCTACATCTCCCCAAGGATGCTTAAATCTAACTGATCAATGCCGCAAATAGTAAGGCCTGTAGGATTACATTCATAGTATGTCTTAAAATGTCGGGGTAGGGTTTTGAGGAGCGACAAATCTTCAATTGTCTGTGATTTCTCTATGTCCCTAACATGTTCCCTTACCCTTACCTTAAGCTCACGAGTAGTGAGTCTGATGTAAATCAAGTTTGCAAGGGCATTTAGCATAATAAATAACTCCCGGAAGTGAAAGTAAGATGTTTTCTTATTTCAAATTTTTTAGATCCGTCAGAATTTACAAAACTCAACGTTTTTTGTAAATTCAAACAGGCCTTACAGAGGCCACAGGGAAAAAAATCCCTGTTGTAGTGGTTTCTTTCTTTGGTTCCGTGTTGGGTCATAATGGCTGCAAACCAATACATTTTTCATGTTCTGACTCAGTCTAGCTGCTAAAGATGGTGCAAGTGGAATAATTCGGTGTAAAACAGGATCAGTCATGAGGATTCCCCAATGTCTATGCAGAATAGCTCTTAAATCATTCCATTGATTGTTGAATGTAGAGATGAATCGTACTTGTCCCTCTATTTTTTTGACATCCTTGTCATGGGCCGGATATACAAGATTTTCTCTGTTAGTTTTTATTTCTCTTCTATATCCCCGTCTGATCAATTTCTTACTATAGCCTCTGTTGATAAATCTCTGTGTCAAGTCCATTGCCTGGCTCTCAAAGGCATCTTCTTCTGAACAAATCCTATGGGTCTGGAGAAATTGACCCATGGGGACACCTCTTATACTAATAGTGGCGGGAGGATGCAAAGACGTTGCGTGTAGGAGGGAATTAGTGGCTGTGGGTTTTCTGTATAGATCGGTAGTAATCATCCATTCCTTTTTCATTTACTTTAATTCATAAATTCAAAAAATTCAAGTTCCCTACTATATTTGTGAGTAAGTCTGAAATTAAGGGAATTGTTGTTTAGTTGGTCAATCAAGGTCTCTAGTTCTACCACAGTTCCCTCCCACAGATACCAAATGTCGTCAATAAATCGCATACATCCCTGTACTTTAGCAATCTCTGAGGTCCCTTCCTCCTGGAGGATGTCCCTTTCCCATGCCCCCAGGAACAAATTGGCATAAGAGGGGCACATGTGGCTCCCATGGCAGTGCCCTGAACCTGGAGGTAGATTTGTTTGTTGAAGGTAAAAATGTTGTTAGTTAGGACATATTCCAGGAGGATGAGAAGTAAATCTACCTGGGTGGGCACAAGGTTGCTGGTTTTGAGGTACCAGGAGACCACCCTTAGTCCATCTTGATGCCTGATGTATATAGAGCTTCCACATCCGCCGTGACCATAATCAAGTGGACTTCCAACAAATATGATTTAATCCCTGTAAGGCAGCCGTGGTGTCTTGTATAAAAGAGGGAAATGAGGCTACCAAGGGTTTTACATACCAATCAATGAAATTGGAGATTATTTCATTCAAAACTCCATTTCCCACTACAATCGGCCTACCTAGAGGATCCAATAAATTTTTGTGTAGGTTTGGAATAAGGTAGAAGGTAGGCAATTTAGGATGTCAATTTTTGATGGAATCTACCATTTTCTTTAGGTATTATACCCTGGTCAAAAGCCTTTTCAAAAATTAGAAGTAATTCTACTGGGTAGCTGGTAAGGGTATTGTAGCATAGTTTTTTATAACATTTGAGGAAATGTAATAATTTATATGCCTGTTTTTCATACTGTTTGGAGGGCCAAATTACGACCTTTGCCTGCTTTCTTGTATACTACATCCGTAAAAGATTGTAATTCCATAAAGGCTTTTCTTTCTTCTTTATTTATTTTAGATATCCTAGGTGTTTTATGTCCTAAAGCCTCAATTTCTGTTGTTACTATTTTGGTAAATACCTCTATGGCCCGGACAAGTGCTTAGAGGTGGAAATTTTTGGGACTTGTTGACTAGACTATCAGGGAAATTACTTACCTGTGGAGTTATGATTTCTTCCAAGAGTGATTCAAGTATTTTTAATGCTTACTTTTCCTCATCCGAGGCGAGGGTATCTCCCATGTTGTTTCTGTGGTGTAATTTTTTAAAAATTAATTTTCTGGCGAAAACATGTAGGTCTTTCACTGCCTTGAGTCTAGATGGCAGGAGGGTGAAAAGGTTAGGCCTTTTTCTAATAACTGGAGTTGTGTATCGGACAGTATGTGTTGAGACAAATTGATTAACTTATAATGTGCACCTGTAGATTTTTTACCTCTTGCTCTCGTTTTCATTCCTTCTTGTAGCTATGGGGTCTTAGATTTTGGGGATCCTAGAGGATTCCTATATTTTTATGTTTGTTTTTAAGGATTTAATTTTCTCTTCTTTATATCTATTTAGGACATGTCGGTGATAGTTTATTCCCTTCCAGCCACCTTGATGATCATCATCTACAAAGGATATGAATTATATTGCAAGTGCGAGCGCTGGGACTATTCATTAATTCTTTTTACAAGAAGAGCATATTTGGACTTTAATCTGGGTGGGATCAGTGGAGATATATGCGATCAGAACATTATACCTCTGAAAATTTTAAAAAAATTGGATATATATGGAATAGGGTTGAGCATTCCGATACCGAAACCCAGTTCCGTTACCTGAAATCCAATGTAAGTCTATGGGAACAAAATATCGGAATTAAAAATATTCCGATATTTTGTTCCCATAGACTTACATTGGATTTCAGGTATCGGAACTGGGTTTCGGTATCGGAATGCTCAACTCTAATATGGAATTTTAATATTAATAAAAAATCACAACCCCCCCTTCACTTTTCCATTAAGGGATTTTAGAATTGAATTTGATTAATCCATCTTATCACTTTCTTGTTCCTATTTCTGTTTACTTAGCACCTTATTCACAATAAAACACCGTTTTGGTACCTTTAATTTGTTTTATTATATCATTGGGGATGCACTTCTGAGTCCCTATTTGATTATTGGAAATAAATGGGTGTCCTAGTTATAATCACATATTTATGTATAACTATGTGTGTGTATTCATGTACGTATGTGTGTGTAAATGTGAGTTTGTTAGTAGCATGTAACATATTACAGGTATTTTCCCGATTTTGACAATTACTTCTATACATCCCTACTTGCATCATATATCATCATTTATCATTCTTTATATTTATCTTTTCCCCTATCTTCATCACCTTGTCCCTCACTTATTTATTATTGTTAATCTTTATTAGCTCACAAGGTTCACAAATTAGTTTTAATATTTGTTCCCCTTCCTCTTTGGATTACTAGGTCCCCTCTTATACATATATTTAATATATTTATTATCACATATTTGTATACACATGGTGTTTGTAATAATGTGTGTGCATATAGCATTATATATATATATATATATATATATATATATATATATATATATATATATTATGTTACATATTACAGGTATTTCCCTGACTTTCAATGACTTCTATACATCCTTATTTGCACCTTACATCTCTTATGCATCATTTCTCATATTCATCTTTTCACTCCTAGCTTTATGACAGTCTCTTCACTTATTTATTTATTATTTATTGTGAACTTTTATTATCTCACAAGACCCTTAAATTAGTTTTAGTATTTATTCCCCTTCCCTCTTCAATTACTATGTTCTCTCTTATATATCCAATATTTGATATTTTTGGGGTTTTTGGACAATTAAGCTTATTTATACCGCTACAGACAAATTTATTTGTATGCTCCTTACATTTAAAAAGGACAATTCTTTATTATATTATAAGCTGAACACATAGTTTCTTCAGTTTATTATTTGATATGCCCCCCTTTTTATTGGAAATGTCCATTAATTGTAATGCTCCCGTTACATCAATCTTATTTTGTCATTATTTGGGATCAAGGTCACTTATACAGCCACAGGCACTCTCTGCTATAGGTTTACGCATGGATTCTATATCATATCCAGTTACTTAGCTGGATGACTTCCCTATCTCTACTGGTCCGTATTCTCCCCTCTGACTTCTGGAAGTGTTGCATTATGTGACCGCAGTACCTAGCATTTTTCTGGAAGTTCCTTTAGCCATAGGTCCTGTGCACATGCGCTGCTTGGGATTGGTAGTTGTCCTATCATCAGCACACATGAAAGTTTTAAAGAGCCCTCCTTTCCCCATGCCATATACGCCCCCTTCAGAAGAAGCGAGCAGCTAAACAGCGCCCGACGGGCATGTGGGAGGAATAGACCAACACAGGGACCTGTTGGCACTTACCCTTTTCACCTAGTTGGCACCTTCCTTACTCCAGGTAATGGCACCATCATTAGCATATTCATTAATGTATTCCAGTATTAGGGTAAGACTTGCATCTTTTGTATTCATGTAAGGGGTACTTGAATCAGGGAATTAATTATATGAGCATTTTTGCCTGGATAATATATTGAATTAACCCTTGCACTCTTCTCTGTGAGATATTCTTTTGGCTGCCTTGACTTTACATCATAAGAAACTGCCTGTTATATCCCCGCTAGTAGCACTTTATACATGCACATTGCACCTTCTTTTGTATTTTTTGTATATATTGTATGTTTGGTATAATGTCCAACTTTAGCTTACTAGTTTGATACTTCATACCAGCATATTATATAATCATTAATAATTATTATTTTCAGGTGCCATTTATATTTACTCTAATGGGTTAACTAACCAGCTTTATCTTATGGTCCTGTTGTGAACGTATTGGAGACGACTTCGGAGCTGAAGCTCCCTCTGGTGGTTGCTGAGGGTATTGAACCTTTGTTGAACACCAAGAGTCCTACACCTGCAGTGGACGAGTGGTTGTCAGGTGGTACTGACTGACCTGATATAAGTGAGCTGACCTCCCATGATCCTCGCCGGTGATCAATTCTTCTTCATGTTCTAGGTTGGAATTCAGCTTGCTTTTCTGCTGTCTCCTGCTTGCATTCAGATAAGTCTCTTTCAGTTTTCTTTACTGTAGTTTGAATTCCTTGCTTTTTGCTGCATTGCTTTTTGTCTTCAGCCGGGTCCCCTTTGGGGGGCTTTTGCTGGTCTCCGTTGACTTTTTTGTATTTGTTCATTTGCTCAGTTCTTGTGATATTTTACTGCTGGGTTGCTACGTGTCCACCCCGGAGATCTGACATAGGTGGTCGAGACCGTGTGGTCTCAGTATTTTTGGATTCAGAAGTGTTGGAGTTTTTCCTAGGATTTTTCTGGGTTGCAGACAGTATTCTCTCCTGTGCTGTCCTGTCTAGATAGTTTTGGGCCCCAGCGTTTGCTCATTCTATTTTCTGTCTGTGTTCGTATTTTCATCTTGTCTAACGGCCATTATATGTCTGGGGGCTTCCTATTCTTTTGGGGTCTACTCGGGGCAGTTAGCTTTTCTCTTTCCATCTTCAGGATAGCTATCTCTCCGGCTGTGACGAGGCGTCTAGGGCTCCGTAGGAACGTCCCACGGCTACTTCTAGTTGTGCGGTTAGTTTAGGGGTCTGCAACCTATTAGTTTCCAACCTCTCTGGTGTTAGGCTGCCTATGCGGTTTTTTGCTCCTGCCTCCTCAGCTACCTAAACATAACAGAATCACCGGCCAGACTGAAAATTCTATGGTACTCAATAGAAGGGAATAATAGTAAAGGAAAAAAAAAATTTTTCAGAATAGTCAGAATTTTTTTTTTCTGTTTGTTACATTTTTTTCCCTCTTTTTCTCTGGGGGCTGAGGAGGATTTTTTTTTTCTTCTCAATGGAGATTGTGCAGTTGTCTGGTCATGTTGAGCGGCTCGCCGGTGAAGTTCGGAGTATTGCTACCTATCTCGCTGGGTTACCGGTTGTGGAACCTATTATCCCCATGCCAGATTTATTTCTGGGGGATCGGTCTAAGTTTTTGAATTTTAAAAACAACTGTAAGTTGTTTTTTGCTTTGAAGCCTCAGGGAACACAACGCAGCAGGTTCAAATTGTCATCTCCCTGTTGCGCAGTGACCCTTAGGATTGGGCCTTGGGGATCCTGTTTTGAATGATGTTGATGTGTTTTTTCAGGCTCTGGGGTTATTGTACAATGAACCTAATGTTACTGATCAAGCTGAAAAAACCTTGTTGGCATTGAATCAGGGTCATGAAACCGCTGAGCTACATTGTCAGAAATTCAGAAAGTGGGCAGTCCTTACTAAATGGAATGATGATGCCCTGGCAGATCTTTTTTGGAAGGGTCTGGCAGAAGCTGTAAAGGATGTTATGGTGGGATTCCCTGTCCCCTCTGCTCTCAATGACTCTATGTCATTAGCTATTCAAGTTGACAGACGTCTGCAATAGCGTAGAAATATGCGTGAGATTGTGATGCCTTGCGGGCCTGTCCCTGAGCCCATGCAGTGTGATGGAGTGACTTCTGGGGCACAGCGTCATGAGTTTGGAAAGCGTAATAAGTTGTGCTTCTACTGTGGTGACGCTTCTCATGCTATTTATGTCTGCCCCAAGCGTGGAAGATGTTTTGCTCTCTCAGTTGTTTTGGGTAGTGTTCAGACTAAATTTCTGTTGACTGTTACCTTGATTTGCTCCATGTCCACATTTTCAGCTCAGGCTTTTGTTGATTCAGAGGCAGCTATAAACCTGATGGATTTTGATTTTGCCAAACTTGTGGTTTTCCTATGATACCACTGCGGAAGTCTATTCCTGTGCTGGGCATTGATTCTACCCCCTTGGCGGAGAATAAACCCCAGTTTTCTCCCCAGGTGATAATGCGGGTTGACCCGGACCACCAAGAGAATTGCAAATTTTTGGTGTTACATATTTTACATGACACTGTTGTACTGGGTTTTCCTTGGTTACAGACTCACAATCCTGTTTTGGATTGGAAATCTGTGTCTGTGACCAGTTGGGGTTGTCAATGTGTTTGTGCTGACACTCCTGTTTTTTCTGGCCCCCCAGTCTCAAGATGTCCCTGACTATTTGACTGATTTTTCTGATGTGTTAAGTGAGAGTAAGTCTGCATCCTTACCTCCTGATAGAAGCTATGATATATTGAGTTCGTACCCGGTTGTAAATTTCCCAAGGGTCGGCTCTATAATTTATCTGTACCTGAGTATGAGGCTATTCGATCTTATATCAAAGAGTCTTTAGAGAAGGGTCATATCAGACCATCCTCTTCACCCTTGGACGCCGGCTTTTTCTTTGTGGCCAAGAAAGATGGCTCATTGAGGCCGTGTATTGATTATCGTCTCCTGAATAAGATCACTGTTAAATATCAATATCCGTTACCCTTGATTTCTGACCTATTTTCCAGAGTGAAGGGTGCTTGTTGGTTTACCAAGCTTTACCTCAGGAGGGCGTATAATCTTATTTGCATCAAGCACGGAGATGAATGAAAGCTGGCATTTAATACCCCAGAGGGGCATATTGAGTACCTAGTGATGCCTTTTGGGCTCACTAATGCACCTTCCGTCTTCCAATCCTTTAAGAACGATATTTTCCGGGATTTCGTGGATAAATTTCTGATCGTTTATTTGGACGAAAGCTTGATTTTTTCCAATGACTGGGATTCTCATGTGGAACATGTTCGGACTGTATTCTGGATTTTGAGAGAAAAAGAATTGTATGTGAAGGGATCAAAATGTCTTTTTGGCGTAGAGAAGGTTTCATTTCTGGGATTCTGTTATTGAAATGGACCCGGTCAAAGTTCAGGCCATTTGTGATAGGGATAAACCCACTACATTGAAGGCTCTTCAGAGACTTTTGGGTTTTGCTAATTTTTATCGTAAATTTAAAGCAAATTTCTCTGGTATTGCGAAACCACTGACTGATTTGACCAAGAAGGGTTCTGATGAAGTGAAATGGTCTCCTGAGGCAGTTTCTGCATTTCAGGAGCTTAAGTGGAGATTCACTTCTGCTCCTGTTCTGCGCAAACCTGAAGTTTCTCTACCATTTCAGGTGGAGGTTGATGTTTCTGAGATTGGTGCAGGAGCCACATTGTCACAAAGGGATCCGGAGACCTCTAAAAGTAACCCTTGTGCCTTTTTCTCTCGAAAATTTTCCCCAACGGAACGTAACTATGATGTGGGTAATCGGGAGTTATTGGCCATGAAATGGGCTTTTGAGGAGTGGAGACATTGGCTGGAAGGATCAAAGCATCAGGTGGTGGTCCTCACGGATCATAAGAACCTGGTTTATCTTGAATCAGCCAAGCGACTTAATCCTAGACAGGCCAGGTGGGCCTTGTTTTTCACATATTTTAATTTTGTGGTCTCTTTTCTCCCAGGCACTAAGAATGTTAAGGCGCATGCCCTCTCGAGGAGTTTCTTCCTGGATTCTCCTGAGGTTACTGAGCCTGCTGTTATTCTGAAGGAGGGTGTGGTTATTTCCGATATTTCGCCCAATTTGAGACTGGCTTTGGAGAAATTTCAGGAGGATAAACCTGAACGTTGCCCTTCTGGGAAATTGTTTGCCCCAGACCAGTGGAGGAAGAATGTGATGTCTGAGATTCATTGCTCCACATTGGTTGGCCATCCTGGTATTTTTGGTACCAGAGAGGATTTGGTGAGTCGGTCCTTTTGGTGGCCCACTTTGTCTCCTGACATCAGGGACTTTGTGCAGTCCTGTGGAACTTATTCTCGGTCCAAACCTTGCTCTCGCTTTAGTGGTTTGTTAATGCCATTGCCTGTGCCAAGTGGCCATGGACCCATAACTCTACGGATTTTATTTCCGACCTCCCTGTATCTCAGAGAATGACCGTTATTTGGGTGATCTGTGATAGGTTTTCCAAGATGATATATTTTGTGCCACTACCTAAGTTGCCATCCTCCTCTGAGTTGGTGCCCTTTATTTTTTCAACAGGTGTTTCGGTTGCACGGCTTTCCAGAGAACATTGTGTCTGACAGAGGAGTCCAATTTGTGTCCAGATTTTGGAGGACAATTAGTTCCAAACTGGGAGTTCGGCTGTTTTTTTCCTCTGCGTTCTACCCTCAGACTAATGGACAGTGTTATGTTTCGGTAGCTGAGGAGGACAGGAACAACAGCAGGGCAGCCGAACACCTGAGATGTTGGTAACTGATGGGTTGTAGATTCCTAAACTAACGACACAACTAGTGGTAGCCGTGGAGCGTTCCTACGTTGATCCTAGACGCCTTGTCACAGCGTGAGAGATAACTACACCCAAAGGCAGAAAGATGAAAGCTATCTGCCCCGGAGAAGATCCCCAAAGAAAACAGGAAGCCCCCAAACATATAATGGCGGTTAGACAAGATGAAAATACAAACATAGGCAGAAAATAGACTGAGCAAACGCTGGGGCCACAAGCTGACTAAATAGGACAGGACTGGAGAGATTACTTTCTGCAACCCAGAAAACCCTACAAAAATCCAACAATTCTGATTACAAAAATACTGAGATCACACAATCTCGCCACCCACTAAATCAGATCTCAGTGTGAACAAAAATCAAGCCGCAGCCGCTGAAAAAACAGGAAAAAGCAAATGAGCAAATAACAGTGGCTGCAGATAAACTGTGAGGAGCTCAAGCCCCAGGAGGGGACCTGGCTGACCTCCTCAAAAGTGCAGAAAACAATGAAAAAAGCAAGCACAAAAAAGAAAAGCAAAAAATATCTTACCTGAAAGCAGGAGATGCAGGAAAGACTCCAGCAAACTTCCAAATGAACCAGGAACCACAATTGAGGCAAGAACAATTGATCACCGGCAACCATCATGGGAGGGAACCTCGCTTATATCAGACCAGTCAGTGAACCCAGATTACCACTACTTGCTGAAAGGTTCAGTACTGTCTGTAACCACCAGAGGGAGCCTCTGCTCAGAAACCATCTCTAGCACATTCATAACAGTACCCCCCCCTTGAGGAGGGGTCACCGAACCCTCACTTGTGCAACCAGACCGATCAGGATGAGCTCGATGATAGGCACGGATCAGTCTCCTAGCATGGATGTCCGAAGAAAACACCCAAGAATTGTCCTCCTGACCATAACCTCTCCACTTAACCAAATACTGGAGTTACTGTCTAGAAAAATGAGAATCCAATATTTTCTCAACCACATACTCCAGATTGCCCTCAACCAAAACAGGGTCAGGAGGCTCAGCCATAGGAACCACTGGCTCGACAAACCTCTTCAATAAGGACTTGTGGAACACGTTATGGATCTTAAATGTCCCTGGAAGAAGAAAAACGGAAGGAAACAGGATTAAGAATCTCCATGATCTTATAAGGTCCAATCAACCTGGGCTTAAACTTCGGAGATGCAACCCTCATAGGGATATTTCTTGAGGACAACCAAACCAAGTCCCCCACTTTAAACCGAGGACCATCAGTCCTATGCCGGTTGGCAAACCGTTGGCCTTCTCCTGAGAGAGAGACAACCTCTCCACTACCTGGTCCCAAATCTGCTGCATTCGCTCCACAACAGAGTCAACACCTGGACAGACAGAAGCCTCCGCCTGTCCCGAAAAAAATCGAGGGTGAAACCCAAAATTGCAGAAAAATGGAGACATCAAGGTGGCAGAGCTAGCCCTATTATTAAGAGCAAACTCAGCCAAAGGCAAAAAAGAGACCCAGTCATCTTGATCAGCAGACACAAAACATCTCAAATAAGTCTCCAAGGTCTGGTTTGTTCTCTCGGTTTGTCCATTGGTCTGAGGATGAAAAGCAGAGGAGAAAGATAATTGAACACCAAGTTTAGAACAAAATGTACTCCAAAATCTGGAAACAAACTGGACTCCTCTGTCAGACACAATGTTCTCCGGAATGCCATGCAACCGAACCACGTGATGAAGGAACAAAGACACCAATTCGGAGGAGGAAGGCAACTTAGGTAATGGCACAAGATGTATCATCTTGGAAAACCTAATACAGATTACCCAGATAACGGTCATTCTCTGAGAAAAATAAAATCCATAGAGATATGGGTCTATGGCCTCTTGGGCACAGGTAATGGCATCAACAAACTACTAGAGCGATAGCAAGGCTTGGAGCGAGAGCAAGTCCCACAGGACTGCACAAATTCCCTGACGTCACGAGACAAATTAGGCCACCAAAAGGACCGACTCACCAAGTCTCTGGTACCAAAAATCCCGGGATGACCAGCCAACGCGGAACAATGAATCTCAGACATCACACTCTTCTTCCACTGGTCTGGGACAAACAATTTCCCAATAGTGCAGCGCTCAGGTTTATCCTCCTGACACCCTTCCAAGGCCAGTCTCAAATTGGGTGAGATGGCGGAAAGAACTACACCCTCTTTCAAAATAACAGTAGGATCAGATAACTCAGGAGAGTCCGCAAAGAAACTTCGTGAGAGTGCTTCTGCCTTAACATTCTTAGTGCCAGGAAGAAAAGAAACCACAAAATTAAAACGTGTGAAAAACAAGGCCCACCAGGCCTGTCTAGGATTAAGTTGTTTGGCTGATTCGAGATAAACCAGATTCTTATGGTCCGTGAGGACCACTACCTGATGTTTGGCTCCTTCCAGTCAATGTCTCCACTCTTCAAAGGCCCACTTCATGGCCAATAACTCCCGATTACCCACGTCATATTTACGTTCAGTTGGAGAAAATTTTCGAGGGAAAAAGGCACAAGGGTTACTCTTAGAGGTCTCTGGATCTCTTTGGGATAAAATGGCACCTGCCCCAATTTCAGAGACATCAACCTCCACCTGAAACGGTAGAGAAACATCAGGCTGCCGTAGAACAGGAGCAGAATTGAATCTCTGCTTAAGTTCCTGAAACGCAGAGACTGCCTCAGGAGGCCAATTCACCACATCAGAACCCTTTTTGGTCAAATCAGTCAATGGTTTAACAATACCGGAGAAATTACCAATAAATTTACGATAAAAATTGGCAAAACCCAAAATCTCTGAAGAGCCTTTAATGAAGTAAGTTTGACCCAATCATAGATGGCTTGAACCTTGACCGGGTCCATTTCAATAACAGACGGAGACAAAATGAATCCCAGAAATGAGACCTTCTGTACGCCAAAAAGACACTTTGATCCCTTCACATACAGTGCATTCTCTCTCAAAATCTGGAACACAGTCCGAACATGTTTCACATGAGAGTCCCAGTCATTGGAAAAAATCAAGATATCATCCAAATAAACAATCAGAAATTTATCCACAAAATCCCTGAAAATATCATTCATGAAGGATTGGAAGATGGAAGGAGCATTAGTGAGCCCAAAGGGCATCACTAGGTACTCGAAATGCCCCTCTGGGGTATTAAACGCCATCTTCCATTTATCCCCGTGATTAATGCGAATAAGGTTATACGCCCCCTGAGGTCAAGCTTGTTAAACCAACTAGCACTTTTCACCCTGGAAAACAGGTCAGAAATCAAGGGTAACGGATATTGATCCTTCCCAGTGATCTTATTCAAGAGACGATAATCAATACACGGCCTCAATGAACCATCCTTTTTGGCAACAACGAAAAAACCGGCACCCAAGGGTGAAGAGGATGGTCTGATATAACCCTTCTCCAATGAATCCTTGATATAAGATCGCATAGCAACGTGTTCAGGTACAGACAAGTTAAAAAGGCGACCTTTAGGAAATTTACCACCAGGCACTAATTCAATAGCGCAATCGTAGCTCCTGTGAAGGGGCAAAGATGCAGATTTACTTTCACTAAATACATTCGAAAAATCAGTCAAAAAGTCAGGAACATCCTGAGACTTGGGAGAGGCAGAAAAAACAGGAGTGTCGGCATTAACACATTGGCAGCCCCAACTGGTCACAGACACAGATTTCCAATCCAAAACAGGATTATGAGACTGTAACCAAGGGAAACCTAGTACAATAATGTCATGCAGATTATACAGCACCAGAAATTTGCAACTCTCCTGATGATCTGGTTCAACCCTCATTATCACCTGAGTAGAAAAACTGGGGTTTATTCTCCGCCAAAAGGGTGGAATCAATGCCCAGTAGGGGAATAGACTTCCGCAGGGGTATCATGGGAAACCCACAACGTTTGGCAAAGTCAAAATCCATCAGGTTAATAGCTGCTCCTGAATCAACAAAAGCCTGAGTAGAAAATGTGGACAGGGAGCAAATCAGGGTAACAGTCAACAGAAATTTATTCTGAACACTACCCAAGACAACTGAGCGTGCAAAACGTCTTCCCCTTTTAGGGCAGACTGAAATAGCATGAGAGGCATCACCACAGTAGAAACATAACCCATTGCGCTTTCGAAACTCATGACGCTGAGCCCCAGAAGTCACTCTATCACACTGCATGGGCTCAGAAGCTGGCTCACAAGGCAACACTATCTCACGCATACCTCTGCGCTCACACAAACGTCTGTCAATTTGAATAGCTAATGACATAGAATCATTGAGACCAGAGGGAGCAGGGAATCCCACCATAACATCCTTTACATTCTTTGACAGCCCCTTCCGAAAAAGGGCTGCCAAAGCATCATCATTCCATTTGGTCAGGACTGCCCACTTTCGGAATTTCTGACAGTACAACTCATAGTCTTCAAGACCCTGATTTAATGCCAACAAGGATTTTTCAGCTTGATCAGTGACATTAGGTTCATCGTACAATAACCCCAGAGCCAGAAAAAATGCATCAATATCATTCAAAACAGGATCACCAGGTGTCAGGGAAAAAGCCCAATCCTGAGGATCGCCGTCGCAGGAGAGAGATGACAATTTGAACCTGCTGTGCTGCGTTACCTGAGGACTTAGGCTCTTAAGGCAAAAAACAACTTACTGTTATTTTTGAAATTCAGAAATTTAGCCCGATCCCCAAAAACAAATCTGGCATGGGAATCCTAGGTTCCACAACCGGCAACCCTGCAAGATAGGTAGCAATACTCCGAACCTCAGTGGCAAGCTGATCCACACGGCCAGACAAATGTGCAAACTCCATTGAGAGAAAAAAAAATCCTCCTCAGCACCCAGAGAAAAAGAGGGAAAAAACGCAGCAGACAGAAAAAAAAAAATCTCTGACAACTCTGACAACTTTTTTCTTTCCAAACTATTTTTCCCTTCTGTGAGTACCATATAATTTTCAGTTATGGCCGGTGATACTGTTATGTTTCGGTAGCTGAGGAGGACAGGAGCAACAGCAGGGCAGCCAAACAACTGAGCTTTTGGTAACTGATGGGTTGCAGATTCCTAAACTAACGACACAACTAGAGGTAGCCGTGGAGCGTTCCTACATTGATCCTAGATGCCTCGTCACAGCCTGAGAGATAACTACACCCAAAGGCAGAAAGATGAAAGCTATCTGCCCCGGAGCAGATCCTTAAAGAAAATAGGAAGCCCCCAAACATATAATGGCAGTTAAACAAGATGAAAATACAAACATAGGCAGAAAATAGACTGAGCAAACGCTGGGGCCACAAGCTGACTAAATAGGATAGGACAGGATATATTACTTTCTGCAACCCAGAAAACCCTACAAAAATCCAACAATTCTGATTACAAAAATACTGAGATCACACGATCTCGCCACCCGCTAAATCAGATCTCAGTGTGAACAAAAACCAAGCCGCAGCCAACTCAAAAACCAGGAAAAAGCAAATGAGCAAATAACAGTGGTTGCAGATAAACTGTGAGGAGCTCACACCCCAGGAGGGGACCTGGCTGACTTCCACAAAAGTGCAGAAAACAATGCAAAAAGTAAACACAAAAAGAAAAGCAAAAAATATCTTATCTGAAAGCAGGAGATGCAGGCAAGACTCCAGCAAACTTCCAAATGAACCAGGAACCACAATTGAGACAAGAACAATTGATCAACGGCAACCACCATGGGAGGGAATCTCCCTTATATCAGACCAGTCAGTGAACCCAGATTGCCACTACTCGCTGAAAGGTTCAGTACTGCCTGTAACCACCAGAGGGAGCCTCTGCTCAGAAACCATCTCCAGCACATACATAACTGGACAGACTGAGAGAACAAACCAGACCTTGGAGACTTATTTGAGATGTTTTGTATTTGCTGATCAAGATGACCGGATTTCCTTTATGCCCTTGGCTGAGTTTGCTTTGAATAATAGGTAAAGAAGATGCTAGCACAGCTGCAAGACTTTACTATGACTCAGGATACCCATAGACTTAACTTTCTTGACACCCTAGTCATCAAGGATCTTGATGGTAATTTATCTACAGATCTCTATCTGAAAGGAATAGTCTTCTCCATTTTGAGAGCTTTCACCCTCTCAAGAAGAAGAGCTCAATACCACAATCCCAGATCCAGCGAGTCACACGGATTGTATCTGACAACGAGCAATGTAACTCAAGAATACAAGAGTTACAGTCTAAATTCATTGCGAGAGGCTATCCTCCTCATACGGTACTACCCAAATCCACACCAAGGAATATTGATAGGGGCAATAGTAGACGCATACCTTTTGTACACGATTTCCATCCGGCCGCTTACAAAATTCATACGGCCATACGTAAACATTGGCACATCCTTCAAACTGCCCACCCTACCGTGGAAGCTTTTCAACAACCATTTTTACCTTGCTTCCGGAGGGCCCGCAATTTACGTGATACACTAGTCCATGCAGATATTGGCTCTACTAAACCCAATACTACTCAGAGATTCCTACAGAACCCGAATATGGGCACTTTTTCATGCCTTTCGTGCAATCAATGCAATAACATTCTGAAGGGTAATACTATACATCATCCGCATACGGGTAAAAAATACAACATCAAACACTATTTCACTTGCAACTCAAATTTTGTTGTATACCTGATCAAATGTCCGTGTGGTCTTCTCTACATTGGAGAGACCACACAGTGTATAAAGGATAGAATATCGAAGCATAAGTCCACTATTCGATGTAGGGAGACACTCCTCCCTATTCCATCCCATTTTATTGCTAAAGGACATAATGTATCACAAATGCGCTTTCAGGTTGTGGAACATGTTCCCCCGCCACGCCGTGGTGGCGATCGCATATCCCTGCTCAAACGCAGGGAAGCCTATTGGATCCATAGCTCAATACTTTACATCCTAAAGGTCTCAATAGAGACTATGACCTGCATGCTTTTCTCTAATGTGTGACTAAGAGGAGAGCAACAATAGTGGGTATTGTGATTATCTGTACTATTATTGTTATTCTGTTTGATTTTGTTATCTCCTTCCTCCACAGAATCGCTAATCCTGCATTTACTCATAGATGTCTCTGAACTATCTCTCACCCAACACCTTTCATCTTTATCTCGGCAATTCTCACCCCCCCTGCGCTCTCAGTAAAGTGTGAAACGCAAACACCAGGGGCTTGGAATGCAAGCTCCACACAGCACTATGAGATTTCTTCCTGACGCCGACGTCACTTCCGGTGTGACGACTTCCGGTACTCCGTGCACAGCCACGAGACAATCACTACACTGCCTACTTAATAGCTGCACTCTGCACTTCTCCCCACCTAGAGACTAGCGGTGGATTCCGCGTCCCAGGTCCCAGGTCACTCATACACTGCGGCTGGGTAAGTGCACGCTGCCATTATCTCCACAGAGATATCGCTTCTTTCTCCCATAATACTGACTGCAGTTTATCTATTGCACTATAGTATCCATAGTCAGCAGTCTCTATTAATAGATCTGAATACATTGTGAGACCGGTATGTCATTCATTAACCCTTCAGCACCCTAATTAATAGGAATTTCACCACCTCATATTCTATTACCTTTATTTTAGCGATCACTGGAGATATACACGGATCACTATTGTTACCTGCGGTATGTTCTCACTAAATCCTACTCTTTGCTCACCCATAACATGTGATATATCTGTATAAATAATATTTTCACTCTACAGACTCCATGCAGTTCTATATGCAAGTCATGCTCTATCCATTAACAACACTGTTACTAGGTATGTCACTTTTTCAAGTCTGCTTCACCACTCATTATCTAGAGTCCCTTGGATTAAGCATATTGTTGGTTGGACATTATTAGTTATCTAAACTCTATACTATTCGTTGCCTAAATTTTGAAGTGTATATACTTTATTTGTGTTTTTCATATGTGGTCCATTTACCAATCTATATTTTTGTTATTATTGTAGCACACTGATGAACGTCTTTGGACCGAAATGTTTGCTTTAGCTAAGTGACCACTGCATGTATTAAAATCTTCACTTAATACACCATTACGAGTGTGCCCAGTTTTTCTATACACATGCTTTGAATAATAGGGCTAGTTCTGCCACCTTGATGTCTCCATTTTTCTGCAATTTCTGGTTTCATCTTCGATTTTCTTCAAGGCAGGTGGAGGCTTCTGTCTGTCCTGGTGTTGACTCTATTGTGGAGAGAATGCAGCAGATTTGGGATCAAGTAGTGGTTAAGTTGTCCCTCTCTCAGCAGATGGCCCAGCGGTTTGACAACTGACATAGGACTGATGGTCCTTGATTTATAGTGGGTGACTTGCTTTGGTTGTCCTCAAAAATATCCCTATGAAGGTCTCAACTCCAAAATTTAAGCCAAGGTTCATTGGACCTTATAAGATCGTGGAAATTATTAATCCCGTTTCCTTCTGTTTGCTTCTTCCAGGAACATTCAAGGTTCTCAACATATTTCACAAATCTTTATTGAAGAGATTTGTCGAGCCAGTGGTTCCTATAGCTGCGCCTCCTGATCCTGTTTTGGTTGAGGGCAATTTGGAGTATGTGGTTGAGAAGATATTGGATTCTCGCTTGGGCAGGCGGAGACTCCAGTACTTGGTGAAGTGGAAAGGCTATGGTTAGGAGGACAATTCTTGGGTGTTTGCTTCTGACATTCATGCTGAAAGACTGGTCCATGCCTATCACCAAGCTCATTCTGATCATCCTGGTGGCACAAGTGAGGTTTTGGTGACCCCTCCTCAAGGGGGGGTACTGTTGTGAACGTATTAGAGATGACTTTGGAGCTGAAGCTCCCTCTGGTTTTGGCTGAGGGTATTGAACCTTTGTTGAACACCAAGAGTCCTACACCTGCAGTGGATGAGTGGTTGTCAGGTGGTACTGACTGGCCTGATATAAGTGAGCTGACCTCCCATGATCCTCGCCGGTGATCAATTGTTCTTCCTGGTCTAGGTTGGAATTCAGCTTGCTTTTCTGCTGTCTCCTGCTTGCATTCAGAAAAGTCTCTTTCAGTTTTTTTTACTGTGGTTTGAATTCCTTGCTTTTTGCTGCATTGCTTTTTGTCTTCAGCTGGGTCCCCTTTTGGGGGCTTTGGCTGGTCTCCGTTCATTTTTTTGTATTTGTTCATTTGCTCAGTTCTTGTGATTTTTTACTGCTGGGTAGCTACGTGTCCACTCCAGAGATCTGATATAGGTGGTCGAGACCGTGCGGTCTCAGTATTTTTGGATTCTGTAGTGTTGGAGTTTTTCCTAGGGTTTTTCTAGGTTGCAGACAGTATTCTCTCCTGTGCTGTGCTGTCTAGACAGTTTTGGGCGCCAGCGTTTGCTCAATCTATTTTCTGTCTGTATTCGTATTTTCATCTTGTCTAACCACCATTATATATCTGGGGGCTTCCTATTCTTTTGGGGTCTACTCCGGGGCGGTTAGCTTTCCTCTTTCCATCTTCAGGGTAGCTATCTCTCCGGCTGTGACGAGGTGTCTAGAGCTCCATAGGAACATCCCACGGCTGCTTCTAGTTGTGCGGTTAGTTTAGGGGTCTGCAACCTATTAGTTTCCAACCTCTCTGGTGTTAGGCTGCCTATGCGGTTTTTTGCTCCTGCCTCCTCAGCTACCTAAACATAACATTGTCCCCTATTTATCTAATTAATTTATTTGCTTCATCAGTTGTTGGTTGGTTGGAGATTTTTTTGTGCTGTCTTTTTATCCTTCTTTTATTATATATATTTTTTATTGACTGTCATTATTAAACATACACTTTTAACACATTACCTTAGTTGGAATTTCTTCTTGTCTGGCGGCTACTAACTGTGGTAGACAGTGTGGATATATTGTATGTGAAGTATCTAACGATTTAAAGATTTTTCTGGACATATAGCAATTACCATGACCATCACGTCCACTTCCCCATTCCTTGCCATGCACCTTGCCCATTTTAAATGGACTACAATATTTTCCACGTCCATTTTCCTGGCCACTGAGACCTAGGGCTATGCAGATACGGTCAATATATATAATAGGTAGCAGCAGCAGGCAGTAATGGAATGGATCCTCTTGATGTATGCAATGAAGTATGCCACATACAATGCCTGCCTGCTACTGATATCTATATACCCACATAGAGTGCCTGCATGCCTTGCACTGATATGTATATACGCACATACACTCCCTACCTACCTAGCACTGCAATCTATATTCCCCATAATTAGTCCTTCGGAGGACTGTTGATTTAGCTGGATTTGTGTATTCTAATCTACTATATACTCATCTTATCCTGTCTGTCTGTCCAGGAAATCCCACGTCGCTGATAGGTCCGGCCACGGCCAATCAGCGACGCAGGGCTAACTCTGCCCATGTGGTCATGTGACTCACCAACTGCCCATGATGTACTTAACATGTTTTGTCAGTTACAGTGTACTTCTGTCACGTTTACTGAACACGGGTAATACACAGTGAAATGAGGTAATAAACAGGTGACATGAGGTAATACATAAGTAACATAAGGTAATACACAGTAAAATGAGGTAATATACAGTAACATGAGGTAATACACAGTAATATGAGGCAAGGCACAGTAACATGAGGTAATATACGGTAACATGAGGTAATACACAGTAATATGAGGTAATACATAGTGACATGAGGTAACACACAATGACATGAGGTAACACACAGTATCATCAACGACGCAGGGCTAACTCCGCCCATGTGGTCATGTGACACACCAACTGCCCACCCATGATGTACTGAACATATTTTTCAGTCACAGTGTATGATGTACTTCTGTCACGTTTACTGAACATGGGTAATACACAGTGACATGAGGTAGTACACAGGTGACATGAGGTAATACATAGAAAAATGAGGTAATATACAGTAACATGAGACATGAGGTAATACACATTAATATGAGGTAATACACAGTAATATGAGGTAATACACAGGTAACATGAGATAATTGAGGTAATATACGGTAACATGAGGTAATGCACAGTGATATGAGGTAATACACAGTAATATGAGGTAATACACAGTAGCATGAGGTAATACACAGTGACATGAGGTAATATACAGTAATTTGTGGTAATATACAATAACATGAGGTAATACACAGTAAAATGAGGTAATATACAGTAACATGAGGTAATACAGAGTAGTATGAGGTAATATACAGGTAACATGAGGTAATATACGGTAACATGAGGTAATACACAGTAATATGAGGTAATACTCAGTGACATGAGGTAATACACAGTAACATCTATTATATAATCGTCTAATTCTGTCTGTAATGGAAATCCTGCGTCGCTGATTGGTCGCGCCCTGCTAGACGCGACCAATCAGCAATAGGCGCAGTCCGACCGCGAATTGGCGCAGGATTTGAAGCACGCACGCCACTGCTATCATCGGTAGATCAGTGGTGCTAGCCACTGATCTCCCGACGGTAGCCGCGAGTCATCTCCTGCCAAATGGAGGACAGCGGCGACGTAGCCGGGAGATGACCGACGCCAGCGGAAGTACCCTGACCGGCGGCCTCCACGTAAACCCCAGCAGCAGCCTCTATATACCCCAGCAACAGCCTCCACATATACCCCAGCAGCAGCAGCCTCCACAAATACCCAGCAGCAGCCTCTATATACACCCCAGCAGCAACCTCTATATACACCCTAGCAGCCTCTATATACACCCCAGCAGCCTCTATATACACCCCTGCAGCAGCAGCCTCTATTTACACCCCAGAAGACTCTATATACAGCTCAACAGCCTCTATATACACTCTAGCAGCCTCTATATACACCCCAGCAGCCTCTATATACACCCCAACAGCCTGTATATACACCCCAGCAGCAGCAGCCTCTATATACACCCCAGCAGCAGCAGCCTCTTTATACACCACAGCAGCCTCTATATACACCCCAGCAGCCTCTATATACACCCCAGCAGCCTCTATATACACCCCAGCAGCATCAGCCTCTATATACAGAAAACCAAGTAGTGTATTCATTGCATTATTCCTAAATCTTCATAAATAAACTACATACATATTCTAGAATACCCGATGCATTAGAATCGGGCCACCATCTAGTATGGTATATCCACACTACTGTTGTGAACGTGTTGGAGACGACTTCGGAGCTGAGGCTCCTCTGGTGGTTGCTGAGGGTATTGAACTTATTTTGAACAGCAAAAGTCCACCACCTGCAATTGATGAATGGTTTCAGGTGCGACGGACTGGCCTGATATAAGTGAGCTGACTACCCATGATCCTTGCTGGTGATCAATTGTTCTTCCTAGTCTAGGTTGGAATTCAGCTTGCTTTTCTGCTGTCTCCTGCTATCACTGAGATAAGTTACTTTCTGTTTATTTTTCTGTGGTTTGATTTTACTTGTATTTGCTTCCTTGCTTTTTGAGTTCAGCCGGGTCCCCTTTGGGGCTTGTGCTGATCTCTGTTCTTGTAGCGCCCGCGTCCCTGCCTGCTGCCAGACAGGGACGTCGCTCTCCTCACCTGTCCTCGGCGCCCTCCTTCCGCCCTGCTGGTCCCGCGCGCTCCTTCCCTGCTACTGGCCTTAGGGCGCGCGCCCGCACCCTCCCCCGCTCTTAAAGGAGCCGCGCACATTTTCCAAATCAGTCTGCAGCCAATGCTGGAGGACTCCACCCTATATTAAGGGCTTCCTCCTTAATGTAGGTGCCCGAGCAATGTTGTTCCTGTGCAGTCTAACTCTGTTTCAGCCATCAGCTCCTGATTCCAGTTTCCTGCCTGTTACCTGTCGGCTTGCCTGTCTGCCATCCGTCTGCAGTTCCATCCAGAGGTTCGGACGTCATCTGCAGAGATCCCCGGCTCTTGCCTGCTCACCTAGGAGCGATCATCTGCCATCCGACTGCAGCTCCATCCGGAAGTTCGGACATCATCTGCAGAGATCCCCGGCTCTTGCCTGCTCACCTGGGAGCGATCATCTGCCATCCGACTGCAGCTCCATCCGGAAGTTCGGACATCATCTGCAGAGATCCCCGGCTCTTGCCTGCTCACCTGGGAGCGATCATCTGCCATCTGACTGCAGCCTACCTGGAGTGGTCTCCACGATATCAGGTTTTGTATAAAATCTGCCTGTCTGAGCCTGCCTGGGTCCCCTTGCTGTGTAATCCTGCCTGTCTAGAGTCTGCCTGGTCACTTGCTGTGACAACCTGCCTGTTCAGAGCTGCCTGGTCACTTGCCATGTCAACCTGCCTGTCCAGAGACTGCCTGGTCACTTGCCGTGACAACCTGCCTGTCCAGAGACTGCCTGGTCACTTGCCGTGACAACCTGCCTGTCCCAGAGACTGCTTGGTCACTTGCCGTGACAACCTGCCTGTCCCAGAGACTGCCTGGTCACTTGCCGTGACAACCTGCCTGTCCCAGAGACTGCCTGGTCACTTGCCGTGACAACCTGCCTGTCCCAGAGACTGCCTGGTCACTTGCCGTGACAACCTGCCTGTCCCAGAGACTGCCTTGGTCACTTGCCGTGACAACCTGCCTGTCCCAGAGACTGCCTTGGTCACTTGCCGTGACAACCTGCCTGTCCCAGAGACTGCCTTGGTCCACTTAGCCGTGGACAACCTGCCTGTCCAGAGACTGCCTCGGTTACTTACCGTTACAACCTGCCTGCCCAGAGACTTCCTTGCTCACTTGCTGTGACAAACCTGCCTGTCCAGAAACTAAATATATCTCCTGCCGTGAATCCCTGCCCTTTTCCCAGGTGCCACCCGCTCTCTTACAAGTAAACTCTCTTGTATAATAAAGCTTTGTGGTTCCACCAACCTGACCTGTCTCGTCAGTAGTTCCACCCACCAGACCCGTTACAGTTTGCTCGGGCCATGGAACCCGGTGGCACCCAAACCCCTTCACTCCCGGAACTGTGTCATGAGCTGTCTCGCCAGAGGTCTCAACAGGAGGCCATCCTGGGTCACCTGCGGAACGTCAAATCCCGTCTGGACACTCTGAAATCATCAATAGCAACCATCGCTGGAGCCATGACTCAAAATCCGTCAGTCCCGCTGATTCCCAATTCCGTGGTTTCCATTCCCGGACCCCGACTGTCAGCTCCTCCTAGGTTTGGAGGCGATCCTGCTCTGGCTCGGGGTTTCATTAATCTGTGCACCCTGCATTTTGAACTCCTGGCACACCAGTTTAACTCTGACCGGGCCAAAGTTGCCTTCATCATGTCCCATCTCACTGGAGAGGCCCTGGCCTGGCTTAACCCTCTCTGGGAGAGAGAGGATCCTCTGGTGTCTGACCTGCCTGCGTTTCTCTCGGCCTTCCGGAAGGTATTCGACGAACCTGGACGCAAGACTTCCTCTGCATCATCTCTGCTGCGTCTCCGTCAGGAGAGTTTCACCGTTGGTCAATATGCCATACGGTTCCGGACTTTAGCCTCAGAACTAGCTTGGGACAATGAAGCTCTAATTTCGGTCTTCTGGGAGGGTCTGTCCGGCCGTATTAAAGACGAACTTGCCGGTCGGGACATTCCAACCTCGCTTGATGATTTAATAAATCTTGCCAATCGAATTGATCTACGGTTCCAGGAACGAGCCAAAGAGATCACCCGTAAAAAAGAGTTTTCCCATCTTGCACCCTCGTGTCAGAGATCTATAACCTCTTCCATTTCTCCTCAGGTGCACCCTGCTGAGCCTATGCAGGTCGACCAGACCAAGATGGTCAAAGCCCGTCAGGACTCACGCCGTGCCGAGAAAAGTTGCTTCTACTGCGGCAGTAAGGAGCACTGGATCCAAACCTGTCCGGAGAAGTCGGGAAAACGCCTGTGTCTAGGTTCGCTGGAGAGGTCAATCTAGACAAAAATAAATCCTCTTCATCCCTGCTGCTGTCGGTTTCAATTCTGATCGGTAAGAACCGCCACTTCGAAATGGCCCAACTTGATTCTGGAGCAGCTGGGAATCTCGTGTCACAGGCTCTAGTAGAGAAGTATCACATTCCCACCAAACCTCTTGTTGAACCTGTATCTGTTGCTGCTGTGGATGGGGGCCTCCTACCTCGTCCCATCCGACTTATCACCGAAGTCATAACCCTGCAGGTGGGAATGTTGCATTCTGAGAGCATCTCGTTTCATGTTTTACCTGGACTCTCTCATGCTCTCTTACTAGGTCTGCCTTGGCTCCAAAAACATGCACCTGTGCTCGACTGGCAGAATGGAGAGGTTCTTCGCTGGGGACAGGACTGTCATAAAACATGTCTGGTGCCTGTTCATCCTGTCTATTCTTCTCCTACACCTGCTAATCTACCTGGACTCCCGATTCCATATTGGTCATTTGCTGATGTCTTCAATAAAAAGGAAGCAGAGACATTACCCCCGCATAGACCATATGATTGCCCGATTGACCTGTTGCCCGGTACTACGCCTCCCCGTGGGCGTATTTACCCGTTGTCTGCTGCTGAGACCAGGTCGATGTCCGAATATATCGAGGAGAACTTAGCAAAGGGATTCATCCGGAAATCTACCTCCCCAGCGGGAGCAGGTTTCTTCTTCGTTAAAAAGAAAGACGGATCTCTCCGTCCCTGTATTGACTACAGAGGCCTAAATTCGATCACGGTGAAGAATAAGTACCCTCTTCCGCTCATTCCAGAACTGTTTGATCGTCTTAGAGGGGCTAGAGTCTTCACCAAACTAGATCTTCGTGGAGCATACAACCTGGTTCGTATCCGTCGAGGAGATGAATGGAAGACGGCATTCAACACCCGGGACGGCCACTACGAGTACTTGGTGATGCCCTTTGGTCTCTGTAATGCTCCAGCAGTCTTTCAGGAGTTGGTCAACGACATCTTCCGGGACCTCCTCTATTCCTGCGTTGTGGTGTACCTTGACGACATCTTGGTCTTCTCTCCGGATCTTCAGTCTCACCGGAGGGATGTTCGTCAGGTTCTGCTCAGGCTCAGGCAGAATCACCTCTTCGCCAAATATGAGAAGTGCCTCTTTGAGCAGACATCGCTTCCGTTTCTGGGCTACATAATTTCTCAGACAGGCCTACGAATGGATCCGGAGAAATTGTCTGCCATCGAGAAGTGGCCCCGACCGGAGGGGTTGAAGGACATTCAGCGGTTCCTGGGATTTGCCAACTATTACCGTCTCTTCATACCGCACTTCTCTTCCAGGACTGCTCCAATCTCAGCGCTCACTCGCAAGGATGCTAACCCCAAACAGTGGACGCCCGAAGCAGAGGAGGCCTTCCTTTCTCTGAAACAGGCCTTCTCTTCCGCTCCAGTGCTGCATCGCCCGGATGGCAACAAGCAGTTCTTCCTGGAGGTGGACGCTTCCTCTGCTGGAGCCGGAGCGGTTCTTACCCAAAAATCGCCATCCGGGAGGATGGTATCCTGCGGTTTCTTCTCCAAACTCTTCTCCTCCTCCGAGCGCAACTACTCCATAGGAGATCGAGAGCTATTGGCCATTAAGTTGGCATTGGAGGAGTGGCGTTACCTACTCGAAGGGGCTCTTCATCCGGTAATCATCTACACGGACCACAAAAATCTGGCATACCTCCAGCAGGCACAGAGACTTAATCCTCGTCAAGCCCGGTGGTCCTTGTTTTTTGCCCGCTTCGATTTTCTTTTGCATTTTCGCCCAGCTGACAAAAACGTCAAGGCGGATGCCTTGTCTCGGTCTTTCCTGGTGTCGGATCTCGAAGATGAGCCTAAACATATCATCGATCCCGCCAGAGTGATGCAGGTGGCTCCCGTGAGTCTAAATCGTCTCCCTCCTGGTAAGACGTTCGTATCAGAAACCGATCGGAAGAGAATCCTACATTGGGGTCACTCGTCTAAACTCGCTGGCCACGCTGGTCAAAAAAAGACCCTCCAACTCATTACCCAGCATTATTGGTGGCCTACCCTGCACAAAGACGTAATAGACTTTGTTTCTGCCTGTGTTTCCTGTGCCCGCAACAAAGTTCCGAGACACCTGCCTACCGGCCGTCTTCTTCCGCTTCCTGTACCCGCTGCCCCCTGGCAGCATATAGCCATGGACTTCATAACAGATCTGCCCGTCTCTGCCGGTTGTACGGTCATTTGGGTGGTCGCTGACCGCTTTTCCAAGATGGCTCACTTCATTCCTCTGCCAGGTCTCCCGTCTGCACCCGAGTTGGCTAAAGACTTTATCCGCCACATCTTCCATCTTCATGGTCTGCCTCGTCACATTGTGTCGGATCGTGGGGTTCAGTTCACCTCACGTTTCTGGAGAGCCACTTGTAAGTTGCTAGACGTCACCCTGGATTTTTCCTCCGCTTACCACCCACAGTCCAATGGACAAGTTGAACGAATAAATCAGAATTTGACCAGTTATCTTCGACATTTCGTTAATGCCCACCATTCTGACTGGGTGGAGCTCCTGCCTTGGGCCGAATTCTCCTACAATAATCATGAGAGCGAATCTTCCACCAAGTCTCCGTTTTTGTAGTCTTCGGTCAGCACCCTCGGATCCCTGTCCCTGTTTCCATCTCTGTGGACAATCCAGCTGCGGAATCTCTAGTTAGAGAATTCTCCTCCATCTGGGAGAGTACCCGGTCCGCACTCATTCAGTCTTCCGAGCGCATGAAAAGACATGCTGACAAAAAACGTCTGGATCCTCCTCAATTCCGTCCTGGGGACAAAGTCTGGCTTTCGTCCAAATATGTTCGACTCAAAATTCCGTCCTACAAGTTAGGTCCTCGGTTCATCGGTCCTTTTGAGATCATCAGTCAGATCAATCCAGTGTCCTATAAATTGAAACTCCCGGCCAATTTGAGAATTCCTAATTCTTTTCATGTATCTCTCCTCAAACCTGTGGTTCTTAACTCTTTTTTTAAGTCTACAGGTACACCTCCTGCTCCAGTGTCTGCTGATGATGAATTTGAGGTAGAGAACATTCTGGCCACAAAAAGGGTAGGAAGAAAGACTTATTTTTTGGTGGATTGGAAGGGGTTTGGTCCTGAGGAGAGAACCTGGGAGCCTCGGGAGAACATCCATGCCCCTCTTAAGGGTATGCCACACTAAACAATATCGCTAACGGGATCGCTAAAAAACGTCACTATTTAGCGATCCCGTTAGCGATGTTGTTCAGTGCGGCAGCTTCCAGCGACGAGCTTCCTGCTGTGATCTCGCTCGTCGCTGGAATCGCTCCGGACCCTATTTCATCGCTGGAGCTCCCGCTGGGTAAGTATCTTATCGCTGTGTGGCACCTTTTCTTAGCGATTTAGCGGTACTTTTGTACCGCTAAAGTCGTTAAGAAGATCGCTAACGGCGATAGCGTCGTTAACTATATCGCTAAATGCGGCAGCATTTAGCGATATAGAAACAATCCCGCTAGCGATCTCATTAGTATGCAACGCTAACGAGATCGCTAGCGGGATTGTTTAGTGTGGCAGTACCTTTATCCTAGCTAAATTTCTTTCTGGCCTAAAGAGGGGGGGGCCTAGAGGGGGGGGTACTGTAGCGCCCGCGTCCCTGCCTGCTGCCAGACAGGGACGTCGCTCTCCTCACCTGTCCTCGGCGCCCTCCTTCCGCCCTGCTGGTCCCGCGCGCTCCTTCCCTGCTACTGGCCTTAGGGCGCGCGCCCGCACCCTCCCCCGCTCTTAAAGGAGCCGCGCACATTTTCCAAATCAGTCTCCAGCCAATGCTGGAGGACTCCACCCTATATTAAGGGCTTCCTCCTTAATGTAGGTGCCCGAGCAATGTTGTTCCTGTGCAGTCTAACTCTGTTTCAGCCATCAGCTCCTGATTCCAGTTTCCTGCCTGTTACCTGTCGGCTTGCCTGTCTGCCATCCGTCTGCAGTTCCATCCAGAGGTTCGGACGTCATCTGCAGAGATCCCCGGCTCTTGCCTGCTCACCTAGGAGCGATCATCTGCCATCCGACTGCAGCTCCATCCGGAAGTTCGGACATCATCTGCAGAGATCCCCGGCTCTTGCCTGCTCACCTGGGAGCGATCATCTGCCATCTGACTGCAGCTCCATCCGGAAGTTCGGACATCATCTGCAGAGATCCCCGGCTCTTGCCTGCTCACCTGGGAGTGATCATCTGCCATCCGACTGCAGCCTACCTGGAGGCTCCACCATATCAGGTCGTATATACCTGCCTGTCTAGAGTCTGCCTGGTCACTTGCTGTCACATCCTGCCTGTCTAGAGTCTGCCTGGTCACTTGCTGTGACAACCTGCCTGTTCCAGAGACTGCCTGGTCACTTGCCATGTCAACCTGCCTGTCCAGAGACTGCCTGGTCACTTGCCGTGACAACCTGCCTGTCCCAGAGACTTCCTGGTCACTTGCCGTGACAACCTGCCTGTCCCAGAGACTGCCTTGGTCACTTGCCGTGACAACCTGCCTGTCCCAGAGACTGCCTGGTCACTTGCCGTGACAACCTGCCTGTCCCAGAGACTGCCTGGTCACTTGCCGTGACAACCTGCCTGTCCCAGAGACTGCCTTGGTCACTTGCCGTGACAACCTGCCTGTCCCAGAGACTGCCTTGGTCACTTGCCGTGACAACCTGCCTGTCCCAGAGACTGCCTTGGTCACTTGCCGTGACAACCTGCCTGTCCCAGAGACTGCCTTGGTCACTTGCCGTGACAACCTGCCTGTCCAGAGACTGCCTCGGTTACTTACCGTTACAACCTGCCTGCCCAGAGACTTCCTTGCTCACTTGCTGTGACAAACCTGCCTGTCCAGAAACTAAATATATCTCCTGCCGTGAATCCCTGCCCTTTTCCCAGGTGCCACCCGCTCTCTTACAAGTAAACTCTCTTGTATAATAAAGCTTTGTGGTTCCACCAACCTGACCTGTCTCGTCAGTAGTTCCACCCACCAGACCCGTTACAGTTCTCTTTTTGTGTTCGTTCATTTGCTCAGTTTTTGTGATTTTTTTACTGCTGGGTAGCTGCGTGTTCACACCAGAAATCTGGTATAGGTGGTCAAGACCGTGTGGTCTCAGCATTTTTGGATTCAGAAGTGTTGGAGTTTTTCCTAGGGTTTTTCTGAGTTGCAGACAGTATTCTCTCATGTGCTGTCCTATCTAGACAGTTTTGAGCCCCAGCGTTTGCTCATTCTATTTTTTGTCTGTGTTCCTATTTTCATCTTGTCTAACCGCCATTATATGTTTGGGGGCTTCCTATTCTTTTGGGGCTCTAATCTGGGGCAGTTAGCTTTCCTCTTTCCATCTTCAGGGGTAGCTAATCTCTCCGGCTGTGACGTGGCATCTAGGGTACCATAGGAACGTCCCATGGCTACTTCTAGTTGTGCGGTTAGTTTAGGGGTCTGCAACCTATTAGTTCCAACCTCTCTGGTGTTTGGCTGCCTTTGCGGTTTTTGGCTCCTGTCCTCCTCAGCTACCAAAACATAACACACTACCTAATAAACCCCCAAATCATACCCTATATCGGCAGCAGCTCTCCCTACACTAGCTAATTCCGGAGCAGACTGTGACGAGCATGGTGGTGCCAGGTCTCTTATACACCTGATGACGCTGTGCGGCCAGCCAATCACTATAATGCCATAACCACGATGACTGCGGAATTAAAGTGCGTAGCAGACAATCCCTGAACGTTGATTGGCATTCTAAAGAGCGCCAAACATGCAGGAATGGACTAGAACTCCCGCTGAGCAATACTGGAAATGCGCGGCACTTGCCGAGTACAGCGAATACAGCAATGCTCGGGTGAGTATTGAGCATTACCGAGTATGCTTGCTCATCACTAATTGCAACCTATTTTATCCATCTGTCCATGGTCAGATAGGTTGAGGTCACTTATCCATTACTAGGATGCTGTTTACATTAAAAAGCTAAATATAAAGTGTTGCACACATCTATCTGAGTAATTAGCGGCTTTGCATTATTGAGATTCACAATGAATCAATTTGCTGCTATTCAAATTTTTTTAAACATTAATTAAACCCTGATAATTTGAATAAAAATGTGAGCTTCTCTAAAATACTTGGCTATGGTAGTTTTTGCTGAAAATTCCCCTTCTCTTTAACCCCTTCACCCCCAAGGGTGGTTTGCACGTTAATGACCGGGCCAATTTTTACAATTCTGACCACTGTCTCTTTATGAGGTTATAACTCCGGAACGCTTCAACGGATCTTCGCGATTCTGAGATTGTTTTCTCGTGACATATTGTACTTCACGTTAGAAGTAAAATTTCTTCGATATAACTTGCGTTTATTTTTAAAAAAACGCAAATATGGCGAAAATTTTTAAAATTTTGCAATTTTCAAACTTTGAATTTTTATTCCCTTAAAACAGAGAAATATGTCACATAAAATAGTTAAGAAATAACATTTCCCACATGTCTACTTTACATCAGCACAATTTTGGAACCAAAATTTTTTTTTGTTAGGAAGTTATAAGGGTTAAAAGTTGACCAGCGATTTCTCATTTTTACAACAAAATTTACAAAGCCATTTTTTTTAGGGACCACCTCTCATTTGAAGTCACTTTGAGGGGTCTATATGGCAGAAAATACCCAAAAGTGACACCATCCTAAAAACTGCACCCCTCAAGGTACTCAAAACCACATTCAAGAAGATTATTAACCCTTCAGGTGCTTCACAGGAACTAAAGCAACGTGGAAGGAAAAAATGAATATTTGACTTTTTAGCCACAAAAATGATCTTTTACAAACTTTTTTTTTATTTTCACAAGGGTAAAAGGAGAAAATGGACAGATAAGGTTGTTATGCAATTTCTCCTGAGTACGCCAATACCTAATATGTGGGGGAAAACCACTGTTTGGGCACACGGCAGAGCTCGTAAGGGAAGGAGCGCCGTTTGACTTTTTCAAACTAAAATTGGCTGGAATTGAGATTGGACGCCATGTCGTGTTTGGAGAGCCCCTGATGCGCCTAAACAGTGGAAACCCCCACAAGTGACACCATTTTGGAAACTAGACCCCCTAAGGTACTTATCTAGATCTGTTGTGAGCACTTTGAACTCCCAAGTGTTTCACAAAAGCTTATAGTGCCTGGGTGAAAAAAAAAAAAAAACAATTTTCCACAAAAATGATTTTTTAGTCCCAAATTTTTGAATTTTCCCAAGGAAATTGGACCCCAAAAGTTGTTGTCCAATTTGTCCTGAGTACGCTGATACCCCATATGTGGGGGGGGAACTGTTTGGGTGCACGGCAGGGCTTGGAAAGGAAGTAGTAACGTTTTGGAATGCAGACATTGATGGGGGTCATGTTCCGTTTGCAGTGCCCCAGATGAGCCTAAACAGTGGAAACCCCCCACAAGTGACCCCATTTTGGAAACTATACCCCCTAAGGAACTTATCTAGATCTTTGGTGAGCACTTTGAACCCCCAAGTGCTTCACACAAGTTTATAATGCCCGGGCATGAAAATAAAAAATCCTATTTTTTTCCCACAAAAATTATATTTTAGTCACTAATTTTTTATTTTCTCAAGGGTAACAGGAGAAATTGGACCACATAATTTGTTGTCCAATTTGTCCTGAGTACGCTGATACCCCATATGTGGGTGGGAACCACTGTTTGGGCGCACGGCAGAGCTCGGAATGGAAGGAGCACCATTTGACTTTTTCCAACCAAAATTGGCTGGAATTGAGATTGGATGCCATGTTGCATTTGGAGAGCCCCTGATGTGCCTAAACAGTGGAAACCCCCCACAAATGACCCCATTTTGGAAACTAGACCCCCTAAGGAACTTTTCTAGATCTTTGGTGAGCAATTTGAACCCCAAGTGCTTCACACAAGTTTATAACGTAGAGCCGTAAAATTTAAAAATCATATTTTTTCCACAAAAATGATCTTTTCACCCCAATTTTTATTTTTCCAAGGGTAACAAGACTCCAAAAGTTATTGTGCAATTTGTCCTGAGTGCGCGATACCCCATATGTGGGGGTAAACTACTGTTTGGGTGCATGGCAGAGTTTGGAAGGGAAGGAGCGCCGTCTGACTTTTTCAACGCAGAATTGGCTGGACGCCATGTCGTGTTTGGAGAGCTCCTGATCTGCCTAAACAGTGGAAACCCCCATAAATGACGCCATTTTGGAAACTAGACCCCTCAAGGAACTTATCTAGATGTGTGGTGAGAACTTTTAACCCCCAGGTGTTTCACTAAAGTTTATAACGTACAGCCGTAAAATAAAAAATCTTTTTTTTTTTTACAAAAATGATTTTTTCGTCCCCAATATTTTATTTTCACAAGGGTAACAGAAGAAATTGGAACCCAAAAGTTGTTGTCCAATTTGTCCTGAGTACGCTGATACCCAATATGTGGGAGAAAACTACTGTATGGGCGCACGTCAGGGCTCGGAAGGGAAGTAGTGATGTTTTGGATTGCAGACTTTGATGGAATGGTCTGGGGGTGTCATGTCACATTTGGAGAGCCCCTGATGCACCTATACAGTGGAAACCCCCCACAAGTGACCCCATTTTGGCAAATAGACCCCACAAGGAACTTATCTAGATGTGTGGTGAGCACTTTGAACCCCGAAGTGCTTCACAGAAGTTTATAACGTACAGCCGTAAAAATAAAAAATCTTTTTTTTTTTTACAAAAATGATTTTTTCGCCCCCAATATTTTATTTTCACAAGGGTAACAGAAGAAATTGGAACCCAAAAGTTGTTGTCCAATTTGTCCTGAGTACGCTGATACCCAATATGTGGGAGAAAACTACTGTATGGGCGCACGTCAGGGCTCGGAAGGGAAGTAGTGACGTTTTGGATTGCAGACTTTGATGGAATGGTCTGGGGGCGTCATGTCGCATTTGGAGAGCCCCTGATGCGCCTAAACAGTGGAAACCCCCCACAAGTGACCCCATTTTGGAAAATAGACCCCACAAGGAACTTGTCTAGATGTGTGGTGAGCACTTTGAACCCCGAAGTGCTTCACAGAAGTTTATAACGCACAGCCGTAAAAATAAAAAATCCTTTTTTTTTTTTGCAAAAATGATTTTTTTTGCCCCAATATTTTATTTTTACAAGGGTAACAGGAGAAATTGGACCCCAAAAGTTGTTGTCCAATTTGTCCTGAGTACGCTGATTTCCAATATGTGGGAGAAAACTACTGTATGGGTACACGTCGGGGCTCGGAAGGGAAGTAGTGACGTTTTGGATTGCAGACTTTGATGGAATGGTCTGGGGGCGTCATGTCGCATTTGGAGAGCCCCTGATGCGCCTAAACAGTGGAAATCCCCAACAAGTGACCCCATTTTGGAAAATAGACCCCACAAGGAACTTATCTAGATGTGTGGTGAGCGCTATGAAGCCCCAAGTGCTTCACAGAAGTTTATAATGTACAGCCGTAAAAAACAAAAAAATATTTTTTTTTGTACAAAAATGATATTTTCGCCCCCAATTTTTTATTTTCCCAAGGGTAGCAGAAGAAATAGGACAAATTGCACAATAACTCTTGGGGTCCAGAGTACGCTGATACCCCATATGTGGGGATAAACTACTGTTTGGACGCATGGCAGAGCTGAGAAGTGAAGGAGCACCGTTTGACTTTTTCAACGCAGAATTGGCTGGAATTGAGATCAGACGCCATGTCACATTTGGAGAGCCCCTGATGTGCCTAAACAGCTGAAACCCTCCAATTCTAACTCCAACCCTAACCCCAACACACCCCTAACCCTAGTCCCAACCCTAACCACAAACCTAACCCTAACACACCCCTAATCCCAACCCTAACCCTAATCCTAACTTTAGCGCCAACCCTAACCCTAAATTTAGCCGCAACCCTAACCCTAACCCTAATGGGAAAATGGAAATAAATACTTTTTTTAATTTTATTATTTTTCCCTTACTAAGGGGGTGATAAAGGGGGGTTTGATTTACTATTTATAGCGGGTTTTTATGATTGGCAGCTGTCACGCTAAAAGACGCTTTTTATTGCAAAAATAGTTTTTGCATCATCACATTTTGAGAGCTATAATTTTTGCACATTTTGGCCCACAGAGTCATGTGAGGTCTTATTTTTTGCGGGACGAGTTGACGTTTTTATTGGTACCATTTTTGAGCACGTGACGTTTTTTTGATCGCTTTTTATTTTGATTTTTGGGAGGTTAGAATGAACAAAAATCAGCAATTCATGAATTTCTTTTGGGGGAGGCGTTTATACCGTTCCGCGTGTGGTAAAATTGATAAAGCAGTTTTATTCTTCGGGTCAGTACGATTACGGCGATACCTCATTTATATCATTTTTTCATGTTTTGGCGCTTTTATAGAATAAAAACAATTTTATATAAAAAATAATTATTTTTGCATCGCTTTATTCTGCGAGCTATAACTTTTTTATTTTTTCGCTGATGATGCTTTATGATGGCTCGTTTTTTGCGGGACAAGATGACGTTTTCAGCGGTACCATGATTTTTTATATCGGTCTTTTGATCGCGTGTTATTCCACTTTTTGTTCGGCGGTATGATGATAAAGCATTGATTTTTTGCTTCGTTTTTTTTTTAAGGGGTTCACTAAGGGGTTAACTAGTGGGACAATTTTATAGGGGGGTCGTTACGGACGCGGCGATACCAAATATGTGTACTTTTATTTATTTTTTTTATTTACAGGAAGAAGTGAATTTATTGGGGAATATTTTTTTTTTTTTATTTATTTTGGATTTTTTTTTACACATGTTTATTTTTACATTTTTAACTTTTTACTTTGTCCCAGGGTGGGACATCACAGTATTTTATCAGATCGCTGGTGTGACAGTGTGCACAGCACTCTGTCACACCAGCGATCGCACAGGCATAGATGCAGGCTTCTCAGTGCCTGCTCTCGGCAGGCACTGAGGTAGCCGCCTCCCTCCAGGACCCCGGCGCCATCTTGGATCCGGGTCCTGGAGGGAGGAAGCCCTCAGAACAGCGCGATCACATCGCGCTGCTCTGAGGGTCTCAGGGGGGCGCGCAGGGAGCCCCCACCCTGCGCGATCCTCCCCTGTGCCCCCAGTACACCGCGATCATGTTTGATCGCAGTGTGCAAGGGGTTAATGTGCCGGGAGCGGTCCGTGACCGCTCCTGACACACAGTCATGGGTGTCAGCTGTGATAATCAGCTGACACCCGGCGTCGATTAGCTGCGCTCCCCTCAGGAGCGTAGCTGATCGCCTATGACGTACTATCCCGTCCATGGTACCTGGGCCCGTATGACGGGGACGGGATAGTACGTCCGATGGCAGTAAGGGGTTAAAGAACTGGCTTCACCATGCTTTAAAAAATGAGAGAAGGTGCATGAATGGATGTGTTTATATGCCTTCTCAAATTGTATAGTTTTCTTACTTAATACTGTTTATAAAAAAACTTCAATAATGTGTAAACTATTGAGAATGTAGTATTATTCTTGCTAAAGTACAACTAAACAGCTCTGTCTGATATCTTATAAAAATGTAATATAAGATTTTACAAAAGGCTTGAAGCAGATATAGAGATTGACAGTTTAATTAAAGTTATATCTGCGGTATTATACTATTTTTAACCTTGAAATATCATGTTTCCTCAAGCTAAAACATTTTGATAAACTATTACAATGTACAGTAGATTAATTAATAAAATGAAACAAAATGTATTATATTGCTGCACATTCTACATGTTGTTGCTACTTTTCATTGTATGTTTTGTTGAATGATGCAGTGTTAAGTCTTTACTTACCTAAAATGTTTCCCACTTTCTTTTCACATCCTAGTACTTTACAATAAATGGCACTACGGAAAAGCACAGCTTAAATGCCATAGAATCATGTTGTCATAATCTTAGCTGCATTGTTAATCCCTTTACTCCGGAGGGTTGTTTGCACATTAATGACCTGGCAAATTTTTACAATTCTGACCACTGTCCGTTTATGAGGTAATAACTCTGGAACGCTTCAACGGATCTTGGCGATTCTGAGATTATTTTCTCGTGACATATTGTACTTCATGTTAGTGGTAAAATTTGTTTGATATTACTTGCAATTATTTATGAAAAAAATGGAAATATGGCGAAAATTTTTAAAATTTAGCAATTTTCAAACTTTGAATATTTATGCCCTTAAAACAGAGAAATATGTCACACAAAAAAGTTACTAAATAGCATTTCCCACATGTCTACTTTACAACAGCATATTTTTGGAAACAAAATCTTTGTGTTACAAAGTTAAAAGGGTTAAAAGTTGACCAGCGATTTCTCATTTTTACAACATCATTTATTTTTTAGGGACCACATCATATTTGAAGTCACTTTGAGGAGTCTATATGATAGAAAATACCCAAAAGTGACACCATTCTAAAAACTGCACCCCTCAATGTGCTCAAAACCACATTCAAGAAGATTATTAACCTTTCAGGTGCTTCATAGGAATTTTTGGAATGTTTAAAAAAAATGAACCAATTTTTTTATTTTTCCAAGGCTAACAGGAGAAAGTAGACCCCAAATGTTGTGCAATTTGTCCTGAGTACGTTGATACCCTATATGTGGGGGTAAACCACTATTTGAATGCATGGCAGAGCTCGGAAGGGAAGGAGCGCCGTTTGACTTTTTCAAACGCAGAATTGGCTGGACGCCATGTCAAGTTTGGAGACCCCCTGATGTACCTAAACAGTTGAAACCTCCCACAAATGAAACCATTTTGGAAACTAGACCTCTCAAGGAACTTATCTAGATGTGTTGTGAACACTTTGAAACCCCAAGGCCTTCACAGAAGTTTATAACGTAGAGCCAAAAAATTAAAAAATTATATTTTTACCACAATAATGATCTTTTCACCCCTAATTTTTATTTTCCCAAGGGTAACAAGACCATATAAGTTATTGTGCGATTTGTCCTGAGTACGCTGACACCACATATGTGGGAATAAACCACTGTTTGGGCACATGGCAAAGCACGGAGGGGAAGGAGCGCATTTGACTTTTTCAACGCAAAATTGACTCTTATTGAGATCGGACGCCGTGTTGAATTTGGAGAGCCCCCAATGTGCCTAAACAATGGAAACCCACTACAAGGGACCCTATCTTGGAAACTAGCCCCACAAGGAACTTTTCTACATGTGTGGTGAGAGCTTTGAGCTCCCAGGTGTTTCACTAAAGTTTATAACGCCCGAGGGTGAAAATAAAAAAATCTTATTTTTTCCACAAGCGTGATTTTTAGTCCCCAATTTTTTTGTTTTCCCAGGAGTAACAGAAAAAATTGGACCACAAAAGTTGTTGTCTTTTTGTCCTGAGTACGCTGATTACTCATCTGTTGAAGAAAACTACTGTATGGGCACACATCGGGGCTTGGAAGGGTAGTAGTGACGTTTTGGAATGCAGACTTTGATGGAATGGTCGGTGAGCATCATGTAGCGTTTGGAGAGCCCATGATATGCCTAAACAGTGGAAACCCCCCACAAGTGACCCCATTTTGGAATCTAGACCCCCCAAGGAACTTATCTAGATGTATGGTGAGAACTTTGAACCCCCAAGTGCTTCACAGAAGTTTATAATGCCTGGGTGTGAAAAAAAATGATCTTTTAAGTCCCCAATTTTTTATTTTTCCCACGGAAATTGGACCCCAATAGTTGTCCAATTTGTCCTGAGTATGCTGATACCCCGTATGAGGGGGGAAAATACTGTTTGGGCACACGGCAATGCTCGGAAATGAAGTAATGACGTTTTGGAATGCAGACTTTGATGGGTGTCATGTTCAGTTTGCAGAGCCCATGATGTGCCTAAACAGTGGAAACCCCACACAATCAACCACATTTTGGAAACTAGAATGCCAAAGGAACTTATCTAGATGTGTTGTGGGCACTTTGAGCCCCCAAGTGCTTCACAGAAGTTTATAACGCCTGGGCGTGAAAATAAAAAAATCATATTTTTTCCACAAACATGATCTTTTAGTCCACAGTTTTTTATTTTCCCAAGGGTAACAGGAGAAATTGGACCTCAAAAGTTGTTGTCCAATTTGTCCTACATATGCTGATACCCTTTATGTGGGAGAAAACTACTGTATGGGCACATGTCGGGGCTCGGAGGAAAGTAGTGACGTGTTGTATTGCAGACTTTGATGAAATAGTCTGCGGGCGTCATGACGCGTTTGGAAAGCCCCTGATGTGCCTAAACAGTGGAAACTCCCCACAATTGACCCCATTTTGGAAACTAGACCCCCCAAGAAATTTATCTAGATGTGTGTTGAGAACTTTGAACCCCCAAGTGCTTCACAGAAGTTTATTTTCCCAAGGGTAAAAGGAGAAATTGGACCATGAAAGTTGTTCAATTTGTCCTGAGTACGCTAATACCCAATATGTGGGAGAAAACTGCTTTGTTGGCAAATGTTGGGGCTCGGTAGGGAAGTAGTGAAGTTTTGGAATGCTGACTTTGATGGAATGGTCTGCAGGCGTCAAGTCGCATTTGGAGAGCCTCTGATGTGCCTAAACAGTGGAAACCCAGAACTATGACAAAGAGAAAATGGAGGGCACCACTCAACAATACAAAGCAAGAGAGTTCACCATGGGTCAAATAGAACAATGTATCAAAAAGGATAAAAAGGCACGCCCACATACAGAACATCTCAATTGCATATAGAATATGAAAAATACTTTTTATTAACAAGAATCTAGCAAAAATGTGTGTATACATACAAACAAGACACAGTTAAAAACTTTAAAAATACATAAGCCAAGACATGCACAGAAAAATCAATGAGGACCTATAATAGGTCATGCTACAAATATAAAGGCAATTACCACGCACACCATTCCCAATTTAATAATCATGAGCACAATCTAGGCCACAAAAGGGTACATATATATTAATATACACTCTAGACAGATAATGGGCTAAGATTGACACCAGAAATGTTTGAATAAAGCTATAATAGTTAACAGAATCATATGGGCCCAAAAAAGGCAAACTCATAACATACCATAGGTGGTGTATATGGAAGAGGCAGAGTCATTCAGCCAAATGGATTCAGGCAGTTTGAAAAAAATAATAAAATTTTTAATATTATAAAAAATGACAGACCATTTCAACAATGTATGTCATTTTTAGAGAATTAAAGCAAGTAGGTAGTGATGAGGCATTAAATAAATACAGAAGATTTAATAAATTCTCTAAAAAGCAAATCAATACAGCAAAGATTGAGGCAGAGAGACTCATTGCCAGAGAAAGTAAAAATAATCCCAAAATATTCTTTAACTACATAAATAGCAAGAAACTAAGAAATGATAGTGTTGGTCCCCTTAAAAATAGTCTGGGTGAAATGGTGGATGAGGATGAGGAAAAAGCCAATATGCTAAATTACTTTTTTTCAACTGTATTTACACAAGAAAATCCCATGACAGATAACATGATCAATGATAAAAAAAATTTCTCCATTAAATGTCACATGCTTAACCCAGCAGGAAGTACGGCGGCGTCTAAAAATCACTAAAGTTGACAAATCCCCGGGCCCGGATGGGATACACCCCTGAGTACTGCAGGAATTAAATACAGTCATAGATTGACCATTATTTTTAATCTTTAAAGATTCCATAATAACGGGGTCTGTACCACAGGACTGGCGTATAGCAATTGTGGTGCCAATATTCAAAAAGGGGGCAAAAACTGAACTTGGAAATTATAGGCCAGTGAGCTTAACATCTAATGTGGGTAAAATCCTGGAGGGTTTTTAAGGGATACTATATTGGAGGATCTGAGGCTGAATAACCTCATGACACAGTATCAGCATGGGTTTACGAGGGACCGTTCTTGTCAGACTAATCTGATAAGCTTTTATGAAGGGGTAAGTTCAGGACTGGACCAAGGGAATGCAGTGGACATGGTGATAATGGACTTCTCAAAAGCTTTTGATTCAGTGCCACACAAAAGGTTGATTCATAAAATGAGAACAATGGGGATAGGGGAAAATATGTGTAAGTGGGTTAAGAACTGGGTCATGGATAAAAAACAAAGGGTGGTTAATGGAGCACACTCGGACTGGGTCACGGTTAGCAGTGGAGTACCACAGGGGTCAGTATTGGGGCCGCTTCTCTTTAACATATTTATTAATGACCTTGTAGGGGGCATACAGAGCAGTATTTCAATATTTGCAGATGACACTAAACTCTGCAGGGAAATAAATACAGAGGAGGACAATTTTATATTACAAGAGGATTTATGTAAACTAGAAGCTTGGGCTGATAAATGGCAAATGAGCTTTAATGGGGATAAATGTAAGGTCATGCACTTGGGTAGAACAAGCAAGATATATAATTATGTGCTGAATTGTAAAACACTGGGCAAAACTGTCACTGAAAAAGACCTGGGTGTATGGGTGGATGACAAACTCACATTTAGTGGCCAATGTCAGGCAGCTGCTGCCAAGGCAAATAACATAATGGGATGCATTAAAAGAGGCATAGATGCTCATGAGGAGAACATAATTTAACCTCTATACAAGTCACTGGTGCAACCACACTTAGAATACTGTGTGCAGTTATGGTCTCCGGTGTATAAGAAAGACATAGCTGAACTGGAGCGGGTGCAGACAAGAGCGACCAAGGTTATTAGAGAACTGGGGGGTCTGCAATACCAAGACAGGTTATTACACTTGAGGTTATTTAGTTTGGAAAAACGAAGGCTTAGGGGTGATATTATTACAATGTATAAATATATGAGGGGACAGTACAAAGACCTTTCTAATGATCTTTTTACTCTTAGACCTGTGACGGGGACAAGGAGGCATCCTCTACGTCTGGAGGAAAGAAGGTTTAGTCATAATCACAGACGCAGATTCTTTACTGTAAGAGCAGTGAGACTATGGAACTCTCTGCCGTCTAATGTGGTAATGAGTGATTCCTTACTAAAATTTAAGAAGGGACTGGATGCCTTTCTTGAAAAGTATAATATTACAGGCTATATTCACTAGTTTCCTAGATTCTGCGTTGATCCAAGGAGCTAGTCTGATTGCCGAATGTGGAGTCGGGAAGGAATTTTTTTCCCCAATGTGAAGCTTACTGTTTGCCACTTAGGGTTTTTTTTGCCTTCCTCTGGATCAACAGGTTAGGGCTGGTTAGGATGGGATATGGGTTGAACTAGATGGACTTAAAGTCTTCCTTCAACCTTAATAACTATGTTACTATATAGAATGGAGCAGCACCAATTAGCCAAAAATTTAAAGGATGAGGCAGTGACACACGCTCAGCAGACTCCAACAAGCAGTGGTTGAAGAACTAACTTGAGCGTGATCTGCACTCACAAAGAGACCTCCCAGACAGCCGTGAACACTGCACACAACTGTTCACTAGCTCTGAAAGGCTCCTTTATGTACTTCTATAGTGTTTGCAACCAATGTATTGGATATGGATGGAAGCACGTCACACTAATAGATTAGAGTTAATTGAAATTGAATGGAGCAGCACCAATTCCAAAAAAAAAAAAAAAGGATGAGGCAGTGATACACGCTTAGCAGACTCCAACCAGCAGTGGTTGAAGAACTAACTTGAGCGTGATCTGCACTCACAAAGAGACCTCCCAGACAGCCGTGAACACTGCACACAACTGTTCATTAGCTCTGAAAGGCTCCGCTCTGTACTTCTATTAGTGTTTGCAACCAATGTATTGGATACGGATGGAAGCGCGTGACACTAATAGATGAGAGTTAATTGAAATTGAATGGAGCAGCACCAATTAAAAAAAAAAATGAGGCAGTGAGTGACACGTGCAGTTGACTACAAACAGCAGGGGATGCAGACCAAACTGCAGCGTCACCTGCACTCACACACAGACCTTGCAGAGAGCTGTGAAAACAGCACTGCAAGGCAAAAGGAAGCTTCACACAGCGGTTTGTCAAATAGCCTGCCTACAGAACAATTCACAAAAACGCTATCTCTAACTGTCCCTCAGAGTCAGCAGAGCAGCGTTCTGTCCCTAACTGAATTCACAGCAGAGTGAAACCAAAATGGCGGCGAAGCCTTTTATACTGCATTCTGACATCATTTCAGCAGCCAATCACAGCCATGCCATTAGTTAACATGACCGCAGCATTACAGGATATGCCCACACTTCTTCTGATTCCTCATTGGCTGAATAAAATCACACTGCCTCTCAAAGAATTATGGGAACTTCCGATTCTGGCATACGATATAGCAAAAGTATCGGAACTCAGTATCGGCATTCCGATACCGCGAATATCGGCCTATACCCGATACTTGCGGTATCGGAATGCTCAACACTAATGATGGGACATCTGAATTCCAAGCACAAGGTGCTGTGGAAAACACACCTTAAAAAGCATGACATATCTAAGCCTCCTTCGGCTCATTCTCCTGCTTCAGTCTTAGCCTCTTCATCCCGCTCACAAACAAAAAAGTCGCACACAATGGATATGTTTATCAATGCATAACATAGGAAATTTTATTAGGGTCACCACAGCAATAGAGCAAGTGTCAAAGTAACGTTTCGACCTAATTAGTGCACATCACCACAGATCTCTCCTACCCTTGGAGCACCAGTCACTCCTGGGACTTTTTGTCCTACAGACTCAACTAGACTTCCATCTCTCAGCACCATAGTTAAATTTTTCATTTTTGCTGTGGCTTCTCTTTTCTCATTACTTCTAAAAAGTGTTGTCTGATAAAGACCTTTAATTAGGTCGAAACGTTACTTTGACACTTGTACTATTGCTGTGGTGACCCTAATAAAATTTCCTTTGTTATGCACTGATATACATATCTATGGAGTGCAGCTGTTTATTCTTATCTATATTTTGTACTGGATTATACTCCAGGTTCAGCCGGCACCTACCCTCTGCTATACAGTGTGCACGCCTTTTTCTATTATCACAAACAAAAAAGCCACTTGCCTTCCCGCAAAGAGGATGTAACAGCATCACCACCTGTGTTTACTGAGCTTCTGCACCCCATCCCATTGAAGTGTTTCCATCCCCCAAACCCTCGAGAAAAAGATGATATGCTCTCCTACCCAGCCCTGAGCCATGGTCCTGAATGACAGCATTTCCCAGTGACTGGCCTAGTTTCTTTGACGCACATCCATTACCTGGTGCATGTGCAGAAATTGATGGTGCAGAGCTTCCTTAAAAACTACTCACAAATCTCAGAGGCTTAAATTGCAGGCAGTGTGTTTTAGCGCACTCATCCTGATGCAGTTGGGCCCATTTGGTCCTGTAAAATGTGTTGTCTGTTCACATGAGATGCATTTGGACAGCGCTGGGCAGCCCGCCTGATGAAATAGAAGGGCGTCACTAATAGGCTGTAAACTTGGATGCTGTGCATTGCCATAGTGTAAACAGCACCACATACAAGTCTTTTTTGTGCAGTAATATGCCAAGCAGCCACCTCCTCCATTGTGATTGGTGTGTTGTGAGTGGTTGCCTCATCGGTATTTCTGCACCTGTGTTGCCGCCATCTTAACTACATGGGTCCACTGCATCCTGATAGTGCATTTGTTTGGAGGCCTGGGTAGGTGTTGCATGCGGGAATCAGGCAGAAGAGTTAAGGTACTGCCACACTACACAATCCTGCTAGCGATCTCGTTAGCGTCGCATACTAATGAGATCGCTAGCGGGATTGTTTCTATATCGCTAGTGTCGGCCACATTTAGCGATATCGTTAAGGACGCTATCGCGGTTAGCGATCTCCTTAATGACTTTAGCGGTACAAAAGTACAGCTAAATCGCTAAAAAAGGTGCCACACTCAGCGATATAGCGATACCAGCGGGACGCCGACGATAAAAATAGGGTCCGGAACGATCGCTGTGATGAACGAGATCACAGCAGGGGCCACGTCGCTGGTAGATGCCGCACACAACAACATCGCTAACGGGATCGCTAAATAGTGACGTTTTTTAGCGATCCCGTTAGCGATGTTGTTTAGTGTGGCATACCCTTTACTGTAAGCTGCAATAATTTATATCAATGATATAAACATTAGAACTACGGTTACTCTTCAATTTTAAATGATCTTTAAATGATCATATGAAGCATGTAGTTATGTTAAATATAAAGTATCACATTACAAACAATATGCAGGGGTTGGACAAAATAATGGAAACATCTATCGTTTTGGCATCATTATCTTCGAACATGTTATAAACATGCAAACTGTGACTTATTGTAATGTTTTGTAGTTGATTATTTGTGTTATGTGATATGTGTATTTGTAGACTTGACACAGTGTTTTTCAATTGCAATATTATTTTAAAAAAATTAATGTGTTTATTACTTTAAGATGAAAACTTTAGATTTCTAAGCCAATTTTATAGGCTATGAACTTCACTTTTTAGTAGCCTAGGGGTACTTTATTGATGCCATATTTTGGAGATTTTAATTAGAATGTTTTCTTTCCTGCAGAGTTATTGTTCATTTTGAACTGCGCCTGGTTAAAATTTATAGAAGCCCTTTGCTAAACAGTTATCTGTATTTACACAATGCTAACTTTTTAAGGGTCCATTGAAGATTTAAAAAAAAAAGAAAAAATATAATAATTACAACAATCAACAACCTTTCAAATATTTAATTTAGCTATGACAAAACTACTTTTACATCATATCCCATAACTTTTAAAATGTTCCACAAGCAAATATCCATATCCCCTATATTCGTAACAACTTGACTTCTTTTAATAGGCCCTGCTTCTATGTTGATAGCATTCTTCATTATAGAAGAAAGATAATTTGCAAACTTCTTCCCATGAAGCATTCTTTGAAAGGCTGCCTACAGCAGATGGATCTCAGCAAGGAGAATCAACATTTTCAAGGAACTGAATAACTTACGACATCATATTGCATCACAAAACATATCTATTATGTACTATATCAGCTGATAATTCGAGAGATTTGAAATGGGGGAATCTATTTTTTTGACAATTCAAAGCATCATTCCTCTAAATCTAATCCCCAAAAAACTGCCAAAGGCCTCTTCAACATACACATTTTTGAAGGCTTTGCAAAGAATTAAAATGTCTTCTTTTTCATTACATTTTAAAGGTACAATATTAAATACTCATTCTTTCTGCAAAATGTGTATAGAAACATTCAGATATACATTCTACTTTAACAGCCATTTGTTAAAATAAAGCAGCCATTCCATAGAGCTCACTGAATTTGAATGCCATGAATTCTGCCCACTAAATAACTGCAAAGGTCCAAACCTCTTCTGGCTTTAATATCAGCACAAAAGGTACATTGAAACCTGTATGGCATATATTTCCATGTTTCCTGCATGTAAGCCATATTGCAATCTGACAAATGAGTGGGAGTAGTCCAGTATCAGGGATGCGTTACCTTCTTTACTGCATTGAGTCAAATGTAAAGTTTTGTGGAGGAGGTAAGTTTCTCAGGGGTCAGCCTAGATACCTTAGTTCCTGTGAAAAGAAGTATTAATGTTTCAGTATATGAAGTCATTTTGGACAACTGTATGCTTCCAACTTTGTCTGAAGAGTTTGACATGACCTTTTTCTATCACAAAACAAAGCTCATGAAGGCATGCACGATTGAGTTAAGTGTGGAAAAAAATGATTGATGCCCAAAGTATCCTAAAATCAACCCAATCTTACACTTTTGACTGGAAATTGTGAGCCAGTCACTTTCACGTGCTGTTCAAAAATTATGAAGGACTCACTTCAAAATCATGTAGAAAGCCTTCCCAGAATGGTGGAAGTGGTTATACGTGCAAAGAGGAAACCAACTATGTATTAGTGCTTATGGATGTGATGTCATAAGATCTCCTAGAGGTGTAATGTATAGGTCTCCTAATACTTTTTTTCACATATAAGTGTAGCTGATATAATAATAATTTCATGGTAATAATAACACTTAAAAGACACTTTTATTCTTGCAAATGAGTGTTATTTTTTGGTAATGGTCGCGGAACGCACCAAATAAATGTAAATAGAAGATGCGTTCACAGCCCGGGGTCCACCGTGCAGGGAGAACCTGCTGCTAGTAAGATGGCGCAGTAGGTGTTATGAGCAAACACTGTTATCCCGCAGAGTCGCAGATATGGTTGCCGTAGCACTATATGGCGAAGTGGGCAAACTCTGTTACTCCCCAGAGCCGCTAAATAAAAGGATGTGGTGCTATATGGCGATATTAGAGAACTCTGTTACTCCACAGAGTCGCAATCTAAACACTGACTAATAGCGATGTCTGCGTGCCGCCACCAGGTTACGTCCGGACTGCGCAGCTTCAACATAAAGTAGTCAGCAATGCACACAGTGAACTCCTCACTGGAGAAGCCGGTATACTAGGGGCTTATTTCCACCAGAGCCCTAAACCCATACACAAAACTCCTCAATGGAGGTGCCAGTATTCTAGGGGCTTATTTCAGCCGGGTCCCTAAACACATGCATAACCACACTGGCACAAGCACATAACAAATCTGATAGTAGCGCACGGCCGTGCGGTTATGCCACCTTTTTATAGTAGCCATGAGCACGAGACCTTCCAGAAAGGACCAATAGGAAGCTGCTTCAGAACACCAACAGCTTCTGGACCTTCCTGGAGTACCAATAGGAGTCGCAGCTGTATCCGAGCATGTGACCCCTGATCTCCAATGGAAGATCTTGCCCTGGACATGCTCAGATGGAGAAACAGAGGACAGTCCCAAATCAGCCTGCTCCAACACTGGTTACAACAGAGGATCCAGGAGCAGCAGCAGCAAGTCTCCGCATAGTACTATACCTGGCAAGACGCTGGGACCGACATCTCAGCTGAGCAGGTTTCACTGCGGCCAGAGATGGATGGGGACTGCAGCAGGACTGGTTCGAGATTCCTCTTGTGCAGCAGCGGGAACTCGATCCCTAACAATTTTTTTCTTAATCATTCACTAAGTACTCAGGTTTCACATTATTATGTATTTTTACATGATGCTTTATATATACTGCAGATTTTTCTTTATTTTTACAGTATAATAATGCCCACATTAATATTGTCTGATAAGAATGCATCTCTTGTAGTTTTTAAATTTAAATTTTTAGCAATAGTAATTTGTGCTGTAACAAAAATTGTATGCTTAACTACAATGGTGTCAATCTTTCATAAATATAATTTAATTTCTTAATATTATGAAAAATGGATATAGCATGGAGAAAAGAGTGACTCATTTTTTGAAAAAACATCCTACACACAAGGTTCTTTTGAAGTTTTTAACCCAACACATAGGATTGCTTATAGCAATTAAGAAAGTGGATACAAATATGTTAATGACCTTTAAATAGCTTTGGTACACCATTAGCATTGTTTATTTTAAGCTAGTCCTTTGAGCCTTTGCTCTATATATGAAGTGGTTGTTCATTGTTGTCAGGATAGCACAAATATATTTTGCTCCAAATATATATTACCTACACATAAAAGTTGGTTTTCTACAAAGATTTTATTATATTTTACTGAATATATTTTATGATATTGAAAGCAATAAGGGAATGGTGCATTTTAGACATAGTAATATGGTGATTGTTGTCACAAGCATGTTTTAAGCCATAAAACAAAAGAAAGCTGGATAAAAATATAAAAAACGTCAAACGAAAAAATAATACATCTTTTGTCAGTAAATTATCTATAACTCACAATGTCATGTGTACTAAGGAAATCATCCAGCCCTTTCAAAAAGCTGTTGTAGTGTCTGCCATTACTATCTCTTGTGGTAAGGCACTCCACAGCCTGACAACACAATCTGTAAAGAACCCTCTCTTATTTAGTTGATGTAATAAACTTTCTTCCATCCGTAGTGAATGTGCCATGGTTCTTAGTATGGTCTTCGAAGGAATAAGTCATGTGTTATTCCTTTGTATGGATTACACATGTATTTATTCTGTAAATATAAATGAGATCTCCATTGAGAAGTCTTTTTACTAAGCTAAACAAGCCCAAATTTTAAAACCTCTCATCATATGAGAGGTGTCATGGGACACCATGACAGAGAGGCAAGAAGATTGTAGCGTCTGGTTACACGAACTCCTGGACTTATTATAACTGCTTTAACATCCTAGTAAATAGTGCAAATTCTCTTTGCTCTATTATGGCAAGAGTCAAAAAGTTCAGTGGATCCTCTGGAGCTGCCCATCCTGAATTGTCTCTGGTTTTCTATGTTGGCCACTCCCCTCTGGTATATACGCTTACCACAGGTTACTTGGGAGTTCTTGGTTTGGTGGTGAAGGAGAAAAGTTCAGTGTTTTAAGTTGGCAGTTGGAGAGTTTTTCTGGAGATTGCTGCTGGAGATGGTTTGCATGTTTTTCCTTATCCTAATTGTCTCTTCAAAGAGGAAGAGGAGTAGAACTCTAGTGCCACCTATAGGAAGTACCATTCTTAAAAGTCAATGTTGACTCTTTAGTGAGTCTTGTCACATGACTTAGAAAAAAGCCAAAACCAGAATCTCAATTTTCAGACACTGATTTCAGAGTACTGCTCCTCATCAATGCAAAGAGTGAGATCTGGTTTGACTGTGTGAGAGGCGTGTGCCCGAGATCCAAGGGCTAATGTTTCTCCTTGTGGAGAGTGACATGCTAAGCATGTCGAGATGAGGAGACTTTTAAGCTGCAATGCACCTCTGGGAAATATTCAAATTGTCTCTTCAGAGAGGAAGAGGACAAGAACTAAAGTGCCACTTATAGGAGACACTATATGTGGCACTAGAGTTCCAGTACGCTTCCTCTCTGAAGAGACAATTTGCATATTTCCTAAAGGAACATTGAAGCTTAAACGTCTCCTCATCTTGGCATGCTTAACATGTCACTATCCTTATCTCACATTTGGTTTCCCCTTTGTATACCTGTTCTGTTTCCAAGTCTCTTGTTTTGTGAATATATTTGTATGATTGTAGTTTTCTTTTATTCCTGTCTGTTAAGCATTGTCTGTCTGGTTACTGTTTTTCCACACACATCAACCCCTCAAAACACTGGTGTGGGATGGATCAGATAAGGGTTAAGTTAAGCACCATTAGTTTGAGAGATAGTGTAGGTTCCCACTGTTCCTTAACACTACGTGACAAGAGGCCTTACATCCCTTGTTATAATCTAGTTGCCCACCTTTGAACTGACTCTAAAGGTACTGCCACACTTAGCTATCCCGCTAGCGATCTCGTTAGCGTTGCATACTAATGAGATCGCTAGCGGGATTGTTTCTATATCGCTAAATGCTGCCACATTTAGCGATATAGTTAACGACGCTATCGCCGTTAGCGATCTTCTTAACGACTTTAGCGGTACAAAAGTACCGCTAAATCGCTAAGAAAAGGTGCCACACAGCGATTAGATACCCAGCGGGAGCGCCAGCGATGAAATAGGGTCCAGGAACGATTCCAGCGACGAGCGAGATCACAGCAGGAAGCTCGTCGCTGGAAGCTGCCGCACTGAACAATATCGCTAACGGGATCGCTAAATAGTGACGTTTTTTAGCGATCCCGTTAGCGATATTGTTTAGTGTGGCATACCCTTAACTTCTGAATTTCCTTTTTAAAATATGGAGCTCAAAACTGGATCCCATATTCTAAATGTGGCCTTACAAGTAGTGTTGAGCGATACGATACCGCAAGTATCGGGTATCGGCCGATATTAGCTGTATCGGACTTTCGATATTGACTTTCGATATTTCCCATATATCGTATACCGGAATCGGAATTGTCACTGTCACTGTGAGTGTCCGTCGGTCGGGTCTGTCAGGAGTCAGCAGCACTTACCTGGCAGAAGATCTCCGGTGGTCACGGCCTGGACTGGTTGATGGCCGCCATCATCTTTCCCCGGCGGTCACATGCAGTTTCTCGCGATAACTGCAGTGACTGCTGGGTAATCCCGGCCGTAAAGCAGTCAGTCCGATGACTCACCACGGGGAAGCAGGTAATCAGCTGTGCTGCGCCGGGATGACAGCCTCTGCCTGTCATTCCGATGTAGCAGAGCTGGATCGTCGTGGGACAGTCGTTACTATGGACTGCGTCGGACAGGTGGTATACTGTTGTTTTTTTTTTTTCCTTTTTTTACAGGAGATCGATGGCGTGGCAGGAATGAGAGTATAATAAAAGAAATGAAAACTGTGTTGTCTCTTTTATTTCATTAAAATACTTTTTTCTTGCTGTGTCTTTTTTTTATACATTTAAAAACTTTGGGATTAATAATGGATCGGTGTCTTATTGACACCTCTCCATTATTAACCGGGCTTATTGTCACCGTGCAATCAACGGTGACATTAACCCCTTATTACCCCACTTGCCACCGCTACAGGGCAGTGGGAAGAGCCGGGTAAAGTGCCACAATTGGCACATCTTTTGATGCGCCAAATGTGGGGCTGCTGTAGCCTGGTATTATCAGGCTGTTGAGGGCCAAAATCCATGGGCCTTGACAGTCTTTTAATACCAGGCCGCAGCAGTCTGCATTTTACTTGGCTGGTTAACAAAAATAGGGGGACCCCTACGCCGTTTTTTTTTTTTCGAGGGGATCCCCTATTTTTGTTAACCAGCCAAGCTAAGCAGACTGCTGTGGCCTGGTATTATCAGGCTGTCAAGGTCCATGGATATTGGCTCATTACCAGCCTGAAAAACCAGGCCTCAGCAGTCTGCTTCATCTGGCTGGTTAACACAAATAGGATGGACCACACGCCTTTTTTTTTTCGAGGGGATCCCCTATTTTTGTTAACCAGCAAAGATAAGCAGACTGCTGTGGCCTGGTATTATCAGGCTGGCAAGCAGGGTCGGACTGAGGCACCGGGACACCGGAGAAACCTACGGTGGGCCCCAGCTCCTGCGTGGTGGGCCCTGATTTGAAAGGATAGGTCGCGGGGCAGAGGGGGCGGTGGCCCCGGGGCCCGCGCTCTGAGGGGGCCCACCCGGAGCTACGATACAGTTACATTCTGCGGCAGAGCAGGGAGAATCGCTCTCCCTGCTCTGCCGCCCGGAAGCTATGGTGCCTGAACAGGCATTGGGGGGGCCCGGTGCCAGCAGTGGGCCCCCCACCCGTCATCGGAGGGTCAGCTGTATCGGCATCCAGCCGATAAAGCTGACCGCATAGAGAGAGAAGGAGCGAGCGCTCCTTCTCTCCCATAATCCCCCTCTCAGCGTATGACAGCGGGCGCAATAACATCACCTGCCGGCGCCCGCTGTCAGACGCTGAGAGGGAGAACAGTGAGCAGCACAGGATCCGGGAGGTGAGTATTTTTTTTTTTTTTTTTTTAATGGGGGTGCAGTTGAGTCCTGGCTGGAGAAGTCGTCATGTCGGTGTGGGCCAGATGGTAAAGACATGAAAAGTGAACAATTCCATTAGAAAGAACATCAGCGGTAAGTCATTATCTGTACCTGCGCTGTAATCTATATGTTCTGTAGGACTGGTATTATTTAACACAGACCATATGGCGGTAATATCAATATTGGTCTTTTTATATATAGATTATTTTGGCGAACAGCGCGGTCATTTGCTGAGGTTCTCTGATGATGGGCCCACTCAGACGTTTTGCCCCCACTAAACCAAAACCCTAGCTACGCCTATGGCTCTCTCTCTAGTCTTTCTTTCTCTCTCTAGTCTTTCTTTCTCGCTCTCTGTTCTTTCCTTCTCGCTCTCTGTTCTTTTTTCTCTCTGTTCTTTCTTTCTCTCTTTTCTTTCTTTCCTCTCTTTCTTTCTCTGTTTGTTCTTTCTCTCTCGCTGCTCTTTCTTTCTTTTCCTCAGTACCAGCCACTGTGCCCTCATTACCAGTCAGTGTGATCATCAGTGCTAAATGGTTACGCTTGGGGCGAGGATATGGGTGTGATTAGCTGTGAAATGGGTGTTGTCGGGGCATGGCATAAAATTTTCAGCGGCGCTCAGCACGTGCCGCAGCCTTTAATCCTCTTTCCTGTCTTCCAAATTTGGGAGGTATGCTGTATGACCTCCCTACAACTTCTGGCCATGCTCCTGATGAGCGCGACGGATGGTCTCATGAGGGATCTCCTCCCACACCTGGATTAAAGCATCCACCAACTCCTGGACAGTCTGTGGTGCAACGTGGCATGGCCTAAAATTTTCTGCAGCAGGCACAGCGTGCCACAGCCTTTGTCCCTCTTTCCCTTATTCAAAGCTTGGGAAGTATGATGGTGGGCCCCAAGAATATATTTTCTCTGGTGGGCCCAAGGTACTCCAGTCCGAAGCTGCTGGCAAGGTCCATGTATGTTGGCTCCTTAACAGCCTTAAATACCATGCCTCAGCAGCAGGGGCGTACATATAAATCATGGGGCCCCATAGAAAAAGTCTGAATGTTCCCCACCCCCCCAAAAAAAAAAACCCAGAGGCATTGTAAATGTAAAGTGCCAGCACAGTGAGGGAAGTTGAGTCGCACAGAGACAGGGGTTTTGGGGGTACTCGGCACCGATCACGTCGACTTCTATGGGGGATGTCACGAGTAGCACAGCTCGGTCCGTGACCTGGGCGATCACTGGAATGTGGGATATTTCCACGGGATGATAGAATGTTTGTGTAGTTTGTCGTGACTCCACCTGTAGTACCTGGTCAGGGTGACCAGCGCTGCTGTGCAGGTCCTCTGGCAGGGATGGTGTAGTGCAGGTAGGTGATAAGTCTTCTACAGGTAACACGCTATCCTTCCAGGGCAGATAGATGTGAGATAGAGCAATGGTGCAGAGTGATGTAGCAGAGTGGAGTATGCGACGTAGTAAGAAAGCAGGAAAGGAAACAATTCTTGCTACAAAGACATGCAGCATAAGGCTGCCTCAACCCCTCCCATCCAACTAGCTACACCCTGTTCTAACCAGCCTGAGCTAGACCATCCCATTGGGTCCGCCTACACTCAGCTGGCATAGTGTACTGTTGAATGCAGTGGTTGGAGTCAATGGGGTGTTTCCTCCTTACCTGAGAGTAAGTTGTCACACCGCTGGGTGCGATGCAACATCTCTGTGGCGACTGGACCCTCAGGTGCTTCTGTCTTTTCACAAATGCCGGCTTTACCCGGCAATTGAATCAGAGGCTATTTTACTATGTAGAAGTGAATAAACTATAAATATATGTATATATATATACATGTCACAATGATATATATATGTATTCTATGTGTGTATATTTTGTGTTTACAAGGAAAGAAAGTGTTTTTTTAGTTGCGATATTTTGTTCCCATAGACTTACATGGGACTTCCGGTATCGGAATCGGATATCGACGATATTTAGTGATGTCGGCGATACCATTCCGATCCAATATTTTTGGATATCGGAAAGTATCGCTCAACTCTACTTACAAGTTATTTATAGAGGGGTAACAATATATTGAGATCAATTTGTAAAAAATAATTCCGGCTTGTAGCAATCGTAGATAAATCTTCAATGTTTTATTTCATGTCATACGAATACGATAAAAGCCCATGATGGTAGATGAGGAAGTTCAGATGCATTGTCAAGTGTTTGCCCATTAAGACATCTTATCCAGTTAATTTTGTAATAATGTAGTGTTAATGTCAGCTTTTAATACTTTAAATAGTTTGGTGTTGTCAGCAAAGATTGACACTTTACTCTCAATCCCATCCATGAGGTCATTAATAAAGAGATTAAAAATAATTTTTCGCTTTCAAATAACCTTGCTGTATCCTATTTAAAGTATGTACCTTTTAAGGTAACTTTGTTTTCTGTCTTTTAGCCAATTCTTTACCCATCTGCGTATAGTTTCCTCATATTTCTTGCTTCTGTAGCTTTAGTATTAAGCCCCCATCACACTAAGCGAGATCGCTAGCGAGATCGCTGAAGCGTCACTGATTTTGCGACACAACAGCGACCTAGCCAGCGATCTCGCTTAGTGTGACATGCAGCGACGATCAGCCCCCCTGCTGGGTATCGCTGATCATTGCTGAATGTCCTGGACCTTTTTTTGATTGTTGGTCTCCCGCTGGCCAGCGCGCATCGCTGCGTGTGACAGCGGGAGACCAATGATCAGCGAGCTGGGAGCCGGTATCCAATGTACATATCGGGTAACTAAGCACCGCTCGGCGCCTAGTTTCCCGATATTTACCCTGGATACTGGCTCTCAGCGTGTGCTGTAGAGAGCTGAGAGCCGATTCTGGGGTGCATATCGGGTAACTACACTGTGTTCCAAATTATTATGCAAAAATTGTTTAGGAATGGTAAGGTAAGATTTTTTTTGTTTTTCAGTTAAACTCATTGATGGTGATGTGTGTCAGGGCTCTTTATATCACTGTAAGCAATTGCAGACACCTGTGCTAATTAGTTTGGCAGGTGTGTCCAATGAAAGGCAAGACTACTTAAGATGGCTGTCCCACATTATTAAGCAGCCTACATTTTCTGCCAAAATGGGAAAGAAAAAGGATGTGTCGGCTGCTGAGAAGCTACAAATTGTGGAATGTTTAGGTCAAGGCATGACTACAGTCAACATTGCCAAGACACTTCATCGTGATCATCGTACAATCAAGAAGTATGTAGCTGATTCACAGTACACATGTATGCGTGCTGATAAGGGAAAATTGAGGACTCTTTCCTACAGGCAATTACGTCAGGTTAAAAGAGCAGCGGCAAAAAAGCCTTGTTATAGCAGCAGACAAGTTTTTGAAGCTGCTGGTGCCTCCAACGTCCCCCGAACAACAAGATGCAGGGTCCTTCAGAGGTTTGCAGCTGTGCGTAAGCCATCCTGTCGACCTCCTCTATCCACTGCACACAAGCAGAAATGGCTCCAGTGGGCCAAACAATACATGAAGACTGACTTCAAAACTGTTTTGTTCACCGATAAGTGCAGTGCAACGCTTGATGGTCCAGATGGATGGAGTGGAGGATGGCTGGTTGATGGACACCCCATGTAAACACGGCTACGGCGCCAACAAGGAGGAGGTGGAGTAATGTTTTGGGCTGGAATCATGGGGAGAGAGATTGTCGGCCCCTTTAGGATCCCTGAAGGGGTAAAGATGAACTCCATAGTGTATGTTGAGTTTCTCAAACAGCACTTCCTGCCATGGTTCAAGAAGAAGAACCGTGCATTTCGCAGCAAGATCATTTTCATGCATGATAATGCACCATCTCATGCTGCACATAACACATCTGCATCTCTGGCTGCTATCGGCATAAAAGGGGACAAACTTATGGTGTTGCCCCCATGCTCCCCTGACCTCAACCCCATTGAGAACCCTGTAGCATCATCAAAAGGAGTGTCTATGATGGCGGGAGGCTGTTCACATCTAAGCAACAGCTCTGGGAGGGTATTCTGTCCTCATGCAAAACAAATGAAGCAGAAACCATCTAAAACCTGACAAATTCAATGGACGAGAGAGTTCAGAAGCTCCTTTCGAACAAGGGGTCCTATGTGCAAATGTAACATCACCTAGAATAAAGTTTTGAGTTGAAAACTGTTTGATTTCAGTTTGTAATAACCTGCTAATGCTTATAATTTCAAAAATGACCATTTTTTTGTTCTTTATTAAAATGAAAAGGTTGAAAACTCTGCTGTGCATAATAATTTGGAACATGCATTTTGAGTGCAGTTTGAGTGATTTATTTTTTTAAAAATATACTGTTATCATAGGCAGTTTGTACAAAAACCTTTCAATTGTACTCTAATAGTTATTTGACTGGAAAATTACAATGACTGCAATTCATATAGGTAATTTGGGAAAATCTGAGAAAATATTATTTGCATAATAATTTGGAACACAGTGTAGGTGCCACGCGGTGCTTAGTTACCCGACATGTACATTGGATACCTGCTCTCAGCACTCTACAGCAGATGCTGAGAGCCGGTATCCAGGGTAAATATCGGGTAACTAGGTGCCGCGCGGCGCTTAGTTACTCGCTGTTTACACTGGATACCAGCGTGCTCGCTGGTCCTGATTGCTGGTGAGTCTGCATATGTGACAGCTCACCAGCAACTACAAAGCGATGCAGCAACGATCCCTGCCAGGTCGTATAGTTGTCGGGATCGCTGCTGCGTCGCTGAGTGTGACGGGGCCTTAAGGCTGTTATGTGGCACAGGATCAAATGTCTTTGCAAAGTCCAGATAAATCCCATCAGTCACATTAACAACATCCAGATGTGCACTTACCTTCTCTTAGAAAGTCAACCTGTGAGATAGACTTATACTGCCCTAAATAACTTTGCACATTATTGATGACACTTACCGGATGGTAGTTGCCTGTCCTTCACTCATTCTCTTTTAATTCTCTTCTGATTTTTACTCATCTTCAATTGGTACCAGGTTCTCTGATGCCAAGAGTGAAAGCCTTGGGTGACAAGCATGAGGCACAGTGCCTTTTTGGCACCAGTAAACTTGGCACCAACTGAAAATGCAACTCGCAAAAATTGCATTTTTTTGGTTACCACAGTGCCACAAGAAAATACAGAAAGAAGTCATTAAATAATTAAATGTATCTTAAAATGGTATGAATAAAAACTTTGCCTCTACCCTCATAAAACCAGCCCTCATACAGCTCCATTAAAACAAAAATGAAAACTTTATGGGTCTGTAATATGGCTACACAATTAACCCCTTCACCCTGAAGCCTGTTTTCACCTTCCTGACCAGTCAATTTTTTACAATTCTGACCACTATCTCTTCATGAGGTCATAACTCTTTAATGCTCCAATGGATCAAAACTAATTCTGAGAATGTTTTCTCGTGGCGTATTGTTCTTCATGCTAATGGTAAAATTTCTTTAATATGACTTGCATTTATTTGTGAAAAAATTACAATTTTGCCAAAAATTTCACAATTTTCAAACATTTAATTTTTATTACCTTTAAATCAGAGAGTCCTATTACACAAAATAGTTAAAAATAACATTTTCCACATGTTTACTTTACATCAGAACAATTTTTGAAACACTTTTTTTTGGTTAAGAAGTTGTAAGGTTTAAAAGTTGACCAGCGTTTTTCATTTTTACAACAAAATTTGCAAAACCATTTTTTTTTACTGACCACCTCACAATTGAATTGACTTTGAGGCGTCTATATGACAGAACATACCCAGAAGTTACATCATTCTAAAAACTGCACCCTTCAAGAAACTCAAAACTACATTCAAAAAGTTTATTAATTTTTCAGGTGCTTCACAGGAATTTTTGGAAAGTGGAATGAAAAAATAAACATTTACTTTTTTTTCACAAAAATATTCCTTTAGACCTATTATTTTTTTACTTTTGCAAACGTAACAGGAGAAAATGGAGCATACAATTTGTTGTAAAATTTCTCCTGAGTATGCTAATACCCCATATTTGGGGGAAATCTACTGTTTGGGTACATGGCAGGGCTTGGAAGGGAAGGAGCACCAATTCACTTTTTGAATGTAAAATTTGCTGGAATAATTAGCGGATGCCATTTCGCATTTGGAGAGCCCCCCATGTACCTAAACAGTGGAAATCCCCAACAAGTAACACCATTTTATAAACTGGACTCCATAGGAATTCTATCTAGATATGTATTGAGCACCTTGAACACACAGGTGCTTCACAGAAGTTTATAATGTAGAGCCATGAAAATAAAAAAAATCAAATTTTTCCCAGATAAATCTTTTTTAGCTTCAAGTTTTGCATTTTCATAAGAAAAGCATGAGAAATTGCACCTATTAATATGTTGTATAATTTCTCTGAGTGTGCAGATACCCAATATGTGGAGGAAAACAACTTTTTGGGTGCACAGCAGGGCTTGGAAGGGAAGGAGTGCCATTTGACTTTTTGAATGTAAAATTTGCTGAATAATAAGCGGATGCCATGTTGCGTTTGGAGAACCCCTGATGTAACAAGAAAAAAAACACTAACATTTGTTGAGCAACTTCTCCTGAGTTTACCAATACTCCATATGTCATCAAAAACTACTTATGAGGCACAGTGCAAAGCGAGAAAGGATGAAATGCCATATTATAGTGCAGATTTTACTCCACTTGTTTTTGGATGCCATGTTACATTTGCAGAGCTCCTGAAGTGCCAACACAACAGATTCCCCCATAATGGACCCCATTTCACAAAGGAAACCTCTTAATGAATTCATCTAGTGGTTCAGTGATTATATTGACACCACAGGTGTGTCACAGAATCTTATACCATTGGACATTGAAGATAAAAAAATTTATCACCAAGATTGTGTGTTAGCCCCAAGTTTTACATTTTCATACCGGGAAAAGGGTAAAAAGGCACCAAAAAGTGTCCCACAGTTTTTACTGCTTGTGGCAATACCCCATATGTGGCTTTATACTAATACTTAGCCATACAAAGAGATTCAGGAGGGACGGACCGCTATTTGCCTCCTGAATTGCAGATTTTACCAGAATAGTTTGCGAATTTCATATAAAGCCCCCCTAAGTGCTAGAAAAGAAGAATCCTCCCTCAAGTGACCCCATTTTTGAAATTATACTCCTTTGGGAATTTATCTACAGATGTAGTAACCATTTTGACTGCATGGGTGTTTTCTAGAAACAAGTAGCAATGGAGTAAAAATTGCAAACTGCCGTTGTAGTGACCAGTACATTATGCCAAGCTCATGTTTCTGGAGACACACACCTGTAAGTTAGGTGGGCTCTCTACAGAAATGCCAAACATGTGGGAGCTAAATGTGGTTAAGGCACACTGGGACTCAGAAGGGATAGGGGATTTGGATTTGGGAGTAGAGAATTTGCTGAATTTATTTTGAGGAGTGAGGAGCCATTTAGCTTTTCCAGAGCCTTTGTGCTGCCAGTAACGAGGAAGCCTCCTATATTTCCATTAACAGATGATGGAGCAGAGTGGGGACTTGCTTTTTTTGTGGATTGAGTTGAAGCTATTTTTTGGAACATTTTGCATAACATTTATGATCACATTTATTCGGCGCTCTAGTACTTACATTCGGGTTTCCATCTAAATCTCTGCATGATGTCACAGATAAAACCCCCAAGGTAACCATTCACTTTAATGATAAATAATGAGGCAGCAGAGTTACTCTGGACTCCATCTGGCTTCTGTTCAGCTGTGACCTTTTTTTCAGAAGAGCACAAAACTTGTGGCCGACGGCACTTTAGTGCAATCCTAAAAAGAGGGACACCGCCGGATCACAGGTCCTATATAGTCCACAGTGCCTCGATCTGCCTCATTAAAGGGAATTTTCCAACTGAGGTTCCTTCTGAATCACGTATTTCAAAGATTTACACCGAAGGCCCGATGTAAGCGCTCTGTCATGTATAGTGTACAGTTCCTATAGCGTCTTGTGCTTGGGTGCGAGGAAAACACAGGAGACATAGGTTGAAATGAAATGACTTGTATTACTTCATACAAGCATGCTGAAAAGTTCACACAGTTTGCAGGAACAGCGACAGGAGACACAGCAGGCCAGAGTAACTTCAAGCTCTACAATAACTCTCCAAAGCAGGTTCAGGATCTCTTCTCTGTACCGTAATTCCTCTGCAAACATGGATTCACCAAACAGCAGGTTTCCAGAGTCCAAAAGTGTTCCAAGGTTCCTCAGTAGGGAATAGCTGGAGTACAAGTCCAAGGCTTCCAGGAGTCAGGTCACAGACTGACTGAGGCTTGATTCAGAAGCACTGATTGTTCAGCTGAGGCTGCTTAAGAAGCAAGAGGGAAGAATCAGGGCGGGAACATGAAAACTGGAAACTCCATATTAACTGAGGGCAAGAGCTGCAGAAAGACAGAAAGCAAAATGGCCGACGGAAAACTGAGTTTCAAGGAACATGTCAACAGAGACAAAGAACCTTACATTACTCCCCCCTTAGGGACAACCTCCGGATGACCTCAGACCAGGCTTGTCAGGGTACCTCTGATGAAACTGGCGGAGCAGGCGAGGAGCATTTACATTATTGACTGGTTCCCATGAGTTGTCCTCCACTGGGTAGCCCTGCCATTTAATCAAATATTGCAACTGATTTCTGTACAACCTGGAATCTAGAATCCTTTCCACCATAAATTCTTCCTGACCATCGACCAGCACTGGGTCAGGGCAAGGAGAAGAACGTCCAGGAAACGTATTGGGTGTTGCAGCCTTTAGTAGGGATACATGAAAGACAGGGTGGATTCTCATAGTTCTGGGTAGTTGAAGACGACAAGCAACAGCACTTATAATCTTATTGATCTTATAAGGTCCAATGTACTTATTCCCAATTTAGATGATGGAATCTTTAATTTAAGATTTCTGGTTGACAGCCAGACCAAATCTCCTACCTTGAAAGCTGGTGCAGGTTTACGAAATTTATCTGCTGCTTTCTTGTACCTTTCCTGAGCCAATTCTAGATTTTCCTTTAGAAGATCCATATTCTTTTGTAAAGAAGTGATTCTTTCAGCCACTGCCGGCAAGGGCGTATCTATGGGAAATCGAGGAAGAATGTTAGGATGATAACCTAGATTGGAGTAAAAAGGAGACTGCTTAGTGGAGGCGCTCTGAGAGTTGTTATAAGAGAACTCAGCCAGTGGAAGTAGATCCACCCAATCATCCTGTAGGTGGCAGATAAAACAGCGGAGATACTGCTCCAGGGTCTGATTGGTTCGTTCTGTCTGTCCATTAGTCTGGGGATGAAAAGCAGAAGAAAGGTTTACTTTAATGTCCAATGCTGCACAGAAATTTTGCCAAAACCTTGAAGTGAATTGCACCCCTCGATCCGAAATGACCTCATCCGGTACTCCATGTAAGCGAAACACATTCTTAATCATCAAGTCTGATGTCTGTTTTGCAGTGGGTAAGCCGACACAAGGGATAAAATGAGCTGCCTTTGTTAGACGGTCAACCACCACTAGAATGGTGTTCTTCCCTTGAGAGGTTGGTAACTCCACAATGAAGTCCATAGAAATGGATCCCCACGGGCGGGACGGGGTGGGAAGAGGTTGCAACAGACCAGTTGGTGAGGAGCGAGGTGTTTTGCATCTTGCACAGACTTCACATGAAGTGACATAGTTTAAGACATCTTTCCTGTAAGTGGGCCACCAAAAGAAATGAGAAAGAAATTCTTGTGTCTTTAGAATTCCCCTATGCCCGGCTATCTTGGAATCGTGGATGAGTTGCAATACTCTCAATCTGACTGTTTCAGGTATATACAGACGTTGTCTCTGAATCCACACACCATTCTTAAAGACAAGACTTACGTCCCTTGGGGGTTGAGCCAACAAAGAATCCGCATGGTATGCTTCCTTGATGTCCTTAAGTAGGTCTTGATTATGAATCACTCCCAGGAATCTAGAGTCAGGAAGAATAGTCTTAGGAGGAGTAAGTGAACGTGTCTCTGCTGAATGAATCCTAGAGAGTGCATCAGCCTTTCCATTGCGATATCCTGGTCTATAAGAAATAACAAAATTAAATTGGTTTAGGAAAAGATTCCAGCGAGCCTGGCGAGGAGTCAGGCACTTAGCCGACCTGATAAATTCAAGGTTACGATGGTCTGTCAGGACGACTATTTGCTGTGCAGCTCCCTGAAGAAGGTGTCTCCATTCCTTGAAGGCGGCAATAATGGCCAACAATTCTCTATTGCCCACATCGTAGTTCCTCTCAGCCGAAGACAACTGCTGGGAAAAGAAGGCACAGGGATGCAAGACATTTTTCTTACCTGTTCTCTGAGAGAGTATAGCTCCAACGGCACAGTCTGAAGCATCCACCTCTATTATGAAGGCAAGCTCGGGGTTGGGATGTACTAAGATAGGTGCGGTGGTAAATTTATCCTTTAAACAGGAAAATGCTTCCTGAGCTTGCGGGGTCCAGGAGAACCTAGACTGTTTCCGGGTAAGTTGGGTGATAGGTGACACTACCTCAGAAAAATTCTTAATGAAACGTCTATAGAAGTTGGCAAACCCGATGAAACGCTGCACCTCCTTCACATTTCTAGGAATTGGCCAATCCTTGATGGCTTGGGTCTTGCTTCCATCCATACTAATCCCTTTCGTAGATAGTACATACCCCAGAAATTGAATTTCGGTCCTATGGAATTCACATTTTTCAAGTTTGATGTAGAGATGGTTTTGTCTTAGGCGTTCTAAGACCATTCTCACATGTCCATGATGTTCCTCTGTGGAGTTAGAAAAAATTAGAATATCATCCAGATAAATCACCACAAATGTATCTAGGAGATCCCTGAAGATATCATTCACGAAGTGTTGGAAAGTGGCTGGGGCGGTACTCAGACCAAAAGGCATAACTAGATATTCAAAGTGTCCATAGCGTGACCTGAAAGCAGTCTTCCATTCATCCCCAGGTCTGATACAGACCAAGTTATAGGCCCCACGGAGATCCAGTTTAGAGAAAATTTTGGCATGCCGCACTCTCTCCAACAACTCAGGAATAGAGTTGAGCGATACTTTCCGATATCCAAAAGTATCGGAATCGGAATGGTATCGCCGATACACAAAAAATATCGGCGATACCCGATACCGATACCGGAAGTCCCATGTAAGTCTATGGGAACAAAATATCGAAATAAAAAAAAACCCATTCTTGCCTTGTAGGTTAATTGTACATGAAGGAAAACAACAAAGAGTAATGTAGAATGTATTGGGGAGGTTGAGGAGACATTAAAGGCATAGATGTTTAACCCAATCCAATGGAATAGCATTAATTTTTTTTTTTTAGGAAATACGTTCGGATTGACGAAGAAATTGACAATGTTGTTAACCTTTTTTCTATTTTGTCAAATATGTCTGTTTCACAACTTCCATGGTCTTCACCTTTTTAACTTTTCACACACTTTCTCCTTCATAATCTTCAGCAGCATCATCTTTCTCATCAAATTATTCTTCATCTTCACCTTCTTAATCTTCTAAAACTTCTTGCTATTCATCTTTTTGTTAACATTACTTATATTGTTCTTATTAAACAGTTATTATTCTTCATATTCTACTTCTTCATCTTCTTCCTATTCATCCTTTTCATCATATTCTTATTTGTGACAGACATTCCTGTACTTGTAATCTGTAAAACTCTGAATTTTCATCCTTCCGTTCTTGCTGTCACGAAAGATTTTAATTACAACAGTATTTGTCCGCGTTCAGTTTAGCCTGCAGCAGCATCAGGCATTTTCCAGGGGCACCACGAGGAGGAACGGACTCACCCCCATACACTGCTTAGTCTTCTTCTGCTTAGAATTTAGAGCATATATTTTGCTCTTCATTTTGGTCTTATACTTAATGTTCTTCTGCTTTTTGATCTTCTGCTTATTGTTCTTCTGTCTCTTGTTCTGTATCTTGTAGTTTGTCTTAACCTTCTTTGTCCTGTTGGTGATGGTACAAAAGCCAATGGAAGTAACGAGGACCAGCTGACTGTGCTGGAACCCGGAGGGTCAGCAGAAGGAAAAGAGCCAATGGCACAACCGAGGACCAGCTGACGTTACTGGGACAGGTTACTAAGCAGGAGGTACCTGTGCTCCAAAGCACTACCAAGGACCAGCAGACGTTGCTGGAACTCGGATACCGACATGGAGGCACCTAGGCCAAAGGCACTGCGGAGAACCAGCTGACGGTACTGGAACCCGGATGGGTAGCAGAAGGTACAAGAGCCAATGAAAGTAACGAGGACCAGCTGACTGTGCTGGAACCCGGAGGGTCAGCAGAAGGAAAAGAGCCAATGGCACAACCGAGGACCAGCTGACGTTACTGGGACAGGGTTACTAAGCAGGAGGTACCTGTGCTCCAAAGCACTACCAAGGAAAGCAGACGTTGCTGGAACTCGGATACCGACATGGAGGCACCTAGGCCAAAGGCACTGCGGAGAACCAGCTGACGGTACTGGAACCCGGATGGGTAGCAGAAGGTACCCATGGAAATTAAAGTTGAGGCAGCAGGACTGTTTGCCGTTCACACAGCAGGGGAACAGCTGACATTACTGAACCCCAGTAACACGGGAGCAAGTGTAGACTGTGCTAACAGCACTTCCGAGAAACAACTGGCGGTGTTGTAACCCAGGGATGAGAAGAGAACAGGGTGGAGGCAGCAGGACTGTTTGCCGTTCACACAGCAGGGGAACAGCTGACATTACTGAACCCCAGTAACACAGGAGCAAGTGTAGACTGTGCTAACAGCACTTCCGAGAAACAACTGGCGGTGTTGTAACCCAGGGATGAGAAGAGAACAGGGTGGAGGCAGCAGGACTGTTTGCCGTTCACACAGCAGGGGAACAGCTGACATTACTGAACCCAGTAACACGGGAGCAAGTGTAGACTGTGCTAACAGCACTTCCGAGAAACAACTGGCGGTGTTGTAACCCAGGGATGAGAAGAGAACAGGGTGGAGGCAGCAGGACTTTTTGCCGTTCACACAGCAGGGGAACAGCTGACATTACTGAACCCCAGTAACACGGAGCAAGTGTAGACTGTGCTAACAGCACTTCCGAGAAACAACTGGCGGTGTTGTAACCCAGGGATGAGAAGAGAACAGGGTGGAGGCAGCAGGACTGTTTGCCGTTCACACAGCAGGGGAACAGCTGACATTACTGAACCCCAGTAACACGGAGCAAGTGTAGACTGTGCTAACAGCACTTCCGAGAAACAACTGGCAGTGTTGTAACCCAGGATGAGAAGAGAACAGGGTGGAGGCAGCAGGACTTTTTGCCGTTCACACAGCAGGGGAACAGCTGACATTACTGAACCCCAGTAACACGGGAGCAAGTGTAGACTGTGCTAACAGCACTTCCGAGAAACAACTGGCGGTGTTGTAACCCAGGGATGAGAAGAGAACAGGGTGGAGGCAGCAGGACTGTTTGCCGTTCACACAGCAGGGGAACAGCTGACATTACTGAACCCCAGTAACACAGGAGCAAGTGTAGACTGTGCTAACAGCACTTCCGAGAAACAACTGGCGGTGTTGTAACCCAGGGATGAGAAGAGAACAGGGTGGAGGCAGCAGGACTGTTTGCCGTTCACACAGCAGGGGAACAGCTGACATTACTGAACCCCAGTAACACGGGAGCAAGTGTAGACTGTGCTAACAGCACTTCCGAGAAACAACTGGCGGTGTTGTAACCCAGGGATGAGAAGAGAACAGGGTGGAGGCAGCAGGACTGTTTGCCGTTCACACAGCAGGGGAACAGCTGACATTACTGAACCCCAGTAACACGGGGCAAGTGTAGACTGTGCTAACAGCACTTCCGAGAAAAACTGGCGGTGTTGTAACCCAGGGATGAGAAGAGAACAGGGTGGAGGCAGCAGGACTGTTTGCCGTTCACACAGCAGGGGAACAGCTGACATTACTGAACCCCAGTAACACAGGAGCAAGTGTAGACTGTGCTAACAGCACTTCCGAGAAACAACTGGCGGTGTTGTAACCCAGGGATGAGAAGAGAACAGGGTGGAGGCAGCAGGACTTTTTGCCGTTCACACAGCAGGGGAACAGCTGACATTACTGAACCCCAGTAACACGGGAGCAAGTGTAGACTGTGCTAACAGCACTTCCGAGAAACAACTGGCGGTGTTGTAACCCAGGGATGAGAAGAGAACAGGGTGGAGGCAGCAGGACTTTTTGCCGTTCACACAGCAGGGGAACAGCTGACATTACTGAACCCCAAGTAACACGGGAGCAAGTGTAGACTGTGCTAACAGCACTTCCGAGAAACAACTGGCGGTGTTGTAACCCAGGGATGAGAAGAGAACAGGGTGGAGGCAGCAGGACTGTTTGCCGTTCACACAGCAGGGGAACAGCTGACATTACTGAACCCCAGTAACACAGGAGCAAGTGTAGACTGTGCTAACAGCACTTCCGAGAAACAACTGGCGGTGTTGTAACCCAGGGATGAGAAGAGAACAGGGGGAGGCAGCAGGACTTTTTGCCGTTCACACAGCAGGGGAACAGCTGACATTACTGAACCCCAGTAACACGGGAGCAAGTGTAGACTGTGCTAACAGCACTTCCGAGAAACAACTGGCGGTGTTGTAACCCAGGGATGAGAAGAGAACAGGGTGGAGGCAGCAGGACTTTTTGCCGTTCACACAGCAGGGGAACAGCTGACATTACTGAACCCCAGTAACACGGAGCAAGTGTAGACTGTGCTAACAGCACTTCCGAGAAACAACTGGCGGTGTTGTAACCCAGGGATGAGAAGAGAACAGGGTGGAGGCAGCAGGACTTTTTGCCGTTCACACAGCAGGGGAACAGCTGACATTACTGAACCCAGTAACACGGGAGCAAGTGTAGACTGTGCTAACAGCACTTCCGAGAAACAACTGGCGGTGTTGTAACCCAGGGATGAGAAGAGAACAGGGTGGAGGCAGCAGGACTGTTTGCCGTTCACACAGCAGGGGAACAGCTGACATTACTGAACCCCAGTAACACGGAGCAAGTGTAGACTGTGCTAACAGCACTTCCGAGAAACAACTGGCGGTGTTGTAACCCAGGGATGAGAAGAGAACAGGGTGGAGGCAGCAGGACTGTTTGCCGTTCACACAGCAGGGGAACAGCTGACATTACTGAACCCCAGTAACACGGAGCAAGTGTAGACTGTGCTAACAGCACTTCCGAGAAACAACTGGCGGTGTTGTAACCCAGGGATGAGAAGAGAACAGGGTGGAGGCAGCAGGACTTTTGCCGTTCACACAGCAGGGGAACAGCTGACATTACTGAACCCCAGTAACACAGGAGCAAGTGTAGACTGTGCTAACAGCACTTCCGAGAAACAACTGGCGTGTTGTAACCCAGGGATGAGAAGAGAACAGGGTGGAGGCAGCAGGACTTTTTGCCGTTCACACAGCAGGGGAACAGCTGACATTACTGAACCCCAGTAACACGGAGCAAGTGTAGACTGTGCTAACAGCACTTCCGAGAAACAACTGGCGGTGTTGTAACCCAGGGATGAGAAGAGAACAGGGTGGAGGCAGCAGGACTTTTTGCCGTTCACACAGCAGGGGAACAGCTGACATTACTGAACCCCAGTAACACAGGAGCAAGTGTAGACTGTGCTAACAGCACTTCCAAGCAACAACTGGCGGTGTTGGAGCCCAGGGTCAAGGAGGATGTTTAAATACTAGATCAAGTATTTTCCTTGTTACGTGTCAATTAAAAATGTCTATACTCCAAACAAGAGAAATATAACCTTTAGTACCATAAGATGATGATTTTACTTTAAAAAATATATGTAAATTAATAATTGACAAACATAAACGCATACATTAACATGTTGAAAAGCAATGCAAACCACAATAAAAATCGGTTAAATAATCTGCTATACGGTTTTAAATAAAAGCATACAAGTACATATCAGAATCCATTAATGATGGATAAGTAACAGTATGTACACCATTTTCATTTGCTGAATAATATCACTAAAAAGTTTTTAAAAATATCTAAAATTTCCATCATGTAATACTGATAATATGTGCCAATCATTTATATTAACAAAAAAAACCTTTAAAAAGTGCATAGTGAAAACAGCTATTTATGCCTGACTGTGGACTTGCAAGCATGACAACGGATAGATAAGGTATATATAGATGACACTGCATAGCCACAGATGGTGAATGGCGATGTAATACTGTACCTCAATAAAGTGTGCGTTACTAACTACATCCTTATTTTTATATAGCTTTCTAAAAGGGTACGTGCATGTATGCTTGCGCCTTTGTTTGGACGCACAGACTGGCTTCCTGCTGTGACGCGTTGGGTATTGGAGCGTCTGTGCGTCTTATGACGCAGACTAACATTCACGGTGCGCATCGTTCATCATCGCAAGCGTACCGACAACACAAAGGCGTTGTCATGACTGCTTTACTCAGTAAACATGCACCTATGATGAAACATACACGCATGTGCCCTATTACATAACAAGCTACAAGAAAAATGCGTGTGAGGTGTGACACAGCTGTTTTGTTAAGGTACAGTATTATATCGACATTGTACAGGTGTCGCTATTCAGTCTGATAAATAGATATCATTCACCTATTCTATCAGTTGTCGTTCTTTCAGCACCACTTACAGGTATATATTTTGCTATTGTGACTATGCACTATTGACTTTACCAAGGTAATGCATGATTTTTGTTAGCGATTATCATGTTTACATGAAGGACCTTTATGATATGGGCTGTTAACTTTCTAATCAAATATGTATTTTTTAAAATGACACAAATATAAGTAATGTTGAAGAGGACTATTCCTACATGCATTGTTTGCACAATATTACAGGTGTACATCACGTCCCTTAATCAACATTGGATATTATATTTACTTGTATGCTTTTATTTCAAAGGCAAGAACACTGAAGTATAACCTTCGCACTGCAGCAGTTGTCAAAGTTCAACCCACATTATGCACTTCCAACATTGCAGTATTTGAGTCATCATGATGTGAGTTGGATTTGTCTAAGCTATGGAGTGACAAGGTTGACCATCAGTATCCTATAGCATAAGTAGGCTTTTGTGTTTGCATTTGTTTTCGACATGTGCATATCTGTAATAATATGTCACAATTATTTTGTTACAGATTTGTGACTGAACCCCACAAACACTCAGCGATTGTTTTCATCTGTGCATCTAACACTTCTGAGCAGCAACTGGCGCTGTTGAAGCCCAGGGTCAATGAGGGTGTAGGCAGAGGCCTAGTATGAGACGTTTGAAGTTGAAGTTGTAGTTAGCAGCAGTAATTTTTGCCAGACACACAGCAGGGAACAGCAGGCGTTACTGAACCCCACAAAACACACGATTGTTTTCATCTGTGCATCTAACACTTTCTGAGCAGCAACTGCGCTGTTGAAGCCCAGGTCAAGGAGGTGTAGGCATAGCCTAGTAAAGGAGTTTTGAAGTTGAAGTTGTAGTTAGCAGCAGTAATTTTTGCCAGACACACAGCAGGGGAACAGCAGGCGTTACTGAACCCACAAACACATCAGCGATTGTTTTCATCTGTGCATCTAACACTTCTGAGCAGCAACTGGCGCTGTTGAAGCCCAGGGTCAAGGAGGGTGTAGGCAGAGGCCTAGTATGAGACGTTTGAAGTTGAAGTTGTAGTTAGCAGCAGTAATTTTTGCCAGACACACAGCAGGGGAACAGCAGGCGTTACTGAACCCCACAAACACATCAGCGATTGTTTTCATCTGTGCATCTAACACTTCTGAGCAGCAACTGGCGCTGTTGAAGCCCAGGGTCAAGGAGGGTGTAGGCAGAGGCCTAGTATGAGACGTTTGAAGTTGAAGTTGTAGTTAGCAGCAGTAATTTTTGCCAGACACACAGCAGGGAACAGCAGGCGTTACTGAACCCCACAAACACATCAGCGATTGTTTTCATCTGTGCATCTAACACTTCTGAGCAGCAACTGGCGCTGTTGAAGCCCAGGGTCAAGGAGGGTGTAGGCAGAGGCCTAGTATGAGACGTTTGAAGTTGAAGTTGTAGTTAGCAGCAGTAATTTTTGCCAGACACACAGCAGGGGAACAGCAGGCGTTACTGAACCCCACAAACACATCAGCGATTGTTTTCATCTGTGCATCTAACACTTCTGAGCAGCAACTGGCGCTGTTGAAGCCCAGGGTCAAGGAGGGTGTAGGCATAAAATATTGAGTTATTGCCTTGTTACGTGGCCATTGCAAATGTATGTACTTCAAACAAGAATAAATGAAGTTTTACTACAACAATAAAATGATAAATTTCAATTACAAGAATAGAAAAATATTTATACTTGACAGTCCTCTGTGGTTGATAACGTTTAATGGCTAACTGAAAATATGGTAACAAATTCAAAGCTTTCGAGACTACTCAGGTGTCTTCATCAGGCTAAGAGTAAAGCCAAAAATGAAGAATCACATATTTCTACACACAACAGGACACAGGAATAGCTAAGACAAGTGAGGGAGGGACAAGTGAGGGGAGACCGGCAACAAAAAGGAGAACAAGGATGAATTATCAGCGCCACACAATCACAGATAAATTAATGAATTTACCTGTGGCAAAAGACTTTTGTATGCCCGGTCATAGCATCATGGATATGGAATTACTGGTATTAAAATATAACTTCAAATATGAGAAACGTACAAAGGTTTCAGAATATAAGCTCATCATGACCTTTGACACTGTTAGTGATGGAATGAATAGATCACATGGATTTATGTCATTCTATATCAATTAAGGAATCTGCGTCTATGCCCTTCCAGGGTCATGAAAACCCAAAAAAATACGCCAATGAGAGGGCAATCAAACTTTCTATCCTTATCTAGGAACTGTTCCAATATTTATGTTCATCCCTGTGAGATAATGACAGTTCTGATACACGTCACTTACTTGTCTTACCTATTGCACTATTCCTGTGTCCTGTTGTGTATAGAAATATGTGATGCTTAATTTTTTTAGTTAGTCTTTCCCTGATGAAGAGACGTGAGTAGCCTTGAAAGCTTGCAATTTGTTTCCATCTTTTCAGTTATCCATTAAAAGGTATCAACCACTGCTGACTCTGAAGTCTAAATATTTTTCTATCTACTGGCTAACACGGTACAAAGATACACATGTTTTCTAATTTCAAGAAGGAAAAATAAAGAAAATAGAAATATAAACGCATATATGCACATGCCAAAAATAAATGGAACAACACAACACCCAAAAAATTGGTAACAAAATATAGTGTTGTAAATTTAAGAATAAAAGTCCATTTTTTTTTTTATGAATAATGCTTAAGGAACGCTATGTTAAACCATAACATAGTGAAGACAATGGATTTTGTAATAGTCACTCATCATCATCATCGCAAATTTTATGTGACAGTCACAGACATTTCAATTATTTAAGTTCATAAAATCGTAACTTTCTATAGCATGTATGACATGTCCAGCATGGACTCATCAATGTGATTGATGACACAATAATGTACAATAAAAAATAACCATTTAAAAAAACATTAGGCATTGTTTGTCACAATTTAAGTGTGTGCCTGCAAGTGTAGGTGAAACAAAGGCTACGGATAGCAAAGGTATATTCTATGTCTGTATCAGACAGTGGACAGCCTCTGATGGGTAATGCCGATGTTATACTGTACGTCAATAAAGTCTGCGGCTGAAATCATGCATTTTTTGCTTGTAGAGTGTTGAAGAGGGTAAAAGAATGTCTGGTTGCGCAAAGCTTTATCCGTCAACACTACCTTCCTACTGTCACGCGTAGGGTAGGGTAGCGTGTGGCAATTAGCTGACTATCAAATGTGAGGTTAGGCTGCGTTATTGCGCACTAGGGACGCAAAAAAAAATACAGCAGTAATAATTTAATGTGTAATACTCCACCTATGACAAACAAAAAAATTACGTTCCCTCTTTAACAATGTACAAGACTAACAAGCCTAATGGTTGACGCTGACTTAATTGAGATACAGTATTACATCAACATTGTCCATGAGTAACTATGCACTGTGATACCTATATACCAGTATTAATTTATATCTCTTGTGGTTGTTTCAACAGCACTTGCAGGTATAACTACCTATTGTCAGTATGCATGATGCACTTTCTAGATGTAATAATTTATTATTGGACATTATTACCATGTTTACATGCTGGCCATTTCATATATGGTGTTTGAAGTTACAGTTGGCATCAGTATGTGTATTTTATAATGTCTGTCATAAATAAAACTCGTGATGATGATGATGAGGATTTAATGATTCGTACATCCATTGACTGCATTATCTTACAGGTACAGATAAAGTTCCTTAAAAAGCATTAATTCATAAGTCTGAAATGTACTTTTATGCATTAATTTCAAAATGTGAAGAGTAGACTATGTTTTATTTTTTGTTACCATTTCTAATAGACATGTGCAGATATGCGCTGTGATGACAAATTATTATTTGTCCATATTTGTCATAAAAATTTATCATTCTAGGCCTGCAAAACTTCACAATTTCATGTTTTCAGCATAACAAGCAGGGTGACGGCTCTTCCCTATTTGGAGCATGTTGGTCATGTGTTTTTCTGTCCATGTGTCGGGAACAGGAGACTTCTTGCCGTTGACACAGCAGGGGAACAGCTGGCGTTACTGAACCCCACTAACAGTAGAGCTTGTGTTTTGTTCTGTGGACACGACACTTCTGAGCAGCAACTGGCAGTGTTGGAGCCCAGGGAGTAGAGTTCAGGTGGTAGAAAGATGAACATAACAGGAGACATGGATAACGTTGCGAACCAGTTATTTAATCTGAAAACGGACAGACAAATTCTGGCGAGATCCATGCCTTGTTCATTTTCAGAAAAGTAAGCCGGTCTACATTATCGGAGGATAGTCGCATGCGACGGTCTGTTAGTACACCACCTGCAGCACTAAAGACGCGCTCCGATAATACACTGGCAGCAGGGCAAGCCAGCACCTCCAATGCATACTGGCTAAGCTCTGGCCATGTATCCAGCTTAGAGACCCAAAACTTGAATGGGGAAGAGCCATCTGGGAGTACACTGAGAGGCAAAGCCAAGTAGTCTGTCACCATCTGACGGATACGTTGCCTCCCGCTGACTGGAGCCCTCTCGGATGGTGTAGACATTTGTGGCGCTGCCACAAAACTTTGCCACATTTTTAACATACTGGTCTTTCCCTGTGCAGAGGCACTGCGTGTGCTCCCTCTTGTTGCAGAGCTCTCTACACTGCCTCGACGCACAGAGCTGCTTTGTAAAGCAGTAGCAGCAGCAGTGCTCTCGGCAGTAAGGTAGAACATTAGGGATTGCACCAGTGTGTCTTGGTACTCCCGCATTTTACGCTCCCGGTTCAACGGTGTGATGAGGCTTTTGACGTTGTCCCGGTAGCGAGGGTCTAGGAGGGTGTACACCCAATAATCAGACGTCGTGAGAATGTGGGCGATGCGGCGGTCGTTTCTTAGGCACTGCAGCATGAAATCAACCATGTGCTGCAGACTCCCAACTGGCAAAGAAACGCTGTCCTCTGCAAGAGGCGTTATCTCTGCCTGCTCTGCATCACCCCACCCTCGCTCTACATACTGACTAGAGCGTTGTGTACCTCCCTCTGGAGCGATGTCTTCCTCCTCCATTGACTCCTCCTCCTCATCCTCCTCACAAAGTGAGCCCTGCCCAGCCCTTTGTGAGGAACCACGTTGCGCTGACTTTCCAGAAGGTGATGGAATTTGTGACTCCTCATCCTCCACCTCTTCCAAAACCTCATCCCTTATTGCTTGCAGTGTTTTTTGAAGCAGGCAGATAAGGGGGACAGTCAGGCTGACTAGTGCATCATCTGCACTCGCCATCCGCGTTGACTCATCAAACGCACGCAAAACGTGGCACATGTCCTTCATAGTGGCCCACTCATTAATGGTGAAGTGTGGACGGCGCAAATTGCGTGTTGATTGCGCCTGATGCAGCTGATACTCCATAACTGCTGGCTGCTGCTCACACAACCGCTCCAACATATGTAACGTTGAATTCCACCTGGTGGATACGTCACATATGATGCGATGTTCAGGAAGGCGCAATCTGCGTTGCAGAGCTGCAATGCGCGATCTGGCCATGCTGGAACGTCGCAAGTGAGCGCACTCTAGGCGGACCTTGTGCAGCAGTGCATCAAGATCCGGATAGTCCCTCAAAAAACTCTGCACGACCAAGTTGAGCACATGTGCCAGACATGGTATGTGAGTGAGGTTGCCAAGGCCCAGAGCTGCCACCAGATTTCGGCCATTGTCACACACTACCAAGCCTGGCTGGAGATTCGCTGGCAAAAACCACACGTCGCTCTCCTGCTTGATGGCATTCCAGACCTCCTGCGCTGTGTGGCTTCGATTCCCCATGGGAATTAATTTCAGAACGGCCTGTTGCCGTTTGGCCACGGCTGTGCTCATATCGGTCGCATCAGGTAAGCGTCCACGGGTCCATGTGGAGGTAGACCGTGACGGCTCCTGCAGCGATGATTCTGAGGAACTGGAGTAGGAGGAGGAGTCAATGTGGACAGACTTGATTCCGGCAATCCTTGGAGTTGGCAGAACACGTACAGCGCCACTCGCAAGATCTGTACCCGGCTCCACAACATTCACCCAATGGGCAGTGAGTGAAAGGTATCGTCCCTGGCCATGGGTACTGGTCCACGCATCGGTGGTCAGGTGGACCTTGCTACTGACGGCGTTTAGTAGCGCATGTTTAATTTTTGCCTCAACATGCTTTTGCAGACCAGGGACGGCTTGCCTGCTGAAATAAAATCGGCTGGGCACATTGTATTGTGGGACTGCCAATGCCATTAATTCACGGAAACTGTCAGTCTCCACCAGCCTGAATGACAGCATTTCAAGGGACAGGAGTTTTGCAATGCCAGCATTCAGAGCCTGTGCTCGTGGATGGTTTGCCGAGTATGGCCGTCTTTTATCCCATGCCTGTGCTACCGATGGCTGTTTTGTGGCCTGGGTGTGTGAGGATGACAGGGAACTTGCAGCTGTGGGTGGAATAACACTGTGTCTCTGGACAACAGTGACAGAGGTTCTTCCATGGCGATCCTTTGAGGAAGCCGAACCAGCTGTGTGTGAACTGGAGGAAGAGGCTCCAACACGAGCTGAAGATGTAGGTGCTGCTGTAGGTTGGCCTACATCTCCAGTGTGTCTTTGTAACTCAACAAAGTGCTTTGACCGCACATGTTTCCACATATTTGTTGTATTAAGGTTACTGACACTTTTACCTCTTTTAATTTTTTGATTACACAGCTTGCATTTTACATAGCAAATATCATCTGCAACTGTATCAAAAAAGGACCACGCAGAGCAAGTCCTGGGAGCGCCCGGTTTGGCTGTTGGAAGAGAACTGCTCCGAACGGGTGCCAAACTGGAGGCTACAGGCAAGCGAGTCTGCAGCCTACCTCTCCCTACTGTTTGGACCGTTGGTGCAATCTCTTCCTCAGAGCTGCTCCCACCACCTTCCTGTTCCTCACGCCATGTTGGGTCTTGGACCTCATCATCTCCACCACTACCCTCTTCCAACACCTGCTGTTGTTGGGTGGTCTGGCCAGCACCATGCTCAACAGAAACTGGCAACTGAGTCTCATCATCATCAGATGCGTTCTGCGGTGTGCTGACCATCGGCACTGGCTCACCCGCCTCTTCAGATTCAGAGAGACACAGCTGTTGCGCATCACTGCATACTGCCTCTTCTTCACATTCCAGAATGCTGCTTGGCTGGGCCCCTGTTTCCAAGCCAACAGATTCTGAGAACAGAAGCAGAGACTCAGCTGGCTCCTGTACAGAGCTCTCTGACTGCCTGGGCAATTTGGCAGGCGGTGAAGAGACTGATGGTTGTTCAACAGTGCTGTGGTCCTGAGAGGAGGTGGAAGCTATTGAAGTCGATGCATTGGCTGCCATCCAACCAACAACGGCTTCAATTTGTTCTTCACGCAGCAGGGGGTACGCTGAGCTCCTACAAAAGTGCGCATAAAGGAACGCTCACGGGGAAAACTGGTGGATGCTGTGTCACTGGGTGCGGCAGCAGCCACAGAATCCCCACGTCCTCTCCCTGCTGCAAATCCACGGCCTCGACCACGACCACGTGCCTTACTCACTGACTTCTTCATCTTGGTAGATTGATAAAGAAAGTCAGAAAAGTTAAGGCCTAAGTGTGGTTATTCCTCACAGACTACAGTGAACCCTGCAGACAACTGTTCAGTATCTGTGAAAGGCCCCTTTGTGTACTTCTATAGTGTTTGCAACCAATGTATTGTATACGGATGGAAGCGCGTCACACTAATAGATTAGATTTTTTTCCACTAAAATGGAGCAGCACCAATTAGAGAAAAATGTGAAGGATGAGGCAGTGACACACGCTCAGCAGACTACAACCGGCAGTGGTTGAAGACAAATTGGAGCGTAATCTGCACTCACAAAATGAAAAGCTCACAGACTACAGTGAACACTGAAACACAACTGTTCCTATCTGTAAAGGCCCTTTGTGTACTTCTATAGTGTTTGCAACCAATGTATTGTATACGGATGGAAGCGCGTCACACTAATAGATTAGATTTTTTTCCACTAAAATGGAGCAGCACCAATTAGAGAAAAATGTGAAGGATGAGGCAGTGACACACGCTCAGCAGACTACAACCGGCAGTGGTTGAAGAACAAACTGGAGCGTAATCTGCACTCACAAAATGAAAAGCTCACAGACTACAGTGAACACTGAAACACAACTATTCACTATCTGTGAAAAGCCCTTTGTGTACTTCTATAGTGTTTGCAACCAATGTATTGTATACGGATGGAAGCGCGTCACACTAATAGATTAGATTTTTTTCCACTAAAATGGAGCAGCACCAATTAGAGAAAAATGTGAAGATGAGCAGTGACACACGCTCAGCAGACTACAACCGGCAGTGGTTGAAGTACAACTGGAGCGTAATCTGCACTCACAAAATGAAAAGCTCACAGACTACATGAACACTGAAACACAACTTTCGTATCTGTGAAAAGCCCTTTGTGTACTCTATAGTGTTTGCAACCAATGTATTGTATACGGATGGAAGCGCGTCACACTAATAGATTAGATTTTTTTCACTAAAATGGAGCAGCACCAATTAGAAAAATGTGAAGGATGAGCAGTGACACACCTCAGCAGACTACAACCGCAGTGGTTGAAGTACAAACTGGAGCGTAATCTGCACTCACAAAATGAAAAGCTCACAGACTACAGTGAACACTGAAACACAACTATTCACTATCTGTAAAAGCTCCTTTGTGTACTTCTATAGTGTTTGCAACCAATGTATTGTATACGGATGGAAGCGCGTCACACTAATAGATTAGATTTTTTTCCACTAAAATGGAGCAGCACCAATTAGAGAAAAATGTGAAGGATGAGGCAGTGACACACGCTCAGCAGACTACAACCAGCAGTGGTTGAAGAACTAACTGGAGCGTGATCTGCACTCAAAAAATCAAAACCTCACAGACTGCAGTGAACACTGAAACACAACTATTCACTATCTGTGAAAAGCTCCTTTCTGTACTTCTATAGTGTTTGCAACCAATGTATTGTATACGGATGGAAGCACGTCACACTAATAGATTTGATTTTTTTCTAATATAATGGAGCTGCACCAATTCCACTAAATAAAATAAAAAAAAAAAGAGTCAGTGACACGTGCAGATGCCTACAAACAGCGGTGGATGCAGAGCAAACTGCAGCGTCACCTGCACTGTCACACACACACCTTGCACAGAGCTGTTAAAACAACACTGGCAAAATGAAGCTTTACACAGCGGTTGGTAAACTAGCCTGCCTCAAGCACAGTAGTACACAAAATCGCAATATCTAACTGTCCCTCAGAGTCAGCACAGAGCGTTCTGTCCCTTACTGAGTTCACAGCACAGTGACGCTAAAATGGCTGCGGCGCCTTTTATAGTGCATTCTGACATCATTTCAGCAGCCAATCACAGCCATGCCATTAGTTAAGATGACCGCAGCATTACAGGATGTGCCCACACTTCGTAGGATTCCTCATTGGCTGACTAAAATCACATTGCCTCTCAAAGAATTATGGGAACTTCCGATTCCGGTATACGATATTGAAAAAGTATCGCAATTAAGTATCGGAATTCCGATAACGCGAATATCGGCCGATACCCGATACTTGCGGTATCGGAATGCTCAACACTACTCAGGAATTAAAGGCAATGGATAACGGTTTCTAATAGTAACCTTATTGAGTTCCCTATAGTCTATGCAGGGTCTCAAATTGAATCTTTACTTCTATCACAATAGTAAGATGCGTGCACTTACAGATGAAAGGCGTATGAATCCCATTGTGCTAAATTTTCATCTATATAATCCTTGAAAGCTTTATCGGGACTCCGCTAGGGGGTAGATCTTGACAAAAGTATCATACGGATTCCGTATAATTGCAATTGGACAACTCATGGATCGGTGCAAAAGCTGTCAGTAGAGTTGAGCGATACTTTCCGATATCCTAAAGTATCGGAATCGGAATGGTATCGCCGATATCACTAAAATATCGGCGATACCCGATACCGATACCGGAAGTCCCATGTAAGTCTATGGGAACAAAATATCGAAATTAAAAAAAACCCATTCTTGCCTTGTTGGTTAATTGTACATGAAGGAAAACAAGAAAGAGTAATGTAGAATGTATTGGGGAGGTTGAGGAGACATTAAAGGCATAGATGTTTGACCCAATCCAATGGAATAGCATTAATTTTTTTTTTTTAGGAAATACGTTCGGATTGACGAACAAATTGACAATGTTGTTAACCTTTTTTCTATTTTGTCAAATATGTCTGTTTCACAACTTCCATGGTCTTCACCTTTTTAACTTTTCACACACTTTCTCCTTCATAATTTTCAGCAGCATCATCTTTCTCATCAAATTATTCTTCATCTTCACCTTCTTAATCTTCTAAAACTTCTTGCTATTCATCTTTTTGTTAACATTACTTATATTGTTCTTATTAAACAGTTATTATTCTTCATATTCTACTTCTTCATCTTCTTCCTATTCATCCTTTTCATCATATTCTTATTTGTGACAGACATTCCTGTACTTGTAATCTGTAAAACTCTGAATTTTCATCCTTCCGTTCTTGCTGTCACGAAAGATTTTAATTACAACAGTATTTGTCCGCGTTCAGTTTAGCCTGCAGCAGCATCAGGCATTTTCCAGGGGCACCACGAGGAGGAACGGACTCACCCCCATACACTGCTTAGTCTTCTTCTGCTTAGAATTTAGAGCATATATTTTGCTCTTCATTTTGGTCTTATACTTAATGTTCTTCTGCTTTTTGATCTTCTGCTTATTGTTCTTCTGTCTCTTGTTCTGTATCTTGTAGTTTGTCTTAACCTTCTTTGTCCTGTTGGTGATGGTACAAAAGCCAATGGAAGTAACGAGGACCAGCTGACTGTGCTGGAACCCGGAGGGTCAGCAGAAGGAAAAGAGCCAATGGCACAACCGAGGACCAGCTGACGTTACTGGGACAGGGTTACTAAGCAGGAGGTACCTGTGCTCCAAAGCACTACCAAGGACCAGCAGACGTTGCTGGAACTCGGATACCGACATGGAGGCACCTAGGCCAAAGGCACTGCGGAGAACCAGCTGACGGTACTGGAACCCGGATGGGTAGCAGAAGGTACAAGAGCCAATGAAAGTAATGAGGACCAGCTGACTGTGCTGGAACCCGGAGGGTCAGCAGAAGGAAAAGAGCCAATGGCACAACCGAGGACCAGCTGACGTTACTGGGACAGGGTTACTAAGCAGGAGGTACCTGTGCTCCAAAGCACTACCAAGGACCAGCAGACGTTGCTGGAACTCGGATACCGACATGGAGGCACCTAGGCCAAAGGTACTGCGGAGAACCAGCTGACGGTACTGGAACCCGGATGGGTAGCAGAAGGTACCCATGGAAATTAAAGTTGAGGCAGCAGGACTGTTTGCCGTTCACACAGCAGGGGAACAGCTGACATACTGAACCCCAGTAACACGGGAGCAAGTGTAGACTGTGCTAACAGCACTTCCGAGAAACAACTGGCGGTGTTGTAACCCAGGGATGAGAAGAGAACAGGTGGAGGCAGCAGGACTTTTTGCCGTTCACACAGCAGGGGAACAGCTGACATTACTGAACCCCAGTAACACGGAGCAAGTGTAGACTGTGCTAACAGCACTTCCGAGAAACAACTGGCGGTGTTGTAACCCAGGGATGAGAAGAGAACAGGGTGGAGGCAGCAGGACTTTTTGCCGTTCACACAGCAGGGGAACAGCTGACATTACTGAACCCCAGTAACACAGGAGCAAGTGTACACTGTGCTAACAGCACTTCCGAGAAACAACTGGCGGTGTTGTAACCCAGGGATGAGAAGAGAACAGGGTGGAGGCAGCAGGACTTTTTGCCGTTCACACAGCAGGGGAACAGCTGACATTACTGAACCCCAGTAACACGGGAGCAAGTGTAGACTGTGCTAACAGCACTTCCGAGAAACAACTGGCGGTGTTGTAACCCAGGGATGAGAAGAGAACAGGGTGGAGGCAGCAGGACTTTTTGCCGTTCACACAGCAGGGGAACAGCTGACATTACTGAACCCCAGTAACACGGGAGCAAGTGTAGACTGTGCTAACAGCACTTCCGAGAAACAACTGGCGGTGTTGTAACCCAGGGATGAGAAGAGAACAGGGTGGAGGCAGCAGGACTTTTTGCCGTTCACACAGCAGGGGAACAGCTGACATTACTGAACCCCAGTAACACAGGAGCAAGTGTACACTGTGCTAACAGCACTTCCAAGCAACAACTGGCTGTGTTGGAGCCCAGGGTCAAGGAGGATGTTTAAATACTAGATCAAGTATTTTCCTTGTTACGTGTCAATTAAAAATGTCTATACTCCAAACAAGAGAAATATAACCTTTAGTACCATAAGATGATGATTTTACTTTAAAAAATATATGTAAATTGATAATTGACAAACATAAACGCATACATTAACATGTTGAAAAGCAATGCAAACCACAATAAAAATCGGTTAAATAATCTGCTATACGGTTTTAAATAAAAGCATACAAGTACATATCAGAATCCATTAATGATGGATAAGTAACAGTATGTACACCATTTTCATTTGCTGAATAATATCACTAAAAAGTTTTTAAAAATATCTAAAATTTCCATCATGTAATACTGATAATATGTGGCAATCATTTATATTAACAAAAAAAACCTTTAAAAAGTGCATAGTGAAAACAGCTATTTATGCCTGACTGTGGACTTGCAAGCATGACAACGGATAGATAAGGTATATATAGATGACACTGCATAGCCACGGATGGTGAATGGCGATGTAATACTGTACCTCAATAAAGTGTGCGTTACTACTACATCCTTATTTTTATATAGCTTTCTAAAAGGGTACGTGCATGTATGCTTGCGCCTTTGTTTGGACGCACAGACTGGCTTCCTGCTGTGACGCGTTGGGTATTGGAGCGTCTGTGCGTCTTATGACGCAGACTAACATTCACGGTGCGCATCGTTCATCATCGCAAGCGTACCGACAACACAAAGGCGTTGTCATGACTGCTTTACTCAGTAAACATGCACCTATGATGAAACATACACGCATGTGCCCTATTACATAACAAGCTACAAGAAAAATGCGTGTGAGGTGTGACACAGCTGTTTTGTTAAGGTACAGTATTATATCGACATTGTACAGGTGTCGCTATTCAGTCTGATAAATAGATATCATTCACCTATTCTATCAGTTGTCGTTCTTTCAGCACCACTTACAGGTATATATTTTGCTATTGTGACTATGCACTATTGACTTTACCAAGGTAATGCATGATTTTTGTTAGCGATTATCATGTTTACATGAAGTACCTTTATGATATGGGCTGTTAACTTTCTAATCAAATATGTATTTTTTAAAATGACACAAATATAAGTAATGTTGAAGAGGACTATTCCTACATGCATTGTTTGCACAATATTACAGGTGTACATCACGTCCCTTAATCAACATTGGATATTATATTTACTTGTATGCTTTTATTTCAAAGGCAAGAACACTGAAGTATAACCTTCGCACTGCAGCAGTTGTCAAAGTTCAACCCACATTATGCACTTCCAACATTGCAGTATTTGAGTCATCATGATGTGAGTTGGATTTGTGTAAGCTATGGAGTGACAAGGTTGACCATGTGAAGAGTAGACTATGTTTTATTTTTTGTTACCATTTCTAATAGACATGTGCAGATATGCGCTGTGATGACAAATTATTATTTGTCCATATTTGTCATAAAAATTTATCATTCTAGGCCTGCAAAACTTCACAATTTCATGTTTTCAGCATAACAAGCAGGGTGACGGCTCTTCCCTATTTGGAGCATGTTGGTCATGTGTTTTTCTGTCCATGTATCGGGAACAGGACACTTCTTGCCGTTGACACAGCAGGGAACAGCTGGCGTTACTGAACCCCACTAACAGTAGAGCTTGTGTTTTGTTCTGTGGACACGACACTTCTGAGCAGCAACTGGCAGTGTTGGAGCCCAGGGAGTAGAGTTCAGGTGGTAGAAAGATGAACATAACAGGAGACATGGATAACGTTGCGAAACAGTTATTTAATCTGAAAACGGACAGACAAATTCTGGCGAGATCCATGCCTTGTTCATTTTCAGAAAAGTAAGCCGGTCTACATTATCGGAGGATAGTCGCATGCGACGGTCTGTTAGTACACCACCTGCAGCACTAAAGACGCGCTCCGATAATACACTGGCAGCAGGGCAAGCCAGCACCTCCAATGCATACTGGCTAAGCTCTGGCCATGTATCCAGCTTAGAGACCCAAAACTTGAATGGGGAAGAGCCATCTGGGAGTACACTGAGAGGCAAAGCCAAGTAGTCTGTCACCATCTGACGGATACGTTGCCTCCCGCTGACTGGAGCCCTCTCGGATGGTGTAGACATTTGTGGCGCTGCCACAAAACTTTGCCACATTTTTAACATACTGGTCTTTCCCTGTGCAGAGGCACTGCGTGTGCTCCCTCTTGTTGCAGAGCTCTCTACACTGCCTCGACGCACAGAGCTGCTTTGTAAAGCAGTAGCAGCAGCAGTGCTCTCGGCAGTAAGGTAGAACATTAGGGATTGCACCAGTGTGTCTTGGTACTCCCGCATTTTACGCTCCCGGTTCAACGGTGTGATGAGGCTTTTGACGTTGTCCCGGTAGCGAGGGTCTAGGAGGGTGTACACCCAATAATCAGACGTCGTGAGAATGTGGGCGATGCGGCGGTCGTTTCTTAGGCACTGCAGCATGAAATCAACCATGTGCTGCAGACTCCCAACTGGCAAAGAAACGCTGTCCTCTGCAAGAGGCGTTATCTCTGCCTGCTCTGCATCACCCCACCCTCGCTCTACATACTGACTAGAGCGTTGTGTACCTCCCTCTGGAGCGATGTCTTCCTCCTCCATTGACTCCTCCTCCTCATCCTCCTCACAAAGTGAGCCCTGCCCAGCCCTTTGTGAGGAACCACGTTGCGCTGACTTTCCAGAAGGTGATGGAATTTGTGACTCCTCATCCTCCACCTCTTCCAAAACCTTATCCATTATTGCTTGCAGTGTTTTTTGAAGCAGGCAGATAAGGGGGACAGTCAGGCTGACTAGTGCATCATCTGCACTCGCCATCCGCATTGACTCATCAAACGCACGCAAAACGTGGCACATGTCCTTCATAGTGGCCCACTCATTAATGGTGAAGTGTGGACGGCGCAAATTGCGTGTTGATTGCGCCTGATGCAGCTGATACTCCATAACTGCTGGCTGCTGCTCACACAACCGCTCCAACATATGTAACGTTGAATTCCACCTGGTGGATACGTCACATATGATGCGATGTTCAGGAAGGCGCAATCTGCGTTGCAGAGCTGCAATGCGCGATCTGGCCATGCTGGAACGTCGCAAGTGAGCGCACTCTAGGCGGACCTTGTGCAGCAGTGCATCAAGATCCGGATAGTCCCTCAAAAAACTCTGCACGACCAAGTTGAGCACATGTGCCAGACATGGTATGTGAGTGAGGTTGCCAAGGCCCAGAGCTGCCACCAGATTTCGGCCATTGTCACACACTACCAAGCCTGGCTGGAGATTCGCTGGCAAAAACCACACGTCGCTCTCCTGCTTGATGGCATTCCAGACCTCCTGCGCTGTGTGGCTTCGATTCCCCATAGGAATTAATTTCAGAACGGCCTGTTGCCGTTTGGCCACGGCTGTGCTCATATCGGTCGCATCAGGTAAGCGTCCACGGGTCCATGTGGAGGTAGACCGTGACGGCTCCTGCAGCGATGATTCTGAGGAACTGGAGTAGGAGGAGGAGTCAATGTGGACAGACTTGATTCCGGCAATCCTTGGAGTTGGCAGAACACGTACAGCGCCACTCGCAAGATCTGTACCCGGCTCCACAACATTCACCCAATGGGCAGTGAGTGAAAGGTATCGTCCCTGGCCATGGGTACTGGTCCACGCATCGGTGGTCAGGTGGACCTTGCTACTGACGACGTTTAGTAGCGCATGTTTAATTTTTGCCTCAACATGCTTTTGCAGACCAGGGACGGCTTGCCTGCTGAAATAAAATCGGCTGGGCACATTGTATTGTGGGACTGCCAATGCCATTAATTCACGGAAACTGTCAGTCTCCACCAGCCTGAATGACAGCATTTCAAGGGACAGGAGTTTTGCAATGCCAGCATTCAGAGCCTGTGCTCGTGGATGGTTTGCCGAGTATGGCCGTCTTTTATCCCATGCCTGTGCTACCGATGGCTGTTTTGTGGCCTGGGTGTGTGAGGATGACAGGGAACTTGCAGCTGTGGGTGGAATAACACTGTGTCTCTGGACAACAGTGACAGAGGTTCTTCCATGGCGATCCTTTGAGGAAGCCTTACCAGCTGTGTGTGAACTGGAGGAAGAGGCTCCAACAGGAGCTGAAGATGTAGGTGCTGCTGTAGGTTGGCCTACATCTCCAGTGTGTCTTTGTAACTCAACAAAGTGCTTTGACCGCACATGTTTCCACATATTTGTTGTATTAAGGTTACTGACACTTTTACCTCTTTTAATTTTTTGATTACACAGCTTGCATTTTACATAGCAAATATCATCTGCAACTGTATCAAAAAAGGACCACGCAGAGCAAGTCCTGGGAGCGCCCGGTTTGGCTGTTGTAAGAGAACTGCTCCGAACGGGTGCCAAACTGGAGGCTACAGGCAAGCGAGTCTGCAGCCTACCTCTCCCTACTGTTTGGACCGTTGGTGCAATCTCTTCCTCAGAGCTGCTCCCACCACCTTCCTGTTCCTCACGCCATGTTGGGTCTTGGACCTCATCATCTCCACCACTACCCTCTTCCAACACCTGCTGTTGTTGGGTGGTCTGGCCAGCACCATGCTCAACAGAAACTGGCAACTGAGTCTCATCATCATCAGATGCGTTCTGCGGTGTGCTGACCATCGGCACTGGCTCACCCGCCTCTTCAGATTCAGAGAGACACAGCTGTTGCGCATCACTGCATACTGCCTCTTCTTCACATTCCAGAATGCTGCTTGGCTGGGCCCCTGTTTCCAAGCCAACAGATTCTGAGAACAGAAGCAGAGACTCAGCTGGCTCCTGTACAGAGCTCTCTGACTGCCTGAGCAATTTGGCAGGCGGTGAAGAGACTGATGGTTGTTCAACAGTGCTGTGGTCCTGAGAGGAGGTGGAAGGTATTGAAGTCGATGCATTGGCTGCCATCCAACCAACAACGGCTTCAATTTGTTCTTCACGCAGCAGGGGGGTACGCTGAGCTCCTACAAAAGTGCGCATAAAGGAACGCTCACGGGGAAAACTGGTGGATGCTGTGTCACTGGGTGCGGCAGCAGCCACAGAATCCCCACGTCCTCTCCCTGCTGCAAATCCACGGCCTCGACCACGACCACGTGCCTTACTCACTGACTTCTTCATCTTGGTAGATTGATAAAGAAAGTCAGAAAAGTTAAGGCCTAAGTGTGGTTATTCCTCACAGACTACAGTGAACCCTGCAGACAACTGTTCAGTATCTGTGAAAGGCCCCTTTGTGTACTTCTATAGTGTTTGCAACCAATGTATTGTATACGGATGGAAGCGCGTCACACTAATAGATTAGATTTTTTTCCACTAAAATGGAGCAGCACCAATTAGAGAAAAATGTGAAGGATGAGGCAGTGACACACGCTCAGCAGACTACAACCGGCAGTGGTTGAAGTACAAACTGGAGCGTAATCTGCACTCACAAAATGAAAAGCTCACAGACTACAGTGAACACTGAAACACAACTATTCACTATCTGTGAAAAGCTCCTTTGTGTACTTCTATAGTGTTTGCAACCAATGTATTGTATACGGATGGAAGCGCGTCACACTAATAGATTAGTATTTTTTCCACTAAAATGGAGAGCAGCACCAATTAGAGAAAAATGTGAAGGATGAGGCAGTGACACACGCTCAGCAGACTACAACCGGCAGTGGTTGAAGTACAAACTGGAGCGTAATCTGCACTCACAAAATGAAAAGCTCACAGACTACAGTGAACACTGAAACACAACTATTCACTATCTGTGAAAAGCTCCTTTGTGTACTTCTATAGTGTTTGCAACCAATGTATTGTATACGGATGGAGGCGCGTCACACTAATAGATTAGATTTTTTTCCACTAAAATGGAGCAGCACCAATTAGAGAAAAATGTGAAGGATGAGGCAGTGACACACGCTCAGCAGACTACAACCGGCAGTGGTTGAAGTACAAACTGGAGCGTAATCTGCACTCACAAAATGAAAAGCTCACAGACTACAGTGAACACTGAAACACAACTATTCACTATCTGTGAAAAGCTCCTTTGTGTACTTCTATAGTGTTTGCAACCAATGTATTGTATACGGATGGAAGCGCGTCACACTAATAGATTAGATTTTTTTCCACTAAAATGGAGCAGCACCAATTAGAGAAAAATGTGAAGGATGAGGCAGTGACACACGCTCAGCAGACTACAACCGGCAGTGGTTGAAGTACAAACTGGAGCGTAATCTGCACTCACAAAATGAAAAGCTCACAGACTACAGTGAACACTGAAACACAACTATTCACTATCTGTGAAAAGCTCCTTTGTTGTACTTCTATAGTGTTTGCAACCAATGTATTGTATACGGATGGAAGCGCGTCACACTAATAGATTAGATTTTTTTCCACTAAAATGGAGCAGCACCAATTAGAGAAAAATGTGAAGGATGAGGCAGTGACACACGCTCAGCAGACTACAACCAGCAGTGGTTGAAGAACTAACTGGAGCGTGATCTGCACTCAAAAAATCAAAACCTCACAGACTGCAGTGAACACTGAAACACAACTATTCACTATCTGTGAAAGCTCCTTTGTGTACTTCTATAGTGTTTGCAACCAATGTATTGTATACGGATGGAAGCACGTCACACTAATAGATTTGATTTTTTTCTAATATAATGGAGCTGCACCAATTCCACTAAATAAAATAAAAAAAAAAAAGAGTCAGTGACACGTGCAGATGCCTACAAACAGCGGTGGATGCAGAGCAAACTGCAGCGTCACCTGCACTGTCCACACACACACCTTGCACAGAGCTGTTAAAACAACACTGGCAAAATGAAGCTTTACACAGCGGTTGGTAAACTAGCCTGCCTCAAGCACAGTAGTACACAAAATCGCAATATCTAACTGTCCCTCAGAGTGAGCAGAGTAGCGTTCTGTCCCTTACTGAGTTCACAGCACAGTGACGCTAAAATGGTGGCGGCGCCTTTTATAGTGCATTCTGACATCATTTCAGCAGCCAATCACAGCCATGCCATTAGTTAAGATGACCGCAGCATTACAGGATGTGCCCACACTTCGTAGGATTCCTCATTGGCTGACTAAAATCACATTGCCTCTCAAAGAATTATGGGAACTTCCGATTCCGGTATACGATATGGAAAAAGTATCGGAATTAAGTATCGGAATTCCGATAACGCGAATATCGGCCGATACCCATACTTGCGGTATCGGAATGCTCAACACTACTGATCAGCGTTCTTCTTGTCACATAAATCGTCATAGTCCTGGTATACAGCTGGTAGTTCAGGGACTGACATGGTTCCTTTAGGAACAGAGCAAGCTGAAAACTCCTTGACTCATCTGATTTCTCCGAAAAGTGTAATTCCTTGGTCTCCCAGTTAATCATAGGATTCTGCGCCTGCAGCCATGGTAGCCCTAGAATGATGGGAAAGTGGGGAGAAGAGATAAGCAAAAAAGACATTTTCTCCTGATGATCTTTACCCATAAGGACCCTCAAAGGCTCTGTTTCTTGATCCACTGGTCCAGAAGTCAGTAGAGAGCCATCCACAGTCTCCATCTGTACTGGAGTAGCCTTCTTCACTGAACGTATCCCCTGTTTCAGAGCAAAGGAGATATCCATAAAATTTCCACTTGCTCCTGAGTCGATCATAGCAGAGCTAGACACCCAGACTGAGTCAACCCAGAGTTTGATGGAAAGGAAGCAATGAGAATTGTTTCTTTTACAACTCAGCTGGGACACCGCTGAGGAAACTTGAAAAATTGCAGCGTTTATACCGTCATCGTCCCCAGAACTAACAGAGTTTAAGTCCGAGAAATCAAGATCTCTTGCAGCAGATCTCTCTGGAGCCTGAGGCTCGGACATGAAAGAGCTCCTCTCGCAACACTCACAGTGAATGACTGCTGCAGTAGTCTTACGAGAACGGCTGGGGCAGTTTATAATGAAGTGCCCTGACTTACAAACAGTAGAAACATAGATTTTCCTTTATACGATGTTCTTTGCGTGCATCACTAACCCGTCTTTGTAAAGAGTCCACCTGCATGGGTTCAGGTTCTGGTTCCCTTGTGATCCTACTCAAAGGTTCCTTAGCTGAGGAGGGAGGTAGTAAAAGGTTAGTGCGATTATTTTCAAACCATCTCTCTTGTCTGCGTTCAGTCAGACGAGCATCAATACGGATACAATAGTTAATAAAGTCACCTAACGCAGTGGGAGGGTCGGCACGAGCAAGTTCATCCTTAATCAGTGGAGACAACCCTTTCCGAAAAATAGATTTTTTAGCGGAAGTGTCCCAAGTGGTATCAAGAGCCCATCTCCTGAAATCCAGGGCATATTCGGCTACTGAACGCTTACCTTGGCGCAAAGTTAACATGGCTGCTTCAGCTGTTGCACCTCGATTGGGGTCATCAAACACCTGCCCCATGGCTGAAATAAAAACATCAAGGTGATTCAAACTTCATCCTCAGTCTCAATCAGAGGGTTTTGCCCACATCAAAGCCTTATTGGTAAGCAACATGATTATAGTAAGCACTTTGGATCGTTCAGTGGGAAATTGTGAAGCATGTGCAGAGAAAAATAAATTGCATTGATTAATAAATCCCCTGAATTTCTCACGTTCACCGCCAAAACGAAAAGGAGGTATTTGGGGATCCCAGAACTTGGGGTTATGGCAGGAGCCTGGGCTCGTTCCTCTAGAGCCTCAATCCTGGCTCGCAATTCCTGGGTAGTCTGTCCAAACACTTGCAAATTATGATTAGTGAGGTCCTGTAGGCTTGCAAAAACGGGTTTTTAAAGTCTGTACATCTGAAAGGATTGTATCAGTCACTCCGCAAAGTTCCTTTATGCGGGCCTCCATCTTCCAGATCTTTTAAGGCAGAGGTGCTGGAAGGAGAAGAGGAAAGGAAAAAAAAAAAAACAATAGTGTTTACCTGTGGTAACACTCCAGAGTAAAATTTTAAGGGAATGCGCTCACCTGGAATGGTTGTGAGAAGTCACAACCACTGTCATCACATAAGGTATTAAACGGACATCTGATATCCACAGTCACAGCAGACACGGCTCTCCCAGACCCAGCAGACACTAAACATTGGCTCCTGAATCTTGTCATGTATAGTGTACAGTTCCTATAGCGTCTTGTGCTTGGGTGCGAGGAAAACACAGGAGACATAGGTTGAAATGAAATGACTTGTATTACTTCATACAAGCATGCTGAAAAGTTCACACAGTTTGCAGGAACAGCGACAGGAGACACAGCAGGCCAGAGTAACTTCAAGCTCTACAATAACTCTCCAAAGCAGGTTCAGGATCTCTTCTCTGTACCGTAATTCCTCTGCAAACATGGATTCACCAAACAGCAGGTTTCCAGAGTCCAAAAGTGTTCCAAGGTTCCTCAGTAGGGAATAGCTGGAGTACAAGTCCAAGGCTTCCAGGAGTCAGGTCACAGAATGACTGAGGCTTGATTCAGGAGCACTGATTGTTCAGCTGAGGCTGCTTAAGAAGCAAGAGGGAAGAATCAGGGCGGGAACATGAAAACTGGAAACTCCATATTAACTGAGGGCAAGAGCTGCAGAAAGACAGAAAGCAAAATGGCCGACGGAAAACTGAGTTTCAAGGAACATGTCAACAGAGACAAAGAACCTTACACTCTCAGCGTAGAGCACAGGATTAATGTGCTCCGAGCCTTGCTGCAATCTTTGGGATGCAGAATGAAAAAATCAATCAATACAATCAACAGCACGTGAAGAATTTTTTTTTATTTACTTTTTACGCTTTTTCTGTTTCTCTGTTTTCACACTGTTAAGATGCCCCCATTACTAACCCCATAGTCATATTGTAATAAAACACAGACAGCAAAAAAAAAAATCCTTCTCCACGGCTCTCACGCTGACGTCTGAAGGGTGAAGTGAGTTTATTGATTGTGAACTCACAGGACCTGTCTGATAGCACCGTGAGCAGAGCTTTCTCATGTTCGCAGTGCCCTCAGACAGGGAATAACAGTTCACTCAGAGCTCAGTGTCTGCTAGATGACAAGCTGCATGGTTGCATCATGCAACCATGCTACCTGCATTAGAGATGTATCAGAGCTAGACCCGTCGTGGGAAAAATGAATTTAGCAACATCTCTGCGAAAAGGTGAGGAATACTGTTGTTTTTTTTTACATCTTTTGCAGATGATGAGTGCATCAGGGGAAAAGGTGAGGCCATAAGTATGGTTTAATTAAGATTGTTAAAGTAGTCTGTGTCTTTCTTTCAGTTAAAGAACTTTTTTTTCTGAGTGTCTGTGTTTTCTTATACTGTGACTAAAGGGTTAGAAATGGGGTGTCTTATTCACGCCTCTCCATTACTAACCTTGGGGCTTGATGTCACCTGACAATACAAAGGTGCCATCAACCCCCTGCAACGTCACCCCACTTGCCACCGCTACAGGGCAAATGGGAAGAGCGAGGCTAAGTTCCAGAATTGCCGCATCTTAGAGATGCACCTTTTCTGAGGCGGCTGAGAGGTGATGTTTTTAGCCTGGGGGGCAGTAGCCATGGCCCCTTCCTAGGCTATTAACTCCTTCACCCCGAAGCCTGTTTTCCCCTTCTTGACCAGGCAAATTTTTTACAATTCTGACCATTGTCACTTAATGATGTCATAACTCTGGAACACTTCGACGGATCCCACTGTTTTCTCGTGACTTATTGTACTTTATGATAGTCATAAAATTTCTTCGATATGACATGCATTTATTTGTGAGAAAAACTGAAATTTTTGCAGAAAAAGTTGAAAATTTTACAATTTTCAAAATTTTAATTTTTATGCCCTTAAATCAGAGTCATATCGCACAAAATAGTTAATAAATAACATTTCCCACATGTCTACTTTACAACAGCAAAATTTTGGAAGCATAATTTTTTTGTTAGGAAGTTAGATCAGAAATTTATTTTTACAACAAAATTTGCAAAACCATTTTTTTAGAGACCACCTCACATTTTAAGTAACTTTGAGTTGTCTATATGACAGAAAATACCCAAAAATGACACCATTCTAAAAACTGCAACCCCTCAAGGTACTCAAATTTCTCCTGAGTACAGCGGTACCCCATAGGAGGGGGAATACTGCTCTTTGGGCACATGGCAGGGTTTAGAAGGGAAGGAGTGTCATTTGACTTTTTGAATGCAAAATTTGATGGAATAATTAGCAGACGCCATGTCACATTTGAAGTGACCCTGATGTGCCTAAACAGTGGAAACCAATAACAAACGACACCATTTGGAAACTAGACACCATTGGAACTTTACATACGTGTGTATTGACCATATTGAACTCCCAGGTGCTTCACAGAAGTTTATATTGTTAATAGAGTTGAGCGATACTTTCCGATATCCAAAAGTATCGGAATCGGAATGGTATCAACCGATACCATTAAAATATCGGCGATACCCGATACCGATACCGGAAATCCAATGTAAGTCTATGGGAACAAAATATCGTAACTAAAAAAAACCCCATTCTTTCCTTGTAAACACTAAATATACACACATAGAATAGAATATATATATATATATATATTATATATATATATATATATACATGTTATTGTGACATATATATACATATATTTATAGTTTATACACTTCTACATAGTAAAATAGCCTCTGATTCAATTGCCGGGTAAAGTCGGCTTTTGTGAAAAGACAGAAGCACCCGACATGAAATGACACTTGGTTTACATAGAGTTAACCATGTCTTTTCATGTAGTTTGATATCTTATTTGCACAAACAATTACATGAGTGGCTGTGTGCAAAATTAACCCTGTAGGGGTTAATTAAAGGTGTAAATTCGTTGTAAAAAAAAACGGACTTTTTTGCTACAAATTTACACCTTTAATTAACCCCTACAGGTGTGAAATTTTGCACACTTACACTCATGTAATTGTTTGTGCAAATCAGATATCAAACTACATGAAAAGACATGGTTAACTCTATGTAAACCAAGTGTCATTTCATGTCGGGTTCTGCATTTTCACAAAAGCCGGCAATTGAATTAGCGGCTATTATACTATGTAGAAGTGTATGAACTATAAATATATATATGTGTCACAAACTCAATGACATGTATATATATATATATATATATATATATGAGGTGTAAAATTGCTGAAAAAAATGCGTGGGCTCCCGCCCTATTTTCGCAACCAGACAGACAAAGCCAGTGAGTGGGGGCAGATAATAATAGCCCAGAGAGGGACCATTATTTTTGGCCCCCCCCGGCTACTAACATCTGCCCCCAGACACCCCAGAAAGGGCAAATCTCTAATTAGATTTGCCCTTTCTGGCACTTTGCCCGTCTATTCCCATTGCCCTGTAGCGGTGGCGAATGGGTTAATAAGGGTTAAAATGACCTTGCAATTGAAAGGTCACTTTAAGCCAGGTTAATAATTGAAAGCTGTCAATTAGACAACTATCAATTATTAATCCTATTGTATGAAAGAAAAATCAAACACACACACTTTAATAAAAAAGAAGTTTAATGAAATAATCACACAGTTTTTGACCATATTTTATTTACCTGCTAAAACCATTTCCTGTAATAAAAATAAAATAATAAAGCAAAATTATTCTTACCAATCTGATGCACAGTCAGGTCCCACGGTGTAATCCTTCAGAAAGGGTTAATGTTTACTGCAGGGACCGCAGCTAATGCTGCAGCCTCACAGTAAACCCCCAAAATGAATGAGCTCCTCTCCTGGCTGACAGGAGAGGAAGTGGAAAGCTTAATTGATTGCTTTCCACTTTCACTTCAGGTCAGCCAGGGACACCATCAGTGACGTCAGAGGGAACTGATTAACAAAAATAGGGGTTCCCTTCGAAAAAAAAATGGCGTGGGGTCCCCCCTATTTTTGTTAACCAGCCAGATGAAGCAGACCGCTGAGGCCTGGATTTTCAGGCTGTTAAGGAGCCAAGATCCATGGACCTTGCCAGCCTGATAATACCAGGCCACAGCAGTCTGCATATCTTGGCTGATTAACAAAAATAGGGGATCCCCTCGAAAAAAAATTGGCGTGGGGTCCCCCCTATTTTTGTTAACCAGCCAGATGAAGCAGACCGCTGAGGCCTGGATTTTCAGGCTGTTAAGGAGCCAAGATCCATGGACCTTGCCAGCCTGATAATACAAGGCCACAGCAGTCTGCATATCTTGGCTGATTAACAAAAATAGGGGATCCCCTCGAAAAAAATTGGCATGGGGTCCCCCCTATTTTTGTTAACCAGCCAGATGAAGCAGACCGCTGAGGCCTGGTTTTTCAGGCTGGTAAGGATCCAATATCCATGGACCTTGCAAGCCTGATAATACCAGGCCACAGCAGTCTGCTTAGCTTGGCTGGTTAACAAAAATAGGGGATCCCCTCGAAAAAAAAACAGCGTAGGGGTCCCCCTATTTTTGTTAACCAGCCAAGTAAAATGCAGACTGCTGCGGCCTGGTATTAAAAGACTGTCAAGGCCCATGGATTTTGGCCCTCAACAGCCTGATAATACCAGGCTACAGCAGCCCCACATTTGGCGCATCAAAAGATGTGCCAATTGTGGCACTTTACCCGGCTCTTCCCACTTGACCTGTAGCGGTGGCAAGCGGGGTAATAAGGGGTTAATGTCACCGTTGATTGCACGGTGACAATAAGCCCGGTTAATAATGGAGAGGCGTCAATAAGACACCGATCCATTATTAATCCCAAAGTTTTTAAATGTGTAAAAAAAAGACACAGCAAGAAAAAAGTATTTTAATGAAATAAAAGAGACAACACAGTTTTCATTTTTTTTATTACTCTCTCATTCCTGCGACGCCATCGATCTCCTGTAAAAAAAATAAAAAAAACAAACCAACAGTATACCACCTGTCCGACGCAGTCCATAGTAACGACAGTCCCACGACGATCCAGCTCTGCTACCTCGGAATGACAGGCAGAGCCTGACATCCCGGCGCAGCACAGTTGCTTACCAGCTTCCCCGGCGGTGACGTAATCGGACTGCTTTACGGCCGCGATTACCCAGCAGTCACTGCAGTTATCGCGAGAAACTGCATGTGACCGCCGGGGAAAAGAGGATGGCGGCCATTAAGCAGTCCGGGATGTGACCGCCGGAGATCTTCTGCCGGGTAAGTGCCGCTGACAGACCAGACCAATGGACACTGACAGTGACAGTGACAATTCCGATTCCGGTATCCGAAAAGACGAAAATATCGGTACTCGGAATCGGAATTCCGATACAGCTAATATCGGCCGATACCCGATATTTGCAGTATCGGAATGCTCAACCCTAATTGTTAAGCAATGAAAATTTGAAAAAAAAAAAATTTCCAACAAAAATATTTTTTAGCTACAAATTTTGTAATTTCACAAGGGCAAAATGAGAAAATGGACCCCCATGTTTGTTGTTCGATTTCTCCTGAGTTCACAGATACCCCATATGTGGTCAAAAACTACTTTCAAGGCACAGTACAAAGCTCAGAATGGAAGAAATGCCATGTTACAGTGCAGATTTTGCTGCACTTGTTTGAGGATGCCATGTTACATTGGCAGAGCCCCTAAGGTGCCAGAACAGCCGAACCCCCATAAGTGATGCCATTTTACCAATTAAACCGCTCAATGAATTCATCTAGGGGTGTAGTGATTATAGTGACATCACAGGTGTGTCACAAACTTTATACCATTGAACAAAGAAGAAAAAATAATTTACATTTTTACCACCAAGATTGTGTTAGCCCAAAGTTTTACATTTTAAACTGGGAATTTGGTAAAAATGGCACGGAATTTGTCCCACAATTTCTGCTGACGGTAGAAATACCCCATATGTGGCTGTACAGTACTACTTAGCCATACGGAGAGACTCGGGAGAGATGGAGCACTATTTGCCTCCTTGAGAGCATATTTTCCTAGAATAGTTTGCGGATTCCATATAAAGAGCCCCTAAGTGCCAGAAAAGCAGAATACCCCCTCCAGTGACCCGATTTTGAAAATGATAACTCTTTGGGAATTTATCTACAGGTATAGTCATGATTTGGCTCCATGGATGTTTTCCAGAAACAAGCAGCAGTGGATGTTACTGAGTGAAAATTGCAAACTGCCGTTGTAGTGACCAGTGCATTATGCCCAGCTTATGCTTCTGGAGACATGCACCTGTAAATTATGGGGCCTTTCATCACTACAGAAATGCCAAACATGTGGGCACTAAATGTTGTTTAGGCACATTGGGGCATTTGGATTTGGGACCGGAGCATTTGCTGAATTTGTTTTGGAGGGTTATGGAGCCATTTCGCTTGTCCAGAGACTTTGTGCTACCAGTAAGGTGGCGGCCCCCTATATTTCAGTTTACAGATGACAGATCTGAGAGGGGACTTGCTTTTTTTGTGGATTGAGTAGAAGCTTTAATTGGGAACAATTTACATAACATTTGGTATCACATTTATCTGGCGCTCTACGCTGAGAACTTACTTGGGGGGTTCGATCTAAATCTCTAAGTGCTGAGTAGTGATGAGCGAGCATTCTCGGTAATGCTCGGTGCTCGCAGTGCTTGGTGAGCGGCGTGCGTGGTGGGAGCTCGGGTCCCCACTCTACTAGTTTGGTGCTCTTTAGAGCGCCAACAAACATGCAGGGATTGTCTGCGACGCACTGTAATGCCGCAGCCATGTTGGTTGTGACATTACAGTGATTGGCTGGCTGCACAGAATCATCAGGTGTATATGAGACCTGGTGCAGCACTGCTTGTCACAGTCTGCTCCACAATCACCATTCTAGGGAGAGTTGCTGCAGAGATAGGGACAGATTAGGTGGATTTTAAATTAGTGTGGGTATACTATAACTGAATACTCAAATCCAGCAAAACAAACAGTCCATGTAATGAATAATTATGGGGTATATAGATATCAGTGCTAGGTAGGCAGGCAGTGTACAGTATATGGCTATATTATATATATATATATGTATATATATATACATATATATATATCATTGGTAGGCAACAGGCAGTGTATGTGGGTCTATAGATAGCAGTGCTAGACAGGCAGGCATTGTTTGTGGCATACTTCATTGCATACAGCAAGAGGGTCCATTCCATTACTGTCTGCTGCTGACTATTGCAAATATTAACCGTATATACATAGCCCCAGGTATCAGTGGCCAGGAATAATGTTTTTTGCTTCTTAATCCTGATTATTTTATTCAAAAGCAATCCAGAGCACATGTTTTTCTCCATTTGCTTGTTGGCACTGCAGAATACAGCCAGATCCTTTACATACTACAGTGTAAAAATCCAGCTATTTTAAACAGGGGCTTGGTGGTCACAGCGATCACATCTGAGTGCGCAGAAAATCCGGCCATGTTTATGGTACTGTAAAATTTTGTTTGAGTGTCTTATCCAAATTCTTGACACCAGTTTGCTGAAAAAAAATATTTACCTACAGGGCAGATATTTTACACTGGGTTTTGTCAGCCACACGGATCGCATATCATTGTGCTAAAAATTGTGGAATTTCAGGCCTCCATTGAACTTTTTGTTGTGTGTTAGCCTAGTTATTGACACCATTTTGCTGCCAAAAAAAAAAAAATACAGGCCAGATAATTTAAAGTGGGGTATCTGCGTCACATGCATCACATATCATTGCACTCAAAATAGTGTCATTTTAACCCTGATTTTTTATTTGCTGTGTCTTAGCCTAGTTATTGGAAAAATATAACGTGGCACTACTGTGTGAGGTGCTCAAGTAGGATCCCAAATTAGTGACAATATAATAAATAACTTGGCACTCAACTTGTGAAGCAATGAAAAGTTTTATTGCAGTCAAAAACAACGTTTCGGTCCCACTCGGACCTTCATCAAAGCACTGCAATGATTATACCAAAATTAACAAAAATTACACTATGATATGTACAATGTGAACAATTCAGAGGTTCATAAAGAGAGTAAAGTTTAAAGTTCTCAAGTCCAAGTACTGAAGTGATGGTATCATGAGAAAATGATTAAAGAGTAAGAAAATAAATCAGAAGCGCCTACCCGACTGCTTGACAAGCATAAATCCAACTGTGGATGTGTGACACATGAGTAGATATCGCAATCTGTAATTAAGTACACTGCACCATGGATGGAATGTCAGAATATATAGAAAAGAAGAAAATAATTGATAACAAAAAAAAACAAAAACAGAATAAAATAAAAGTAAAATGAAGGGGCATACCTAAAGGTCATGTAAATTTTAATTGTGGATTGGTGCCTTAATGAGAGGTTCCAGACTATTCCTGTGTATAAAATCCATCTTAGTAAAATATATGTCAATGTGTCCATAAAGGAAGACTCAGATAACAAGTGGCACAATACCTGCCTATGGAAATGAACCAGGAAATGAGAATTATTAGTGTCCACTGGGTTAATTCCAGACGCTACCTGGATGACATATAGTATAGGAAATAAGTAACACCTTATATGCAGAGTAAATGCAATATTCTGAATGGATACACATACAATACAGACCAAAAGTTTGGACACACGTTCTCAATCAAAGATTTTTCTGTATTTTCATGACTATGAAAATTGTAGAATCACACTGAAGGTATCAAAACTATGAAGTAACACATGTGGAATTATACAATACACTTTACAAAAAAGTGTGAAACAACTGAAAATATGTCTTATATTCTAGGTTCTTCAAAGTAGCCACCTTTTGCTTTGATTACTGCTTTGTGCGCAGATGAAGTGAACTGATGGACATTACATGCCTGGTTCCCACTGTGAAGCATGGAGGAGGTGGTGTGATATGTGGGGGTGCTTTGCTGGTGACACTGTTGGGGATTTATTCAAAATTGAAGGCATACTGAACCAGCATGGCTACCACAGCATCTTGCAGCGGCATGTTATTCCATCCGGTTTGCGTTTAGTTGGACCATCATTTATTTTTCAACAGGACAATGACCCCAAACACACCTCCAGACTGTGTAAGGGCTATTTGACCAAGAAGGAAAGTGATGGGGTGCTACGCCAGATGACCTGGCCTCAACAGTCACCAGACCTGAACCCAATCGAGATGGTTTGAGGTGATTTGGACCGCTCACCGCTTCAATTTTGAATAAATGCCCAACAGTGTCACCAGCAAAGCACCCCCACACCATCACACCACCTCCTCCTTGCTTCATGGTGGGAACCAGGCATGTAGAGTCCATCCGTTCACCTTTTCTGCGTGCAAAGCAGTAATCAAAGCAAAAGGTGGCTACTTTGAAGAACCTAGAATATAAGACATATTTTCAGTTGTTTCCCACTTTTTTGTAAAGTGTAATGTATAATTCCACATGTGTTAATTCATAGTTGTGATGCCTTCAGTGTGATTCTACAATTTTCAATGTCATGAAAATACAGAAAAATCTTTAAATGAGAAGGTGTGTCCAAACTTTTGGTCTGTACTGTATATTCGCACAATAAGGATCTCAAATCACCATAGTGATCCCAAAGTCACCAATAGGTGGCACCACAAAATGTTAATGACCAGTATGTACTGTGTTAAATGTATAAAATAACTAGAGTGATACACACTGAGTGAATAATAATCACAGAATCCAATGCATAATGTCACTTACTCAGGAGAACAGAGGCACAGCGAAGGTACACTCGAGAACAAAACACACAATCTCCTGTGAGTAATGGAGCGCCGTTATGAAGGTGGTAAACAGATTCAAGCCACTAGTGTGTGAATGGCAACAGTATTCCTTACCGGTAGTGGTATATGTTGTGAATGGGCTTGAGATGAGTTCTGAGCAGAGGCTCCCTCTGGTGGTTACTAGCGGTACTGGACTGTCCAGTGAAGACTGTGAGGATTGGGAATCAGGTGTTACTGACTGGTCTTATATAAGGGAGTCGCCTTCCCATCAGGGTTGCCGGTGATCAATTGTTCTGGTCTCAATCCTTGATTCCTGTTTCCTTTGTAGCCTGCTGTGTCGTGTCTGCATTTCCTGCTAACAGATAAGACATTTTCTTCTTTTTGTTTTTGTGCTTGATTTTTGCATTTTGTCCTGCACTTCTGTGGGGGCCTTCTGGGTCCCCTCCGGGGGCTTTGCCCTCTCAGTTTAATTCAGCCACTGTTGTTTTTACATTTGCTTTTTTCCAGTTTTTTCAGTGGCTGCTGTTTTGATTTTGTTACACCAGAGAACTAATTTAGGTGATAGAGGTCGTGTGATCTCAGGTGTTTTTGAAAATAGTAGAGTTGGTGCTTTTCAGGGTTTTTTGGGATTGCAGTAAGTACCCTTCCTATCCTTTTCTATTTAGGTAGTTTGGGCCCCAACGTTTGCTCGTACTATTTCAGTCTGCCCTAAGCGGGGAAGACGTTTTGCACGCTCAGTTGTCTTGGGTAGTGTTCAGACTAAGTTTTTATTAACTGTTACCCTGATGTGCTCTCTGTCCTCATTTTCTGCTCAGGCTTTCGTTGATTCGGGAGCAGCTATTAACCTGATGGATTTTGATTTTGCTAAACGATGTTGGTTTCCCTTGATACCCCTACGGAAGTCTATTCCCATACTGGGGATCGATTCTACCCCTTTGGCTGAGAATAAACCTCAGTTCTCTACTCAGGTGATAATGAGGGTTGAACCTGATCATCAGGAGAGCTGCAAATTTTTGGTTCTGTATAATCTGCATGACATTATCGTACTGGGTTTCCCTTGGTTACAGTCTCATAATCCTGTTTTGGATTGGAAATCTGTGTCTGTAACCAGTTGGGGCTGCCAATGTGTTAATACCAACACTCCTGTTTTTTCTGCCTCCCCCCAGGCTCAGGATGTTCCTGACTTTTTGATTGATTTTTCTGATGTGTTTAGCGAAAGTAAATCTGCATCCTTGCCTCCCCATAGGAGCTATGACTGCACTATTGAATTAGTGCCTGGTAGTAAATTCCCTAAAGGTCGCCTTTTTAACTTGTCTGTACCTGAACATGACGCTATGCGGTCTTATATCAAGGAGTCATTGGAGAAGGGTCATATCAGACCATCCTCTTCACCCTTAGGTGCCGGTTTTTTCTTTGTGGCCAAAAAGGATGGTTCATTAAGGCCATGTATTGATTATCGTCTTTTGAACAATATTACTGTGAAATATCAATATCCGTTACCCTTGATTTCTGACCTGTTTTCCAGGGTGAAAAACGCTACTTGGTTTACCAAGCTTGACCTCAGGGGGGCATATAACCTTATTTGCATTAAGCATGGGGATGAATGGAAGACGGCATTTAATACCCCTGAAGGGCATTTTGAGTACCTTGTGATGCCCTTTGGGCTCACTAATGCTCCTTCTGTCTTCCAGTCCTTCATGAATGACATTTTCAGGGATTTTGTGGATAAATTTCTGATTGTTTATTTGGATGATATCTTGATTTTTTCCAATGACTGGGACTCTCATGTGAAACATGTTCGAACTGTATTCCAGATTTTGAGAGAAAATGCTCTGTATGTGAAGGGATCAAAGTGTCTTTTTGGCGTACAGAGGATCTCATTTCTGGGATTCATTTTGTCCCCATCTGTTATTGAAATGGACCCGGTCAAGGTTCAGGCCATCTGTGATTGGGTCCAACCTACTTCATTAAAGGCTCTTCAAAGATTTTTGGGTTTTGCCAATTTTTATCGTAAATTTATAGGTAATTTCTCGGTTATTGTTAAACCATTAACTGATTTGACCAAAAAGGGTTCTGATGTGGTGAATTGGCCTCCTGAGGCAGTCTCTGCATTTCAGGAACGTAAGCAGAGATTCACTTCTGCTCCTGTTCTACGGCAGCCTGATGTTTCTCTGCCATTTCAGGTGGAGGTTGATGCCTCTGAAATTGGGGCAGGTGCCGTTTTGTCCCAAAGAGATCCAGAGACCTCTAAAATCAGGATGACTGGGTCTCTTTTTTGCCTTTGGCTGAGTTTGCTCTTAATAATAGGGCTAGCTCTGCCACTTTGATGTCTCCATTTTTCTGTAAATCTGGATTTCACCCTCGATTTTCTTCAGGACAGACGGAGGCTTCTGTCTGTCCAGGTGTTGACTCTGTTGTGGAGCGTATGCAACAGATTTGGGACAAGGTAGTGGAAAGGTTGTCCCTCTCTCAGGAGAGGGCCCAGCGGTTTGCTAACCGGCATAGGACTGATGGTCCTCGGTTTAAAGTGGGGGACTTGGTCTGGTTGTCCTCAAAAAATATTCCTATGAGAGTGGCATCTCCTAAATTTAAGCCTAGGTTCATTGGACCTTATAAGATCATGGAGATTCTTAATCCTGTTTCTTTTGTTTGCTTCTTCCAGGGACATTTAAGATCCATAACGTGTTCCACAAGTCCTTGTTGAAGAGGTTTGTTGAGCCAGTGGTTCCTACTGCTGTGCCTCCTGACCCTGTTCTGGTTGAGGGCAATCTGGAGTTTGTGGTTGAGAAAATATTGAATTCTCGTTTTTCTAGATGGAAACTCCAGTATTTGGTTAAGTGGAGAGGTTATGGTCAGGAAGACAATTCTTGGGTGTTTGCTTCGGACATCCATGCTAGGAGACTCATCCGTGCGTATCTTAGAACTCATCCTGACCGACCTGGTTGCTCTAATGAGGGTTCAGTGACCCCTCCTCAAAGGGGGGGTAATGTTGTGAATGGGCTTGAGATGAGTTCTGAGCAGAGGCTCCCTCTGGTGGTTACTAGCGGTACTGGACTGTCCAGTGAAGATTGTGAGGATTGGGAATCAGGTGTTACTGACTGGTCTTATATAAGGGAGTCGCCTTCCCATCAGGGTTGCCGGTGATCAATTGTTCTGGTCTCAATCCTTGATTCCTGTTTCCTTTGTAGCCTGCTGTGTCGTGTCTGCATTTCCTGCTAACAGATAAGACATTTTCTTCTTTTTGTTTTTGTGCTTGATTTTTGCATTTTGTCCTGCACTTCTGTGGGGGCCTTCTGGGTCCCCTCCGGGGGCTTTGCCCTCTCAGTTTAGTTCAGCCACTGTTGTTTTTACATTTGCTTTTTTCCAGTTTTTTCAGTGGCTGCTGTTTTGATTTTCTAACACCAGAGAACTAATTTAGGTGGTAGAGGTCGTGTGATCTCAGGTGTTTTTGAAATTAAAGATAACAGACCGCAGAGAAATCAGTGCAATGTCAACATAAATAAAGCAAAAAAATACTTTATTGTTACATATCAAAATAGAACAAGGTAAAGGGATAACAAGGGGGCTAAAACGTGACACACATAATCCGCATAAGCCCAGGCAGCAGAGAATAGCGGCAACATCCGGAAGAATAATAGGTAATATAGGTAGCAGGCATATATGAATATGTGTTAACAGCATGTACAAATATATAACACAACATCTAGTCTGCCCATGACATGATACACACTGTGCTGATCATATGACAATGCATCTAATGCCCATGCTACAGTAGAATCGTCACAATACATACCGGGTGCTACAGCGTCTCCCGCCCACCCCAACGCGCTTTTCGGAGGTTCCTTCCTCAGGGGGCACGCCAGGTTAAGGACCCAGGCAGTATAAATAGTTATATAGCCGGAAGTGATTCCATACAAACTCAGCCAGATCGCTCCTCCCACCACAATGCAACCTCACCGCTGACGAGCATACACATGGGGCCCCATGTGATCAAACGTCAGAGGTGGGCGGATGTGGAAGAGAGGGCGGAAGTGGCAACAAGACATGTAAAAATCTATAGTGCGGCCATACAACTAGTGGGCAGAAATACAGAAATATAGGAGCCATGTATAGAATCGTGAGTTAGTGTACATATATGTGAAGCTGGCCAATTAAAGTCATGTCCATAATGGAGAGCATTATTGCACCGCATATAACACCAAAGACATAATGAACAATAGCATACATAATATATATCACACAGAATTAATAACAGCACAATTGCAATTATAATAATATAAATAAATGCCATTAATCAACAAACAGATGATAATATGCACATGAAGAATAACAACAGTACAAAATTGTACATAATTCACACATATAGCACAAATAACACAATATATAATGTGATAACATGGAGCACATTCATAACTATTATAGAGAAAACCACCACATATAGCCACAAAGAGATAAACATGTCAATCATAATATCATAAAATTGTAAGTAGTAGTAATATGGAGATCACTTCAAGACAGAAAAATATACTTCATCCAATATGGTCACTCATCCTGGCAATGAAGGCAATTCAAGATTACTGAAATACAAAGAGAATCATTATTAAAAACATAAAAACAAAAATAATGCGGAAAGGGTGCACGCATGGATGAATACACAGCAGAACGAGACCTAAAGGAAAGGAGCAAATGACAGGCATTCATTGAGGCCAAAAGGCTGAACCGTTTTAAGGAGCCATATCCATTTGGTCTCCAGCCTACCCAGGCGCTTGGATAAACCCCCCCCTCTAATATTGATTTTGAGGGCATCAATACCACGCACTCTTAGAAGGGAGCCATCACAGTTATGGAATTCTCTGAAGTGCCGTGGGATAGTTTTCAGGGTGGTTTCATCATCATGGCAAAGTGCCGCCTGTATCCCAAGGACGTGTTCCCTAATGCGAACCTTAAGTTGGCGAGTTGTTAACCCAACGTAAATAAGGCCACAAGGGCATGTGGCATAATACACGACATATCTCGTTGTACAAGTAATATGTCGCCTAATCTTAAATGTCCTCGTGCCATCTGAGTTTGAAAAGGAATCACATCGGTCCAGATTGGGGCAGGCGACACATCTGCCACAAGGACTGCAACCAACCCTGCTTCGAAATTCGTCCAAAAACGTATGAGTCTCCCTCCCAACATAATGGCTGGAGACCAAATGGTCCCTCAGATTCCTCGCCCGTCTAAAAGACATGGAGGGCTGAGCTGGAATGAAACTGTTAATAACCGGATCAACCTTTAGTATTGGCCATGCCTTCTGAAGAATAGAGCGAACCCTATTGGACTGAGAGCTAAAAGTAGTCACAAATCTAATCGTCTGTTGATCACCCAATTTAGATGTCGTATCGTATAATAAACTTTGGCGAGATGTATATTTGGCCCGATGGTAGGCCCTCTTGAGTGAGCGATGGCTATATCCGCGGGCCAAGAACCGTGATTTCAGTTCCTCCGCCCTACGCTCAAAATCAGCATCCGAAGAGCAGACACGGCGAAGACGCAGGAACTGCCCCACAGGTACCGATCTAATCATGTGAGATGGATGGCCAGAGGAGGCATGAAGAAGTGTATTTGTGGCAGTCTCTTTTCTGAAGATATCCGTTTGAAGGATACCCTCAGAATCCCTTCTAATGGTGACATCCAAGAAATTCAACGATTCATCACTATGTTCAAAAGTGAGATAAATATTACGGTCGTTGCTATTAAGGGTACAGATAAGTTGTTCAAGGTCGACGGGTGTGCCTTGCCAGATGAAGAAGATGTCGTCAATGTACCGTGTCCACAAGGGGACACGGTCCATTAACCCCTGTTCATCTGACAAGAAGAGGTCCCTCTCCCACAGCCCCAGAAAGAGACCGGCATAGGCCGGCGCAAAGGCCGCCCCCATAGCGGTCCCCTGGAGCTGTAGGTAGAAGGCCCCTTTAAACACAAAAAAATTGTGTGTTTGAGTGAACTCTAGTAGTTCCAGCAGAAGGTCCCTCACACCCTGAGTCAAAGACGAAGCATTAAGATAATGTCTTACTGCGGTTAATCCATCCTGGTGTCTAATGTTGGTGTAGAGGGACTCAACATCCGCTGAGACTAGTAGAGTTCCACTCTCCAAACACAACCCGTCGACCCTGCGCAACAAATCACCCGTATCTCTAAGAAAGGAGGGGAGGCCCGAGACCAGAGGTTGGAGATGGTAATCTATCCACTTATTAATATGCTCCAGAAAGTTCCCTCTGCCAGAAATAATCGGTCTCCCAGGTGGTGATGAAATATTCTTATGAATTTTTGGGAGGAGATATAAGGTCGAAATAGTCGGTTCAACAACCCGCAAGGCTACTGCAAGTTCCTTGGAGATAATCTCTCCTGTAATGCCCGTTTAAGAATATCATCCAATTGTGAAGAATATGCAGAGAGGGGGTTATAGGTGAGTTTCCTATAACATGTAGTGTTATTTAACTGGCGAAATGCCTCCCTCTCATATAACTCCATGGGCCACAGGACGACATTACCTCCCTTGTCTGCTAGCTTTAGTATTATATTTGGCAATTCCTGAAGATATCTCAACCTATTTCTCTCCTCTCTTGTTAAATTATCATTAATATAAAATTTAGGGATCTTATAAAGATCTTCCATACCACCTGGACAAACAAATCAACATTGGCACAAGATGATAGTAGAGGGAACTTACTGGAGCGTGGACGAATAGATGGAGGAATCTTACCTCCATCATTAGTATGTTCAATTGCCAAATCCTCAAGGATCCTCAGGGCCTCCTGTTCCTCCTCTGTAGGAAATAAGGAAAGAAGATCATTAGTTTTGGAATTAAAGTATCTCTTAAATAGCAAGGACCGCGCAAAAATGTGTAAATCCTTAATAGTGGTGAAAAGATCAAAATTGGATGTAGGTGAAAATGAGAGACCTTTACTAAGAAGACAGAGATCTGTATTTGTCAGTACATGATTGCTAAGATTAATCACCTTATTGTCTCTCTTAACCATAGGGGTTGCCATATTTCTTTTATAGGGATGATAAGAATGGTCGCGAAGTCTCACACTTTCAATTGATGTCGAGTTGATACCAGACGTAGAGGATAGGTCAGAACGTCCACTCATTGACGATATGGAGGTATCAGATGGACTTTTGTGTAAATTAGTATTATTTTTGGTGTTCCTCCACAAGTAAACTCTTTTGGACTGATAGTCCCTCAAATCCCTATTATATTTAACCATTTGAGTATTCTGGATTTTTTTCACCATACCGTCCATGGATTTGTCCAAATCCACTTCAAATTGCTGAATTATCTCCGGTGGATAGTTCGACCTCAACTCAGATTGTGCTACATCAATGAGACTATCCAGTTCACTAATTTTGGAAGTGTTGAGGTCAATCAAAAGCTGTATTAAAATGGTATAACATTCATTACAAGCCTCCTCCCATTTAGTAATGAAAAGGGGATCATCAATCGGAAAAGAAGGGATCACTCTGACTCTCAGTCCTCTAGGGATCATTTTGTTAGTCATATATTTTTGAAGAAACATTCTATTCCACCAGTATCTGGACCGTTTATCTAGCATAGATTTAATGGTGGAACATTTGGTCTCCCAATTAGAGTCTACAGACTGCTGTGCATCGCCACCATTGCTCCCAAAAACCTTGTCCATCTGATTCAGCCAGACTTGTTCTCTGGCCCGAAAATCCATGATGTTAATCAACAAACCTGTGCATAACACAGAAAGAATAAGATAATAGCATGAAAAACACGTACGACTAGTGTAATGAATCATCATACAATATAGAATATAGATATCATACATTATATCACTAGTCATTAGAGGATAATATATCTGACACACTGAAAATATCAAAGATAACAGACCGCAGAGAAATCAGTGCAATGTCAACATAAATAAAGCAAAAAAATACTTTATTGTTACATATCAAAATAGAACAAGGTAAAGGGATAACAAGGGGGCTAAAACGTGACACACATAATCCGCATAAGCCCAGGCAGCAGAGAATAGCGGTAACATCCGGAAGAATAATAGGTAATATAGGTAGCAGGCATATATGAATACAGGCATAAATGTGTTAACAGCATGTACAAATATATAACACAACATCTAGTCTGCCCATGAGATGATACACACTGTGCTGATCATATGACAATGCATCTAATGCCCATGCTACAGTAGAATCGTCACAATACATACCGGGTGCTACAGCGTCTCCCGCCCACCCCAACACGTGTTTCGGAGGTTCCTTCCTCAGGGGGCACGCCAGGTTAAGGACCCAGGCAGTATAAATAGTTATATAGCCGGAAGTGATTCCATACAAACGTCAGCCAGATCGCTCCTCCCACCACAATGCAACCTCACCGCTGACGAGCATACACATGGGGCCCCATGTGATCAAACGTCAGAGGTGGGCGGATGTGGAAGAGAGGGCGGAAGTGGCAACAAGACATGTAAAAATCTATAGTGCGGCCATACAACTAGTGGGCAGAAATACAGAAATATAGGAGCCATGTATAGAATCGTGAGTTAGTGTACATATATGTGAAGCTGGCCAATTAAAGTCATGTCCATAATGGAGAGCATTATTGCACCGCATATAACACCAAAGACATAATGAACAATAGCATACATAATATATATCACACAGAATTAATAACAGCACAATTGCAATTATAATAATATAAATAAATGCCATTAATCAACAAACAGATGATGATATGCACATGAAGAATAACAACAGTACAAAATTGTACATAATTGACACATATAGCACAAATAACACAATATATAATGTGATAACATGGAGCACATTCATAACTATTATAGAGAAAACCACCACATATAGCCACAAAGAGATATACATGTCAATCATAATATCATAAAATTGAAAGTAGTAGTAATATGGAGATCACTTCAAGACAGAAAAATATACTTCATCCAATATGGTCACTCATCCTGGCAATGAAGGCAATTCAAGATTACTGAAATACAAAGAGAATCATTATTAAAAACATATAAAAACAAAAATAATGCGGAAAGAGTGCACGCATGGATGAATACACAGCAGAACGAGACCTAAAGGAAAGGAGCAAATGACAGGCATTCATGTATATCTCTTTGTGGCTATATGTGGTGGGAGGAGCGATCTGGCTGACGATTCTACTGTAGCATGGGCTATATCGCCCGCTTGTTGGAGTGAGTCTCTGCACCGTACGAACTCTGTTTAATGTGGAAGAGGCGGACTTAGTGCAGGGGCGCAAGTCGGAAGTGCGTCAGAGGAAGTGACGTCACTTCTGCGTTCCACTCACTTAGAGCTTGCGTTCCAAGTGCCATATCACGACTGTAGAAGCAGAATAGCTAAGTTTGCGTTCCACAAGTGACGACATGCGTTCCAGGCGCCATATTTAAAACTATGGATGTTAGTAAATAGAGATTGTGCTTATTCTATGCCAGAATTAACTATGACCATGGTAATAATAAATGCTGGGCAGTCGAGTGGGGGATGAAAGTAGGAAGATCCAGAGGTTAGGTATGTAGAGGAATCATGATTTGACAATCAATATAGGCGGCTCTGTAAAAAGAGACAAGACCATTAGTATTATAATGCAAGGAATATTGTCATGAAAATAACAACATAAATATTGTTGTAATAAACAAAAACATATTGCTAATACTTTGAAACCAAGAGTCATTAAAATACAATGTGATCAATTAAATAAAAAAGTGTAATTCATATTCCCTATTTAAACCCCATGGAGATAGGGTCTGTAATTGATGAATCCAATAAGATTCCCTTCTTTTCATGTATTGAATGCGATATTCCCCCCGTCTCAATGGTGTTATTAGTTTGATCACTTGAAATTTCAGTTGGGCTATAGAATGTCCCTTAGTAATGAAATGGAAAGATATGGGTAATAGCATATTTCTGCAATGAATGGTGGATTTTTGCTTCGAGAGCCTATCTTTTATAGGTTGCGTTGCTTCACCTTTGTATAAGAGGCCACAAGGGCATTTAATGAGATAAATGGCATATGAAGAGTCACATGTGGAGTAATCCTTGATTTGGTATTTCTTTCCAGAATGTGGATGATAAAATGTATCTCCTTTAAGTAGATTATTGCACTGATTGCAATGTAAACATGGATATGTGCCCATTTTTGTTTTTTGCAGGAATCTCTGCGTTGATGTTCGCACATGTGTACCAATATCTGCCCTCACCAATGAATATCGAATGTTGCGGGGGCACTTATGACATGGTAAGAAGGGATTATGAAATTCTTTCACATTGGAATGTGCAGTTTTAAGGATATTCCAATGTTTGCATATGGTATGATGCAGTATGTGGACATAAGGGTGGAACGCATGTACCAGGGGAATACGGTTGGCGACGGATCTACGTGGGCCCTCAATGGGTCTCTTGGCCTCACTGAGTAAACCAGAAGGATAGCCACGTTACTCAAGTTTCTTATACATCTCGTCAATTCTTTGCTCACTCTCAACGGGATCCGAAACAATCTTACGAACCCGGTGAAATTGCGATCTAGGTATTGATTTTTTTGTTGTTGGAGGGTGAAGGCTACCATAATGGAGGAGGCTATTACAGTCAGTAGGTTTTGTATATAGATCTGTTGAAATCATCCCAGATGCATCCTTGATCACCAAAGTGTCCAAAAAACTGACTCTATCTTGGCTAAAAGTGATGGTAAAAGATAAGCCTGGACAAGCAAGATTAAGGGTGTCTAAAAATTGATTCAAAGAATCAATAGTACCGGTCCATATACAAAAAACGTCATCAATGAATATTTTCCAAATTAGACAATGCGTTTTGAACAGAGGGTCTGGATAAACAACCTCCTCCTAAATATAGGCCATAAAGCAGTTGCATAAGGAGGGGCCACATTAGAGCCCATGGCCATCCTTTTTGTTTGTAAATAATATTTGTCCTCAAACATGAAGAAATTCCTGGCAAGGACTATTGTGAGGTGTTGTATACAAAAATCCACTACTTCTGGAGGTTTTTGAGATGATAAGAGTAAGTGACGGGCACATGAAATGCCTTTTTGATGAGGAATAGAAGTATATAGATTCTTCACATCGAAGGAAATAAGAATGGCGGTATTCGGTACTGGGCCCAGGTTATGAATTGTTTGTAAGAAATGTCCTGTATCAAGAAGATAAGATGCAGCATGTCGTGTCAACGGTGTGAAAATTTTCTCAAGAAGAATTGAGAGAGGTGACAACATAGAATCTGTAGAGGCAACTATTGGTCTTCCCGGGGGTTATCTAAAAATCAATACCTAGATCACAATTTCACCGGGTTCGTAAGATTGTTTCGGATCCCGTTGTGAGTGAGCAAAGAATTGACGAGATGTATAAGAAATTTGAGGAACGTGGCTATCCTTCTGGTTTGCTTAGTGAGGCTAAGAGACCCATTGAGGCCCACGTAGATCCGTTGCCAACCGTATTCCCCTGGTATATCATCCACATTCTGGAAAGAAATACCAAATCAAGTATTACTCCACATGTGACTCTTCATATGCCATTTATCTCATTAAATGCCCTTGTGGCCTGTTATATATAGGTGAAACAGCGCAACCTATAAAAGATAGGATCTCGAATGCATAAATCGACCATTCGTTGCAGAAATATGCTATTACCCATACCTTTCCATTTCATCACGAAGGGACATTCTATAGCCCAACTGAAATTTCAAGTGATCGAACTAATAACACCATTGAGACGGGGGGAATATCGCATTCAATACATGAAAAGAAGGGAATCTTATTGGCTTCATCAATTACAGACCCTATCTCCACGAGGTTTAAATAGGAAATATGACTTACACTCAATTATTTAGTTGATCACAATGTATTTTAATGACTCTTGGCTTCAACATTATAGCACTATGTTTTTGTTTATTACAACAATATTTATATTGTTATTTTCATGACAATATTCCTTATATTATAATACTAATGGTCTTGTCTCTTTTTACAGAGCCGCCTATATTGATTGTCAAATCATGATTCCTCTACCTACCTAACCTCTGGATCTTCCTACATTCATCCCCTACTCGACTGCCCAGCATTTATTATTACCGTGGTCATAGTTAATTCTGGCATAGAATATGTACAATCTCTATTTACTAACATCCATAGATTTAAATATGGCGCCTGGAATGCATGTCGTCACTTGTGGAACGCAAACTTAGCTATTCTGCTTTCTCAGTCATGATATGGCACTTGGAATGCAAGCTCTAAGTGAGTGGAACGCAGAAGTGACGTCACTTCCTGTGACGCACTTCCGACTTGCGCCCCTGCACTAAGTCCGCCTCTCCCACATTAAACAGAGTTTGTACGGTGCAGAGACTCACTCCAACAAGTGGGGGATACCGCGTTGAGAGTGGGGCTGCACCATCCACTATACCACTACCGGTAAGGAATATTTATGCCATTCACACACTAGTGGCTTGAATCTGTTTACAACCTTCATAACGGCGCTCAATTACTCACAGGAGATTGTGTGTTTTGTTCTCAGGTGTACTTTCGCTGTGCCTCTATTCTCCTGAGTAAGCGACATTATGCACTGGATTCTGTGATTATTATTCACTCAGTGTGTATCACTCTAGTTATTTTATACATTTAACACAGTACATACCGGTCATTCACATTTTGTGGTGCCACCTATTGGTGACTTTGGGATCACTATGGTGATTTGAGATCCTTATTGTGCGAATATAATGTATGTGTATTAATTCAGCACATTGCATTTACTCTGCATATAAGGTGTTACTTATTTCCTATACTATATGTTGTCCAGGTAGCATCTGGAATTAACCCAGTGGACACTGGTAATTCTCATTTCCTGGTTCATTTCCATAGGCAGGTATTGTGCCACTTGTTATCTGAGTCTTCTTATGTGGACACATTGACATATATTTTATTAAGATGGATTTTATACACAGGAATAGTCGGGAACCTCTCCTTAAGGCACCTATCCACAATTAAAATGTACATGACCTTTAGGTATGCTGCTTCATTTTACTTTTAATTTATTCTCTTTTTATTATTTTATCAATTTTTTTCTTTTTTTCTATACATTCTGATGTTTCATCCATGGTGTAGTTTCCTTAATTACAGATTGCAATACTTACTCAGGGTGTCACACATCCACAGTTGGATTTATGCTCGTCAAGCAGTCGGGTAGGCGCTTCTGATTTATTTTCTTCCTCTTTAATCATATTCTCATGATACCATCACTTCAGTACTTGGACTTGAGAACTTTAAACTTTACTTTCTTTATGAACCTCTGAATTGTTCACATTGTACATATTATTGTGTAATTTTTGTTAATTTCGTTGTATTCATTGCAGTGCTTTGATGAAGGTCCGAGTGGGACCAAAACATTGTTTTGGACTGCAATAAAACTTTTCATTACTTCACAAGTTGAGTGCCAAGTTATTTATTATATTAGCCTAGTTATTGACACTATTTTGCTGTGAAAAAAGAAAAAAAATACAGGCCAGATATTTAAAAGTGGGGGTTCTCCGTCACACGCCTCACCTATCTGTGGGCTAAAAATGGTGTCATTTTTTTAGGCTCCATTTAACTGTGTTTGCTGTGTCTTAACCTACTTATTGACACTATTTTGCTGTGAAAAAAGAAAAAATACAGGCCAGATTTTTTAAAGTTGACTGTCTCTGTCACAGGCCTCACCTATCTGTGGGCTAAAAATTGTGGCATTTGAGGGCTCCATTGTACTGTTTTTGCTGTGTCTTAGCCTACTTATTGACACTTTCTTGCTGTGAAAAATAAAAAACAGGCCAGTTATTTTAAAGTCTGCTTTCTCCATCACAGGTCTCACTTATCTGTGGACTAAAAATTGTGGCATTTGAGGGCATTTTTTGCTGTTCTTAGCCTACTTTTTCACACTATTTTGCTGTGAAAAAAAAGAAAAAAACAGGCCAGTTATTTTAAAGTCGGCTGTCTCCGTCACAGGCCTCACCTATCTGTTGTCTAAAAATTGTGGCATTTTTTGGGCTAAATTTAACTGTTTTTGCTGTGTCTTAGCCTATTTATTGACACTATTTTGTTGTGAAAAAAAAAGAAAAAATACAGGCCAGATATTTAAAGTGGGGGATCTCCGTCACACGACTCACCTATCTGTGGGCTAAAAATTGTGGCATTTGAGGGCTTATTGAACTGTTTTTGCTGTGTCTTAGCTTCGTTATTGTAAACAGTTTGCTTCCAAAAAACAATGTTACTTACAGGACAGATATTTTAAACTGTGGTTTTCCACTGATCACATACAGTTATGCTCAAAAGTAGTGTTGAGCGATACGATAATGCAAATATCGGCTATCGGCCGATATTAGCTCTATCGGCCTTTCGATAATTTGTTTCGATATTTTCATCTTATTGAATACCGGAATCGGATTTGTCACTGTCACTGTGAGTGTCCGTCGGTCGGGTCTGTCAGGAGTCAGCGGCACTTACCTGGCAGAAGATCTCCGGCGGTCACGTCCTGGACTGCTTGATGGCCGCCATTATCTTCTCCCTGGCGGTCACATGCAGTTTTTCGCGATAACTGCAGTGACTGCAGGGTAATCCCGGCCGTAAAGCAGTCAGTCCGATGACGTCACCGCCGGGGAAGCAGGTAATCAGCTGTGCTGCGCCGGGATGACAGGCTCTGCCTGTCATTCTGATGTAGCAGAGCTGGATCGTCGTGGGACACTCGTTACTATGGACTGCGTCGGTCAGGTGGTATACTTTTTTTTTTTTTTTTTTTCATTTTTTTACAGGAGATCGATGGCGTCACAGCAGGATGAGACAGTAATAAAAGAAATGAAAACTGTGTTTTTTTTTTTTTTATTAAATTAAAAAAAATTTTTTGGAACATTCACCCGTCCGGGTACATAAACAATTTAACTATTTATTTACATACAGGGACCCTGTCCGGGTTATTTAGACTTCTTTGGCAGGGGTGTTCCAGGTACCACCTGGTACTCTTCTGGTGCTTGCCAAACATCCGAGACACCAAGGACCACCAGGACCTGATGACGTCGTGTGGCCTGTACAGTCAAGTCGTGACCCGCTATCTGGGTCTGTGTGGCCACCTCTTTCATCTCTCTCCGGGTCTGGAGCCCTATGTCACGGACTGTACGAACCCCAGGGGGCCTAACAGGCGCCGGGTACGGGCCAGCTATACTTATCATGTCCATAGCTGGGGCTGCTGAGGAGACCACTGAGGGAGGCTGGGGAGATTTACGGCGTGGGGTGGGCACTTTTGCAGAGGCCTGGATGTGGGAGGCTGAAGGCTTCGAGGGTCTCACAGGTTCCTGACACACTGGGGAGTAGGGGTCGCATCTGGTAACATTTAGGGCGTACCACCCATTGTAACCCCAGTGTCGGGTGTAAGTCACCAAGTCTCCTGGCAACAGGTCCCTCCCCGGGTGTCCTTCTGGGAGGTGAGCCTCCACGTCCCGCCGGTTCACAAAGACTTCTAAATAAAGTCCAGGCTCCTTGATGAAGCCCCACCCACCTTTCAATTTAAAGCTCCGTACTGCACCCTTACGCCGCGGCTCACTCAGGGTTCCTTTATCCTTTCTCATCCGGTCCTTATCTGCCCGGTCCTTCTCCAGGTGACGTTGGTGAAGTTTTAGGGTTTCTCGCTGCTCCCTTTGTCGCTCTGCTTCCCGCTCCAAACGTCTCCACTCTTCCTCCTGACGCCGGTTGTAATTCTCCTCCACCAGTTGCTCCATGTCTCCACCACTCCACTGCAGCTTATAGTGTCCGGTTTGAGGCAGCTCTCCTGTCGCCCCCCAGTCCTGGCGGCGCTCCCCTGCGGAGGAAGCAGACGGCTCTAAATCAGATGACAGTCGGGGCTCCGGTACAGGCAGGTAGTGCTCTGGTGCCTGCGCGGCCTCCTCCATGAGGACGGTGTCGCTTCTTCTGTCTCAGCGACGGGAGCAGACAGCGGGTTCTGGGGTGCTGACGGTGCTGCGGTTTTTGCAGGAACGGGTGCTCCACTGCGACAACTTCAACCGGATCACATTGCAAGGGCTCCTCTACTATAACGGGTGCCTCACCTTCCGGTACAGACACTTCAGGTAAGAGGGATTGGCGCCGCTCCAAGTTTATTTTTAGGGCACGCCAGCTGGCTTCCATCCTGGCGACCTCCTCCCGGTGCCGGGCCAGGCCTCTCAGGGTATCCTCCGCTTCTTGCAGCGTAGGAGGGTTTACAGGCCGGGTGCCCAACGGTGATTCCGTGGCGATCGGGTCGCTTCCGTGGGGGGAGAGCTCTGACTGCTCCATCCCTTCCCACTTCTGCTCGTCGTGTCCATTAGCCATCTCTGCCAAGTCACATGTGTCATATCTGGAGAGGGCCCCTCTTTTGTAGGGAGGCGGGACCTTCGTGTTAGTTTCCGCACACTGAGGAGGATGAGGAGGCGGAACTCCAGAGCTGTGGGGCACGATGTTACATTGCAGTACCATTTACAGTGGGCGGCCATCATTTTCACGCCACTGAGTGAGTGACACCCACGAAGAGCACGCCCTTCTTCTTCACCAGTGCCTCGTCGTGACGCAGATATGTCGGAAAAATGGCAAATACATTCTCTGATGATTTTAGCAATTCTCAAGCACAAAACCAGTGCAATTCAGGCACACAGGACTCGCTTATAGCGAGCTACAGAATCCTGTTCGTGACGCCAAAGTTGAGTCGCACAGAGCCAGAGGTTTTCGGGGTACTCGGCACCGAGCCCGTCGACTTCTTTGGGGTATGTCACGTCTTTACCCGGCAATTGAATTAGAGTCGATTTTACTATGTAGAAGTGTATAAACTATAAATATATGTATATATATATATGTCACAATGACATGTATATATATATATATATATAATATATATATGTATTCTATGTGTGTATATTTTGTGTTTACAACGAAAGAAAGGGTTTTTTTTGCTGCGATATTTTGTTCCCATAGACTTACATGGGACTTCCGGTATCGAAATCGGATATCGACGATATTTAGTGCTATCGGCGATACAATTTCGATACGATATTTTTAGATATCGAGCAATATCGCTCAACACTACTCAAAAGTTTACATACCATGGCAGAATTTTTGCTTTTTTTGGCGTTTTTTCATAGAATATGAATGATAACACAAAAACTTTTTCTCCACTCATGGTTAGTGGTTGGGTGAAGCCATTTATTGTCAAACTGCAGTGTTTTCTCTTTTTAAATCATAAAGACAAACCAAAACATCCAAATGACCTCGTTGAATAGATTACTTACCCCATTTCTTAATACCGTGTATTGCCCCCTCTAATGTCAATGACAGCTTGAAGTCTTTTGTGGTAGTGGCGGATCAGGTTCTTTATTTTCTCAGATGGCAAAGCTGGCCACTCTTCTTAGCAAACAGCCTCCAGTTCCTGTAAATTTGTGGTCTGTCTAGCATGATTTATGTGCTTGAGATCTCACTAGAGTGACTTAATAATATTGAGGTCAAGAGACTGAGATGGTCGCTCCAGAACCTCAACTCTGTTCTGCTGTAGCCAAAGACAAGTCGACTTGGCCTTGTGTTTTGGATCGTTATCATGTTTTGAATGTCCAAGTACATCCCATGGGCAGCTTCCTGGCTGATGATTGTAAATTTGCCTCCAGTATTTGCTGATAATGTGCTGCATTCATCTTTCCTTCAACTTTGATCAATTTTCATGTGCCTTTGTAGCTCACAGATCCCCAAAACATCAGCGAACCATCTCCTTGCTTTACTGTAGGAATGTGTTCCTTTCATCGTAGGCCTTGTTGACCTCTCTCCAATTGTAACGTTTATGATTGTAGCCAAAAAGTTCAATTTTGGTCCCTCCAAATTACCTTGCTCCAGAAGTTTTGAGACTTTGCTCTGTGCTGTTTTGCGTATTGTAGGTGAAATACTTTGTGGCATTTCGCAGCTATGGCTTTCTTCTGGCGACTCGACCATGCAGTTCATTTTTCTTCAAGTGCCTCCTTATTGTGCATCTTGAAACAGCTACACTGCTAGTTTTCAGAGAGTTCAGTATTTTCGCTCATGTTATTTTGGGGTTTTTCTTTGCATCCCAAACAATTTTCCTGGCTGTTGTGGATGAACTGTTTGTTGGTCTACCTAACCGTGGTTTTGTTTTTACAGAGCCCCTGATTTTCCATTTGTTAATCACAGTTTGAATGCTGCTGAATGGCATTATCAATTCCTTGGATATCTTTTTGTATCCCTTTCCTGTTTTATACAGTTCAACTACCTTTTCCTGTAGATCCATTGACAGTTCTTTTACTTTCCCTAAGACTCACAATCCAGAAATCTCAATCACTGGATGAAATATGCAAGAGTCTGCCTGGAACCCAGAAACTCACTCAGCTTTTATGCACACACACTGATTACAAGCAAATAGGTCACATTTGAGAATGTTAGCTTTATTAGCCATTCAAACCCATTTGCATCAACTTCTGTGCATGTTATCAGACCAAAATCACCAGGGTATGTAAGCTTTTGATCAGGGTCATTTAGGTGTTTTGGCTGTCATCTTGATTTTAAAAGAGAAAATCCAGTGGTTTGGCAATAAATCGCTTCAGCTAACCACTAACAATGAGTGGAGAAAAAGTTTTGGTGTTATCATTCATATTCTTTGAAAAAAGTCCAAGAAAGCAAAAATTCTTCTGGGGTATGTAAACTTTTGAGCACAACTGTATGTGGGTATCTAGTGGAAGTTGCACAAATCAAATGAACAAAAAATATGAGTCAGACCAGGAGATATCTAGAACTTTAGGACCAGACATGTCTGCAGCAGTACTTCTAATTAGTGTTGACTGTTGAGCGATACTGCTCGATATCTAAAAATATCGGATCGGAATGGTATCGCCGATATCACTAAAATATCGGCGATACCCGATACCGATACCGGAAGTCCCATGTAAGTCTAATTGTACATGAAGGAAAACAATAAAGACTAATGTAGAATGTATTGGGGGAGGTTGAGGAGACAATAAAGGCATACATGTTTAACCCAATGCATTGGAATAGCATTAATATATATTTTTGTTGAAATACGTTTGGATTGACTAACAAATTGACAATGTTGTTAACCTTTTTTCTATTTTGGCAAATATGTATGTTTCACAACTTCCATGCTCTTCACCTTTTTAACTTTTGACACACTTTATCCTTCATAATCTTCAGCAGCATCATCTTTCTCATCAAATTATTCTTCATCTTCACCTTCTTAATCTTCTTCTTAAACTTCTTGCTATTCATGTTTTTGTTTACATTACTCATATTGTTATTATTAAACTATTAATCTTCTTCATATTCAAATTCTTCATCTTCTTCCTCTTCATCTTCTTCATCATATTCTTATTTGTGACAGAGATTCCTGTACTTGTAATCTGTAAAAGTATGAATTTTCATTCTTCCGTTCTTGCTGTCACAAAAGATTTAAATTACAACAGTATTTGTCCGTGTTCAGTTTAGCCTGCAGCAGCAGCAGGCATTTTCCAGGGGCACCACGAGGAGGAACGGACTCACCCCCATACACTGCTTAGTCTTCTTCTGCTTAGAATTTAGAGCATATATTTTGCTCTTCATTTTGGTCTTATACTTCATGTTCTTCTGCTTTTTGATCTTCTGCTTATTGTTCTTCTGTCTCTTGTTCTGTATCTTGTAGTTTGTCTTAACCTTCTTTGTCCTGTTGGTGATCTTCTTCTGGGTAATCTTTTATTTTTTCTTTGTGATGGTGTTCAGGCTGGTTGGCTTCGTGCTCGTCGTCCTTGTTGTCATCATCTTCTTCTGGGTGGTCTTTAAGGTCGTCTAATTTCCGAGAACCAGCTGACGTTACTGGAACCCGGATGGGTATCAGATGGAGCAAGAGACAATGGAAGTAACGAGGACCAGCTGACTGTGCTGGAACCCGGAGGGGCAGCAGAAGGAAAAGAGGCAATGTCACAACCGAGTACCAGCTGACGTTACTGTGACACGGTTACTAAGCAGGAGGTACCTGTGCTCCAAAGCACTACCAAGGACCAGCAGACGTTGGTGGTACTCGGATACGGAGATGGAGGCACCTAGGCCAAAGGCACTGGGGAGAACCAGTTGACGGTACTGGACCCGGACGGGTAGCAGAAGGAAAAGAGGCAATGTCACAACCGAGTACCAGCTGACGTTACTGTGACACGGTTACTAAGCAGGAGGTACCTGTGCTCCAAAGCACTACCAAGGACCAGCATACGTTGGTGGAACTCGGATACGGAGATGGAGGCACCTAGGCCAAAGGCACTGGGGAGAACCAGTTGACGGTACTGGACCCCGGACGGGTAGCTGAACGCACCCATGAAAATGTAAGTTGACAGGACGCAAGCCGTCCGCAGTTACCGAATCACACAGTCCTACAGTGGGTGCTTGTCCTATTGTCACAATGGAAACAGCCTTTATTTACATATCCCACAGCACACATAGGAATCACCTAAACTGCAGGCACCATAGAGTCGGCTAACCCGAATGCAACACGACAGCACAACTTATTGGAGGATAATTGACGTTCACACTGCCAGGAAACAGCTGTCGTGCTGTAACCAGGCTGGCCAGGAGTCAGTACCCCTGCCAATTACTTACGAGCAACAAATGGCGGTGTTGTAGCCCAGGGAGTAGAGTTCAGGTGGTAGAAAGATGAACATAACAGGAGACATGGAAAACGTTGCCAAACAGTTATTTAATCTGAAAACGGACAGGCAAATTCAGGTGAGATCCATGCCTTGTTCATTTTCAGAAAAGTAAGCCGGTCTACATTCTCTGAGGATAGTCGCATGCGACGGTCTGTTACTACAACTACCTGCAGCACTAAAGACGCGCTCAAATAATACACTGGCAGCAGGGCAAGCCAGCACCTCCAATGCATACTGGCTAAGCTCTGGCCATGTATCCAACTTAGAGACCCAAAATTTGAAAGGGGAAGAGGCATCTGGGAGTACACTTAGAGGGAAAGCCAAGTAGTCTGTCACCATCTTACGGAAACGTTTCTTCCTGGTGACTGGAGCCGTCTCGGATGGTGTAGACCTTGCTGGCGCTGTCACAAAACTTCGCCACATTTGTAACATACAGCTCTTGCCCTGTGCAGAGGCGCTGCTTGTGCTCCCTCTTGTTGTAGAGGTGTCTACACTGCCTCGACGCACAGAGCTGCTTTGTAAAGCAGTAGCAGCAGCAGCTATCTCGGCTGGAATGTACAACAGTATGGATTGCACCAGTGTGTCTTGGTACTCCTGCATTTTACGGTCCCGGTTCACCGGTGTGATGAGGGTTTGTAAGTTGTCCCGGTAGCGAGGGTCTAGGAGGGTGTACACCCAATAATCTGACGTGGTGAGAATGTGGGCGATGCGGCGGTCGTTTCTCAGGCACTGAAGCATGAAATCAACCATGTGCTGCAGACTCCCAACTGGCCAACAAAGGCTGTCCTCTGGAAGAGGCGTCATCTCTGCCTCCTCTGCATCACCCCACCCTCGCTCTACATACTGACTAGAGCGTTGTGTACCTCCCTCTGTAGGGATTTCTTCCTCCTCCATTGACTCCTCCTCCTCCTCATCCTCCTCACAAAGTGAGCCCTGCCCAGCCCTTTGTGAGGAACCACATTGCGCTGACTGTCCTGAAGGTAATTGAATTTGTGACTCCTCATCCTCCACCTCTTCCAAAACCTCTTCCTTTAGTGCTTTCAGTGATTTCTGAAGCAGGCAGATAAGGGGGACAGTCATGCTGACTAGTGCATCATCTGCACTCGCCATCCGCGTTGAGACATCAAACGCACGCAAAACGTCGCAGATGTCCTTCATAGAGGCCCACTCAGTAGTGGTGAAGTGTGAACGGCGCAAATTGCGAGTTGATTGCGCCTGTTGCAGCTGATACTCCATTACTGCTGGCTGCTGCTCACACAACCGCTCCAACATATGTAACGTGGAATTCCACCTGGTGGGTACGTCACATATGATGCATGTTCAGGAAGGCAAATCTGACTTGCAGAGCTGCAATGCGCGATCTGGCCATGCTGGAACGTCGCAAGTGAGCGCACTCTAGGCGGACCTTGTGCAGCAGTGCATCAAGATCCGGATAGTCCCTCAAAAACCTCTGCACGACCAAGTTGAGCACATGTGCCAGACATGGTATGTGAGTGAGGTTGCCAAGGCCCAGAGCTGCCACCAGATTTCGGCCATTGTCACACACTACCAAGCCTGGCTGGAGATTAGCTGACAAAAACCACACGTCGCTCTCCTGCTTGATGGCATCCCAGAGCTCCTGCGCTGTGTGGCTTCGATTCCCCATGGAAATTAATTTCAGGACGGCTTGTTGACGTTTCGCTACGGCTGTGCTCATATCGGTCGCAACAGGTAAGCGTTCACGGGTCCATGTGGAGGTATACCGTGACGGCTCGTGCAGCGATGATTCTGAGGAACTGGAGTAGGAGGAGGAATCAATGTGTACAGACTGGATTCCTGCAATCCTTGGAGTTGGCAGAACACGTACAGCGCCACTGGCAAGTTCTGTCCCCGGCTCCACAACATTGACCCAATGGGCAGTGAGGGAAAGGTATCGTCCCTGGCCATGGGTACTGGTCCACGCATCGGTGGTCAGGTGGACCCTGCTACTGACGGCGTTTAGTAGCGCATGTTTAATGTTTCCCTCGACATGTTTTTGCAGAGCAGGGACGGCTTGCCTGCTGAAATAAAATCGGCTTGGCACATTATATTGTGGGACTGCCAATGCCATTAAGTTCCTGAAACTGTCAGTCTCCATCAGCCTGAATGACAGCATTTCAAGGGACAGGAGTTTTGCAATGCCAGCATTCAGAGCCTGTGCTCGTGGATGGTTTGCCGAGTATGGCCGTCTTTTATCCCATGCCTGTGGTACCGATGGCTGTTTTGTGGTCTGGGAGTGTGACGATGACTGTGAACTTGCTGCTGTGGGTGGAATAACAGTTTGTCTATGGACAACAGTGACCGAGGTTCTTCCATGGAGATCCTGTGAGGAAGCCGAACCAGGTGTGTGTGAGCTGGAGGTAGAGGCTCCAACACGACCTGAAGATGTAGGTGCTGCTGTAGGTTGGCCTACATCTCCAGTGTGTCTTTGTAACTCAGCTACGTGCTTTGTCCGTACATGTTTCCACATATTTGTGGTATTCAGGTTACTGATATTTTTACCTCTTTTAACTTTTTGCTTACACAGCTTGCATTGAACATAGCAAATATCATCTACAAATCTGTCAAAAAAGGACCACGCAGTGCAAGTCATGGGAGCGCCAGTTTTGACATTTCTAAGAGAACTGCTCCCAACAGGTGCCAAACTGGAGGCTACAGGCAAGCGAGTCTGCAGCCTACCTCTCCCTCCTCTTTGTACCGTTGGGACAATCTCTTCCTCAGAGCTGCTCCCACCACCTTCCTGTTGCTCACGCCATGTTGGGTCTCGGACTTCATCATCTCCACTACCCTCTTCCAACACCTGCTGCTGTTGGATGGTCTGGGCAGCACCATGCTCCACAAAACCTGGCACCTGAGTCTCATCATCATCATGAGATGCGTTCTGCGGTGTGCTGTCCATCGGCACTGGCTCACCCGCCTCTTCAGATTGAGAGAGACACAGCTGTTGCGCATCACTGCATACTCCCTCTTCTTCAAATTGCAGAATGCTGCTTGCCTGTGCCCGTGTTTGCGAGCCAACAGATTCTGAGAACAGAAGCAGAGACTCAGCTGGCTCCTGTACAGAACTCTCTGACTGCCTGGCCAATTTGACAGGCGGTGAACAGACAGATGGTTGCTCAACAGTGTTGTGTTCCTGAGAGGAGGTGGAAGGAATTGAAGTCGATGCATTGGCTGCCATCCAACCAACAACGGCTTCAATTTGTTCTTCCCGCAGCAGGGGGGCACGCCGAGCTCCTACCAAAGTGCGCATAAAGGAACGCTCACGGGGAAAATGGTGGATGCTGTGTCACTGAGGTGCGGCAGCAGCCACAGAATCCCCACGTCCTCTCCCTGCTGAAATCCACGGCCGAACCGACCACGTGCCTTACTCACTGACTTCTTCATCTTGGTAGATTGATAAAGAAAGTCAGAAAAGTTATAAGGCCTAAGTGTGGTTATTACGCAGAGACTGAAGTGAACACTGAAACACAACTGTTCACAATCTGTGAAAGGCTACTCCTTTGTCTACTTCTATAGTGTTTGCAACCAATGTATTGTATACGGATGGAAGCGCGTCACACTAATAGATTATATTTTTAAATGGAATGGAGCAGAACCAATTGGAGATAAATGAAAAGGATGAGCCACTGAGACACGCTCAGCAGAGTACAAGCAGCAGTGCTTGAACAAGTAACTGGAGCGTGAATGTGCATCAAAAATATAAAAAACACAGACTGAAGTGAACATTTAAACACAACTGTTCACAATCTGTGAAAGGCTACTCCTTTGTCTACTTCTATAGTGTTTGCAACCAATGTATTGTATACGGATGGAAGCGCGTCACACTAATAGATTATATTTATTAAATGGAATGGAGCAGAACCAATTGGAGAAAATGAAAAGGATGAGCACTGAGACACGCTCAGCAGAGTACAAGCAGCAGTGCTTGAACAAGTAACTGGAGCGTGATGTGCACTCAAAAAATAAAAAACACAGACTGAAGTGAACATTGAAACACAACTGTTCACAATCTGTGAAAGGCTACTCCTTTGTCTACTTCTATAGTGTTTGCAACCAATGTATTGGATACGGATGGATGCGCGTCACACTAAAATTTAAATTGCATGGAGCAGCAAGAATTACACTGAAGAAAAAAAAAAGAGTCTGTGAGTGACACGTGCAGATGCCTACAGACAGCGTTGCATGCAGAGCAAACTGCAGCGTCACCTGCACTCACACACACCTTGCAGAGCTGTTAAAACAACACTGCAGGCAAAAGGAAGCTTTACACAGCGGTTGGTGCTAGCCTGCCTAAAGCACACTACACTAAATCGCAATCTCTAACTGTCCCTCAGAGTCAGCACAGCAGCGTTCTGTCCCTAACTGAATTCACAGCACAGTGACGCTAAAATGGCGGCGGCGCCTTTTATAGTGCATTCTGACATAATTTCAGCATCCAATCACAGCCATGCCATTAGTTAACATGACCGCAGCAGTACAGGATGTGCCCACACTTCTTAGGATTCCTCATTGGCTGACTAAAATCACATTGCCTCTCAAAGAATTATGGGAACTTCCGATTCCGGTATACGATATATGGAAAATATCGAAACAAAGTATGAAAGGCCGATAGAGCTAATATCGGCCGATACCCGATATTTGCGGTATCGTATCGCTCAACACTACTTCTAATACTTTAAAACACAATGTACTGTAAGCTGAAGTGTGGTTGGTATGGCTGTACAGTAGCACTAGCAGTGGCAAAGTCTCCCTAGTAGAAAAATGTTACAGGGCAGGCAAAGAAATATCTATCACTTTAGTACTCAATATTTCAGCCCCGGCATCAGTGAAACCTAGCATCATAAAACACAGTCGACATGCCAGTGGCATAAATTTCATTGCAAAAGGGTATAACGTGGTAGACAAAGAGATGTCTGGAAGTATAGCCATTGCAACAGTAGTACAATATATGTGACATGATAGACAAGGAGTAGATGCCCAGCACTGCTGGTAAAAGAACATTGTAAAAAATAACAGGCAGGCAGAAAGTATGGCTGATCTCCTGCAAAAAGAAAAAAAATAATAAAGTAACAATATACTCCCTGTTCCGATGTAATCCATTTAATAACGATTGTCCCACGACGATCTCCCATGGTGAGCTGCTACATCAGCAGATGTGACCGCTCTCCAGTGGCTTCAGTGTATGTTGACCGGAGATAATGATCCCGCTGTTGATCACTTCGCCGCCGAGGTCACCTGAGTTCATCCTTTCACTTGTGGCACAGCTGAGTGAGAAAATTCTCACACAGCAATGGTGCCATAAAGTGAGAGCATGAACTCAGGTGACCTTGGCGGTGGAGTGATCCACAGCGTGAGCTTTATCTCTGGTCAGTGTACACCTGAGTCCTTGGAGAGCGGTCACATCTGCTGATATGACAGCTCTCCATGGGAGATAGTCATGGGACAATCATTATTAAATTGGTAACGTCAGAACAGGGAGTATATTGCTGGTTTATTATTGGAAATCTGTGTGTTGTTTTATTTCATTGAATTACTTTATTTTGGCTGTGTCTTTTTTAACCCTTTAATAACTATAGGATTGTTAATGGATAGTCATCTTATTGATGCCTCTCCAATACTGAACTGGGCTTGATGTCACTTACAATACAAATGTGACATTAACCTCTTATAACCCATATGCCACTGCTACAGGGCAGCCGGTAGAGAAAGGCTAAATTCTGGGGCTGCTGAGAGCTCTTGTTTGTAGCCAGGGGGGCCAATATCCATGACCACTTTCTAGGCTATGAATATCAGCCTGCAAATGTCTGCATAGCTTTTCTGGCTTTTAATTATAGGGGGACCCCAAGTCACTTTTTTTGGGGGGTCCCCTTATTTTAATATCCAGTAAAGGCTATGCAGACAGCTGCAGGCTGATATTCATGGCCAAGAGATCCATGGATTTTAACTCCTTCTCAGGCTATAAACATCTGCCCCGGTCGCTGACTTTCCCTCTCTTAAATTTTTTTTACCCCAAAATAGTGTTTAGAAATAGCGTAACAGACAGCAAATACAGTGGAATGTAGCCCTGAAATACCACTATTTTTAGATGACAGATAGATTAGGTATCTGACGGAGATACCACACTGTTCAGGATGTGGCCTGTATTTGCACATTTTTTACCTCAAACTAATGTATAGAAATATGGTAATACACAGCAAAAAAAAAGGGAATGTAGTCCTGAAATGCCACAATTTTTAGCACACTCATAGATCAGGCATCTGACGAAGAGAGCTCACTTTAAAATATCTGCCTGCCTACAAAGCATTGAAATCTATATACCCCGTAATTAGTCCTTACAAGGACTGTTGATTTATCTGGATTTGTGTATTCTTTAATGTTTTACCTACACTACCTTCTAAACCCCCAAATCTGACCCTATCTCGGCAGCAGCTCTCCCTACACTAGCTAAATCCGGAGCAGACTGTGCCGAGCATGGCAACGCCAGGTATCTTATACACCTGATGACTCTGTGCAACCAGCCAATCACTGTAATACCACAACAAAGATGGATGCGGCATTACAGTGAATGGCAGACAATCCCTGCATGTTGATTAGCACAATTAAGCTAGTGTGAATAGGCGCCAACCAAACAAAGCATATAAGTCAAAAATATTAAGGTTTGCACCATAACTTACCAAGAATGATAACAATAGAGTATAGGAATTGCATTGCTGCATTAGAAAATGGGAGAAAAAAATGAAAAAAAGCCTTAAATAGTGTATATATGAAATCACCAGAAATCGCAGGTTAACAGCAGCTTAGATTAGAGACCAAGTCAATGCCACACAGAGCTCTAGCAGCAGACACATCTCTATAACAACTGTTAAGAGGAGACTTTGTGCTGCAGGCTTTCATGGTAAAATAGCTGCTAGGAAACCACTGCTAAGGACAGGAAACAAGCAGAAGAGACTTGTTTGGGCTAAAGAACACAAGGAATGGACATTAGACCAGTGGAAATCTGTGCTTTGGTCTGATGAGTCCAAATTTGAGATCTTTGGTTCCAACCACATTGTCTTTGTGCGATGCAGAAAAGGTGAACGGATGGACTCTACATGCCTGGTTCCCACCGTGAAGCATATTGAACCAGCATGGCTACCACAGCATCTTGCAGCGGCATGCTATTCCATCCGGTTTGCGTTTAGTTGGACTATCCTTTATTTTTAACAGGACAATGACCCCAAACACCCTTCCAGGCTGTGTAAGGGCTATTTGACCAAGAAGGAGAGTGATGGGGTGCTACGCCAAATGACCTGGCCTCCACAGTCACCAGACTTGAACCCAATCGAGATGGTTTGGGGTGAGCTGGACAGCAGAGTGAAGGCAAAAGGGCCAACAAGTGCTAAGCATCTCTGGGAACTCCTTCAAGATTGTTGGAAGACCATTTCCGGTGACTACCTCTTGAAGCTCATCAAGAGAATGCCAAGAGTGTGCAAAGCAGTCATCAAAGCAAAAGGTGGCTATTTTAAAGAACCTAGAATATAAGACATATTTTCAGTTGTTGCACACTTTTTTGCTAAGTATATAATTTCACATGTGTTAATTCATAGTTTTGATGCCTTCAGTGTGAATGTACAATTTTCATGGTCATGAAAATACAGAAAAATCATTTGAATGAGAAGGTGTGTCCAAACTTTTGGTCTGTACTGTATATATATAATATATATTTACTTGTATTTATTTTGTGTGTGTAAACATTTAATTTGAATATGGTATGTATTGATATTATGATCTACAATGGAGAATATAAAAGAAGAGGTTGGACAAGAAATGACATCACATTTCTTTTTTTGTTAAATAATATAACTTTATTTAGCTTACAATAATGCATACAAATCCGCATGAGAATCCGCAACAAATTTGCATCAAAAACACGTAGATTTTCAACTGCGTTTTCTGCTAAGAGAGGAAGAATCCACGCAGATTTTTACAAGAACAAATCGCAGCGTGTGCACATGCCTTTGTTCTTTGGGTCAATGCGATTACAGTGATACTCCATGATGCTTTTACACAATAAAAACAATTTTATAGAAAAAATAATTATTTTATATCATTTTATTCTGAGAGCTATAACTTTTTTATTTTTCGGCTAGTAGAGCTGTATGGCCGCTTCATTTTGATGATGGTTTAAGCTATGCCATTTTTATTTATATTCGTCTTTTTGACTGCATTTTATTCCACTTTTTGTTTGACAGTATCATGATAAAGCATTGTTTTTTTTCTACGATGTTTACTAAATGGGTAATCTAGTGGGAAAGGATTATAGGTCGGGTCGTTCTGGATATGGCGATACCAAGGTATGTGTACTTTTATTTTTTATTTTGTTTTTCAGAATAATATTTTTATTTATGTGTGTAATATATTTTTATTTTATTATTTTGTGATTTTTTAAAAATATTTTTACAACTTTTTTCACTTTTTTTCATTTTTTTACTTAGGCCGGGGTCACACACAACGTCTAAAAAATCGGACCGTTTTAGTCGGACGATTATCGCACGAAAGTTTCATGAACATTGATCCGTCTGTCATCCGATTCTACTGCGATGATGCGATTTAGTCGCATCTGAGCATACGTTTCACATCTGATTGACATCCCACTTGCGAGATTTTTTCGGTGGCTAGCAAAACCGACATATAATGGATCCAAATGAATAGTTTTTAAATCACAAAAGAAAGAATAGATATATGCACATAGAATACATATATATAAATATATATATATATATATATATAATATATATATATATATGTATATGTCATTGAGACATGTATATATATATAATATATTTATAGTTCATACACTTCTACATAGTATAATAGCCGCTAATTCAATTGCCGGCTGTTAGGGACTGCGGAACGCACCAAATAATTATGAATAATGGGTGCGTTCGCTGCTGCTAATAATGATGACAGGATATGGCGGTATAAGCGAGCTCTGTTGCTTCATAGAGTCTCAAACATAGACGCTGTGGCACTATGTGGCGGTATGAGCGAACTCTGTTACACCACAGAGTCGCTGACATAGACGCTGAGATAGAGACTGTGTCCTGTTAACACCACAGGAGTACACAGATAACTGCTGTGAGGATAGCGCTCCGTGGTCATGCAGTCAGCAACGCAAACAAGCAACTCCTCACCGGAGTAGCCGGTATTCTAGAGGCTATTTCAGCCAAGCCCTGAACACGTGCATACAAATCTCCTCACCGGAGGTTATGGGATTCTAGGGGCTTATTTCAGCCGAGCCCTAACCACATGCGTGTATGATCACACTGGCGCAAGTCACATAACACAATTGATACTAGCGCATGGCCGAGCGGCCATGCAACCCTTTTATAGCAGCAGCTACAAGACCTTCCAGAAAAGGACCAATGAGAAACTGTTTCAGAACACAAGCAGTTTCAGGACCTTCCTGGCGGACCAATAGGAGCTGCTGCAGTACCTGAGCATGTGACCCCTGATCTCCAATGAGAGATCATACCCTGGGCATGCTCAGGAGGGGAAACGCAGGACTTAATCCTAAAGACGTCTGCTCGCCGCTGACCAGTACTGGCTACAATAGCAGAACCTGGAGAGGCAGCAGTAAACCTCTGCACAGTACTAGGCTGTGCAAGATGCTGGGACCAATGTCTCTGCTGAGGAGGCTCCACTGCGGTAGGAGACGGATGGGGGACCACAGCGGAATGGCTCGAGATTCCCCCTGTGCAGAAGCGGGAACTCGAACTCTAACACCGGCTTTTGTGAAATTACAGACCCGACATGAAATGACACATGGTTTACATACAGTTAACCATGTCATTTTATGTAGTTTGATATATGGTTTTCACTAACAATGACATGAGTGTATGTGTGCAAAATTTCATTCATGTAGGGGTTAATTAAAGGTGTAAATTCGTTGAAAAAAATGCGTGGGTTCCCGCGCTATTTTCTCCACCAGACAGGCAAATCTAGTGAGTAGGGGCAGATAATAATAGCCTAGGGATGGGGCATATTTTTGTGCCCCCCCTGGCTACTAACATCTGCCCCCAGCCACCCCAGAAAAGGCAAATCTGTAATTAGATGTGCCCTTTCTGGCACTTAGCCCATCTATTCCCATTGCCCTGTAGCAGTGGCTAACGGGTTAATAATGGGTTAAATCCATCTTGCTATTGGAAGGTGACTTTAAGCCAGGTTAATAATTGAAAGTTGTCAATTAGACAACTCTCAATTATTAATCCTATTGTAAGAAATTAAAAACAAAAACACACATACTTTAATTAAAAATCATTTTAATGAAATAAACACACAGTTTTTGACCATCTATTATTGTACTGATATTCCTTCGATTCCCTTGTTCTCCTGTAATAAAAAAATAATAATAAAACAACAGTATTCTTACCTATCCAGCGTTCAGTCACGTCCAACGTTGCAATCCTTTACAAAGTTTTAACTGGTTTACAGCAAGCAGCACAGCTAATGCTGGCAGCTCAGCTGTAAGCCCCGAATGAATGAGCTCCTCTCCCAGCAGACAGGAAAGGAAGAGATTAGTGTGGGAAGCTTAATTGATTGTTTCCCAGGTTAATCAGTTCCGTTCAGGTCAGGCGGGAACTCCCTCTGACGTCACTGATTCTGTGCGAAGTGCACTCCGTCCGCATCTATTCCCCCTCCAACCTCCAACTGCCTGTCATCTACCGCCCCCCGGAACTAGCCATCTCCACCTTTCTCGACCACTTCACCACCTGGCTACTCCATTTCCCCTCTGCTGACATCCCCACCATCATCATGGGCGATTTCAACATCCCCATTGACACTTCCACCCCGGCTACCTCTAAACTTCTTTCGCTCACAGCTTCCCTCGGCCTCACTCAATGGTCCGCTGCGGCCACTCACAAAGGCGGTCACATGCTGGACCTTATCTTCACCCGTCTCTGTTCCCTCACTAATCTCACTAACTCCCCACTCCCCCTGTCTGACCACAACCTACTGACATTCTCTTCCCTCGCCTCTGTTAGTACGAATCCCCCACTCCACAAACTCACCCACCCTCGCAGAAATCTCAAACACCTCAATTTACAATCGCTCTCTGAGTCCCTCCTCCCTCTCACAGACATAGCCTCACTTAATGACACAGATGCTGCTGCCACATTTTATAACACCACAATAAAAACCACACTTGATTTGGCCGCCCCGTACAATCAACAGGCAGCCCTGGCTGACCGGCCTGACCAGATAACTGAGACGGGCTTCCAGGGTTACCGAGCGGAGATGGAAGAGAACCCATTCTACCGAGCACTTCAACGCATACAAGCAGTCCCTTGCCAGCTTCAAGTCCACGCTCTCTGCCGCAAAACAAACTTACTTTGCATCTCTCATATCCTCCCTGTCTCACAACCCTAAACTGCTCTTCAACACTTTCAATTCTCTACTACATCCCACAGCACCTCCTCCCTCTCCTCTCATTTCTGCCGAAGACTTTGCCTCCTTCTTTAAGAAAAAGATTGATATGATCAGAGAAGGCTTTGGCCCGCAGCCCCCAATGCCCCTCTTAGCCACTCAGCCCTGTTCTTCCAAAACCAGCTTCACCACCATGACAGAAAATCAGCTCTCCACTCTCCTGTCAAGATCACACCTCACCACTTGCGCGCTTGACCCACTCCCGTCCCACCTCATCCCTAACTTTGCCACAGTCTTCATCCCTACTCTCACACACCTCTTCAACCTTTCACTTACAAATGGTGTCTTTCCTTCATCCTTCAAACATGCTTCAATCACACCGATCCTCAAAAAGCCCTCCCTCGACCCATCCTCTGCGTCTGGCTATCGCCCGATATCTCTTCTCCCCTATGCCTCAAAACTACTGGAACAGCATGTATATCTTGAACTGTCCTCCCACCTTTCCTCCTGTTCCCTCTTTGTCCGGTTACAATCAGGCTTTCGACCGCATCACTAACTGAAACTGCCCTAACTAAAGTCACTAACGACCTGCTAACCGCCAAGAGCAAGCGACACTACTCTGTCCTCTTTCTCCTGGACCTGTCTTCTGCCTTTGACACTGTGGACCATTCCCTCCTGCTACAGATTCTCTCATCTCTTGGCATCACAGACTTGGCCCTATCCTGGATCTCATCATACCTAACAGACCGAACATTTAGTGTCTTCCTCTCACACACCACCTCCTCACCTCGCCCCCTGTCTGTCGGTGTTCCTCAAGGCTCAGTCCTAGGACCCCTACTCTTCTCCATCTACACCTTCGGCCTGGGACAGCTCATAGAATCCCATGGCTTGCAGTATCACCTCTACGCCGATGACACACAGATCTACCTATCTGGCCCTGACCTCACCTCCCTACTGACCAAAATCCCACAGTGTCTGTCTGCTATCTCAGCCTTCTTTTCTGCTCGCTTTCTCAAGCTGAACATGGACAAAACAGAATTCATCATCTTTCCCCCACCTCATTCTACCCCTCCACCAGACCTATTCATCAATGTTAATGGCTGCTCACTTTCCCCAGTCCCGCATGCTCGGTACCTTGGGGTGATCATCGACTCTGCCCTCACTTTCAAACCACATATCTAAGCCCTCGCCGCCTCCTGCCGCCTCAAACTCAAAAATATTTCCCGGATCCGCTCATTCCTCAACCATGAAACCACAAAAACACTAGTGCACGCCCTTATCATCTCCCGCCTCGACTACTGCAACCTCCTACTGTCTGGCCTCCCCTCTAGCACTCTGGCACCACTCCAGTCCATCCTACACTCTGCTGCACGACTAATCCACCTGTCTCCCCGCTATTCCCCAGCCTCCCCCCTATGCCAGGCCCTTCACTGGCTTCCTATTGCCCAGAGGCTCCAGTTCAAAACCTTAACCATGACATACAAAGCCATCCACAACCTTTCTCCTCCATACATCTGTGACATGGTCTCCCGCTACCTACCTACACGCAACCTTCGATCCTCTCAAGATCTCCTTCTCGACTCCCCCCTCATCTCTTCTTCCCACAACCGCATACAAGACTTCTCCCGGGCTTCCTCCATACTCTGGAACTCCCTGCCGCAAAACATCAGACTTTCACCAACAACGGAGACCTTCAAGAAAAACCTGAAGACCCACCTGTTCCGACAAGCCTACAACCTGCAATGATCCCCAGTGTACTGAACCATCGCACGACCAGCTCTACCCTTTCCTAGTGTATTCTCACCCATCCCCGCAGACTGTGAGCCCTCGCAGGCAGGGTCCTCTCTCCTTCTGTACTTGCGTGTCCCTTGTCTAGCACATGTTTATTGTACCTGTCTATATTTTTCCCTTTTCATATGTAAAGCACCATGGAATAAATGGCGCTATATAAATGTATAATAATAATAATAATGTAAACCATGTGTCATTTCATGTCGGGTCTGTAATTTCACAAAAGCCGGCAATTGAATTAGCGGCTATTATACTATGTAGAAGTGTATGAACTATAAATATATATATATATATATATATATATATATATATTTACAGGGGTTGGACATAATAATGGAAACACCTGGAAACATCAGCAAAAGTTAGTTTAATATGGTGTAGGTCCACCTTTTGTGGCCATTACAGCCTTAATTCTCCAAGGTATGGATTCATACAAGATGTTTATTGTTTCCAAAGGAATTCTAGCCCATTCTTCAGTTAAAACACCCTCCAGTTCTTTGAGTGACGATGGCGGAGGAAATCGACGTCTAACTTGAATCTCTAAAATCGACCATAAATGCTCAATAATGTTGAGGTCTGGGGATTGTGTGGGACAGATGAGATGCTCGACTTCATTAGAATGTTCCTCGTGCCATGCTTTAACAATTCTAGCCGTATGAATTGGTGCATTATCATCCTGAAAGAAGGCATTCCCCTCCGGGAACAGTGCTTGAACCATAGGATGCACTTAGTCGCCCAAAATGCCTAAATAATCGCGGCTGTTAATTCTTCCATGAAGGGATATCATTGGCCCAGCGGATCTCCACGAAATAGCACCCCAGATCATCACAGAGCCTCCGCCATGTTTTACGGTTGGGAGAAGGCAGCCTGGATGGAATGCTTCTTTCGGCTTTCTCCAAACGTACACGTTGCCGGAAGTCGGAAATAGGGTAAACGATGATTGTCTGAGAATATCACATGTTTCCATTGCTCGAGGGACCAATTCTGGAGGTTTCTATACCACTCCAAACGCTTGGAAACATTTGTCATTGAGAGCAGCGGTTTTCGAATTGCAGCTCTTCCGTGGAATCCAGATTTGTTCAGCTCCCGACGAACAGTTTTCGTGGAAACTGGGTTCTGTAGGTGTTCATTGAGCTCAGCAGTGATTTTCGGAGCCGTGGTCTTGCGATCCTCTCTCACAATTCGCTTTAGAGTCCGACGGTCTCTCTAAGTCAACTTAGACTTTGTGCCAGACCTGTGCTTTGCTATGAACATTTTTCCTTCTCTTTCAAACACAGTCATTACTTTGGAGACAGTACCTCTTGACACGCCAAGCATTCGGGCACTTTCGGTTACACTAGCGCCTGCCATACCAGCACCAACAATTTGGCCTCTTTGAAAATCCGAGAGGTCTGCCATTGGTATCAGGTTCTCATCAATGTTCTTACAATTATGCAAAACAAACAGTTAATTTACATACACATATCACATAACACAAATAATCAACTACAAAACATTACCATATGTCACGGTTTGCATGTTTATAACATGTTCGAAGATTATGATGCCAAAAGGTTAGGTTCTTTATTAAAGCTGTCAGTGTGATATTACAGTATAGCTGGGGATGAATTGCTGGCTTTTCTAAAGTACACTGGTGCGATTTTATCGCAAGTCACACGTGCGGACCGTTTGTAATCCGATTTTTCATCGCACCCATAGACTTGCATTGGCAATTGTCGACCCACAATCGGTGACAATTGCAGCATGCTATGATTTCACTCGCACGTATAAAACGGACAACAAAAAATCTGATGGTGGGAGCAGCTCCATAGATTAACATTGGTCCGACTGCAATGCAATATTTCATCGCTTTGCAGTCGTCCGATTTTGTCGCCAGTGTTAACCCGGCCTTACTCCCACTGTGGGAGTTTCACTTGCTGATTGCAGTTATAAGGTGTTGCAATGCAGATGCATTGCTGTACCTTATAACCTGTTAGTGCTGCAGACATGCTGCACATGATCTAATGAACTTGCCATTGCCTGGTGAGCCGATATTGTCATGACAACATCAGGTAAACACGGAAACGATCTGGACCCCGCAGTGAAGTCTGGGGATTTTCGATCCAAGGGTTTTTTTCCCCTGACTGCTCTCTAAATTATGCAATTGCACCAATAGTAGCATTTAGGTGGTTAAAGAGCTTAGAGCAGTGCGGGCACTGCTCCTGGCACTGAGAGCCGAGTGTCAGCTGTCAGAATCAGCTGACCCAGTTAGCGAATGACCAAGCATGATGTACATATTGTTAGAGTCTGCAGAATGCATCAAATAAATATAAATAACAGGTGCGTTCGCAGCCCAGGGTCCACTGTGCAGGCAGAGCCTGCTGCTAGTAAGATGACACTAGATGGTGGTATAAGCGAACTCTGTTACACCACAGAGTCGCTGACGTAGATACTGTGGCACTATGTGGCGGTATAAGCGAACACTGTTACACCACAGAGTCGCTGACATAGATACAGTGGCACTATATGGCGATATGAGCGAACTCTGTTACTTAACAGAGTCGCTGTGGTAGAGACTGTGTCCTTTTAACCTCACAGGCATACACAGATAGCTGCAGAGCGGATAGCAGTCCGTGGTCATGCAGACAGTAATGCAAACAACCAACTCCTCACTGGAGTAGCCGGGATTCTAGAGGCTATTTTAGACATGCCCTGAACACGTGCATACAAAACTCCTCACCGGAGGTGAGGGTATTCTAGGGCTTATTTCAGCCGAGCCCTAGCCGCATGCATACATGACCACACTGGCGCAAAGCACACAACAGACTTGATACTAACGCATGGCCGTGCGGCCATGCAAGCCTTATATAGAAGCAGCAAGTACAGGACCTTCCGGAAAGAACCAATGGAAAGCTGCTCCAGAATTACAGCAGCTTCAGGACCTTCCTGGAGGACCAATGGGAGTCGCTGCAGTATCTGAGCATGTGACCCCTGATCTCCTATGAGAGATCTTACTCTGGCCATGCTCAGAAGAGGAAAAGCAGGACTTAGTCCCACAGCCGTCTGCTCGCCACTGACCAGTACTGGCTACAATGACGGAACCTGGAGAGGCAGCAGTAACCCTTTGTACCGTATCAGGCTGTGCAAGCCGCTGGGACCAACATCTCTGCTGAGCAGGCTCCACTGCAGCAGGAGAAGGATGGGAGACAGCATCAGAGATGGTTTGAGATTCCCCCTGTGCAGAAGCGGGAACTCGACCTTTAACACATATACTGCATTGGTTAGGAAGTCCTTTCTGACCATGACGTTTGTATACTGCAAATGTCGGGAAGGGGTTAATGTAATAACATAACCACTTGTATACTGTTCTTTGATTAAAAAGTTCTTATTATTCCTTCTCTATTCTCTCAAACTGTTTTTTTTTAACTTCCGGTTTGATGACATTTTGTTTGTTAACACCCAGTGTATGCTGGGAAATTCAAACAAGATGTCATCAAGGAGCAGAGGTTGTGGTCATTGCCACAACCTCTATCCACACTATAAAAGGAAGTGTAATCAGTGACATTTGTTTCAGGGGCTGGGACTGGTCTCTGCTTTCTTGTTGATTCTCTACAGCGCTCTCTCTCACAAACTTGTCATTTCTCATCAAAGCCACTGTCAATTCAAAAGTATATCACACATGGACAAGGAAGCTAGCACTGAGCATACATCAAAATTGACAACTGACACATTCTTAGTAGAGCTGGGACTAGCTCATACCCTGAAACGGATGTCACTAACATTGCTTCTTTTAAGGATGGGGATAGGGGCTTGTGCAGGAACCGCAGTACCTTCCACCTGGTGATCTGTCATTTGTGTATTCCCGCATGCACTGGGGATTATCAGATGAAGCATCATCAAACTAACAGTATGTAAAATAAAAAGAAAGCTAGATTAGAGAGAACCATAGGGAATATTTAACCCCTTTCTGCCATCGGACGTACTATCCCGTCTATTGTAGCTAGGCCCATATGACCATGGACAGGATAGTACATCAGATACAGTGATGTCCAACCCTAGGACAAAGTAAAAAAGTTAAAAAAATAAAAATCACATATGTAAAAAAATAAAGAAAAAAAATATTCCCCAATAAATTCATTTCTTCATGTAAATAAAAAAACTATAAATAGTTTGGTATCTCCGCATCCGTAACGACCTGCCCTATAAAACTTTCCCACTAGTTAACCCCTTTAGTAAGCCCCTTAAAAAAACAGAAACAAAGCAAAAAACAATGTTTTATCATCATACCGCCGAACAAAAAGTGGAATAACACGCGATCAAAAAGACGGATATAAATAAACATGCTACCGCTGAAAACGTCATCTTGGACCGCAAAAAACAAGCTGCCATACAGCATAATCAGCGAAAAAATAAAAAAAAGTTATAGCTCGCAGAATAAAGCGATGCAAAAATAATTATTTTTTATATAAAATAGCTTTTATTGTATAAAAGCGCCAAATCATAAAAAAATGATATAAATGAGGTATCCCTGTAATCGTACTGACCCGAAGAATAAAATTGCTTTATCAATTTTACCACACACGGAATGGTATAAATGCTCCACCCAAAAGAATTCATGAATTGCTGGTTTTTGCTCATTCTAACCTCACAAAAATCGTAATAAAAAATGATCTGAAAAAGGCACGTGCCCAAAAATAGTACCAATAAAAATGTCAACTCGATCCGCAAAAAATTAGACCTCACATGACTCTGTGGGTCAAAATATGCAAAACTTATAGCTCTCAAAATGTGGTGATTTAAAAACTATTTTTTGAAATAAAAAAACCTCTTTTAGCGTGTGACAGCTGCCAAACATAAATACCCGCTATAAATAGTAAATCAAACCCCCTTTTATCACCCCCTTAGTTAGGAAAATATAATAAAGTTAAAAAAAGTATTTATTTCCATTTTCCCATTAGGGTTAGGGTTGGGACTAAAGTTAGAATAAGGGTTAGGGTTGGGATTAGGGTTAGGGGTGTGTTAGGGTTAGGTTTGTGATTAGGGTTATGGTTAGGGTTGGGACTAGGGTTAGGGGTGTGTTGGGGTTAGTGTTGAAGTTAGAATTGGGGGTCTCCAAACGTGACATGGCGTCTGATCTCAATTCCCGCCAATTCCAGACAAAGTGGACAACAACTTTTGGGTCCAATTTCTTTTGTTACCCTTGTGAAAATAAAATATTGGGGGCGAAAAAAATGTTTTTGTGAAAAAAAAAGAAATTACTTTTATGGCTGTACATTTAAGTCTAAGTTCACACGTTGCGGAATTGCCGCGGAAATTTCCGTGGCAATCCCGCACTTCTCTGCCGCGGGAAATACGCATTTTTTTTGGTAGGCGCATTCCCGCCAGAAACTAGCGTTTTGCAAGCGTAATTAGCTTGCAGAATGCTAGCGTTTTCCTAGCGATCTGTAGCATCGCTTGGAAAACTGATTGACAGGTTGGTCACACGAGTCAAACATAGTGTTTGACACGTGTGACCAACTTTTTACTATTGATGCCGCCTATGCCGCATCAATAGTAAAAAAAATCTAACGTAAAAATAATAAAAAAAATAATAAATCGTGATATTCTCACCTTCCTGCGGCCCCTGCAGCCTTCCCGCCTCTCAGCAACGTTCCCGGCAACTCCCATTCCCAAGGATGCATTGCGACAGACCCCAGATGAAGTAGCATTACGCGAGACCGCTACGTCATCTGGGGTGATTCTCGCAATGCATTACTGTGAACGGGATTGGCCGGGAGCGTCGCTGAGAGGCGGGAAAGCTGCAGGGGCCGCCGGAAGGTGAGAATAACATTATTTTTTATTTTAATTATTGTTTTACCAGGGATATGGTACCCAGGGCCTGGAGAAGAGTCTCCTCTCCTCCAGACCATGGGTACCATCCGCACATGAACCGCTTACATTGCGCATGGTGGGCACAGCCACATACGGAAAGTAAGCTGTTCAATGCATTCCTATGACGGCGGAATCGCAGCGATTACGCGAAATTAATGATCATGTTGCTTTTTTTCCGCAAAGCGATTTTTTTGCAGAAAAAAACGCTGCATGTGCACAAAAATTGCGGAATCCATTTAAATGAATAGGATCCTTAATGCTTGCATTTTTTCTCGTTTTTGCCACGGGAAAAAACGCGAAAAAAGCGCGAAAATTCCTGACATGTGCACTTAGCCTTAAACTTCTGTGAAGCACTTGGGGTTCAAAGTGCTCACCACTCATCTAGATAAGTTCCTTGGGGGGTCTATTTTCCAAAATGGGGTCATTTGTAGTGGATTTCCACTGTTTAGGCACATCAGGGGCTCTCCAAACGCGACATGACGCCTGAAGACCATTCCATCAAAGTCTGCAATCCAAAATGTCACTACTTCCCTTCCGAGCCCCGACGTGTGCCCATACAGAAGTTTTCTCCCAAATATGGGGTATCGGCGTACTCTGGACAAATTGGACAACAAATTTGGGGTCCAATTTCTCCTGTTACCCTTGGGAAAATAAAAAGTTGGGGACTAAAGATCATGCTTGTGGAATAAATATGATTTTTTTTGTTTTCATTCTCCTGCGTTATAAACTTTAGTGAAACACCTGGGGGTTCAAATTTCTCACCACACATCTAGATAAGTTCCTTCAGGTGTCTAGATTCCAATAAGTTGTCATTTGTGGGAGGTTTCCATTTATTAGGCACATCAGGGGCTCTCTAAACAGGACATGGTGTCCATCCAATTCTGCCTTGAAAAAGTCAAACGGCGCTCCTTCCCTTCCGAGCCCTGCCATGCACCCAAACAGTGGTTCACCCCCACATATGGGGTATCAGCATACTCAGCACAATAACTTTTGGCCTACATAAGAGCTATACTCATAGAGCAAAAATAGGGACAATAGTTGTTATCCCTCTAATTTATTTATTTATTTTTTTTCTATCTGGGGATTTATGGGACACATTAGACCCAATATACATCTTAGGTGTGTGTAAAAAATTTTTTTTAGTAATACAATTTTTAATGTTAATTAAAAGTTAAATTTTAGTTGCACACATCTTCTTTTCTCTTTCTATCCTGAATTGATAATAACTTTTGGGGTCTTGTTACCTTTGGGGAAATAAAAATTGGGGTGAAAAGATCATTTTTGTGGAAAAAAATATGATTTTTAAATTTTACGGCTCTAGGTTATTAGCTTTTGTGAAGCACTTGGGGGTTCAAATTGCTCACCACAGTTCTAGGTAAGTTCCTTATGGTGTCTAGTTTCCAAAATTGGCTCACTTATGGGTGATTTCCACTGATTAGGCACATCAGAGGCTCTACAAATGCAAAATGGCGTCCAATCTCAATTCCAGCCAATTTTGGTTGGAAAAAGTCAAATGGCGCTCCTTCCATTCCGAGCTCTGCCATGCGCCCAAACAGTGGTTCCCCCCACATATGGGGTATCAGCATACTCAGGACAAATTGGACAACAACTTTTGTGGTCCAATTTCTCCTTTTAGCCTTGGGAAAATAAAAAGTGGTGAGCAAATATAATTTTTGTGGGAAAAAAATAGGATTTTTTATTTTCATGCCCTGGCATTATAAACTTGTATGAAGCACTTGGGTGTTCAAAGTGCTCACCACAGATCTAGATAATTTCCTCAGGGGTTCTAATTTCCAAAATATGGTCACTTGTGGGGGATTTACACTGTTTAGGCACATCTTGGGCTGTGCAAATGGAACATGATACCCATCAACGTCTGCATTCCAAAATGTTACTTCCTTTCCAAGCCCTGCCGTGCACCCAAACAGTTTTTCCCTCCACTTATGGGGTATCAGCGTACTCAGGACAAATTGGACAACTTTTGGGGTCCAATTTCCTTGGGAAAAATTTAAAATTGGGGACAAAAAAATCATCACAGCTGACACCGGCACTATGTGCCAGGAGCAATCACGGACCGCTCCCGGCACCTTATCCCCTGGCAAAGATAATCACAGTGTACCGGGGCCACATGGAAGCATCGCACAGGGAGGGGGCTCCCTGCGTGCTCCCCTGAGACCCTCAGAACAGCGCGATGCATCACGCTTTTCAGAGGGACCCTCCTCCCTGCAGGACCCCGGACTCAAGATGGCCACAGGGTCCTTCCGGGTCCTGCAGGGAGGCGGCTTCCTCAGTGCCTGCTGAGAGCAGGTGCTGAGAAAGCCTTCAGCACTGTCAGTCAGATCGCTGGTCTGACAGAGCGCTGTGCACAGTGTCAGACCAGTGATCTGACTTTATACAGTGATGTCCCACCCTTGGACAAAGTAAAAAAGTAAAAAAAATAAAAATAACATGTGTAAAATAAAATTCATAAATAAAGAAATAAAAATATTCCCCAATAAATTTCTTTTTCATGTAAATAATAAAAAAAGTCATAAAAGTACACATATTTGGTATTGCCGCATCCGTAACGACCCGCCCTATAAAACTGTCCAATTAGTTAACCCCTTTAGTTAACTATTTAAAAAAAAACAAGGCTAAAAAACAATGTTTTATCATCATACCGCCGAACATAAAGTGGAATAACACGCGATCAAAAAGACGGATATAAATAAACATAGTACCGCTGAAAATGTCATCTTGTCCCGCAAAAAAGAGCTGCCAAACAGCAACATCAGCAAAAAAATAAAATAGTTATAGCTTGCAGAATAAAGCGATGCAAAAATAATTATTTTTTAAATATAATCATTTTTATTGTATAAAAGCGCCAAAACATAAAAAATGATACAAATGACGTATCGCTGTAATCGTACTGACCCGAAAAATAAAACAGCATTGTCAATTTTACCACACGCGGAATGGTATAAACACCCGAACCCCAAAAGAAATTCATGAATTGCTGGTTTTTGTTCATTCTGTCTCTCAAAAATCGTAATAAAAAGCGATCAAAAAATGTCATGTGTCCAAAAATGGTTCCAATAAAAACGTCTCCTCGTCCCGCAAAAAATAAGACCTCACTGTGAGCCAAAATATGAAAAAATTATTGCTCTCAAAATGTGATGATGCAAAAACTATTTTTTGCAATAAAAAGTGTCTTTTAGCGTGTGACAGCTGCCAATCATAAAAACCCGATATAAATAGTAAATCAAACCCCCCTTTATCACCCTCTTAGGGAAAAATTAATAAAATTTAAAAAAATATAATTATTTCCATTTTCCCATTAGAATTAGGGTTGGGGCTAAAATTGGGGTTAGAGTTGAGGCTAAAGTTAGGATTAGGGTTGGGACTAGGGTTATGGGTGTGTTAGGATTAGGTCAGTGGTTATTGTTATGATTAGGGTTGGGATTAGGGTTAGGGGTGTGTTGGGGTTAGGGTTGGAGTTAGAATTGGGGGGGTTTCCACTGTTTAGGCACATCAGGGGATCTCCAAATGTGACATGGTGTCTGATCTCAATTTCTCCCAATTCGGCGTTGAAAAAGTCAAACGGTGCTCCTTCCCTTCTGAGCTCTGCCAAGCGCCCAAACAGTAGTTTACACCCAAATGTGGAGTATCAGCATACTCAGGACAAATTACACAATAATTCTTGGGGTCCAATCTCTTCTATTACCCTTGGGAAAATGAAAAATTGGGGACGTAAATATCATTTTTGTGGAAAAAAATATGATTTCTTATTTTTAGGCTCTACGTTATAAACTTCTGTGAAGCACTTGGGGGTTCAAAGTCCTCACCACACATCTAGATAAGTTCCTTTGGGAGTCTAGTTTCCAAAATAGGTCACTTGAGGGGGTTTCCACTGTTTAGGCACATTTGGGGCTCTCCAAACGCGACATGACACCAGCAGACCATGCCATCAAAGTCTTCAATTCAAAACGTCACTACTTCACTTCCGAGCCCCGACGTGTGCCCATACAGTAGTTTTCTCCCACATATGGGCTATCAGCGTACTCTGAACAAATTGTACAAAAAAGTTTCTGGGTCCAATTTCTCCAGTTACCATTGGGAACATAAAAAATTGGGGACTAAAAAATCATGTTTGTGGAAAAAATATGATTTTTTTATTTTCATGCCCGGGCATTATAAACTTGTGTGAAGCATTTTTGGGTTCAAAGTGCTCACCACACATCTAGATAAGTTCCTTTGGGGTCTAGTTTCCAAAATGCGGTTACTTGTGGGGGATTTCCACTGTTTAGGCACATCAGGGGCTCTCCAAATGCGACATGACACCCGCAGACCATTCCATGAAAGTCTGCATTACTAAACGTCACTACTTGTATTCTGAGCCCAGACAGTAGTTTTCTCCCACATATAGGGTAACAGCGTACTTAGGACAAATTGGACAACAACTTTTGGGGTCCAATTTCTTCCCTTACCCTTTGGAAAATAAAAAATTGGTGACTAAAAGATCATTTTTGTGGGAAAAAAATATAATTTTTTATTTTCATGCACGGGCATTATAAACTTGTGTGAAGCACTTGGGGGTTCAACGTGCTCACGACAGATCTAGATAAGTTCCTTAGGGGGTCTAGTTTCCAAAATGGGGTCACTTATGGGGGGTTTACACTGCTTAGGCACATCAGTGGTTCTGCAAACTGAAGATAACACCAATCAAAGTCTGCATTCCAAATATCATTACTTCCTTTCCGAGCCCTGCCGTGCGCCCAAACAGTATTTCCCCCCACATATGGAGTATCAGCGTACTCAGGACAAATTGCACAGCAACTTTTGGGGTCCAATTTCCTTGGGAAAAATCAAAAATTGGAAAATTTGGGACAAAAAAAATCATTTTTTGTGCTTCTGCACAAGGGGAATCTCGAGCCATTCCGGCTGCAGTCTCCCGTTCATCTCCGGCCGCAGTGGACTCTGCTCAGCTTAGATGGCGGTCCCAGTGTCTCGCCCAGTCTAACTGCTGCCTCTCCAGGCTCTGCTATTGTGGCCAGTACTGGTTAGCGGCGAGCAGACGTCTTTAGGACAAAGTCCTTGTTTTCCCCTTCTGAGCATGCCAAGGGTGAGATCTCTCATTGGAGATCAGGGGTCACATGCTCAGGTACTGCAGCAGCTCCAATTGGTCCGCCAGGAAGGTCCTGTGACTACTGAGTGTTCTGGAACAGTTTCATTGGTCCTTGTTTCTGGCAGGTCCTGTAGCTGTTACTATAAAAGGGTGGCATGGCTGGGCCGCCATGCACTAGTATCAATTGCATTATGTGCTTTGTGCCAGTGTGATCATGCATGCATGTGGTTAGGGCTTGGCTGAAAAAAGCCCCTAGAATACCGGCTTCTCCGGTGAGGAGATTGCTTGATTGCGCTGACGTCTGCGTGATCACAGACTGCTATCCGTACAGCAGTTATCTGTGTATCCCTGTGGTGTTAACAGGACACAGTCTTTTTCTCAGCGGCTCTGTGAATCAACAGGGTTCGCTTTATAACGCTGGTTCAGCGCCCTAGCGTTTTACTTTGCGGCTCACTGAAGCTAAGTGAGTTCGCACCTATCGCCATATAGCGCTGTGGCATTCCCGTTAGCGGCTCTGGGGATTAACAGAGTTCGCACTTACTGCCACAGCGCGCTACGGCATTTATTTTAGCGACTCTGCGGGATAACAGAGTTCGCTACTATCATCACCATCTTACTAGCAGCGGGCTTCGCCTGCACGGTGGACCCCGGGCTGTGAACGCACCTCTCTAATATATCTATTAGGTGCGTTCCGCAGACCCTAACATAATACTAGAGCCAGGGTCTGGCTAGTAAAATGGCGGATGACCAGCGTCTACTGCGGGACATGTTACCGCAATTGCTGTTCAGGCTGCTAGCGTGGCTGCAGCCAGTGTATCCACTGAAATCTCTGCCCCCACAATATCCCATCTCCCATTTCCAGACAAGTTTGCTGGTGACAGCAAGCAATGTCGGGGATTCGTGAGTCAGTGCTCTATACAACTCGAGCTTCTGGCTGCACGTTTCCCCACGGATCGGGCACAAGTTTGCGTTGTAATATCTCTTCTGTCGGGCAGAGCGTTGGAGTGGGCCACCCCGCTGTGGGAGCGTGACGACCGTGGGGTGCAGAGTGCTCTTCGTTTTCTGGAGGCTCTAAAAAAGGTCTTTCTAGGACCTCAGGTTACCCACGATGCGGCGCTCCAACTTCTGGTAAGTTCACAGGGTTCGTCCTTGGTCAGCTGTTTTGCTGTCCAATTTCGGACTCTGTCCTCAGAGTTGGACTGGCCGGATAAAGTCCTCATTCTCGTGTTTTGGAGAGGACTAGCGGGCCATGTGAAAGACGCCTTGGCTAGCAGGAAGATTCCCACCACACTGGAGAAGCTTATCGCCATATCTACCCGCATCGACCTCCGTTTTCAAGAGCGGAGGTTGGAGAGGTCCCAGTGTAGGCACAAGTTTTGGCTGGCTCCCACCTTTGCCAGACCTCTGGAATCTTCCAGCCAGGCGCCCGACTCCCAGGTTTCTCGAGCAGGACCTAAGTCCCGGGCCGCTCGAGTACCCATGGTGTGTAATATCTGCCAGCAGTTAGGACATTATGCCAACAGATGTCCACTGCGGTCGGGAAAACGGTTGCGTCTAGTGAGCTTGGGAGGAGGTTCACTAGACACTGTGGCATTTTCCACCAAGTTGTCCTTTAAGGGGACAATTACTATAGGTCCATCCACGCTCACCGCCGAGCTCTGTGTGGATTCTGGAGCTGAGGGGAATTTCATGTCCTCTGCATTTGCTCTCCGCCACACTATCCCTCTGGTGATGCTCGCCAAACCGGTGACTGTGCGAGTAGTGAATGGATCAACTCTACCCTCACAAATCACCCACCAGACTATCCCTCTCACTTTATCTATGTCCCCTTCCCATCAGGAGAGTATTTATTTTCTTGTCCTGCCCGAGGGCATAGACGAGGTGTTGCTGGGAGTACCTTGGCTCCGTTACCACTCTCCCCATATTGAGTAGTCCTCTGGAAGGATACTGGGTTGGGGTGATTCATGTAGAGGCAGGTGTGTCAGGGAGTGCGTTCAGGTCACCACCACAGAGAAACCCGTAGACCTTACTCCTCTTCCCCAGTGTTATTGGTCATACGCAGACGTTTTCTCCAAGAAGGCGGCGGAGACTCTTCCACCTCATCGCCCCTACGACTGTCCTATTGATCTTTTACCTGGAGCCGAACCTCCTCGGGGGAAAGTCTACCCCCTCTCGCTTCCTGAGACGGATGCCATGTCCCAGTATATTCAGGAGAATCTGGCAAGAGGGTTCATTAGGAAGTCGGTGTCACCAGCAGGTGCGGGGTTCTTTGTGCAAAAGAAGAACGGAGAATTACGTCCATGTATTGACTACAGGGGTCTTAACGCCATCACCATCAAGAATAAGTACCCGTTGCCCCTAATCTCTGAGCTCTTTGATAGGCTCCGAGGAGCAAGAGTATTTACCAAGCTTGATCTACGTGGTGCCTATAACCTAATTTGCATCCGTGAGAGGGACGAGTGGAAGACAGCTTTTAATACCAGGGATGGGCATTATGAATACCTGGTGATGCCCTTCGGGCTCTGTAATGCTCCCGCTTTTTTCCAAGACTTTGTCAATGATATCTTCCGGGATATGCTCTCCACCTCTGTAGTAGTCTATCTGGATGATATTCTCATCTTTTCACCAGATATAGACTCTCACCGGAGGGATGTTAACAGAGTCTTCGACCTCTTATGGGCAAACTCCCTTTATGCCAAGCTGAAGAAATGTGAGTTTGAGCAGGAGTCCTTACCTTTCCTAGGCTATATCATCTCTGCCCAGGGATTGGCTATGGATCCTGCCAAATTACAGGCTGTAATGGACTGGCAAGAACCCCATTCTCTTAAAGCGGTGCAGCGCTTTTTTGGGTTCATTAATTATTATCGCCAGTTCATTCTCCATTTCTCGACTTTGGTAGTTCCCTTGGTAGCCCTCACCAAGAAGGGAGCAAATCCCAAGTTGTGGTCTGAGAAGGTCTTCAAGGCGTTCTCTTCCATCAAGTCACATTTTGCCAGTGCTCCCATATTACATCACCCTGATGTTGATAAGCCATTTATTTTAGAGGTGAACGCCTCTTCTGTTGGTGCTGGAGCAGTCCTTTATCAAATGGATGCTCAAGGTCGGAAGCATCCCTGCTTCTTCTTTTCTAAGACCTTTACACCAGCAGAGAGGAATTATTCCATCGGGGACAGGGAGTTGCTGGCTATGAAGTTTGCATTCTCTGATTGGGACATCTTCTGGAGGGGGCTTGTTTTCCCTTCCAAGTCTTCACCGACCACAAAAACTTGGTATATTTTCAAACGGCTCAGCAGCTAAATTCTCGCCAGTCCAGATGGTCCCTATTCTTCTCTCGGTTCCACTTCACCCTCCATTTTCTCTCCGGTGAGAAGAATGTTCGGGCCGATGCTCTCTCTCGCTCCTTATGGTCATCAGAGGAGGAGGATGAGGATTCTCGGCTTATTGTCCCCGAAGAGAGCCTGAGAACTGTAGTCCCGGTTTTGCTAGAGTCTGTGCCTCCGGGCAAGACTTTTGTGCCCACTAATTTGCGACTGGAGGTACTCTCTTGGACACACTCGTCCAGGGTGGGTGGACACTTTGGGGCAAAGAGAACAACTGAGTTATTGGCGAGGACTAGAGTTGAGCGATACTTTCCGATATCCTAAAGTATCGGAATCGGAATGGTATCGCCGATATCACTAAAATATCGGCGATACCCGATATCGATACCGGAAGTCCCATGTAAGTCTATGGGAACAAAATATCGAAATTAAAAAAAACCCATTCTTGCCTTGTTGGTTAATTGTACATGAAGGAAAACAAGAAAGAGTAATGTAGAATGTATTGGGGAAGGTTGAGGAGACATTAAAGGCATAGATGTTTAACCCAATCAAATGGAATAGCATAAATATTTTTTTTTTTAAAGATGTTCGGATTGACGAAGAAATTGACAATGTTAACGTTTTTTATATTTTGGCAAATATGTATATTACACAACTTCCATGCTCTTCATCTTCACCTTTTTAACTTTTCACACACTTTCTCCTTCATAATCTTCTGCAGCATCATCTTTTTCATCAAATTATTCTTCATCTTCACCTTCTTTATCTTCTTCTTAAACTTCTTGCTATTCATCTTTGTTAACATTACTCATATTCTTCTTATTAAACTATTATTCTTATTCATATTCTGCTTCATCTTCTTCATCATATTCTTATTTGTGACAGAGAATCCTGTACTTGTAATCTGTCAAAGTATGAATTTTTCATCCTTCCGTTCTTGCTGTCACAAAAGATTTAAATTACAACAGTATTTGTCCGTGTTCAGTTTAGCCTGCAGCAGCAGGCATTTTCCAGGGGCACCACGAGGAGGAACGGACTCACCCCCATACACTGCTTAGTCTTCTTCTGCTTAGAATTTAGAGCATATATTTTGCTCTTCATTTTGGTCTTATACTTCATGTTCTTCTGCTTTTAGATCTTCTGCTTATTGTTCTTGTGTCTCTTGTTCCGTATCTTGTATTTGTAGCACAATCTTGTACCAGCTGATGTTACTGGGACACGGTTACTAAGCAGGAGGTACCTGTGCTCCAAAGCACTACCAAGGACCAGCAGACGTTGCTGGAACTCGGATACCAAGATGGAGGCACCTAGGCCAAAGGCACTGCGGAGAACCAGCTGACGGTACTGGAACCCGGAGGGGCAGCAGAAGGAAAAGAGCCAATGGCACAACCGAGGACCAGCTGACGTTACTGGGACACGGTTACTAAGCAGGAGGTACCTGTGCTCCAAAGCACTACCAAGGACCAGCAGACGTTGCTGGAACTCGGATACCAAGATGGAGGCACCTAGGCCAAAGGCACTGCGGAGAACCAGCTGACGGTACTGGAACCCGGAGGGGCAGCAGAAGGAAAAGAGCCAATGGCACAACCGAGGACCAGCTGACGTTACTGAACCCCAGTAACACAGGAGCAAGTGTTGACTGTGCTAACAGCACTTCCGAGCAACAACTGGCGGTGTTGGAGCCCAGGGTCAAGGAGGATGTTTAAATACTAGATCAAGTAATTTCCTTGTTACCTGTCAATTTTAAATGTCTATACTTCAAACAAGAGAAAGATAACCTTTACTACCATAAGATGATGATTTCATTTAAACTAATATCTAGATAAATAAAGAATTGACAAACATAAACACATACATTAACATGTTGAACAGCAATGCAAACCACAAAATAAATTAGTTAAGGAATCTGCTATACGGTTGTACATAAAAGCATACAAGTACATATCTGAATCCATTAATGATGGATAAGTAACAGTATGTACACCATTTTTATTGTATAGACAATGAATGTCTGACTTCAAAACATCATCAGCATTACAAGTTATCTGTGACATTACTAAAATGTTACATTTGCTGAATAATGTCTCTAAACAGTTTATACAAAATTATACAATTTCCATCATGTAATACTCATAATATGTGGCAATAATCATGTTTATTAACAAACATAACCTTTAAAAAGTGCATAGTGCATAGTGAAAATTGCTATTTATGCCTGACTGTCGACTTGCAAGCATGACAACGGATAGATAAGGTATATATAGATGAGACTGCATAGCCACAGATGGTGAATGGCGATGTAATACTGTACCTCAATAAAGTGTGCGTCACTACTACATAATTTTTTTTATATAGCTTTATAAACAGGGTACGTGGATGTATGCTTGCGCCTTTGTTTTGACGCACAGACTGCCTTCCTGCTGAGACGCGTTGGGTAGTGAACAGTTGTGTGCAGTGTTCACTGTAGTCTGAGGTTTTCCTTTTTGGAGTGCAGATCACGCTCCAGTTAGTTCTTCAACCACTGCTGGTTGTAGTCTGCTGAGCGTGTGTCACTGGCACATCCTTGAAATTTTTCTCTAATTGTTGCTGCTCCACTCTATTACAAATAAATAAAATCTATTAGTGTGACGCGCTTCCATCCGTATACAATACATTGGTTGCAAACACTATAGAAGTACACAAAGGGGCCTTTCACACCTACTGAACAGTTGTGTGCAGTGTTCACTGCAGTCTCTGCGGAATAACCACACTTAGGCCTTATAACTTTTCAGACTTTCTTTATCAATCTACCAAGATGAAGAAGGCAGGGAGTAAGGCACGTGGTCGTGGAGTTTCTTCAGGGAGAGGACGTGGGGATTCTGTGGCTGCTGCGGCCCCCAGTGACACAGCATCCACCAGTTTTCCCCGGGCCGTGAGCGTTCCTTTATGCGCACTTTTGTAGGAGCTCGGAGTACCCCCCTGCTGCGGGAAGAACAAATTGAAGCCGTTGTTGTTTGGATCTCAGCCAATGCATCGACTTCAATTGCTTCCACCTCCTCTCAGGACCACAGCACTGTTGGGCAACCATCTGTCTCTTCACCGCCTGGCAAATTGCCCAGGCAGTCAGAGAGTTCTGTACAGGAGCCAGCTGAGTGTCTGCTTCTGTTCTCAGAATCTATTGGCTTGCAAACAGGGGCCCAGCCAAGCAGCATTCTGTAATGTGAAGAAGAGGGAGTATGCAGTGATGCGCAACAGCTGTGTCTCTCTGAATCTGAAGAGGCGGGTGAGACAGTGCCGATGGTCAGCACACCGCAGAACGCATCTGATGATGATGATGAGACCCAGGTGCCAGTTTCTGTTGAGCATGGTGCTGGCCAGACCACCCAACAGCAGGTGTTGGAAGAGGGTAGTGGAGATGATGAGGTCCAATACCCAACATGGCATGAAGAACAGGAAGGTGGTGGGAGCAGCTCAGAGGAATAATAATAATATTTATTTATATAGCGCCATCATATTCCGCAGCGCTTTACAGTTTAGCAGTTTCAGAACACAAGTCATAAGTAACAACGTTAACAATACAATAATTTAAGCTAAATAAGTCGCCCCTGCTCGTGACAGCTTACAATGTACAATGAGATGGGGGAGATACAAAGTATAGGTGTTTATATACAATGGTGCATTTACAATGATGTTCCAGCCATCTTAAGGGACTGAGGGATGGAGATAGTGAATGGGCTAGAGACACACACACACTTACACAGAATACATAGAATGACTTTGATTAGTGAATGTGATAGGCCGCTCTGAACAAATGTGTTTTGAGGGAGCGCCTGAAACCATGCAAATTGTGGATAGTCCTAATTTCTTGGGGTACAGCATTCCAGAGGATTGGCGTAGAGCAGGAGAAGTCTTGGAGTCGGGAGTGGGAGGTACGTATTAGTGCAGAGGTTAGTCGAAAGTCGTTTGCAGAGCGCAGCAGTCGGTTAGGCCGATAGATAGAAATGAGGGAGGAGATGTAGGAGGGGTGCTGCACTGTGGAGAGCTTTGTGGGTGAGAACCAGTACTTTGGTTGAAAGCTGGGAGAGGCCTAGAGAAATGGTTAGTGATAGAAGGAAGATAGAGGAAGACATTGCCCCAACGGTACAAACAGGAGGGAGAGTTAGGCTGCAGACTCGGTTGCCTGTAGCCTCCAGTTTGGCACCTGTTCGGAGCAGTTGTCTTCCAAAAGTCAAAACGTGCGCTCCCAGGACTTGCACTGCGTGGTCCTTTTTTCACACACTTGCACATGATATTTGCTATGTGAAATGCAAGCTGTGTAATCAAAAATTAAAAATAGCTAAAAGTGTCAGTCACCTCAATACCACAAATATGTGGAAACATGTGCGGACAAAGCACGTAGTTGAGTTACAAAGACACACTGGAGATGTAGGCCAACCTACAGCAGCACCTACATCTTCAGGTTGTGTTGAAGCCTCTTCATCGAGCTCACACACAGCTGGTTATGCTTCCTCACAGGATCGCCATGGAAGAACCTCGGCCACTGTTGTCCAGAGACAAACTGTTATTCCACACACAGCAGCAAGTTCCCTGTCATCCTCACACTCCCAGGCCACAAAACAGCCAGCGGTAGCACAGGCATGGGATAAAAGACGGCCATACTCCGCAAACCATGCACGAGCACAGGCTCTGAATGCTGGCATTGCAAAACTCCTGTCCCTTGAAATGCTGTGATTCAGGCTGGTGGAGACAGACAGTTTCCGTAACTGAATATCATTGTCAATCCCACAATACAATGTGCCAAGCCGATTTCATTTCAGCAGGCAAGCCGTCCCTGGTCTGCAAAAGCATGTTGAGGGAAAAATTAAACATGCGCTACTAAAAGCCCTCAGTAGCAAGGTCCACCTGACCACCGATGCGTGGACCAGTACCCATTGTTATGATCTGCTACAACCAGTAAGGAAAGAAGGGAATTCTGTCCCTACAATACAACTAAGCTGAATCCCTACGATGTAACGGGGAACCTGATCCTGCGACCAGACCCGCTAAAGTCCTCATCTAGTGTGAACGAAGACCTATAGTTGCGAGGGAGTAATCCCTACAAGATCTAGGGACTGGGAGAAAAGGTGGACACCTCCTAACATAAATTGTAGCATGGATAATTAAACAGAAAAATAAATACTTTGTGATCCTAACATCAAGCAAAACTCACAGATTAAGGCACCTAAGCACCCGGCTAGCTTAACAGTAGATAATACAATGAAGTCAAGCAAAGCCAGAAGGGCGGAGCCAGACTAAATAGGGAAAAAAGGTCATGTGACCAGCAAACTGAAACAAAACCTAACAAGAGGGTTCTAACACCCATGGCCAGGGACAATACCTTTCCCTCACTGCCCATTGGGTCAATGTTGTGCAGCCGGGTACTGATCTTGCGAGTGGCGCTGTACGTGTTCTGCCAACTCCAAGGATTGCAGGAATCAAGTCTGTACACATTGATTCCTCCTATTCCAGTTCCTCAGAATCATCGCTGCAGGAGCCGTCACGGTCTACCTCCACATGGACCCGTGAACGTTTACCTGTTGCGACCGATATGAGCACAGCCGTGTCCAAATGTCAACAGGCCATCCTGAAATTAATTTCCATGGGGAATCTTAGCCACACAGCGCAGGAGCTCTGTAATGCCATAAAGCAGGAGAGCGACGTGTGGTTTTTGGAAGAGAATCTACAGGCAGGCTTGGTAGTGTGTGACAATGGCCGAAATCTGGTGTCAGCTCTGGGCCTTGGCAACCTCACTCACATACCATGTCTGTCATATGTGCTCAACTTGGTCGTGCAGAGTTTTTTGAGGGACTATCCGGATCTTGATGCACTGCTGCACAAGGTCCGCCTAGAGTGCGCTCACTTGCGACGTTCCAGCATGGCCAGATCGCTGATTGCAGCTCTGCAACGCAGATTTCACCTTCATGAACATCGCATTATATGTGACGTACCCACCAGGTGGAATTCCTCGTTACATATGTTGGAGCGGTTGTGTGAGCAGCAGCCAACAGTAATGGAGTATCAGCTGCATCAGGCGCAGTCAACTCGCAATTTGCGGCGTTCACACTTCACCACTACTGAGTGGGCCTCTATAATAAGAATAATAATATTATTTATTTATATAGCGCCATAATATTCCGCAGTGCTTTACAGTTTAACAGTTTCAAAACACGAGTCATAAGTAACAACGTTAACAATACAATAATTAAAGCAAAATCAGCCGCCCCTGCTGGTGAAAGCTTACAATCTACAATGAGGTGTGGGAGATACAAAGTACAGGTGTTTATATACAATGGTGTTTTTACAATGATGGTCCAGCCATTTTAAGGAAGTGAGGGATGCATGGAGATAGTGAATGGGCTACACACACAGAATTACACATAGAATGACTTTGATTAGTGAATGTGATAGGCCACTGTGAACAAATGTGTTTTGAGGGAGCGCCTGAAACCATCCAAATTGCGGATAGTCCTAATTTCTTGGGGTAGAGCATTCCAGAGGATTGGCGCAGCGCGGGTGAAGTCTTGGAGTTGGGAGTGGGAGGTACGGATTAGTGCAGAGGTTAGTCGAAGGTCGTTTGCAGAGTGCAGCAGTCGGTTAGGCCGATAAATATAAATAAGGGAGGAGATGTAGGGGGGTGCTGCGCTGTGGAGAGCTATGTTGGTGAGAACCAGTAATTAGAATTGGATCCTATAATGAATGGGCAGCCACTGCCAGTGTAATGAGTGGCGAATAACTCTATGAAGGATATCTGCCACGTTTTGCGTGCGTTTGATGAGTCAACGCGGATGGCGAGTGCAGATGATGCACTAGTCAGCCTGACTGTCCCCCTTATCTGCCTGCTTCAAAAAACACTGCAAGCACTAAGGCATGAGGTTTTGGAAGAGGTGGAGGATGAGGAGTCACAAATTCCATCACCTTCTGGACAGTCAGCGCAACGTGGTTCCTCACAAAGGGCTGGAGGACTTTCAAAGTACCATGCTGTATCAACAATTGAACCTCCAGAGTCGCTGTCTATATTTTCATAACCATTACAAACTTTTAATGTATTTACAAAGCACATAATGTACATTTTTTGTCTATCCTTTTGTAATGCTATTGTGTTTCCATAAACTGATGTTACAGAATTATGATACAAAGTTTTTAAATTTTGAGTTTTAAATTTTGTAAATTTATATGTATTTGAAGGACTTTGTGAGGAGGATGAGGAGTCACAAATTCCATCACCTTCTGGACAGTCAGCGCAACGTGGTTCCTCACAAAGGGCTGGAGGACTTTCAAAGTACCATGCTGTATCAACAATTGAACCTCCAGAGTCGCTGTCTATATTTTCATAACCATTACAAACTTTTAATGTATTTACAAAGCACATAATGTACATTTTTTGTCTATCCTTTTGTAATGCTATTGTGTTTCCATAAACTGATGTTACAGAATTATGATACAAAGTTTTTAAATTTTGAGTTTTAAATTTTGTAAATTTATATGTATTTGAAGGACTTTGTGAGGAGGATGAGGAGTCACAAATTCCATCACCTTCTGGACAGTCAGCGCAACGTGGTTCCTCACAAAGGGCTGGAGGACTTTCAAAGTACCATGCTGTATCAACAATTGAACCTCCAGAGTCGCTGTCTATATTTTCATAACCATTACAAACTTTTAATGTATTTACAAAGCACATAATGTACATTTTTTGTCTATCCTTTTGTAATGCTATTGTGTTTCCATAAACTGATGTTACAGAATTATGATACAAAGTTTTTAAATTTTGAGTTTTAAATTTTGTAAATTTATATGTATTTGAAGGACTTTGTGAGGAGGATGAGGAGGAGTCAATGGAGGAGGAAGACATCGCTCCAGAGGGAGGTAGACAATGCTCTAGTCAGTATGTAGACCAAGGGTGGGGTGATGCACAGCAGGCGGAGATGACGCCTCTTGCAGGGGACAACGTTTCTTGGCCAGTTGGGAGTCTGCAGCACATGGTTGATTTCATGCTGCAGTGGCTGAGAAACGACCGCCGCATCGAACACATTCACACCACGTCTGATTATTGGGTGTACACCCTCCTAGACCCTCGCTACCGGGACAACTTACAAAGCCTCATCACACCGTTGAACCGGGAGCGTAAAATGCGGAAGTACCAAGACACACTGGTGCAATCCATAATGTTCTCCATTCCAGCCGAGAGCACTGCTGCTGCTACTGATTTACAAAGCAGCTCTGTGCGTCGAGGCAGTGGAGACAGCTCTGCAACAAGAGGGAGCGCAAGCAGCGCCTCTGCACAGGGCAAGAACAGTATGTTCCAAATGTGTCGAAGTTTTGTGGCAGCGCCACCAATGTCTACACCATCCGAGACGGCTCCAGTCAGCAGGAGGCAACATTTCCGTAAGATGGTGACAGACTACATGTCTTGCCCTCTCAGTGTACTCCCAGATGGCTCTTCCCCATTCAAGTTTTGTGTCTCTAAGCTGGATACATGGCCAGAGCTTAGCCAGTATGCATTGGAGGTGCTGGCTTGATCTGCTGGCAGTGTATTATCGGAGCGCGTCTTTACTGCTGCAGGTGGTGTACTAACAGACCGTTGCATGCGACTATCCTACGATAATGTAGAACGGCTTACTTTTCTGAAAATGAACTAGGCATGGATCTCGCCTGAATTTGCCTGTCGGTTTCAGATTAACTAACTGGTTGACAACGTTTTCCATGTCTCCTGTTATGTTCATCTTTCTACCACCTGAGCTATACTCCCTGGGCTACAACACTGCCAGTTGCTGCTCAGAAGTGTCGTGTCCACAGACCAATACACAAGCTATAGTGATAGTGGGGTTCAGTAACGCCTGCTGTTCCCCTGCTGTGTGTCCGGCAAAAATTACTGCTACCTACCTACACATGTTTAAAAAAACATGACATGTTAAAGTGGCTAGTGCTACACATAGATATCAGGCTACACCCTTATTCTAAGCTGTAAACAAGTGAAACGTCAAATTTAAAACCATTCAATGATTAGTGTTGGTAACAAATCTGTAACTAAATAATTGTGACATATTATGGCAGATATCCACATGTCTAACACAAATGCTAACACAAAAGCATACTTATGCTATAGGGTACTGATGGTGAACCTTCTCACTCCATAACTTTGACCAATCCAACTCACATCATGCCTCAAATGCTGCAATGTTGGAAGTGCATAATGTGGGTTGAACTTTGACAACAGCTGCAGTGCGAAGGTTATCCTTCTGTGTTCTTGGCTTTTAAATAAAAGCATACAAGTAAATATAATAATACATTGTTGATTAAGGGACATGATGTACACCTGTAATATTGTGCAAACAATGGATGTAGGACTATTCCTCTTCAACATTACTTATATTTGTGTCATTTGAAAAAATACATATTTTAGTTAAAAATTAAAAAACCCATGTTCAGTAGCTGTGAAAGGCCCGTTTGTGTACTTCTATATTGTTTGCAACCAATGTATTGTATACGGATGGAAGCGCGTCACACTAATAGATTAGATTTATTTTAAATGGAATGTAGCAGAACCAATTGGAGATAAATGAAAAGGATGAGCCACTGAGACACGCTCAGCAGAGTACAAGCAGCAGTGCTTGAACATGTAACTGGAGCGTGATCTGCACTCAAAAAAGTAAAAAAACAGACTGAAGTGAACACTGAAACACAACTGTCCACAATCTGTGAAAAGCTCCTTTCTGTACTTCTATAGTGTTTGCAACCAATGTATTGTATACGGATGGAAGCGCGTCACACTAATAGATTAGATTTATTTTAAATGGAATGTAGCAGAACCAATTGGAGATAAATGAAAAGGATGAGCCACTGAGACACGCTCAGCAGAGTACAAGCAGCAGTGCTTGAACATGTAACTGGAGCGTGATCTGCACTCAAAAAAGTAAAAAACACAGACTGAAGTGAACACTGAAACACAACTGTCCACAATCTGTGAAAAGCTCCTTTCTGTACTTCTATAGTGTTTGCAACCAATGTATTGTATACGGATGGAAGCGCGTCACACTAATAGATTAGATTTATTTTAAATGGAATGTAGCAGAACCAATTGGAGATAAATGAAAAGGATGAGCCACTGAGACACGCTCAGCAGAGTACAAGCAGCAGTGCTTGAACATGTAACTGGAGCGTGATCTGCACTCAAAAAAGTAAAAAACACAGACTGAAGTGAACACTGAAACACAACTGTCCACAATCTGTGAAAAGCTCCTTTCTGTACTTCTATAGTGTTTGCAACCAATGTATTGTATACGGATGGAAGCGCGTCACACTAATAGATTAGATTTATTTTAAATGGAATGTAGCAGTACCAATTGGAGATAAATGAAAAGGATGAGCCACTGAGACACGCTCAGCAGAGTACAAGCAGCAGTGCTTGAACATGTAACTGGAGCGTGATCTGCACTCAAAAAAGTAAAAAACACAGACTGAAGTGAACACTGAAACACAACTGTCCACAATCTGTGAAAAGCTCCTTTCTGTACTTCTATAGTGTTTGCAACCAATGTATTGTATACGGATGGAAGCACGTCACACTAATAGATTTGATTTTTTTTTCTAATATAATGGAGCTGCACCAATTCCACAAAATAAAAAAAAAAAAAAAAAAAAAAAGAGTCAGTGACACGTGCAGATGCCTACAAACAGCGGTGGATGCAGAGCAAACTGCAGCGTCACCTGCACTGTCACACACACACCTTGCACAGAGCTGTTAAAACAACACTGGCAAAATGAAGCTTTACACAGCGGTTGGTAAACTAGCCTGCCTCAAGCACAGTAGTACACAAAATCGCAATATCTAACTGTCCCTCAGAGTGAGCAGAGTAGCGTTCTGTCCCTTACTGAGTTCACAGCACAGTGACGCTAAAATGGCGGCGGCGCCTTTTATAGTGCATTCTGACATCATTTCAGCAGCCAATCACAGCCATGCCATTAGTTAAGATGACCGCAGCATTACAGGATGTGCCCACACTTCGTAGGATTCCTCATTGGCTGACTAAAATCACATTGCCTCTCAAAGAATTATGGGAACTTCCGATTCCGGTATACGATATGGAAAAAGTATCGGAATTAAGTATCGGAATTCCGATAACGCGAATATCGGCCGATACCCGATACTTGCGGTATCGGAATGCTCAACACTAGCGAGGACATACTGGTGGCCACATATGGTCCGTGAAGTCAGGGAGTATGTTCAGGCGTGTGTCTCCTGCGCCAGGAACAAGTCCCCTCGACAACGGCCAGCTGGGTTACTTTTTCCTTTGCCGGTAGCAGACAGGCCCTGGGAGATGGTCGGGATGGGCTTTGTGGTGGGCTTACCCAAGTCTTGGGGTTGCACTATCATTTGGGTGATCACCGACCACTTCTCCAAAATGGTGCACTTAGTGCCGCTACCACGGTTACCTTCTGCACGGACCTTGGCAGCATTATTTATTAGACACATCTTCCGTCTACACGGTATGCCAGACAAGATTGTCAGCGATCGAGGTCCCCAATTTGCGTCTCGGTTCTGGAGAGAGTTGTGTCACCTACTCTGCATTGAGTTGAACCTCTCCTCTGCATATCATCCCGAGACGAATGGGTTGGTAGAGAGGGCCAACCAGACCTTGGTCACCTACTTGTGACATTTTGTCTCTGCCAGGCAGGATGACTGGGCATCCTTGCTCCCGTGGGCGGAGTTCGCGCTAAACAATTCTGTGGCTGACTCCACCGGACAGAACCCATTCCTCTTAAATTACGGCCAGCATCCGCGGGTACTGGTGCCCATGCCCGTGGCTTCCGCCGACTCCAGGGTGGCAGACTGGGCTGTGGAGGCACGGGACATATGGGACCGCACCCAGGATGCCATTCAGGCTTCCAAGGAAAGGATGAGGTCTTCTGACGATGCCCATCGGCGTCCCGCTCCGACATTTGCTCCTGGCGACCTCTTGTGGCTCTCCGCTATTTGGGTCCCTTCAAGGTTCTCGAGCAGGTGAACCCTGTGGTTTACCGTTTGGCCCTTCCGCCTCGCCTTGGTATCTCCGACACCTTCCATGTGTCCCTCCTAAAATCCGTGTACATCTCACGGTTGCCTGAGTCATCTGCCGGGACATTGGGTTCGTCTTCGGACGACTACGAGGTGAAAGCCATTGTAGGGTGCAAGGTGGTATGGGGCAAAAAAAATTTTTTGGTTGATTGGAGGGGTTATGGGCCTGAGGATAGGTCCTGGGAGCCTGCCGAGCATGTTAATGCTCTGCAGCTCATCGCTGCCTTTGAGCGTAGCGAGGCCCAGAGAAGGAGGGCCCTAGGAGGGGGGGTAATGTTAGGAGTTGAGTTCCCGCTTCTGCACAAGGGGTATCTCAAGCCATTCTGGCTGCGGTATCCCATTCGTCTCCCGGCCGCAGTGGACTTTGCTCAGCTTAGACGTCGGTCCCAGTGTCTCGCCCAGTCTAATAGTGTGCAGAGGATTACTGCTGCCTCTCCAGGCTCTACTATTGTGGCCAGTACTGGTTAGCGGCGAGCAGACGTCTTTAGGACAAAGTCCTTGTTTTCCCCTTCTGAGCATGCCCAGGGTGAGATCTCTCATTGGAGATCAGGGGTCACATGCTCAGGTACTGCAGCAGCTCCTATTGGTCCGCCAGGAAGGTCCTGTGACTACTGGTGTTCTGGAACAGTTTCATTGTTCCTTGTTTCTGGCAGGTCCTGTAGCTGTTACTATAAAAGGGCCGCCATGCGCTAGTATCAATTGCATTATGTGCTTTGCGCCAGTGTGATCATGCAGCATGTGGTTAGGGCTCGGCTGAAATAAGCCCCTAGAATACCGGCACCTCCGGTGAGGAGATTTGAGTGCAAGTGGTTAGGACTTGGCTGAAATAAGCCCCTAGAATACCGGCTTGTCCAGTGAGGAAATTGCTTGATTGCGCTGCTGTCTGTGTGATCACGGACAGCTATCCGCACAGCAGTTATCTGTGTATCCCTGTGGTGTAACTGGACACAGTCTTTTTCTCAGCGGCTCTGTGATGCAACAGGGTTCGCTTTATAACGCTGGTTCAGTGCCCTAGCGTTTTACTTTGCGGCTCACTGAAGCTAAGTGAGTTGGCACCTATCGCCAAATAGCGCTGTGGCATTCCCGTTAGCGGCCTGGGGATTAACAGAGTTTGCACTTACTGCCGCAGCGCACTATGGCGTTTATTTTAGCGACTCTGCGGGATAACAGAGTTCGCTACTTTCGCCATCTTACTTGCAGCGGGCTTCGCCTGCACGATGGACCCCGGGCTGCGCACGCACCTCTCTAATATATCTATTAGGTGCGTTCTGCAGATCCTAACACAGTCATTATAAACTTTAGTGAAACACTTGGGGGATGAATGTGCTCACATCAGATCTAGACAAGTTCCTTAAGGGGTGGTAGTTTCCAAATTGGTGTCACTGGTGGGGGGTTTCCACTGTTTAGGCACATCAGGGGCTCTCCAAACGCGACATGGCATACAGCCAATTCTGCATTGAAAAAGTCAAACTGCGCTCCTTCCTTTCCGAGCTCTGCCATGCACCCAAACAGTGGTTTACCCCAACATATTGGGTATCAGCATACTCAGGACAAATTGCACAATAACTTTTGAGGTGTTGTTACCCTTGGGAAAATAAAAATTGGGGTGAAAAGATCATTTTTGCGGAAAAAATATGATTTTTTAATTTTTCGTCTCTACGTTTGTCATGTGTGCATTGCCACGAAGATCGTCGCGGTTGCACATTTTGACTTCTCACAGCTGAGCTGCTGTTTCTTTGTGTTTGGCAGCTAGGGAGTTAATTCTGTCTGTGCTCGGTGCTGGGACTGGGTGCAGTTTCTCCCGGCTGCAATTGATTATTTGTTGATTGGTTTCCTTTAAATTCCTGGTTGTCTGCTTGGGGAGTTGCCAGTGAAACCTTCATGCAGACCACAGATAGGAATGAATCTGTATAGACTTTAGTTGTGAGCTCCTTAGTTGTTCTAAGCTCAACTTGGTTAGAGTTTATTTCCCAGACCATTTATGTTCCTTTGGTGTTTGAGTGTGTATGCAAGCGAGTGTTATCCTGTCTGTCTTATATGTCTAATCTGTGTATTTAGCTAAGATCAGCCCATATCCCTTTGGTGGTAGTCAGGATCCTTCTTAGGACTGATTACAGGGTTCAGGGTCTGATAGGAGACAGGGTTAGGTTGGTGACTTGGACCTCTGAACCATTATCAGTACCTCCAAGGTGAGGGATTAGTTAGGACCCCAGTTTAGGGTCAGGTTAGATCCCGGTCCACCTCTTTCCTGTTTCAGCTCATCAAGTCCTCAAGATTAACCCTGAGTTCAGCAGATATCGTGTCAGGTAAATCTATTCTATACTTCATGCTGATGTTGCTATACTAGTTGTTGTATAGAGTGTTGTTCCTGTATTAATAGTTTACTGACATTGTATACATATCATTAGACAGCGTGACATTTTCACTGGCCCTAAAAATTATCTCTAGTTACCATGGATCCAGTAGCCCAGCTGGCTCTGCAGTTGCAGGGATTATCCATGGAGCTGACGGACATTAAGTCCAAAGTTTTGTCTCCCCTGGAGCAAACCAGAGTTGAACCTAAGGTTGCTCTCCCGGACAGGTTCACTGGTGGGCGAGACAAATTTTTCACCTTCCGGGAGGCATGTAAATTGTATTTTCGGCTTCGGCCTCGATCATCAGGGAGTGAGGGAGAGTGGAATTGTTATCTCACTTCTGCAAGGGGACCCTCAATCCTGGGCATTTTCCCTTCCTCCGGGATCCCCGGCTCTACTGTCTGTAGATCAATTTTTTACTGCCCTGGGATTGGTATATGATGACCCAGATCGGGTCTCTCTTGCTGAGACAAAATTACGTAAGATACAGCAGGGAGATCGTCCGGCAGAGGAATTTGCTTCTGAGTTTCGTAGATGGGCCACAGATACTCAGTGGAATGACCCAGCTCTTAGGAGCCAGTTTTGTCATGGGCTTTCTGATAAATTAAAAGACGTTTTGGCTCAGTATGAGTCTCCTCCTTCTCTGGAGGCTGCTATGGCCTTAGCTATCCGTACTGATAGACGGCTTCGGGAGAGGGGTGAGGTAACCCCACTCCCTGTTGTTTCTCCACCTACCACTAAAGTCCCTTATGTTGAGGTTCCCCTTGTCTGTTCGGATGAGCCTATGCAGTTGGGAGGGACATCATTTCGTAGGAGGGGATTGGCGGTACGCCGCAGGACTAGAAGATGTTTTTTCTGCGGGAAAGAGGGACATTTTGTTGGAGAATGTCCATCCCGTGCCTTGTTGAGCCAAAAGTCGCCGGAAAACTGTTAATCCCAGGTTGTGTGGTGGACGACAACCCGGGAGTATGTATTTCATCCGCCAGTTCTTCTCAGTTCCTTGTACCAGTGGAGGTGGTAGTTGGTACGTGAGTGGAGAGATTGTCTGTTCTTCTTGATAGTGGTTCCGGGGCTAATCTGGTTGACGCTCAGTTTGCTCAGGCTCAAGGTATGCATCTGAGTGTATTGGTCAAACCGATCCCTATATTCTCCATTGACGCCAGGCCTCTCGGCCAAGGTAGCTTTGTTCATGAGGTTCATAACATTGACCTTCGGGTAGGGCAATACATAGGGAACAATTATCTTGTTATGTGTTGGAGGGTCTACCTACTCCCATTGTGTTGGGACTTCCTTGGTTGGTTAAACATAACCCTGTGATTAATTGGCAGTCCAGAGAAATAAGCCAATGGGGTGAGTTTTGCAAAAGCAACTGCATGAACACAGTCATCAGTGCGGTCGTGCCTAGTACATTGCCTCCTTTTTTGGAGGATTTTGGGGATGTTTTCTCTGAGGAGGGGTGTCAGGAGTTGCCTCCTCATCGCGTGTATGACTGCTCTATTAATCTCCTTCCTGATGCTAAGTTGCCTAAAGCTAGGTTGTATAATCTTTCTGGTCCTGAGAGGCAGGCTATCAAAGATTATATTTCTGAAAGTCTGGCCAAAGGGCATATTAGACCTTCATCTTCCCAGTAGCCGCGGGGTTCTTCTTTGTGAAGAAGAAAGATGGAGGCCTACGCCCTTGCTTGGATTTTGCGAACTTAATCGGATTACTGTTCGAGATCCGTATCCACTCCCTCTTATTCCTGATCTCTTCAATCAAATTGTTGGCGCCAAATGGTTTTCTAAATTGGATCTCAGGGGGGCGTATAATCTTATTAGGATAAAAGAGGGGGATGAGTGGAAAACGGCGTTTAACACGCCGGAGGGACATTATGAGAACCTAGTCATGCCTTTTGGTCTGACTACTGCACCAGCAGTATTCCAACATTTTGTTAATGACATTTTTCGTCACCTTGTGGGGCTGTTTGTGGTTGTATATTTGGACGACATTTTAATTTACTCGCCAGATCTTGTGTCTCATCAGGAGCATGTGAGACAGGTGTTGCAGATCTTGCAAGACAATAAATTATACGCCAAACTGGAGAAGTGTGTATTTGCCGTACAGGAACTTCAGTTTTTGGGTTTTTTGGTGTCAGCCTCCGGTTTCCGTATGGACCCTGAAAAGGTGAGAGCAGTGCTTGAATGGGATCAGCCAGGGGATCTTAAGGCTCTGCAGCGTTTTTTGGGGTTTGCTAACTACTACCGGAAATTTATTTGTAATTTCTCATCTGTCGTCAAACCTCTCACTGACATGACAAGAAAAGGGACGGATTTTTCTAAATGGTCGGACAAAGCTTGCCAAGCCTTTTCCTCTTTGAAGAAATGTTTTGCTTCGGCACCCGTTCTCATCCAACCAGATGCATCTCAGCCGTTCATTGTGGAGGTGGATGCGTCTGACGTAGGGGTGGGTGCTATATTGTCCCAGGGTCCGTCCCCTGGTAAATGGCATCCGTGCGCTTTCTTTTCTAAGAAATTGTCGTCCGCCGAAAGGAATTATGATATCGGCAATAGGGAACTTTTGGCCATTAAGTTAGCTTTTGAAGAATGGCGTCACTTTTTGGAGGGGGCAGTCCACCCGGTTACCGTTATTACTGATCACAAGAACCTGTTGTATTTGGAATCCGCTAAGTGTCTGAATTCCAGACAAGCTCGATGGTCGTTGTTTTTTACCAGGTTTAATTTTGTCGTCACTTATCGCCCGGGGTCTAAGAATGTAAAGGCTGATGCCTTGTCTCGCAGTTTCCCAGGGGCCGGGAAAACGGATGACCCGAGTCCTATTCTTCAAGAGGGGGTGGTAGTGTCGGCTGTATTTTCTGAGCTTGAGGAGGAGGTGTTAGAGGCTCAGGGGGACGCCCTGCAGGACCTCCAGGGAGACTGTTTGTCCCAAATCTGTTGAGACAAAAGGTTATTGAGGCACATCATAATTCTGCTCTTGCAGGACATCCAGGGAGTAAGGCTACTTTAGATCTCCTTTCTCGCCGGTTTTGGTGGCCTAATGCTAATAAAGATGTTATAACTTTTGTCGCGTCATGTGGGGTGTGTGCTCGCTCTAAAACCCCTCATACCCGTCCGTCTGGGACCCTTTTACCCTTGAAACTTCCGGAGCTTCCATGGACTCATTTATCTATGGACTTCATTACGGACCTTCCTCCGTCGTCAGGGAATACTGTCATACTGGTGGTTGTTGACAGGTTCAGTAAGATGGCACATTTCGTTGCTCTTCCTGCACTCCCTAATGCTAAAACTCTGGCGCAGGTGTTCATTAGGGAGATCGTTAGACTTCATGGGTTGCCTTCTGATGTGGTGTCAGATAGGGGGTCTCAGTTTGTGTCCAAATTTTGGAGGGCATTTTGTTTACGTCGGGGGATGCAATTGTCATTTTCCTCGGCTTTTCATCCGCAGACCAATGGTCAGACAGAGCGTCTGAATCAGAGCTTAGAGACATATCTCCGGTGTTTTGTCTCAGAGAACCAAGAGGACTGGTCTTCTTTCTTGCCTCTGGCAGAGTTCGCTCTTAACAACAGGCGGAGCGAGTCCACTGGTAAGTCCCCGTTTTTTGGGGCATATGGTTTTCATCCTCAGTTTTGTACTTTCAATGGGGGGGGCCCTTCTGGGGTTCCTGAGGAGGAGCGTTTCTCGTCGTCACTTGCTTCTGTGTGGAGAGGTGTATTGAATAATCTGAGTGCGATGGGGAACCGTTACAAACGTATGGCTGATAGGAGGAGAGTTTCTGGTCCAGATCTGAATGTGAACGATCTGGTATGGTTGTCTACCAGGAATATAAAACTTAAAGTGCCCTCCTGGAAACTGGGTCCCAGATTCATCGGGCCGTACAGGATCAGTTCCATAATTAATCCTGTGGCATTTCGTCTGGACCTCCCTCCTACGTTTAAAATTCATAATGTGTTCCACAAGTCATTACTTAAAAGGTATGTGGCACCAGTCATACCGTCACCTCTACCTCCTCCTCCTGTGTTGGTCAATGGTAACTTGGAATTTCAAGTATCAAAGATCATTGACTCACGTCTGAATCGCCGGTCCCTTCAGTACTTGGTGCATTGGAAGGGGTATGGTCCAGAGGAGAGGACGTGGGTCCCTGCGTCTGATGTTAACGCAGATCGTTTGGTTCGGACCTTCCACAGAACTCACCCGGGCAGGCCTGGCCCTGAGGGTCCGGAGGCCCCTCGTAGAAGGGGGGGTACTGTCATGTGTGCATTGCCACGAAGATCGTCGCGGTTGCACATTTTGACTTCTCACAGCTGAGCTGCTGTTTCTTTGTGTTTGGCAGCTAGGGAGTTAATTCTGTCTGTGCTCGGTGCTGGGACTGGGTGCAGTTTCTCCCGGCTGCAATTGATTATTTGTTGATTGGTTTCCTTTAAATTCCTGGTTGTCTGCTTTGGGAGTTGCCAGTGAAACCTTCATGCAGACCACAGATAGGAATGAATCTGTATAGACTTTAGTTGTGAGCTCCTTAGTTGTTCTAAGCTCAACTTGGTTAGAGTTTATTTCCCAGACCATTTATGTTCCTTTGGTGTTTGAGTGTGTATGCAAGCGAGTGTTATCCTGTCTGTCTTATATGTCTAATCTGTGTATTTAGCTAAGATCAGCCCATATCCCTTTGGTGGTAGTCAGGATCCTTCTTAGGACTGATTACAGGGTTCAGGGTCTGATAGGAGACAGGGTTAGGTTGGTGACTTGGACCTCTGAACCATTATCAGTACCTCCAAGGTGAGGGATTAGTTAGGACCCCAGTTTAGGGTCAGGTTAGATCCCGGTCCACCTCTTTCCTGTTTCAGCTCATCAAGTCCTCAAGATTAACCCTGAGTTCAGCAGATATCGTGTCAGGTAAATCTATTCTATACTTCATGCTGATGTTGCTATACTAGTTGTTGTATAGAGTGTTGTTCCTGTATTAATAGTTTACTGACATTGTATACATATCATTAGACAGCGTGACAACGTTATAAACTTGTGTGAATCACTTGGGGTTCAAGGTGCTCACCACAGATCTAGATAAGTTCCTTAGGGGATCTAGTTTCTAAATGGGGTCACTTGTGGGGGATTTCCACTGTTTAGGCACATCAGGTGCTATCCAAATGCGATATGGCGTCCAATCTCGATTACAGCCAATTTTGGTTTGAAAAAGTCAAATGGCGCTCCTTCCCTTCTGAGCTCTGCCGTGTGCCCAAAAAGTGCTTCCCCCCACAAATGGGGTATCTACGTACTCAGAACAAATTGGACAACAACTTTTATGGTCCAATTTCTCATGTTACCCTTCGTAAAATAAAATATTAGTGACTTAAATATCATTTTTGTAGGAAAAAAATAGAAATTTTTATTTTCATGCCCGGGCATTATAAAATTGTGTGAAGCACTTGGGGGTTCAGAGTGCTCACCACAGATCTAGATAAGTTCCTTAGGGGGTCTAGTTTCCAAAATGGAATCACTTGTGGAGGGTTTCCACTGTTTAGGCACATCAGGGCCCCTGCAAACTGAACATGACACCCATCAAAGTCTGCATTCCAAAACATCATTACTTCTTTTCCGAGCCCTGAAGTGCGCCCAAACAATATTTCTCCCCCACATATGGGGTATCAGCGTACTCAGGACAAATTATACAACTTTTGGGGTCCAATTTCCTTGGAAAAAATTAAAAATTGGGGACTAAAAAATCATGTTTGTGGAATTTTGTTTTTCACACCCAGGCATTATAAACTTTAGTGAAACACTTGGGTGTTCAAAGTGCTCACAACAGATCTAGATAAGTTCCTTAGAGGGTCTAGTTTTGAAAATGGTGTCACTTGAGGGGGGTTTCAACTGTTTAGGCACATCAGGGGCTCTCCAAACGCGACATGGCGTACAATCTCATTTCCAGTCAATTTTGGTTTGAAAAAATCAAACAGCGCTCCTTCCCTTCCGAGCCCTGCCGTGCACCCAGACAGTGGTTTTCCCCACATATGGGGTATCGGCATACTCAGGAGAAATTGGACAACAACTTTTTCTGTCCATTTTCTCCTTTTACCCTTGATAAAATAAAAAGATTGTTTGTAAAATATCATTTTTGTTATTAAAAAGTTAAATGTTAATTTTTTTCCTTCCAAGTTGCTTCAGCTCCTGAGAAGCACCTGAAGGGTTAATTATCATCCTGAATGTGGTTTTGAGTACCTTGAGGGGTGCAGTTTTTAGAATGGTGTCACTATTGGGTATTTTCTGCCATATAGACCCCTTAAAGTGTCTTCAAATGAGAGGTGGTCCCTAAAAAAAATGGTTTTGAACAATTTGTTGTAAAAATGAGAAATAGCTGGTCAACTTTTAACCCTTATAACTTCGTAACAAAAAAAATTTGGTTTCAAAATTGTGCTGATGTAAAGTAGACATGTGGGAAATGTTATTTAAATACTAATTTGTGTGACATATTTCTCTGTTTTAAGGGAATAAAAATTCATAGTTTGAAAATAGCAAAATTTCAAAATTTTTGCCATATTTACATTTTTTTCAGAAATAACCGCAAGTTATATCGAATAAATTTTACCACTATCATGAAGTAAAATATGTCACGAGAAAACAATCTCAGAATTGCTAAGATCTGTTGAAGTGTTCCAGAGTTATAACCTCATAAAGAGAAAGTGGTCAGAATTGTAAAAATTGGCACGGCCATTAACGTGCAAACCACCCTTGGGATTTAAGGGGTTAAAAATATAAGAAAAACAATTGGATTATTTCATTAAATATATAGGATTAAAACCAATGTTCATTTCGGACCACCTTTTTAAATATTGATTTCCAAAGTAAAAGGTATGAAAAGAAACATTATAACTTTATTAGGCTGACACATTATCGTATGGAGCCACTAAGTGCGGAAGGATGTAGAACATTAAAATTATCCATCCACAAAAGTAATGGCAGAGCTAGTTAAAAGAATTTATGTGAATTGGGTTTGCATGGACTATTAATTGACAGAAAGCTGAAATCTAAATGCATACTCTTCAGTATGTTGTAAAACACATCACAGTACTAGTATGTATTAGTAAAGAAGTGTTTTCTTATGTCATGGATTGCATGTCATCATTTAACTGTTTTCTTAAAGAACCTGGAATTCATAGGTGGCTCAGTAATGTTTCTTTGCCAGAATGCATTGTCCCAACTGGGAAGATTGTAGGAATGATTACTATGCTGGGCTGACTTCCAAGCATTTGGTGGGCGCGCTGGTTACTGGGCTTTGATGTGCAGTGAATCTCCGCCCATAATCCAGTCACTCATGAGGGGTGCATGCGACTGGGTCAATCCCGGGTGATGCAAGGCATTCTGGTACTTGATGTGACATCAGTGAATGTCAGTGGATGTCAACGGTGGCTGCAGCTGGGGTCACGTCATGACGAGTGAGCGGTCAGCAATAGTGCCACTCACAAGCACTGAGGACAACAAGAAGTATTTACAAAAATACTTATATACAAGGTTTAAATTGGTGAGTGCATTATAGAATGTAGTGGACAAACTTATTAATGCTATTAGCACTGATTTTTAGTGACTCGCATCTTTCAAAGCTATGTTAAGCCAAGTTGAATTTAAACAGCCTTCACTTCAGCCAATCAAACATCATTGCTACAAATATGGATGTAAGAACTCTATCACCACACTTCACTGAATATCATCACTAATGTTCTTGTGACTGTATTAACCCCTTCAAGACCCAGCCTATTTTGACCTCAAAGACCTTGCCATTTTTTGCAATTCTGACCAGTGTCCCTTTATGAGGTAATAACTCAGGAACGCTTCAACGGATCCTAGCGATTCTGAGATTGTTTTTTCGTGACATATTGGGCTTCATGTTAGTGGTAAATTTAGGTCGATAATTTTTGCGTTTATTTGTGAAAAAAATGGAAATTTGGCGAAAATTCTGAAAATTTTGTAATTTTCAAATTTTTAATTTTTATTCTGTTAAACCAGAGAGTTATGTGGCACAAAATAGTTAATAAATAACATTTCCCACATGTCTACTTTACATCAGCACAATTTTGGGAACAACATTTTTTTTTGTTAGGAAGTTATAAGGGTTAAAAGTTGACCAGCGATTTCTCATTTTTACAGCAAAATTTACAAAACCATTTTTTTTAGGGACCACCTCACATTTGAAGTCACTTTGAGGGGTCTATATGGCAGAAAATACCCAAAAGTGACACCTTTATAAAAACTGCACCCCTCAAGCTACTCAAAACTACATTCAAGAAGATTATTAACCCTTCAGGTGCGACACAGGAACTAAAGCAACGTGGAAGGAAAAAATGGACATTTTAATTTTTCCAACAAAAATTTTCTTTTAGCATCAATTTTTTCATTTTTACATGGGCATCAGGATAAAATGGATCCTAAAATTTGTTGGGCAATTTCTCCTGAGTACACAGATACCTCATATGTGGTCATAAACCACTGTATGGGCGCACGGCAGGGCTCAGAAGGGAAGGAGCGCCATTTGACTTTTTGAATGGAAAATATGCTGGAATATTTAGCGGTTGCCATGTCGCATTTGGAGAGTTCCTGTGTGCCTAAACATTGGAGTTCCCCCACAAATGACCCCATTTTGGAAACTAGACCCCCTAAGGAACTTATCTAGATGCATAGTGATCACTTTGAACCCCCAGGTGCTTCACAAATTGATCTGTAAAAAAAAGAAAGTACTTTTTTTTCACAAAAATTTTCTTTTAGTCTCAGTTTTTTCATTTTCACATGGGCAACAGTATAAATTGGATCCTAAAATTTGTTGGGCAATTTCTCCTGAGTACACAGATACCTCATATGTGGTCATAAACCACTGTTTGGGCGTACGGCAGGGCTCAGAAGGGAAGGAGCGCCATTTGACTTTTTGAATGGAAAATATGCTGGAAAATTTAGCGGTTGCCATGTCGCATTTGGAGAGTCTCTGTGTGCCTAAACATTGGAGCTCCCCCACAAGTGACCCCATTTTGGAAACTAGACCCCCTAAGGAACTTATCTAGATGCATAGTGAGCACTTTGAACTCCCAGGTGCTTCACAAATTGATCCGTAAATAAAAGAAAGTACTTTTTTTTCACAAAAATTTTCTTTTAGCCTCAGTTTTTTTCATTTTCACATGGGCAACAGTATAAATTGGATCCTAAAATTTGTTGGGCAATTTCTCCTGAGTACACAGATACCTCATATGTGGTCATAAACCACTGTTTGGGCGCACGGCAGGGCTCAGAAGGGAAGGAGCGCCATTTGACTTTTTGAATGGAAAATATGCTGGAATATTTAGCGGTTGCTATGTCGCATTTGGAGAGTCCCTGTGTGCCTAAACATTGGAGCACCCCCACAAGTGACCCCATTTTGGAAACTAGACCCCCTAAGGAACTTATCTAGATGCATAGTGAGCACTTTGAACCCCCAGGTGCTTCACAAATTGATCCGTAAATAAAAGAAAGTACTTTTTTTTCACAAAAATTTTCTTTTAGCCTCAGTTTTTTTCATTTTCACATGGGCAACAGTATAAATTGGATCCTAAAATTTGTTGGGCAATTTCTCCTGAGTACACAGATACCTCATATGTGGTCATAAACCACTGTTTGGGCGCACGGCAGGGCTCAGAAGGGAAGGAGCGCCATTTGACTTTTTGAATAGAAAATATGCTGGAATATTTAGCGGTTGCCATGTCGCATTTGGAGAGTCCCTCTGTGCCTAAACATTGGAGCTCCCCCACAAGTGACCCCATTTTGGAAACTAGACCCCCTAAGGAACTTATCTAGATGCATAGTGATCACTTTGAACCCCCAGGTGCTTCACAAATTGATCTGTAAAAAAAAGAAAGTACTTTTTTTTCACAAAAATTTTCTTTTAGTCTCAGTTTTTTCATTTTCACATGGGCAACAGTATAAATTGGATCCTAAAATTTGTTGGGCAATTTCTCCTGAGTACACAGATACCTCATATGTGGTCATAAACCACTGTTTGGGCGCACGGCAGGGCTCAGAAGGGAAGGAGCGCCATTTGACTTTTTGAATGGAAAATATGCTGGAATATTTAGCGGTTGCTATGTCGCATTTGGAGAGTCCCTGTGTGCCTAAACATTGGAGCACCCCCACAAGTGACCCCATTTTGGAAACTAGACCCCCTAAGGAACTTATCTAGATGCATAGTGAGCACTTTGAACCCCCAGGTGCTTCACAAATTGATCCGTAAATAAAAGAAAGTACTTTTTTTTCACAAAAATTTTCTTTTAGCCTCAGTTTTTTTCATTTTCACATGGGCAACAGTATAAATTGGATCCTAAAATTTGTTGGGCAATTTCTCCTGAGTACACAGATACCTCATATGTGGTCATAAACCACTGTTTGGGCGCACGGCAGGGCTCAGAAGGGAAGGAGCGCCATTTGACTTTTTGAATAGAAAATATGCTGGAATATTTAGCGGTTGCCATGTCGCATTTGGAGAGTCCCTCTGTGCCTAAACATTGGAGCTCCCCCACAAGTGACCCCATTTTGGAAACTAGACCCCCTAAGGAACTTATCTAGATGCATAGTGATCACTTTGAACCCCCAGGTGCTTCACAAATTGATCTGTAAAAAAAAGAAAGTACTTTTTTTTCACAAAAATTTTCTTTTAGTCTCAGTTTTTTCATTTTCACATGGGCAACAGTATAAATTGGATCCTAAAATTTGTTGGGCAATTTCTCCTGAGTACACAGATACCTCATATGTGGTCATAAACCACTGTTTGGGCGCACGGCAGGGCTCAGAAGGGAAGGAGCGCCATTTGACTTTTTGAATGGAAAATATGCTGGAAAATTTAGCGGTTGCCATGTCGCATTTGGAGAGTCTCTGTGTGCCTAAACATTGGAGCTCCCCCACAAGTGACCCCATTTTGGAAACTAGACCCCCTAAGGAACTTATCTAGATGCATAGTGAGCACTTTGAACTCCCAGGTGCTTCACAAATTGATCCGTAAATAAAAGAAAGTACTTTTTTTTCACAAAAATTTTCTTTTAGCCTCAGTTTTTTTCATTTTCACATGGGCAACAGTATAAATTGGATCCTAAAATTTGTTGGGCAATTTCTCCTGAGTACACAGATACCTCATATGTGGTCATAAACCACTGTTTGGGCGCACGGCAGGGCTCAGAAGGGAAGGAGCGCCATTTGACTTTTTGAATGGAAAATATGCTGGAATATTTAGCGGTTGCTATGTCGCATTTGGAGAGTCCCTGTGTGCCTAAACATTGGAGCACCCCCACAAGTGACCCCATTTTGGAAACTAGACCCCCTAAGGAACTTATCTAGATGCATAGTGAGCACTTTGAACCCCCAGGTGCTTCACAAATTGATCCGTAAATAAAAGAAAGTACTTTTTTTTCACAAAAATTTTCTTTTAGCCTCAGTTTTTTTCATTTTCACATGGGCAACAGTATAAATTGGATCATAAAATTTGTTGGGCAATTTCTCCTGAGTACACAGATACCTCATATGTGGTCATAAACCACTGTTTGGGCGCACGGCAGGGCTCAGAAGGGAAGGAGCGCCATTTGACTTTTTGAATAGAAAATATGCTGGAATATTTAGCGGTTGCCATGTCGCATTTGGAGAGTCCCTCTGTGCCTAAACATTGGAGCTCCCCCACAAGTGACCCCATTTTGGAAACTAGACCCCCTAAGGAACTTATCTAGATGCATAGTGAGCACTTTGAACTCCCAGGTGCTTCACAGAAGTTTATAACGCAGAGCCGCGAAAATAAAAAATCATTTTTTTTTCTCAAAAAATGATTTTTTAGCCCACTGTTTTTTATTTTCACAATGGTTACAGGAGAAATTGGACCCCAAAAGTTGTTGTCCAGTTTCTCCTGAGTACGCTAGTACCCCATATGTGGGGGGGAACCACTGTTTGGGCACACGTCAGGGCTCGGAAGGGATGTAGTGACGCTTTGAAATGCCGACTTGATGGAATGGTTTGCGGGCATCTTGTTACGTTTGCAGAGCCCCTGATGTGCCTAAACAGTAGAAACTCCCCACAAGTGACCCCATTTTGGAAACTAGACCCAGCAAAAAACTTATCTAGATGTGTGGTGAGCACTTTGAACCCCCAAGGGATACACAGAAGTTTATAACGCCCGGGCATGAAAATAAAAAAAATCATATTTTTTCCACAATCAGGATCTTTTAGTTCCCAATTTTTTTATTTTCCCAAGGGTAACATGAGAAATTAGACCCAAAAGTTGTTTGTCCAATTTGTCCTGAGTATGCTGATATCCCATATGTGGGAGAAAACTACTGTATGGGCACACGTCGGGGCTCGGATGGGAAGTAGCGACGTTTTGAAATGCCCACTTGATGGAATGGTCTTCGGGCGTCATGTTACGTTTGCAGAGTCCCTGATGTGCCTAAACAGTAGAAACTCCCCACAAGTGACCCCATTTTGGAAACTAGATCCCCCAAGGAACTCCTATAGATGTGTGATAAGCACTTTGAATCTCCAAGTCCTTCACAGAAGTTTATAACGCAGAGCCGTGAAAATATAAAATCATTTTTTTTCCACAAAAAATATTTTTAGTCCCCAATTTTTTTTTCAATGTTAACAGGAGAAATTAGAACCCCCAAAGTTGTTGTGCAATTTTTCCCGAGTACGCTGATACCCCATATGTGGGGATAAACCACTGTTTGGGCATACGTCGGGGCTTGGAATAAAGGGAGCACTGTTTGACTTTTTGAACACAAAATTTGCAGGAATCAATGGTGGCTCCATGTCGCGTATGGAGACCCCCTGATGTGCCTAAATAGTGGAAACCCCTCAATTCTAACTCCAACCCTAACCCCAACACACCCCTAACCCCAACCCTAACCCCTACACACACCTAACCCTAATACAAACCCTAATCATAACCCTAACCCCAACACACCCCTAACCCTAATCCCAACTCTAACCATAAACCTAACTACAAGTCTAACCCTAATTCCAACCCTAACCCTAATTCCAACCCTAACCCTAATTCCAACCCTAACCCAAATTCCAACCCTAACCCTAATTCTAACCTTAACCCTAATGCTAACCCTAACCCTAGTTCTAACCCTAAGGCTGGGTTCATATTGCGTTTTACCAGCCCGTTCAACACGTAGCGGTGACCGGCTGGTAACGGTATAGCATAACGTGATCGCGTTATGCTATACCCGCTAGCGCAGATGAATCAGCAGATAATCAGCCGCGGATCCGCAGCAAAATCCGCCACGGATCAGCAGCGAATCAGCAGCGAAATCAGCCGCGGATCAGCAGCGAAATCAGCCGCGGATCAGCAGCGAAATCAGCCGCGGATCAGTAGCGAAATCAGCCGCGGATCAGCAGCGAAATCCGCTGCGGATCCGCAGCGAATCAGCAGCAAAATCAGTCGCGGATCAGCAGCGAAATCCGCCGTGGATCAGCAGCAAAATCAGCCGCGGATCCGCAGCGAATCAGCAGCGAAATGCGCCGCGGATCAGCAGCGAAATCAGCCGCGGATCAGCAGCGAAATCAGCTGCGGATCAGCAGCGAAATCAGCGCGGATCAGCAGCGAAATCCGCTGCGGATCTGCAGCGGATCAGCAGCGAAATCAGCCGCAGATCAGCAGCGAAATCCGCTGCGGATTCGCAGCGAAACAGCAGCAAAATCAGTCGGGGATCAGCAGCGAAATCAGCCGGGATCAGCAGCGAAATCAGCCGCGGATCAGCAGCGAAATCAGCCGCGGATCAGCAGCGAAATCCGCTGCGGATCTGCAGCGGATCAGCAGCGAAATCAGCCGCGGATCAGCAGCGAAATCCGCTGCGGATTCGCAGCGAATCAGCAGCAAAATCAGTCGGGGATCAGCAGCGAAATCCGCTGCGAATCAGCAGCGAAATCCACCGCGGATCAGCAGCGAAATCAGCAGCGGATCAGCAGCGAAATCAGCCGCGGATCAGCAGCGAAATCAGCCGCGGATCAGCAGCGAAATCAGCCGCGGATCAGCAGCGAAATCAGCCGCGGATCAGTAGCGAAATCAGCCGCGGATCAGCAGCGAAATCAGCCGCGGATCCGCAGCGAATCAGCAGCAAAATCAGCCGCGGATCAGCAGCGAAATCCGCTGCGAATCCGCAGCGAATCAGCAGCAAAATCAGTCGTGGATCAGCAGCGAAATCCGCCGCGGATCCGCAGCGAAATCCGCAGCGGGTCAGCAGCGAAATCCGCAGCGGATCAGCAGCGAAATCCGCCGCGAATCAGCAACGAAATCAGCCGCGGATCCGCCACGGATCAGCAGCGAAATCCGCCGCGGATCAGCAGCAAAATCCGCTGTGGATTCGCAGCGAAATCAGTCGCGGATCCGCAGCGAAATCAGTCGCGGATCGCAGCGAAATCAGTTGCGGATCCGCAGCGAAATCCGCGCGGATCAGCAGCGAAATCGCGTGGATCCGCAGCGAAATCCGCTGCGGATCAGCAGCGAAATCAGCCGCTGATCAGCAGCGAAATCAGCCGCGGATCAGCAGCGAAATCCGCCGCGGATCAGCAGCGAAATCCGCCACGGATCTGCAGTGAAATCCGCCGCGGATCCGCAGCGAAATCCGCCACACGTTGCGGATTTTACTGCGGATCCGCGGCGTATTTTGCTGCGGATCCGCGGCGGATTTCGCTGCTGATCTGCGGCGGATATCGCTGCGCATCCGCGGCTGATTTCGCTGCTGATCCGCCGCGATCAGCAGCGAAATCCGCCGTGGATCAGCAGCAAAATACGCCGCGGATCCGCAGGAAAATCCGCAACGTGTGCACAGGGCCTAATTGGAAAAGAAAAAAAAAAAAAATCTTTATTTTTTTTATTTGTCCCTACCTATGATAAAGGGGGGGTTCATTTACTTTTTTTTATTTTGATCACTGTGACAGTTTATCACAGTGATCAAAATAAATTTTTGGACACTGGGGGGCGCACTGCGCATGCGCCGGCCGGCGGGCGCACTGCGCATGCGCCCGCCATTTTCCAAGATGGCGGCGCCCATGAAAAGGCCCGGGCGGACGCCGGGACCGATCCAGGGACATCGGTGGATCGGGAGAGGTGAGTAGGGTGGTCGGAAGGTTAGGGGGGGATCGGAAGGTGGGGGCACCGGAGCAAAGGAGGAGGGGAGCTGTTAGTGACGGCGGTGACCGATGCTGCCATCTTTCGGTGGCGGCGGCCAATCGCCGCCGTGACTCGGTGTGGGGGGGTCAGGTCTCGGTGTCCAGCCATGGCAGATGCTATTGCAGCATCGGCCATGGCTGGATTGTAATATTTCACCAATTAAATTGGTGAAATATTACAGATTGCTCTGATTGGCTGTTTCACTTTTAACAGCCAATCAGAGCGATCGTGGCCACGGGGGGGTTAAGCCAACCCCCCTGTGGTGAAGCACAAAGGGTCCTGTAACTGCGGGTCGGGTGACCTTTGAGTGACCCCGGTCTCCCGGCCCGCAGGAACGCGATCCTTTCATGACGCAGGGTATGCGTCATAGGTCGGATTGGCACCGACTTTCATGACGCATACGCTGTGTCAAAGGTCGGGAAGGGGTTAAAGGTATTTTCTGATTTATATAAGACCTATCCTGCAGACAGGTCATTATGGTATCATAAATCATGGTCCAAACACTCATTGGAACACACTGTGCTATTTAATGAAGTTCCTGGCACCACAAAATCCAAACATATGAGGCTAAATCTACTATCAAGTGAGTAAACTTAGGCAGATACTGCAAGAAAGGGGAGTCAAAACAAGATATATTCCATTGTCATAGAAGGTTTCTCTATCGTTGACTGATTGCTGATTATTAAGTTGCTGGCAAAACACAAGGGGGTCTATCTTCTTAAAGGATTTTAAAGCAGACACAAATAATTAAAGCATGGTATAGACTCTCAGAAATAAAGGTGGCCCATGACTAGTGTTGAGCATTCCGATACCGCAAATATCGGGTATCGGCTGATATTCGCTGTATCGGGATTCCGATTCTGAGTTCCGATATTTTTTGCATATCGGATACCGGAATCGAAATTTTCTTTTAAAGTATATTGGGAGTTCCTGTGTCACAGAAGGAAGTACGTGACACAGGAACTTCCCGAAAGTGTCACTGCCAGTGTCGGTCGGGTCTGTCAGGAGTTAGGACTCAGCACTTACCTGGCAGAAGAACCCCGGTGGTCACATCATGGATGGCCGCCATTACCCTATCCCTGGCGGTCATGTGCAGCTTCTCGCGATAACTGCACGTGACTGCCGGGTACTGGGTAATCTCGGCCAGCTGTACTCTCGTGGCAGCTGGCCGTAAAGCAGTCCGGATGACGTCACAGCCGGGAATCTCGTCAGGTAAGCAGGTCTGCTGTGTCTGGATGTCAGGCTGAGCCTGGCATCCAGATGTAGGAGTGCTGGACTCGTCGTGGGACACTCGTTATCTTGGACTACATCGGACAGGGAGTATTTGTGTTAATTTGTTAATTTTTGTTTTTTTACAGGAGATCGATGGCATCACAGGATGAGAGTACAATAAAAATAATGAAAACTGTGTTGTGCATTAATTCATTAAAAGACTTTATTCTGGCTGTGTCTTTTTTTAAAAATTTACAAACTTTATGATTAATAATGGATAGGTGTCTTATTGACGCCTCTCCATTATTAACCGAGCTTATTGTCACCATTCAATCAAAGGTGACATTAACCCTTATTACCCCACTTGCCACCGCTACATAGCAAGTGGGAAGAGCCGGGTAAAGTGCCACAATTGGCACATATTTGGATGCACCAATAGTGGGGCTGCTGCAGCCTGGGATTTTTAGGCTGTTGAGGGCCAAAATCCATGGGCCTTGACAGTCATTTAATACCACACACAAGAAAAAAGGGTAGCACACTGCAGCGCTATAGCTTGCAAACACGAAATATGAAAAATGAATTACATCACTGCCTTAGAAATCTGAAAAATTGAGAAGTCTTAGCGCATAAGATGGCCAAATTATGTGAGCCTGATAGCCACGTCAAGGCTCTTCTCGTATATCAGGTCCTAACTAATGCCAATCCTCGCTTAGAAAAGTCTGTCTGCATGGGAACATATGAATCCTCTCTTAAGACTAAAATCTACATCTCTGTGGAGGGGTAATAAACCTGGTGTAATTAAAAAGCCTGTGACCAACAGGTGGAGTGCTCAGGTAGAAGGTAAATGAATACATATCAAAAAACTGACCGGCACATCCAAACATAGATCCAGTGTGAACAGGTGCTAAACCCAGAGTCACCAACTCACACACATACAAGAAAAAAGGGTAGCACACTGCAGCGCTATAGCTTGCAAACACGAAATATGAAAAATGAATTGCATCACTGCCTTAGAAATATGAAAAATTGAGAAGTCTTAGCGCATAAGATGGCCAAATTATGTGAGCCTGATAGCCACGTCAAGGCTCTTCTCGTATATCAGGTCCTAACTAATGCCAATCCTCGCTTAGAAAAGTCTGTCTGCATGGGAACATATGAATCCTCTCTTAAGACTAAAATCTACATCTCTGTGGAGGGGTAATGAACCTGGTGTAATTAAAAAGCCTGTGACCAACAGGTGGAGTGCTCAGGTAGAAGGTAAATGAATACATATCAAAAAACTGACCGGCACATCCAAACATAGATCCAGTGTGAACCCTTTTTTCTTGTATGTGCGTGAGTTGGTGACTCTGGTTTAGCACCTGTTCACACTGGATCTATGTTTGGATGTGCCGGTCAGTTTTTTGATATGTATTCATTTACCTTCTACTTGAGCACTCCACCTGTTGGTCACAGGCTTTTTAATTACACCAGGTTCATTACCCTCCACAGAGATGTAGATTTTAGTCTTAAGAGAGGATTCATATGTTCCCATGCAGACAGACTTTTCTAAGCGAGGATTGGCATTAGTTAGGACCTGATATACGAGAAGAGCCTTGACGTGGCTATCAGGCTCACATAATTTGGCCATCTTGTGCGCTAAGACTTCTCAATTTTTCATATTTCTAAGGCAGTGATGCAATTCATTTTTCATATTTCGTGTTTGCAAGCTATAGCGCTGCAGTGTGCTACCCTTTTGTCTTGTATGTGCGTGAGTTGGTGACTCTGGGTTTAGCACCTGTTCACACTGGATCTATGTTTGGATGTGCCGGTCAGTTTTTTGATATGTATTCATTTACCTTCTACCTGAGCACTCCACCTGTTGGTCACAGGCTTTTTAATTACACCAGGTTCATTACCCCTCCACAGAGATGTAGATTTTAGTCTTAAGAGAGGATTCATATGTTCCCATGCAGACAGACTTTTCTAAGCGAGGATTGGCATTAGTTAGGACCTGATATACGAGAAGAGCCTTGACGTGGCTATCAGGCTCACATAATTTGGCTATCTTATGCGCTAAGACTTCTCAATTTTTCATATTTCTAAGGCAGTGATGCAATTCATTTTTCATATTTCGTGTTTGCAAGCTATAGCGCTGCAGTGTGCTACCCTTTTTTCTTGTATGTGCGTGAGTTGGTGACTCTGGGTTTAGCACCTGTTCACACTGGATCTATGTTTGGATGTGCCGGTCAGTTTTTTGATATGTATTCATTTACCTTCTACCTGAGCACTCCACCTGTTGGTCACAGGCTTTTTAATTACACCAGGTTCATTACCCCTCCACAGAGATGTAGATTTTAGTCTTAAGAGAGGATTCATATGTTCCCATGCAGACAGACTTTTCTAAGCAGGATTGGCATTAGTTAGGACCTGATATACGAGAAGAGCCTTGACGTGGCTATCAGGCTCACATAATTTGGCCATCTTATGCGCTAAGACTTCTCAATTTTTCATATTTCTAAGGCAGTGATGCAATTCATTTTTCATATTTCGTGTTTGCAAGCTATAGCGCTGCAGTGTGCTACCCTTTTTCTTGTATGTGCGTGAGTTGGTGACTCTGGGTTTAGCACCTGTTCACACTGGATCTATGTTTGGATGTGCCGGTCAGTTTTTTGATATGTAGTCATTTAATACCAGGCCGCAGCAGTCTGCTTTTTACTTGGCTGGTTAACAAAAATAGGGGGACCCCCACGCCATTTTTTTTTCAAGGGGATCCCCTATTTTTGTTAACCAGCCAAGCTAAGCAGACTGCTGTGGCCTGGTATTATCAGGCTTGCAAGATTCATGGATATTGGATACTTTCCAGCCTGAAATACCAGGCCTCAGTAGTCTGTTTCATCTGGCTGGTAAACAAAAATAGGGGGACCCAACGCCATTTTTTTTTCGAGGGGATCCCCTATTATTGTTAACCAACCAAGATAAGCAGACTGCTGTGGCCTGGTATTATCAGGCTTGCAAGGTTCATGGATCTTGGATCCTTAACAGCCTTAAATACCAGGCATCAGTAGTCTGCTTCATCTGGCTGGTTAACAAAAATAGGGGGACCCCACACCATTTCTTTTCGAGTGGATCCCCTATTTTGTTAATCAGTTCACTTCAGGTCAGCCGGGATACCCTCTGATGTCACTGATGCTGTGCGATGTCCCCGACTGACCAGAAGTGAAAGTGGGAAGCAATCAATTAAGCTTCCCACACTAATCACTTCCTCTCCTGTCAGCCGGGAAAGGAGCTCATTCATTCGGGGGTTTACTGCGAGGATGGCAGCATTAGGTGCGGTCCCTGCAGTAAACATTAACCCTTTCAGAAGGATTTCATAGACGAACCTGACTGAACACCAGATAGGTAAGAATAATGTTGCTTTATTATTTTTTTTTTATTACAGGTGAACAAGGGCTTCGAATGGATTTACCTGGAAAATAAAATATGGTCAAAAACTGTTTCATTATTTCATTAAAATGATTTTTAATTAAAGTGTGTGTGTTTTATTTTTATTTCATGCAATAGGATTAACAATTGATAGTTGTCTAATTGACAGCTCTCAATTATTAACCTGGCTTAAAGTCTCCTTTCAATAGCAAGGTGGCTTTAACCCATTATTAATCCATTCGCCATCGCTACAGGGCAATGGGAATAGACGAGCTAAGTGCTAGAAGGAGCGAATCTAATTATAGATTTGCCTTTTCTGGGGTGGCTGGGGGCAGATGTTAGTAGCCAGGGGGGGCACAAAATAAATGCACCCTCCCTCGGCTATTATTATGTTCCCCCACTCGCTGGCTTTGTCTGTCTGGTTTAGAAAATACAGTGGGAACCCACACATTTTTTTTTCAACGAATTTACACCTTTAATTAACCCCTACATGTGTGAAATTTTGCACGCATACTCTCATATAATTGTTAGTGAAAAAAATATATCAAACTACATGAAATGACATGGTTAACTGTATGGTGGTTCTGTAATTTCACAAAAGTTGGCAATTGAATCAGCGGCTATTTTACTATGTAGAAGAGTATGAACTATAAATATATGTATATATATATATATGTCTCAATGACATGTATATAAATATATATATATATATATATGTATTCTATTTGTGTATATCTAGTGTTTACAAGGACAGAAATGGTTTATTTTAATTATGATATTCTGTCCCATTGACTTGCATTGGTTTCCGGTATCGGAATCGGCGATACCCGATACTTTTTGGGTATCTGTCCGATCCAATCCGATCCAATACTTCTTGATATCGGGAAGTATCGCTCAACACTACCCATGACCAAACAAGCCAGAAGTGCTTGTTTGATCGTGGGCCACCTTGTCTGCTATATTGTTGTGTGGTGGACCATCATACTATATAGGGGGCTATGAGGTGAACCATCATAATATATGGGAGTCTATTGGGGTACCATCATGCTATTTAGGAGCTGTGAGGTGTACCATCATACTATATGGGTGGGGGACTTGGGGGGACCATTATAACATATAGGGGGCTGTTGAAGAGACCATCATACTATATAGGGGCCTGTGATGTGGGGGGTATAAGGTGAAACATAATATATGGGGTTTTGTGAGATGTACCATCATAACATATAATGAGCTGTGAGTTGTACCATCATACTATATGGGAGTTTGGGGACAAACATACTATATAGGGGCTGTTGGAGGTTCCATCATACTATATGGGGGCTGTGAGGTGGACCACAATAATATATAGTTGGCTGTGATGTGGACAATCAAACTATATAGAAGCTATGGGGAGACCGTCATACAGTATTGGAGCTATAAGGGATTTTAATAGTGTATGCAGGATCTATCATACTGTGTGGGGTGGCTGTGAGTGGACCAACTTACTGTTTAGGCTGGTTGTGGTAGACATCATACTGTGTGTGGTGGCTGTGATGGACATTATACTGTCTGGAGGTCTATGGGGTGCTATATATTTTTGTTGAGGGCTGTGATGACCATCATACTTATTGGATAGTTATGTGGACAATATGCTCTATGGGAGCTGAGAGGGGCTTTGGTTGACATCACACTTTATATAGGGGTCTGTAGTGGCCATCATATTGTGTGGGGCGCTGTAGTGCCTCTCATACGTTATATTGGGGCTGTGATAAATGTCATACTATATGGGAGGCTGTGGTAACAATCTTACTGTGTGGGGTGCGGTAGGGCATCATACAATGTGTAAGTTTTGTGGGGCAATCATAATATGTGGGGTTATCTTGATTTGTGGGGGCATAGTACTCTATGGGAGTCATGAAAGGGGTATCATAGTGAGAGAGAATAAATAAAATAACTATGTGCTGCAATACATTATCGTCTACCTTTATTAAAATGTTGGGAGATATGCTTTTCTTTTACTGTGACGTGATAGGACTTTTTCAATGGGGCGGCTGTTATGTCTATGTATGCCACTGCTCAGGAGCCTTTTTACAATAAAGAGGTACTGAGGGTCATTATTATAAGGAGGCACAATGTGGGGATTGCTATCATTATGGGGAAGCAAGGAGTCATTATTATTATTATTAATATAAGAAAGCTCAGAGGATATATTTATTTATTTAAGGTGGTATAGGGTAATAAGAGGTCAAAGAGGAGCATTATTAAAGGAGGCACAGAGGAATTATTTTAAGGCGCCACAAGTTGTGGCGTGCGTAGAGGTGGTAGAATGTGAGGAGAGTCCTGGAAAATAAGGAAAGTGAAGATGACTGCATGTTACATTTTGCAGGGATGTGTTATGGATGAAATAAGGTCATTTTGGTCTGAACCGAATGCAAAGGAAAAGGGAAAATGGATGACGGTGAGAACGTCACTAGTGAGAACCTGCACAATATACACATATATGGCCTGCAGAGCACTGGTGTAGAACATAATTTACCATTATATGGTCAACTGTATGGTGGTAATATCAGTCTTAATACAGTGGTTTTGTTTAAAGGCCAAGCTTGAAGTTAAAGTGTCATGCGCTCGGTTGCAACAACTTTAATAGATAATGGATTGCAACTGAACACGGGGTCCCCGATGCAGTTTATAGACACTGCTGCCGAACACCCCTATAGTATGAGGGTCAAACTGACAACTAAAGGATTATATTAGATCTCACCTGCGTAACTTCACACAAGGAGAGAGATGTGGAGTTGGCACTATCTCTGTTAGCGTCACTGGAGATGTGCTATCAACTGGCGTAGATGTAACCCTGTTAATGGCACAGAAGCCACTTGCCAGATATTAGGTTAGCACTATGTGCTGCAAGCTGGTATAGATGTAGCCCTGTTTGACTACATAGAAGCTACGTGCCAGCCGCTAGGAAGTGAGTGCGACTAACGCCAGGCGTACGTGCTGTCAGCCGGTGTGCGACCGGACTGAGCAACTTCACTTTACAGCTGATGGCGATGCCCGCGTGCTGCCAACCGGGTTACATCCGGATTGCACAGCTTCAATATTCAGCTGGTGGCGATCCCCGCGTGCTGTCAGTAGGTGTGAGACCGGACTGAGCAAGCTTCTCTTAAACAACAGGAGAACAATTATTTGCACGTGTATCAGTATTTATTATTTTTAGTTTTTGCTAAATTATACGTGTATAGTTTCCCCATACATGCATCGATATAGCTTTGTATCATTTGACACGTGATGGTTTCCGGGCTGACGCATGCGAAGCCGACTTATCCATGGACGCAGTGGCAAGCGGACAATGAGAGCCGGGCGCATGAGCTGTCTCAACTGACGGCTCATGTGGCTTGCGTTCCACGGCCGCGATCCACTGTATCCCTGGTGATGGATGATGTTGGCGGCGCATGCGCAGTACGACACCGGAAATGGACACGGAGACATTTAGTTTATTACATTTGGTATGCGGACACCGGTTAGCAACAGAGGCTGATTGGATGCTCATACTATTTAATGCACCAAATCCCTTCCCCCAGCGTTCGCCTCCTGAGGAAAAGATGAAACGCGCGTTGAGGCGCTTGGAGGACGCCACACTTTACCCAACTCTCATGTAAGTGCAGTCTATAGTATGAGACATGCTGACACCTTTCTGGCATTAGTTTATAAGTAGCAGCATTGCACATAGTACAGTCATGGCCAAAAGTTTTGAGAATGACACAAATATTATATTTTTACATGATCTGCTGCCCTCTGGTTTTTATGTGTGTTTGACAGTGTTTTTATCACAGACAGAAATATAATAATTGCAAACATATGAGTAACAAAAGCTTATATTGACAGTTAGAATGAGTTAATGCAGCAAGTCAATATTTGCAGTGTTGACCCTTCTTCTTCAGGACCTCTGCAATTCTCCCTGGCATGCTCTCAATCAACTTCTGGACCAAATCCTGACTGATAGCAGTCCATTCTTGCACAATCAATGCTTTCATTTTGTCAGAATTTTTAGGTTTTTGTTTGTCTCTTGATGATTGACCACAAGTTCTCAATGGGATTAAGATCTGGGGAGTTTCCAGGCCATGGACCCAAAATCTCTATGTTTTGTTCCCTGAGCCATTTAGTTATCACCTTTGCTTTATGGCAAGGTGCTCCATCATGCTGAAAAAGGCATTGTTGATCGCCAAACTGCTCTTGGAGGGTTGGGAGAAGTTGCTCTTGGAGGACATTCTGGTACCATTCTTTATTCATGGCTGTGTTTTTAGGCAAGACTGTGAGAGAGCCGATTCCCTTGGCTGAGAAGCAACCCCACACATGAATGGTTTCAGGATGCTTAACAGTTGGCATGAGACAAGACTGATGGTAGCGCTCACCTTGTCTTCTCCGAATGAGGCGTTTTCCTGATGTCCCAAACAATCGAAAAGGGGATTCATCAGAGAATATAACTTTACGCCAGTCCTCAGCAGTCCACTGCCTGTACCTTTTGCAGAATATCAGTCTGTCCATGATGTTTTTCTGGAGAGAAGTGGCTTCTTTGCTGCCCTTCTTGAGAGCAGGCTTTGCTCCAAGGGTCTCCGCCTCACAGTGCATGCAGATGCACTCACACCTGCCTGCTGCCATTCCTGAGCAAGCTCTGCACTGCTGGTAGCCCGATCCCGCAGCTGAAACACTTTTAAGAGACGATCCTGGCGCTTGCTGGTCTTTCTTGGGCGCCCTGAAGCCTTTTTGGCAACAATGGAACCTCTCTCCTTGAAGTTCTTGATGATGCGATAGATTGTTGACTGAGGTGCAATCTTTCTAGCTGCGATACTCTTCCCTGTTAGGCCATTTTTGTGCATTGCAATGATGACTGCACGTGTTTCTTTAGAGATAACCATGGTTAACAGAAGAGAAACAATGATGCCAAGCACCAGCCTCCTTTTAAAGTGTCCAGTGGTGTCATTCTTACTTAATCATGGCAGATTGATCTCCAGCCATGTCCTCATCAACACCCACACCTGTGTTAATGGAGCAATCACTGAAAAGAGGTTAGCTGGTCCTTTTAAGGCAGGGCTGCAATGATGTTGAAATGTGTTTTGGGGGATAAAGTTCATTTTCTAGCCAAATATTGACTTTGCAAGTAATTGCTGTTAAGCTGATCACTCTTTATAACATTCTGGAATATATGCAAATTGCCATTAGAAAAAGTGAAGCAGTAGACTTTTAAAATTAATATTTGTGTCATTCTCAAAACTTTTGGCCATGACTGTAATTACTATCTGGTATTGAATGTGCACTTTTTTACATGAGATGTATTGGTTCTAGTTTTGTGGTATAGTCCCTATTATAGATGTAAGTAACCTATTTAATATTGGTAATATGAATATCCTTGTGATATTTTGTTAGTAATTGTATGTTTTTTACTTCAATAAAACTGTTTTTTACTGGCACTTTATACTTAATTGTTCTCCTGTTGTTTATGAGTATACAAGTTTTTGTGCCCCGGTTACACATATATGGGAAGAGTTTATTATGAGCTAGCTTCTCTGTTCAACTGGCAGGTGATGCCCAGGTTACGTGCCCCACAGTCTGCTCTGGGTGTATAGCTGCCCTATATTCGTAGCAGGACTGTGACATTGGCTACCTGCCTGGCATAAGCTGAACCTGCCGGAAGGACCTGAGCTAAAAAGCCGAGCGTACTCTGGCAAGGTCCCGGAGAGCAAAGCTAGAGAGCACGTGGAGCTCAGATTCTGGTACGCCCACACAAAAGCACTGCCTATTTTAGTATGATCTGACCGGCCGCGCTGCGGACAGACATCCTATTTAAGGGCTAAGCTCCTCCCCCAGCCATCTCGTCCATCGCATCATCGATGACGTCATCTGTGACCAATCAGGCGATGCCAGGTCAGAGGATCAGCTGACACTAAGCACCAATCATGGCTTGACATGTCATGGACATGCTCAGTGCAGGCATTTCTGGACTTAGGCTTGCAACAGCCTTTTCTTGTTCCGTAACCTAGGTTTAAGGCTACTACAACAAAGACCCAAGTAACTATTTGTGCCTCTCGGGTGCTGGCTAGGCGTTGGGATCAATGGTGAAGCTGAGCAGCATCTGCCTTGTCCAGGTCTGGATGGGAGACCACAGACCAGTGGCGTCCCGTGAATAGAGCAGACTAAGCAGCTGCTATGGGGCCCAGACAGGTGAGGGGGCCCACGACGATGGGGCCCACGATGGCCGCTGTCGTTTGGCAGCTGTGCTGTGCTGACACAGTACTATCTCCTTTAATTAAATATAAGCAATGACTGCCGGACACTGTGAACCACCTTGAAGGTCCCCTTTCCTTGTTGTTTCCTTGTCAGCAGTTGGCTTAAGTCTCTGACTGCATTTGCATAAGAAAGCCAGCCTGCAGCCAGAGATCAACACGTGCCTCACAGGAAGCAGGAAACATTCATAAGTTTCACTCAGGGAGAGATACACACAATAAGGTGAGTCCTGCTGGCTGGGGTGGATTTTTTTTGTTGAATGTGTCCCCTCACTGTGCTGGCACTTTACATTTACAATGGCTCTGGCTGCACTTTGCACCTTAGGGAGGGGGGCCCGGCTGCACGCACTGTGGAGGGTGTAGGGGGCCCTGCATGCACTGCAGGTGTGTGTGTGTGTGTGTATATATATGTGTATATATATATACACACCACTGAGCCACCAATGATTTATTCTGCCTTGCTAAATGTCTGTGTTATATATATTGACAATCAATCAGCTACTTGTTAGCCAATAGCTGATAGCCCATTTTGGCATTTCTTATGCTCACAGCCACAGGATCAGGATGATCAGTATAGATTGTTTTGTGTGCATAGATTATTATTGTTCTCAGCAGCACATACTGGTTACAATGAAGGATGTGTTACTGAGTGGGAGTATTTTTAAGCCAGATTGAAAATCTTTTTAGTCAATAATTGTTTTGTTGAATTGTTCATTGTTTGGGTGATGATCGGCTGTCTGTTTACACTGATTATTGGGCAATAAGCAGTTCTAGGAATCCTGCAGTGTAAATCCAGCTCTCTACAAAAAGTGACCCTATGTATTCCAGGATGGTTGCTTGCAGGCAGTCACACCGCTTTCAGGGATCATCCCAAGTTACATTTCTATGTGTACGCTTGGTTGGTAATGCTTTTGTAGATGTGTGATTTTCGAATAACCTGAAATAAATAATATTAAATCATAACTTCGTATTTTCCACCAGATAAGACTACATTGGATGTGTTTTACTTTTTCTTTTACTCAAATGAGAAAAAAATCAAAGACTAGCTATAAAATTAATTGTTTGACATATAACATGCATGCCTGGAGTTAAGAGCACCTGTTGATTTTTTTTTTTTTGGGGGGGGGCCCATTCAGACTTTTGCTACGGGGCCCCATGATTTCTATGTACGCCCCTGCCACAGACTCCTCGGTTCCGGGTTCAGATCCTGCCGATGCCTGACATAAAGTCTGCAGTGACTCTATCTGACTTCAGACTTCTGAATCCTCACAGAGCTTGTGCACTGATCATGTGCTGTAGCATAACTTGAACAGAATGGGCACCAAAGCAAAAAAAAATAATGAGATCCCCAATTATTACAAGTTTTTTAAAACCATTTGTCTTTTTATAAAGGTCAAAGGGACTTTTGGGATCACTTAGGCTCCAGGCCTGGGTGCGATTGCAACCCTCGCACCTACTGTAGTTACGCCCCAAATCATGTTATCCAAGCATGTGATTTGCATGCATACGGTCACGTGCTGAATAAACATGCATGGCCTCGCACAATACTTGTGACATTAGCAAAGCCGAGTACAATTAGTTGGAATGTGGTCGGGGATGTGAAAATCCAATACTTGAGGTCATAAAATAGCCCACTGCCAATGCAGGCACAAGAGAATCCTCGCAGTATGCACTATAAGGATTCAGAAGTATGAAACTACATAGACTTTAATCTCAACTCCTTTAACGATCAGTATGGTGGTATTATTAATACTGTATATGGTGGTAATATTTGGTTATGGTTTGTTCATACTTGTCTGTAATATTGCAATATTGCAGTATTATTATTTTGATATAATAATTATTTAATCTTATATAGCAATATTTTTGGTATTATTAGAGATATTCGACTTGTAGCAAATCTTGATTTCCTCCAGGCAGTGTAATATTAGTAATACACTGCTTAAAAAAATAAAGGGAACACTCAAATAACACATCCTAGATCTAAATGAATGAAATATTCTCATTGAATACTTTGTTCTGTACAAAGTTGAATGTGCTGACAACAAAATCACACAAAAATCATCAATGGAAATCAAATTCATTAACCAATGGAGGCCTGGATTTGGAGTCACACATAAAATAAAGTGGAATGTAATGTCCTTAAAACAAGTCAAAATGATGCTCAGTACAGTAATGGCCAAAAGTTTTGAGAATGACACAAATATTATATTTTCACATGATCTGCTGCCCTCTGGTTTTTATTTGTGTTTGACAGATGTTTTTATCACAGACAGAAATATAATTGCAAACATATGAGTAACAAAAGCTTATATTGACAGTTAGAATGAGTTAATGCAGCAAATCAATATTTGCAGTGTTGACCCTTCTTCTTCAGGACCTCTGCAATTCTCCCTGGCTTTCTCTCAATCAACTTCTGGACCAAATCCTGACTGATAGCAGTCCATTCTTGCACAATCAATGCTTTCATTTTGTCAGAATTTTTAGGTTTTTGTTTGTCCACCCGTCTCTTGATGATTGACCATAAGTTCTCAATGGGATTAAGATCTGGGGAGTTTCCAGGCCATGGACCCAAAATCTCTATGTTTTGTTCCCTGAGCCATTTAGTTATCACCTTTGCTTTATGGCAAGGTGCTCCATCATACTGGAAAAGGCATTGTTGATCGCCAAACTGCTCTTGGAAGGTTGGGAGAGGTTGCTCTTGGAGGACATTCTGGTACCATTCTTTATTCATGGCTGTGTTTTTAGGCAAGACTGTGAGAGAGCCGATTCCCTTGGCTGAGAAGCAACCCCACACATGAATGGTTTCAGGATGCTTAACAGTTGGCATGAGACAAGACTGGTGGTAGCGCTCACCTTGTCTTCTCCGAATGAGGCATTTTCCTGATGTCCCAAACAATCGAAAAGGAAAGGGGATTCATCAGAGAAAATAACTTTACCCAGTCCTCAGCAGTCCACTGCCTGTACCTTTTGCAGAATATCAGTCTGTCCATGATGTTTTTTCTGGAGAGAAGTGGCTTCTTTGCTGCCCTCCTTGAAACCAGGCCTTGCTCCAAGAGTCTCCGCCTCACAGTGCGTGCAGATGCACTCACATCTGCCTGCTGCCATTCCTGAGCAAGCTCTGCACTGCTGGTAGCCCGATCCCGCAGCTGAAACACTTTTAAGAGACGGTCCTGGCGCTTGCTGGTCTTTCTTGGGCGCCCTGGAGCCTTTTTGGCAACAATGGAACCTCTCTCCTTGAAGTTCTTGATAATGCGATAGATTGTTGATGAGGTGCAATCTTTCTAGCTGTGATACTCTTCCCTGTTAGGCCATTTTTGTGCATTGCAATGATGACTACACGTGTTTCTTTAGAGATAACCATGGTTAACAGAAGAGAAACAATGATGCCAAGCACCAGCCTCCTTTTAAAGTGTCCAGTGGTGTCATTCTTACTTAATCATGACAGATTGATCTCCAGATATGTCCTCATCAACACCTACACCTGTGTTAATAGAGCAATCTCTGAAAAGAGGTTAGCTGGTCCTTTTAAGGCAGGGCTGAAATGATGTTGAAATGTGTTTTGGGGGATAAAGTTCATTTTCTAGCCAAATATTGACTTTGCAAGTAATTGCAGTTAAGCTGATCACTCTTTATAACATTCTGGAGTATATGCAAATTGCCATTAGAAAAAGTGAAGCAGTAGACTTTGTAAAAATTAATATTTGTGTCATTCTCAAAACTTTTGTCCATAACTGTAGTGTGTGTGACCTCCACGTGCCTGTATGACCTCCCTACAACGCATGCTCCTGATGAGGCAGCGGATAGTCTCCTGACGGATCTCCTCCCAGACCTGGACTAAAGCATCCGCCAACTCCTGGACAGTCTGTGGTGCAACTTGACGTTGGTGGATGGAGCGAGAATTGATATTCCAGATGTGCTAAATCGGATTCAGGTCTGGGGAACGGGTGGGCTAGTCCATAGCTTCAATGCCTTCATCTTGCTGGAACTGCTGACACACTCCAGCCACATGAGGTCTGGCATTGTCCTGCATTATAAGGAACCCAGAGCCAACTGCACCAGCAAGCGGTCTGAGGATCTCATCTCGGTACCTAATGGCAGTCAGGCTACCTCTGGCTAGCACATGAAGGGCCGTGCGGCCCTCCAAAGAAATGCCACCCCACACCATTACTGACCCACTGCCAAACTGGTCGTGCTGAGGGATGCTGCAGGCAGCAGATAGCTCTCCACGGCGTCTACAGACTCTGTCACGTCAGTCACATGTGCTCAGTGTGAACTTGCATTCATCTGTGAAGAGCACAAAGCACCAGTGGCGAATTTGCCAATCCTGGTATTCTGTGGCAAATGCCAAGTATCCTGCAGAGTGTTAGATTGTGAGCACAACCACCATCTATGGACGTCGGGCCCTCAGACTATCATCATGAAATCGGTTTCTAACCGTTTGTGCAGACACATGCACATTTGTTGGCTTCTGGAGGTCATTTTGCAGGTCTCTGGCAGTGCTTCTCCTGTTCCTCCTTGCACAAAGGCGGAGGTAGCGGTCCTGCTGCTGGGTTGTAGCCATCCTATGGCTCCCTCGACTTCTCCTGATGTACTGGCCTGTTTCCTGGTAGCGTCTCCAGCCTCTGGACACCACGCTGACAGACACAGCAAACCTTCTTGCCACAGCTCGCATTGATGTGCCATCCTGGATGAGCTGCACTACCTGAGCCATTTGTGTGGGTTGTAGAGTCCGTCTCATGCTACCACGAGTGTGAAAGTGCAACCGACATTCAAAAGTGACCAAAACATCAGCTAGAAAGCATTGGTACTGAGATGTGGTCTGTGGTCCCCACCTGCAGAACCACTCCGTTATTGAATGTTTCTTGATAATTGCCAATAATTTCCATCTGTTGTCTATTCCATTTGCACAACAGCATGTGAAATTGATTGTCATTCAGTGTTGCTTCCTAAGTGGACAGTTTGATTTCACAGAAGTTTGATTTACTTGGAGTTATATTCTGTTGTTTAAGTGTCCCCTTTATTTTTTTAAGCAGTGTTTATCCCCATCTGGTGTTTGAGGGGTGGGGACAGCATGGGTCAGTGTGATTTCAAATGCCAGGGCTGAATTTCAGTCCCAGTCCATCCCTGCCTGAGACAGTTGGTCAAAGTAGAGTAGAGAGGAACCTTGTCCATGTTTTGAACAGTTCAGCCATTACTCTGTAAGGAGCACTGAATAGTAATGCCATGGGGACATAGTCTTTGATCCTAATCAAATAGTCCCAGGTGGGAGAGCAGTGGGGGCACATTGCAGATTCTACACAGAATAAGTAACCTCAGCTTGTGACTTTAGCCAAAGGGGTAATACAAGACATTTATTTTGCTCATTTATATAACGCCATTAATTCCACAGCACTTTACAGACATTATTGGCACTGACATCAATATGGCTCACAATCTAAATTCCCTATATCAGTATGTCTTTGGAGCATGGGAGGAAACCAGAGTACCCGGATGAAACCCACGTAAAGACGGGGAGAACTTACAAACTCTGTAAGGCTGCAATGCTAACCACTGAACTACCGTGCTACCCTATTAAATGACTCATTGCTCCCAATTGCTCCCTTACAGCACACTGAGCCTGAGTGATGACAGTGCCACCACCTGTAACATTACTGACTGCATAACAGTGTCATTTATTGCATATACTAGGTTGAAGTGGGAGGAACACTAGGAGGGAGAAACTGTGTCTGTACTGATTGATCAATCTTCAGACTGTATAGGAGTTTCAGAATGGTGCTTTGTAGATTGACTGGCAGAGAGGTTGGGAGCGTGTAAGCTGTGGGACAAATCTAAATCAGTAAAGTGGCAGACATAGACAGAATATTGCCCCTGTTCCGCAGCTTAGGTAGCACCAATGATTTGATCACCCCTGGCTCTTCCTCTTGGTAAATGTAATGTAGAGGCACATAGGGAGAACTGGCAGGAAGTTCAGGATGTGCGCAATTAAAAATCATAACTTTGGCTGCAGTAAGCTTATGGGGAGCTAAAAAAAATGAAAAAAAGCTAACAGGGAATTTGAGACCCATTACATGGATAACCAGTTTTTATCTTTATTTTTGTGCCCAGAAAATTCCTTTAAGTGATGGCTAATAATTAAGATATGCCCCGCTGATCCAGCGAATGAAGAAGTGGTGGTACTGAAGTCACATCACATCTTCTCTGCATAAGGTCATTCATGGCCACAAACTGCAGCTTTGCTCTTTTGAAGCCAATATTGCTGACTGTAGTTTCATGCACATTCATGTACTACCGCTGCATTCTCAGGATCACTGGGGATGCCAGTCATTGGACCTCGACTGATTATTAAGGTGGTCATTTACTCCGATGGGGATACCCCTTGGACGGCGTGTTGTGTATGGTCTCAACCACAACAGCCTTAGAGTCAAATAGTGATAAATGGATGCGATCTATAGAATAAAATAGATTGCAAGATTTTGAATTGTATATTTGTATGTATAATTTATTATTGAGTGATTGCAGTTGTGTACACACAATTTCTCGTGAAAGATTGCTAGTGAATCTATTTTGCAGTGAAATCACTTTGGCCTGGTACGGCACAGCAGACATAAACTCAAGGGTAAATAAGCCTGGAGAAGGATGGTGATTTATGTGATGAACATAAGGAGGATTTTGCAGCAGAATAGATGTTCTTTCTTCAAATGAAAATTGAACACTGGCTTCTCATATAAGATTGCCAACAAAGAAAATAACCTAAAATTGGGGTATCTATTCAACTTTAACAAAGGCAATACAATTCTGCGCTATAGATTTGGAATTAAAATCATTTCCTGCGTTGCTAAATGAAATACTTTCATGTATATATATTTTTTTTCTGCTTGAGCGACAGCAATATGGAGATGGCGGAGTGTGAATTATGATTACGTTAAATTTCAAACAAAGAAAATCATTCTACAGATGTGCTGTTTAACAAAGCTCCTTCCACTCTCCATCTGCATTCACTTGCAAATCATTTTGCCAGTAAAAGCCAGCGTTCCTCTCAGTCCCTAACCTTCCCATGGTAAGTACTGCAGTTCTTTCAGCAGAGGCTTGCTGTGTTGTGTGAGCGAGGATTTTTTTTTCCCTTATTAATCAGGAGCCCTGAATGAAAGCCAATCACAGGCTGAGCTTTCCCTTGGCTTCGCTTTCCTGCCTCTTAGAGTTAAAAGTGATGCTGTGACTGCGAGGAAAAGACTGAGTTAGAATCAAGTAGAATCTTCCTTGGGAAAATATAAGCAGGAATAGAGGGTAAATAGCGGCAAACGCTCAAGCTGTGGCGCTGGGTCGGACAATCCACTTCCAGGAACAGCTAGAATATCGCAAGGTAAGGCATTTTTCTGTGGGAACGCGTGTTTTTGGGGGGACGTCGTCCGTTTGAGATGACTGCATTGTAACGTAGGTGAAGACCATTTGTCTCTAAGTATCGGAACTTTTAATATCGTGCGTCTGGATAATGCGAGATGTGAGTCAGGCAATTAGCCGGCGGCAGCAGCGTATTAGGCAGTAAAGCCCTTTCTAAATAGGGATTGTGCACTCAGTCCGGCTTGCTGGCCATGATATATGTAAGTTTGTCTAGCGGAAAGAACGGCTCTAGTGGATTTAGCCATGTAAATGAATTTCCCAGAGAATGTAGCCTGGTGCTGGGCTTTATGTTAGAAAGCTGCAGCAGTCACCTCTAATAAGACGGATGCATCTGTCTACTGTATATGCAGGTACTGGCTCCAGGTAGAAGATACTCAGTGTTTAGTGATCATCCCTGCATGATATGTGAGTACTAGAGACATGCTTCTGTATGTGGTTTCATGTATTATATATGCCAGGGGTGATACAAAGTACTAGCTGATGAGCAATATATATATATTAACAAATAGATATTTTGTAATTTATTCTGTCTATGGCAAGCCATGTGCCAGTGTATGTGTGTTTGTGTAACATGCTGACATGATGTCTAAATACATGGACATGTTTCCCCGAATCAAGTGTTGTGGATGGCATTACGTGATGTGGAGTTATTGGAACATAAGGATGTGCTACATGATACTCGGTGCAGTCAGACAATCTCCGAAGCCCCCTAGCCCCCTCAGTGATCCTGCACATGCAATCACTGACAAACAGCACCCAGCTCCTCCTGACTGACATATTATCTTTTTCTGCTTTCACACAAATGGGGCTGTTTCCTACAATCTTCAGCTTTCTTTCTTGTAAAAGCGTCTCTATTATACTAAAATGCACATCTATTATTTCCAATATGTCTCAAGATATATTATTTTGTACTTTTTCCAGTCAGATAAATGTACCCACTCAGACACAAATGGCTTTACGCTTACAAGAACCCAAGCACGCCTTGCACATTGGGAAATATATAGATATATAGGGATGGACAGATTACATACATCATTACTGTCTATATTTGTGACATGTCATGGGGTTTTATTACTACTTGTGAACAAGAGAGCAGGATCTGCAGCATCAAAGATCAAAGAGCGACTGATAAGCACATGCGTGTCTTTGTGAGTCAGACAGGCATGTACCAAAACATATATATATATATACATATACATACATATATATACAGACTATTGCAGAGATGGATGTGGCTAGAATAATATTCCCGCATATCAAGGCTGCAGAAGTGATGAACTTTTCTACTGCAGTGCATCTTCCCACAGCAACGTTACATATTTTATCTTTTTGCTGCAAAGTTAAGTGTGCAAAGGGAAGCTACAGTTGTAGAAAAAAAGGAGTAAGCTTCTTTATGGATGTAGTGTAGCTTGAACAGAAAGATAAATACTTTTTGGAACATAAGCTGGTAATCTTGTTTGTGCCATGGGAACCCTTTTAAATTAGACTATTCCATCGCCTTGCCAACCTGTTAAACAAAAGAATTGAATCAAAGGCTCATTTATAGTCCAGGCAGCAACTGCTCATGGAAAAGAATAAATGGCAGAGTAGAAGTGAAGAAGTTGTTCCCATATCTATCTATCTATCTATCTATCTATCTATCTATCTATCTATCTATCTATCTATCTATCTATCTATCTATCTATCTATTATCTATCTATCTATCCCATATTATCTATCTGTCTATTTCTATCTATCTATTTATCTATCTATCTATCTATCTATCTATCTATTTATCCCATATCTATCTATCTATCTATCTATCTACTATCTATCTATCTATCTATCTATCTATCTCATATCTATCAATCTATCCCATATCTATCTATCTATCTATCTATCTATCTATCTATCTATCTATCTATCTATCCATATCTATCTATCTATCTATCTATCCCATATCTATCTCTCAATCTTTCTATCTGTCTGTCTATCCCATAGCTATCTATCTATTCCATATATCTATCTATTTATCTCTGTCTATCTATCTATCTATCTATCCCATAGTTATCTATCTATCTATTCCTTATATCTATCTATTTATCTCTGTCTATCCATCTATCTATCTATCATCTATCTATCTATCTATCTATCTATCTATCTATCTATTCCATAGTTATCTATCTATCTATTTATCTCTATCTATCTCTATATATCTATCTATATCTATCCATTTATCTATACAGTAATTTCCACGGTTCTGAGGTTGGAGCACATCACAAGCCAGCATGAAGTATGCTGAATATAGCACTCTTATAATACATATTTTCGTGGACAGTATTGTGCTTTTGATAACCTACTTTTTTTTCCAACTCAATAGGTGGCACAGAATATTTCAGCAGACTAGATATATCATTTGCAGAGTAAAAGTGGCCTTTCCTTGATTGTGAAATGTAAACCTGATAGAAAACAGACAATGTTAGAATTAGCGTCAGGCACAAAATGTCAACATTTCGGAAGATAACATATACAGTGTATGTACATATAGATGTATAGATAAAGATGGATATAGATAAATGGATGAGTAGAGACTGGTAAGTGCAGCTGCTGAGGACATTGTTTTCATATCCCCTGCCTGCTTGCTTTTTCATACCCACCAGGGAGTTTAAATCCTCAATCTATTGCTAACTGCTTTACAACCCTCTATCAAAGTAATTCATTTTGCAGAATAGCTTTCACAGTAATAAGATAAGAAATGTGAACTTGGAAGAGAATAGTTATTATTTAATATTAATTTTCCAGTTAGGCTAAATTAAAAAAAAAAGGTTAATTTGAAAATGAAGCCCAATTTGACAATATAAATAATTAAATGAACAAAAAAATAATTCTATAAAGGTAAAAAATTCTGAAAAATTGCGAGTTAATAAGTAATTGAGTATAGTTGGACATAAAAGTGCAATTTATTAGCATAGGCTGTGAATAGTACATGTAATACAGCATTCAATACCATTATTTCTATTGCCTTTTTGAAAAAGCTGACATTTTTCATGTACCTTAAACCTTGGATTAAAGTAATATGTCAAATGCTTCAGAACTAGTGGTCATAATTGTAAACCATGCTTGGTTGCACTGTTGAACCGGGAAAACGTTATTTATATATTAATCACTCTGTGACTAAAATGTGCTTATTATGATCCTGTACTCTGTGGGAAAGGCAGGCATGCTTGATTTCATTTCATTTCATTGTGTGGGTAGTCCAGTCTAGTGAATGCTGAAATGTTCCAATTTCCTAACTAGCATTCCTCACTTACCCAACACAGTATGATATAGCTGCAATACAAGGGACCACGCCATCTGAGCATAGCCAGGAATCATTTATTGATAGATTGAAAGGTTACTTGTCTCTGTATGTTGAAATAACCATTGCGCACGCTATTCTCTGTTCATTATTTAGTCACATTGAAGACCCTGTGTGTTCTGATTCACCACATTTATTCATTTGTCAAAGGACAAGACCAGATTCTGGTTTGAACTTTAATTTTTATGTATAAATCAATCTGAGATCTCTCGATCTGTACCCAAACACCATTAGAATGTAATATTGACTCAATGGAATCCTATTCATGATAGCAGGGGGTCAGAGGTGGTCATATATAGCAGATAAATTAGTAAAGTGGATGTTTTTTTTAACTTTCCAACAAATAGTCACCACGTTATTTTCCTTGCTCAGATTTCTTTAGTGAACTGCAGGGACTGTGTAAAGACCCTTATATAGGTACTGTATATGAGGGTCCCCTTGTGAAGATATTTATATATTATCTAGCCGAAAGTAGAAATTACTGTAATACTGTAAAGATCTTTTAAGAATAATGGGACCCTTTTGCCTACAGGGCCATTGTTCAGCTAACCAAGCTGCAAATTATGTCTGCTTTTTTTCCGGATATGTTTAAGAAAACTAACCAAGGAAAGCATGGCAGATAGAGATATCCAATGGCAATACCTAGAGAGTAAGATTATCAACAGTTTACTAGTCCTAACAATAATTAATAACAATTTGTATGTACGTGGCGCGTAATATTATAAGTATGGATGAGTGGACTCGTGGAGGTTCGGGTTCTGGTACCTGACCCAAACTTTATCCCAAAGTTCGATTTGGGTACCAGTACTGTACCTGACCTTGAATCAGATTGAAAGCAATGGGGACCCAGACTTTGAGCCTGAAAATTTTTTCTCTCTCTCCAACGGATTTCCCCCGGAACTTTGAACATTGCAAAGGACTTCCGGGAGAAGTCAGTGTTCGGCGCTAACTGTCCGATCATCTCTAACTATAAGTGCTGTCCAAGACTTGATAATTGCTTTGCCTAGTACTTCAATTCAATGTTAGTAAAGTGTACAAGGCACATACTTTAAAGCCTTTACCATGATGTGCTTACACACACAATGAACACTTGCTGCAGTGGCATTTTTTCTTTCTGGTTGGTGGTAGTCCCAGGAATAGGATAGGCTCAAGTCAAGTCAAATATTGAAGGCCTATAATAATTTAATTCCATGATTATTTAAGTCCCAAAAAGTACCCTTTAATAACATTATAATAGCAGTTAATAAATTTAATCAAAGTATTCAGACTCTCTTTCAATCTTTCCAAAGCCAATTATGCAGGGGATATGTACAAAGAATGTGATGTTGTGGTTTTATCCACCAGGATTGTAGAATACTGTAAGAATTGTAAGGACTAAATGTAAACAATATATGTTCTCAATACCAAGACATATTAACATATGGCACAATCTGATAATGTTTGTATTTGTTGTGCATCATCAAATTAACAGTACACAGCACAATTACTGTTCTGGACAACCCCATTAAGAATTAAGTCTCACACCCTATGACAATTTCAGAGCTAACTTATTTTTTAATCCAATTCAAAGAATCAAAATCCTCATGAGAATTTTCAGAGTTATAGAATCTACCATAATTCAAACTAATACTTTCTTAATATGCAAAAAATTAAAGCTTTTATGTCTCTTTACTACTGTGAATATTCATGTTTATTAATTAAGAAATGTTAAAGGGGTTTACCATTTTCAAGAAATTGAGCCCAAACATTCTAAAACACCTTAAATATCAGAATAGGTGTTTACACTCCCTAGATCTACTATCGACTCTCATCGTAGCTCGGGTGTCAGTGTTTTGAACGCGGGAGTGACGTCAAATCGACATTGCACATCACTACAGTAGACAATCACTGAACCCAGCACAGTGATTGGCTGTTAAGGTTATCTGGGTTGTGGATCTAATCTCCAAAATACTGAGACTGAAGATTTGATGCTGGCCTCGGGAAGGTGAGTACCTGCTGTCTTTAATTATATTGCTTTTTTGGTCGACTCTCTTTAAAGTGGTAAGCTATTTTAATGTTAGTACGGACACTGCAGTTTTTAAATTTAGTCAATACAGAAAATGCCTTTGTTTTTCTCTTGTCATCCCTCTTTGACTCTTGCAATTTTTCATGTAGTCTTGCTTAGATGAAAAAAGTGATCTTTCAAGGATCAGAATGCAAACCCTATTGATATATATGTGATCCAAACTCAAGACAAAGTTTGAAGGAAGACAAAGTAAATTAAATAAATAAATACATATTTAGATCATTTGTCAATAAAATTAAATCACATGTGAAAAAAGAGTAAATAGCCTTACATTTCATGACACATCAGAGCTGTATGGATGGGCCTGTAAATGCAGCTCACGGAATAATTACTGAGCTTAAATAAAGACCAGAAGGCACTTAATGGCGACTACACAAGACACTCTACTATTTCCTTGAAGCTAAATGGAATACTGCTATAATATGTTATGTCATAAGGCAAAATAATAAAAAAGTGTACTTTTAAGGCCATCAATTATCGTAGATATATGTAGATTTGCATTTTGTGTCAATAGCAGCCATACTGCAATAATCTAGAATATGTTGTACACAAACACCTCTACTTATACTTTTTAACTATACTAGCTAAAGGAATTGCAATTGCTCTTGGGCCCTAGTGCTTATGTGGCCCAAAAAGTTTATTTTGACCTATTTAAGAATGCTAGTATTATTAGAGAATGTGCTAATTTAGGGCCATGCTAGAGGTTTTTTCATTAGGGACCACTAGCTTTACATTTCAACACTCATAGCAGGTACCCTCAGATACTTTTTCTGTGGAAAAATGGAAGCAAAAGTTCTGGTGCTTGTCACTATGATATACTACCAGCATTTTAGCAAGCCAATACTTTGACAAGCCTTACTGTTGTGAATGTGCTAGAAATGAATTCTGAGCAGAAGCTCCCTCTGGTGGTCACAAACAGTACTGAACTATCCAATGAAGATTGTGAAGATTGGCGATCAGGTGTTACTGACTGGTCTTATATAAGGAAGGTTCCCTCCCATCAGGGTTGCCGGTGATCAATTGTTCTGGTCTCATCTTTGATTCCTGTTCACTTTGAAGCTTGCTGTTTCGTGCCTGCATCTTCTGCTAACAGATAAGACATTTTCTTCTTTTAGTTTTTTGTGCTTGCTTTTTGCATTTTGTCCTGCACTTCTGTGGGGGTCTGCCGGGTCCCCTACGGGGGCTTGTGCTCCTCTCAGTTTTGTTCAGCCACTGTTGTTTGTTCATTTGCCTTTTCCAGTTTTTTTCAGTGGCTGCTGTTTAGTTTTGTTACACCAGAGAACTAATTTAGGTGGTAGAGGTCGTGTGATCTCAGGTGTTTTTGTAATTAGTAGAGTTGGTACTTTTCAGGGTTTTTTGGGATTACAGTAAGTGTCCTTCCTATCCTTTTCTATTTAGGAAGTTTGGGCCCCAATGTTTGCTCATACTATTTTCTGTCTGTGTCTGTATTTTCCTCTTGTCTAACCGCCATTACATGTTTGGGGGCTTTCTATGTTCTTTGGGGATCTGCTCCGGGGCAGATAGTTTTCCTCTTTCTGTCTTTAGGTGTAGTTAGCTTCTCAGGCTGTGATAAGGCGTCTAGGACCAACGTAGGTACGCTCCACTGCTGCCTTTAGTTGTGGTGGTTAGTCAGGGTACTGCAATCCCATAGATTCCAACCTCTCTGGTGTATTTCCTTTTTTGCCTGCTCTCCTCAGCTACCAAATCATAACACCTTACTTAGAATAAAATTACTTAGAATAACATTTTAAAAGTCTTCTTTGTGACAATTCTGTGAATCTGGTATTGTATTCGGTGGTAGATATTAACTATTTCAGTCGTAATTCCATTATTAGTTGATTATACTGGGAAAGGTGTTCCTAGATATCATGCTGCAGAAAGAGGAGGTTTCAGTCAAAAGAGGTCAGTGCTGGAGCCTCATGTCTAATTTGACAGTGAAAACTGCATCACTAAAAGCATTGTCCTCCCAGCTTCTGTATGTGGGATTGTAGAGATTCCATATACGCTTCAATGTTTGGTACCTCTAGAAAGTGTGTGTGAGTAGAGAGAATGTGAAAGACAGTGAGATCTGCTATAAGAGTAGACATAGTTCTGGCACAGTCAACCACTGAGGAGCAACATTCAAGGTTGTGTTTGATTGACTAGACAGACAAGCAGTGGAGTCTTTTTGCTTCTGTGTGAAACATTGAAAGTTATAAAGAGTTAAGTTTTGTAGAAGCAAGCTGTCAGAAGAGTCATTCAGCATTCAAAAAAAGGGCTAAAGAGGCTGATGAGTTTGGGAGCTTGTTTGCAAGAAAGCCTAGGACATCATAAAGTCCTAACAAGTTTAGCAATGTATTACGACGAGTCACTTTACCTGGACTAAGGTCATTAGAGACTGGGAGAAATCAAGTGTTGTGAGTGAAGAAGAAAGAAGATCAGTCTACAGGTAACTGCTTGGAGTGAAAATCTTGTGCAATACTTTATGTGTTGCCAGCAATCAGTATGCTATATTAGGTAGTGGCCTTCCTTAGACCCATAGACCTACAAGCTTTAGTCAAGGACTGTGTAAATTTACTGCTCAGCAGCTCATAGCACTCTGACAACTACCAGAAACCATCAAGCTGCTTTGTAACTTGTCTAGAGTCTGTACCCATTATGATTGTGTCCAATTTAAGTAATACAACTTATCAAAATCACTGTGTCTCATTGCGAGAAAACAATTATTCTTACATTAAAATTTATAACATTCTAGCAGGTCATGGAAGAAGAGATTGTCAAATTTATTTAAGTAGAATAAAGATCTACTTGAATTTTGCAAAAATCCAGCAAAAGGAGAAAAAAGCAAATGAAAAACAATTATTATTCCATGTCTTGTATCTCTCCTTCACCCAACTGCATTATGTGCCCTGTCTCCACCATTTGGTTCTCAGGGCATCGTCTTTCCATAGTTGGCCACAAATGTCTTTACTCTAGAACAGCATTTCCGCCCAAGATCAGGCCTTGGAGGTCACGGCTCATCATGACTTCACAATATGCCACAATGTGCCACAATGTTACAATGAGTTATGACCACTGAGGCCTGGTTCTAGCCTGAAGCCCTGTTCTGGAGTGAAGACACTGGAATACAATTGTGGAAAGAAAAGGCCCTGAGAACTGGATGAGTAGGAGTAGGCACTAGAGACAGTGGGGTGCAGGCACATGTGAGTGATGAGTTGAGTATTGATTTGCTTTGGGGCTTTTTTGTATATAACTTACGTACCTTATGTACCTGTTTTGAAAAATGACTCACAATGTTCTTTAAAAATAAGATCAGTATGGAAACTACATACAAATAAAAGAAATGCATGGTATACAAATTATTGTAGAAACAGCTTATTTTAGCAGTAAGCACTTTTTATTAAATATCTTGAATGTAACCTGAGAATAATCTAAATCCTTTTATAGGTGGAACTGACGTTATCTTCCAACATATTTCTTGTTCAGTTTTCATATCATGTTATAATGTTTGAATCACAAATTATTGATTCACAACCTGATGATAGAAAGTGAATTCCATGCATAGAACATTTTAAAATACTGTCATTTATCAAATTTAACAGAAATACTTTTTCCTGTATAGCATTTAAAGTTAAGACATGTTTTATCTATCAAATGGAGTACTTTTATTGTTTATTATAAAATGCATTTTAAAATCATATATACAAAAACACAGAAGTAATGAGATAATTATTGGCAATAGAAGTTGAGTTAAAAGCTATTAAAATGTGATCATCAATTTATTTTGATGTAATACGAGATGTAATATCGACGAGATAAGACATTTGCAATAATTTTCTAATATACAGTGGGCTCGTAAAGTATTCAGACCCCTTTATATTTTTCACTCATTGCTTCATTGCAGCCATTTGGTAAATGTATAAAAGTTAATTTTTTTCTCATTAATGCACCCCATCTTGACTGAAAAAAAACAGAAACGCAAACATTTTTGCACATTTATTAAAAAAGAAAAACTGAAATATCACATGGTCCTAAGTAGTCAAACCCTTTGCTCAGTATTGAGTAGAAGCACCATATTGACTTAGTACAGCCATGAGTCTTCTTGGGAATGATGCAACAAGTTTTTCGCACCTGGATTTGGGGATCTTCTGCCATTCTTCCTTGCAGATCCTCTCCAGTTCCATCAGATTGGCTGGTGAATGTTGGTGAACGGCCATTTTCATGTCTCTACAGAGATGCTCAATTTGGGTTAGGTCAGGGCTTTGGCTGGGACAGTTGTTCTGAAGCCACTCCTTTGTTATTTTAGCTGTGTGCTTGGCGTCATTGTCTTGTTGGAAAGTGAACCTTCGGCCAAGTCTAAGGTCCAGAGTACTCTGGAAGAGGTTTTCATCCAAGATACCTCTGTACTTAGCCACATTCAGTTGCAACCAGTCATCCTGTCCCTGCAGCTGAAAAACACCCCATAACATGATGCTGCCACCACCATATTTCATTGTTGGGATTGTATTGGACAGGTGATGAGCAGGAAAAAAGTTCTATCTTTGTCTCATTAGACCAGAGAACCTTATTTCTCATAGTCTGGGAGTCCTTCATGTGTTCTTTAGCAAACTCGATTGCGGGCTTTCATATGTGTGGCACTGAGGAGAGTTTTCCATCGGGCTACTGTGCCATAAAGGCCGGACTGATGGAGGGCTGCAATGATAGTTGACTTTGTGAAACTTTCTCCCATCTCCCTACTGCATCTGTGGAGCTCAGTCACGATGATCTTGTGATTCTTATTTACCTCTCTCACCAATGCTCTTCTCCCACGATTGCTCAGATTGGCTGGACGGCCAGGTCTAGGAAGACTCCTTGTGGTCCCAAACTAATTCCATTTAAGGATTATGGAGACCACTGTGCTCTCAGGAATCTTGAGTACTGCAGAAATTCTTTTGTAACCTTGGCCAGATGTGTGCCTTGCCACAATTCTGTCTCTGAGCTCCTTGGCCTGTTCCTTTGACCTCATGACTCTCATTTGGTCTGACATGCACTGTGAGCTCTGAGGTCTTATATAGACAGGTGCGTGCCTTTACAAATCAAGTCCTATCAGTTTAATTAAACACAGCTTGACTCCAATGAAGGAGTAGAACCATCTCAAGGAGGAACACAAGGAAATAGACAGCATGTGACATAAATATGAGTGTCTAAGCAAATGGTCTGAATACTTATGACCTTGTGACGTTTCAGTTTTTCTTTTTTAATAAATTTGCAAAAATGTCTACATTTCTGGTTTTTATCAGTCAAGATGGGGTGCAGAGTGTACATTAATGAGAAAAAAATTAACTTTTTTGCATTTACCAAATGGCTGCAATGAAACAAAGAGCAAAAAATTTAAAGGGGTCTGAATACTGGCCAAACCCACTGTAAAAACTTGCTTATTTTTGCTAAAAGACACTATAGAAGGAATCTGTCCTTCCCCTTAAGCCAGTTTTCTAACATACAGAGTTGCAATATATAGCACTTGACATATTAACATAATAAGTTGCTAACTTTTTTTAACCACTCATTGCGCTTTTCTAAAAAGTCTACTGTGCCTTGATGAAAGAGTTGGGATCTCTCATGGTGCTTCATATTTACTAAAATTTTAGCGAGAAATTGTGTAAATACAAGCACAAATCTATGACAGCCCAAAGGGATTATAGATGTTATTTTTTGTGCAGGAAATACCAGAGATAGTTTAATGCAATATACACGTATTTAATAATTTAAACATAAACAGCTGCATGGGTATAACACAGGGGATGTGGGTCACACAAAAGTGTGTGAAACCAAAAATCACCACTCACAAAGGCATGATAATAACAAGGAGAAATAGGAGTCAACGGTGAAGACAATTTATCATAAAATGGTAAATATTTATTATATGAACAATATACATGTAACACAAAAAATCGTATAAAAAGACAGTAGAAACACACATTTAGGACAAGTGCATGTACAGGGAGAATGCGCTCCTAATAATATAAGAGAAATCACTTGTGGTAGTGGTGGGAAAGCAAAATATAGTCCAGAATAGCCATATGCAGCAGCTCGAGGATTTCATGATGGAGCTGAATCAGAATTCTCTTAACATCCATTTAATTTACAAGTATAGCTGTACTAGGGTGGAGTTTCTGGACGTCTCTCTGGGGGTTGACGCTAGTCGCCGCTTCCAGACGGACGTGTTTAGGAAGCCCACCTCTGTAAATGCATTAATTCATGCTGAGTCAGCTCATCATCCTGCCACTATTAGGGCCGTCCCGGTCGGACAGTTCCTGCGAATGAGACGCATCTGTTCTACCGATGATGCTTTTGAGGCACAAGCCAAGGACCTTAAAGACCGCTTCAGGGCGCGAGGCTACAGCAATAGATGCATCAAAAAGGGATATGATCGGGCAAGAAGGACTCCAAGTGACTGCCTCCTCAGTACTGCTCGTGTTGACAGACAAGGGTGTGATGAAGGACCAATAAGATTTATTACCACCTTCAATCATGAATGGTCTGGCATTCGACAGATTCTAGCTAGACACTGGGATGTTCTGAAAACTGAGCCCGCTCTGTCTCGCTCTTTGGGTGACTACCCATTCATAACATTAAGACGGTCAAAAAATCTAAGTGATCTTCTTGTTTGGAGTCACTATCTTCCACCTCCCACAAATGTCTTTGGTACTCGTGGTCCTATCGTAGGCTTTTTTCCATGCAGCCATTGCCTCGCTTGCGCCAATGCCCTGCGTGCCTTGACTTTCTCTTCCTCTGGTGGTGACAAAATGTTTGATATTCGCCGGCGTATATCCTGCGGCAGTTCAAATGTTATTTACTATGCTACATGCAGCTGCCCAAGGATATATGTCGGCTTGACCACCAGAGAACTGAGAATACGTATTAGGGAACACGTAAGGGACATTGGCGCAGCGAGGGCCATTTCCGATCCCTCGGACCTTAAGACAATCCCTCGTCATTTTAAATACCATCATAATTGTGACGCTACCTCTTTTAAGGTCCGCGAATCGACATTCTACACCTCAGTGTTAGAGGTGGGAATTATAAAAAAATTCTGGCTCAAATGGAGGCCCGTTGGATCGTCCAGTTGGACACAATGGTGCCCAATGGCCTAAATGAGTCTTTAAGTTTTGCCTCTTTTTTATAATTTACCCTTTTTTTCTTTTGGCACCCCCTCTGGTTCTTCTTTTTGATGTCTTCTTGGTTTTAATCTTGTTTTTAATTATATGTTTCTACAGTTCTGTTTTCATCTATATCTAATACCTTGATCCGTCATCTGGCCTCCTACCTTCGTCTTGGACGCCTCTGCAACAGAGAACACAGCCACACCATATATGGTCTTTTCGGTGTGATAACCTCCGTATATTCTGCACATACTTTTTTTTTATATGCTAATGATTCACACTTATATTTGTATTTGTGTTTTGAATAATATGGAAAAAATTTTGCTGTGTGTTTCTGTATGTATCGTTACTGCATATAATTTAGCCCCATAATGATGTATTTACATTTATTACCTGTCACATAAATGGAGCTTGGGAGTGTGCAAGCCCCGTTGTGGCCTGGGCGACTACCCCTGTGGTGGGGCGTCTCTCTGTGTCCAGTGCACGCCTGGGCTCTCAGCCTGTGCGCGCATCTGGAGGCATGACGCCGCCGTCGCTGGGGGCTTGTCCAGCTCCAGCGGCGCATGCGCCGACATACCATCCTCCATTGGTCAATCCGGACCATGTGACTAGGGAAGGGGAGGTATTTGAAGGTCCTTGGTGCACAATGTTATCATCCCTTAAAAAGTGGCAGGTCTGCCACGAAACGTACGTCGGGGTGACATCTCTGAGCGGGGTGACTGCCCTCCTGTTTTACCCTTTATTCACCGGTGAGTATGGTTCTTTTTTACTTTAGGCAGCGCTGCACAGTTTTTTGCTGGCCTCATACAATAGTGATTTTCATCTCATGAAGCATGCTCAGCGTTCTGTGGTTTATGTGAGTGTGGTTATAGCACCTTACATCTTCCCTATTGTGGGGGATTGTTTTGATATGGCTATTCTGAACTATATTTTGCTTTCCCACCACTACCACAAGTGATTTCTCTTATATTATTAGGAGTGCATTTTCCCTGTACATGCACTTGTCCTAAATGTGTGTTTCTACTGTCTTTTTATACGATTTTTTGTGTTACATGTATATTGTTCATATAATAAATATTTACCATTTTATGATAAATTGTCTTCACCGTTGACTCCTATTTCTCCTTGTTATTATCACATATTTAATAATGATTAAATCTTGCTAGAATATGAACATTTTAAGAAGCTGTATGATTTTTATAAAAAATGATTTAGTTAAAAACTGCCACTGTTTCCTTCTAGCTATATGTGGTATTACCAGCTGTATCCAATCTAGTAATCTGATGTCCACAGATTTTAGTAAGTACAAGTTAGTAGTCAATATACTGACTATTGGGAAAAAATAAATACTTGTATGTTACTGATTGAGATGGAAAAATTGATTTGCAAATCTCTAGCCCATCAGCAAATTCATTAATCCGTGACCATTCGATGAGAGGCCTGCAAATCTCCTTACTTATGGGCATTCCCAGCTCTTCTATAGTTTATCGGTGAGGCACAATGCTTTGTGTGCATCCTGCCATAATGATGATGTTGCACCAGCCTGGCTAATAAAAATAAGAGTGCCAGGATCAAAGAAAATTTGCAGAGCTCCAGTCCAGCAGTCACAGTTGTACTGGAGTTCTTCAAATCGATTCTCCAGTCTCTAATTACTCACCCCAAAATGTGGAATAAAGAATTATTTTAAGAAGCTGTTCGAAATTAGAGATACACAAAAGGAAGGAAATTATTTCCCATTGCCTACATACTTCAGAGTTGAACAAATTATCCATATCAGTCGCTGTCACAAAAGGACTGAAAGTCTAAATCATCTGTCTTCAAGGCACACATATTCAATAGGGTCAATTTCATGAAAAGACAAATTAACCTATCATTATGTTATTTTAGTCTTTTGAAAACCTGAATACTCTACCAAGAAGAAACAAAAAACAACTCCCTGTAGATGTCAAGAAGATCAGAGTCACCTGTACACTTACCTTCAAAACATTTTTAGTGGAGATGTTAGACTCTTGGTCATGGTGCCAATCATGCATGTTTGAATTTATCATTAATTACAATAAGAAAACCATATGGCTCTTCCTGACAGTGGCCAATGCTTCTTAATATTGCAATTATATTCCAGCCATTTGGACTGTACAAAGTATCTGTACTGAATGCATTCAGATAATTATAGCCATATTTGAAAGCTTTACACATAAATTAACATGTAGCCAGCTTCAAGATAATAAAAATTCAATTTAATACACTAAGTCTTCAAGGTACAATTGAAGATGACTGAACTTTATTGATTTTTAATTAAATTCTAAACAATTTCCTTAATTACAGTGTGTTATAATTACAAAAACAATGTTTACGGAATGTGTTATAAAAATGACTATTGTAGCAATTCTTTAACAACTCTTCATATGTAAAAATTAGTATTTTGTTGTAGATGTTATAAGAACATATCCACTCCAATATTGTGAATTAAGAGTTCTTTATAACAGCCCTTCCATGTCAGACATTTGTGACAGTTCCTTGGGTATCATTACAATATGAGAGATTTCTGGTTTCTAGACACAATAAACATAAAGATAAGTGAATGTTTTGAAATTCAAATTTGCATGGTTCGTCAAATGTAACCAAAAATTTAGCTACCTAGGCACTGAAAGCAGTGCATCACAATCAGATTTCGACTTTTTCTATCAATAAGTGGAAAGTGATGTGTGCTCTAGCCTCCTATCCCTACAATGAACAAGCACAAAATGGTGCTTCTTGCCTGGCCCCCATCTTTTACACTGCTTGTTATAGCCTTCCTGATCAGAGATGTCCGGACTCCTGGATGTTCGGGTTCAGCCGAACAGTTGGAAAAAGTTCAGGTTTGGGTACCAGAACAGTATCCAGACCCGAACCCGGACGCCATTCACTTGAATGGAGGGCTCAAAAAGCCAAATCATAATGACATCTCAAAATCTCCAAATAACCCTGATCAAAAGTTCACATACCCCATTTCTTAATACCATGTATTGCCCCCTTTAACATCAATGATAGCTTGAAGTCTTTTGTGGTAGTTGTGGATGAGGTTCTTCATTTTCTCAGATGGTAAGATGCCTAATCTTCTTGGCAAAAAACCTCCAGTTCCTGTAAATTCCTGGGCTGCCTAGAATGAACTCAGACTGGCTCAATAATATTGAAGTCAGGAGACTAAGATAGCCACTCCAGAACCTTCACTTTGTTCTGCTGTAGCCAATGTCAGGTCGACGTCCCTGTGTTTTGGATCGTTGTCATGTTGGAACATCCAAGTACATCCCATGTGCAGCTTCCGGGTTGATGATTGCAAATTTGCCACCAGTATTTGCTGATTACGTGCTGCATTCATCTTTCCTTCAACTTTGACCAAGTTTCCTGTGCCTTCGCTGCTCACACATCCCCCAAACATCAGCGATCCACCTCCATAGTTTACAGTAGGAATGGTGTTCCTTTCATCATAAGCCATGTTGTCCTCTCTCCAAATGTAACATTTGTGGTTGCTGCCAAAATGTTAAATTTTTGTCTAATCACTCCAAATTGCCTATCTCCAGAAGTTTTGAGGCTTGTCTCTGTGTTGTTTTGCATATTGTTGGAGAGATACTGGCATTTGCGCAGTAATGGCTTTCTTCTGGGACTCAACCATGCAGCCCATTTTTCTTCAAGTGCCTCCTTATTGTGTATCTTGAAACAGAAACACCAACAGTTTTCAGAAAGTCCAATACTTCTGCTGATGTTATTTGTGAGTTTTTCTTTGCATCCCGAACAATTTACCTGGCAGTTGTGAATGAAACTTTTGTTGGTCTACCTAACCCTGGTTTAGTTTTTATAGAGCCCCTGAATTTCCATTTCATAATCACAGTTTGAATGCTGCTGACTGGCATCAATTCCTTGGATATCTTTTTGTATCCTTTTCTTGTTTTATTCAATTCAACTACTTTTTTCCGTAGATCCATTGACAATTATTTTGCATTGTCAATGACTCACAATCCAGAAACGTCTGTGGCTGGATGAAAGATGCAAGAGTCTTTCTGGATCCCAGAAACTCATTCAGCTTTTATGCACACACACTGATAACAAGCAAATAGGTCACAGGTGAGGATGTTACCTTTAGTAGCCATTCAAACCAATTTGTGTCAACATCTGTGCATGTTATCAGGCCAAAATCACCAGGGTATGTGAACTTTTGATGATTATGATTTAAAAAGAGAAAACACAGTAATTTGACAATAAATGGCTTCAACCAACCACTAACCATGAGTGAAGAAAAAGGTTTGGTGTTATCATTCATATTCTCTGAAAAAAGGCCAAGAAAGCAAAAATTCTGACGGGTATGTAAACTTTTGAGCACAACTGTATGTGCACAGTTCTTGACAATGAAATGTATGGTCAAAAAAATAACCTGAACATTTGCCAAGAACAATGGGTTGGAAGCAACAAAATGCAACAAAATATTAGACTGAGATGTTAATGTGATAAAGCAAGTGAAACTTTATAAGTAGCAAGGTAAAATTGGAGGCTATGCTTTTTTCTATTATATTTTTCTTTTTTAATAAAAGAGCTCAGTGCGAGCATAGATTGCGTAAAAATAATAACTTATAAATTGCTATTCCATTCTGAAACTGCATCCTTTCTACATAAACGCGGCCTACTCAATCTTCTTTTTCTACTAGCCAGATAAAATGTCCCACTATTGATTATTCACTATTTGACATCCTGCTGAGCCACATGGTTTAATGTTAGACTCTATATATGTATAAACTGAAACATGACATGACATTCTAGGTTCTTTACAATTCTTTAATAAATTTGTTCCGTATATGTTGGAAAATTATTAAAATTAAGAAAAATGTTAATATATAAAGTGTACTAAATTAAAAAGTGAAAAAAAATGTAAGTCAATAGATTAGTATCCATCTCTCATGATCTTATTATCCTTATTTAAGCCTTCGACTATAAGAGGTTGCGATACGTTTCTGGCATCATGAATAAAACATCTTGCTTGTGTTTATACCCTTATCTAATTCTTCTCCTGGAAACACTAAAAATTGTAATTTAACGTAAGAATTTGGTCTAATATATGGCACCCATAAAAGACAATATTTCAGATTTGTAAGATATGGATCATAGAATGACTTGTGTGAATGAGGCTTTGCTTGGTGAGGATTCAACCTTTATAATTGTATTTGTTTGCGGTGCTGATAGAAAGAAATAATCATGTAAATAGAAAAATTATACTGAAAGCAATTACACATATATATGTCCCACTGTGATTTACAAAACTAAGCTTTAACCTTCATCCGACCTTTGTGGAATTGTTAGCAAGTCATGATAAAAAAAACCAAACTGCTGAAATGCTAGGTAAATTGTTCCTACAAGACTGTCTGCAAATCTCATCTCTATATCTGCAGTGGGATCTTTTTATTTAATGGCCACGGATGAAATAAACTAAACAGATCAGCTGGAGGCCTGATGGTAAAACCTCAGCCAAAAATTAATTATCAAATTTTAATCGAGGGAATAAAGAGCTATATATTTATGGCAGCGAGCTGTTTATAATGTCATTGCTGAGACTAGAGACACTTTAAATAAAAGCAAATACTACAGGTCTATCTTTTACGCTTGCAGAAATTGAAAAAGGAAGTAGATACCCCAGGTTTACAGATTTATTCTTTTCAAACATTGGAATTCAGCAGTGGGAATAAAGATACTGCAAATATTGGATTTAAAAAAAGCGTATGATGAGACGAAATAGGTAAAACAGTTTACCTGTTATAAATCACTGCATCTGTTCTCATAGAGAGCCAAGCACTCTAATACTCCTAGAGTTTCGCTCTAATGCAGGCAAATTGAAGATGCCAGGAAATAGAAAGTCTTGGCATGACGACATCATTCTGCATTATTCACTTGGGAAGACACTATTTTTTGAATGTTTATGGAAGGTGGTAATAAAATGAAGCAATATCAAAGTATTTCCACTGTATTTTGAAAATAACTATTAGAAAAATCCATAGATGAAACTGACATTTGTGTCCTATCAGACTCATAGTCTTCTGCACCATGCTTCACCCACAGTGCTGATTCTGCTGTGGAAACCCACCAGCTAGGCATTTAGAAATGTAGAATTCCATGGCAGACATTCAGTCACGTTTGCCAGAATGGGCCGGAGCAGTTCTACATTTAGACTTTACATTCTGGCTCACAAATAACGCTCCTCTGTGATGTCTATGTGCCCTAACTAAGCATCTGGTCAGGGATCATTTTCTCCTCTAATCTGTTTTCTGTTTCTAGATATCTGCTCAGTGACTTACATCTTTGTGCTGTATATTTATATAGACTGTTTTCATACTGGTATAATATTGGCACATTTTTAGGTACCCATGATGCTATTGTTGGTTATCAGATCTAAAGTCATGCCAAGATTTTTGACGATAATAAAGGAATTCTCTTTTTTTAATTTGGTATTGTAGATTATTTTTATGCACATGATTATGGCGGCAATCTTCCATGAGCTTGTGTTAACAAAATTCAGAACATCTCTCAACACAATAGTTTAGAGGTCTACTCTTCGCTAACTTTAATGGAATTGTTTTCAAGGAGGTCTGTCTGTATGAAGATGGAAGATGTAGACTGTAATCCATATCTGTTGTAAATGGTCAGGTGTGATCCTGTGTTTCCTACATATTATTATTACCTTTCATGGAAATCTTGTCTATAATATTAGTGAGATGAAAGCTGAAAAATTGATCTTAAATGTAATCTGTCAGCAGATTTTTGCTATGTAATCTGACAGCAGCATGAGGCAATAATTATAATAATAGTAGGAAGAATTTATATTTCTATAGCATTAAAAAATGTTGCAGTACTTTACATTACAGAGGGGGCTTGTACAGATAATAAAGACAATACAGAGTTAAACATAATATAACAGATATTAAGAGGAGTGATAACCCTGCTAGTAAGCTTACAATCAATGACGTAGGGAGGGTGACCTTGTTTCCAGCGATCGCTTAATATACTGGGTGCAGCAGTTATGATAATGTTACAGTTTTTTAGTTGAGCTCAGTTGTCCAGCTGTGAATAACCTCATCCACACCACAGCTTTCTGTGTACATTAAATAGTGCAAAAAAAAAAAGAAAAAATGTTCCAGCTTCTGGTAAAATTTTCAGAGTAATCTTTATTCCATCAAAAAACAATTAAAAATATATGGTGGACAAGAACAGGAGCAAGCGACCCATATCGAACACAGTTGTTCTTTATCCAGCTATGATAAATAACAACCGTATTCGAAACGCATCGCTTGCTCCTGTTCCTGCACACCATATTTTTTTAATTGCTTTTTGATGGAATAAAGATTACTCTGAAAATTTTACCAGACGCTGGAACATTTTTAATTTTTTTTTTTGCAATTGCTACACGAGTGGTCGGCTCGTGGTTCTGTTCATGCTGAACTTCTATAAACTTCAACGGTGAGCTGGCATTATCATTTTCTGTTTTCTACGCTAGTGATAGAAAGCTGCTAATCAGAATATATATATATATATATATATTGCTGTGGAAAATAAAAAAAAATCAATAATGTATTTTTGAATATATGTATAATTACTAGTGTTGAGCGATACGATACCGCAAGTATCGGGTATTGGCCGATATTAGCTCTATCGGCCTTTCAATACTTAGTTTCGATATTTTCCATGTATCATATACCGGAATCGGAAGTTCCCATAATTCTTTGAGAGGCAATGTGATTTTAGTCAGCCAATGAGGAATCCTAAGAAGTGTGGGCACATCCTGTACTGCTGCGGTCATGTTAACTAATGGCATGGCTGTGATTGGATGCTGAAATGATGTCAGAATGCACTATAAAAGGCGCCGCCGCCATTTTAGCGTCACTGTGCTGTGAATTCAGTAAGGGACAGAACGCTGCTGTGCTGACTCTGAGGGACAGTTAGAGATTGCGATTTAGTGTACTGTGCTGTAGGCAGGCTAGCACCAACCGCTGTGTAAAGCTTCCTTTTGCCTGCAGTGTTGTTTTAACAGCTCTGCAAGGTGTGTGTGAGTGCAGGTGACGCTGCAGTTTGCTCTGCATGCAACGCTGTCTGTAGGCATCTGCACGTGTCACTCACAGACTCTTTTTTTTTTCTTCAGTGTAATTCTTGCAGCTCCATGCAATTTAATTATTAGTGTGACGCGCTTCCATCCGTATCCAATACATTGGTTGCAAACACTATAGAAGTAGACAAAGGAGTAGCCTTTCACAGATTGTGAACAGTTGTGTTTCAGTGTTCACTTCAGTCTGTGTTTTTTATTTTTTGAGTGCACATCACGCTCCAGTTACTTGTTCAAGCACTGCTGCTTGTACTCTGCTGAGCGTGTCTCAGTGCCTCATCCTTTTCATTTATCTCCAATTGGTTCTGCTCCATTCCATTTAAAATATAATCTATTAGTGTGACGCGCTTCCATCCGTATCCAATACATTGGTTGCAAACACTATAGAAGTAGACAAAGGAGTAGCCTTTCGCAGATTGTGAACAGTTGTGTTTCAGTGTTCACTTCAGTCTGTGTTTTTTATTTTTTGAGTGCACATCACGCTCCAGTTACTTGTTCAAGCACTGCTGCTTGTACTCTGCTGAGCGTGTCTCAGTGCCTCATCCTTTTCATTTATCTCCAATTGGTTCTGCTCCATTCCATTTAAAATATAATCTATTAGTGTGACGCGCTTCCATCCGTATCCAATACATTGGTTGCAAACACTATAGAAGTAGACAAAGGAGTAGCCTTTCACAGATTGTGAACAGTTGTGTTTCAGTGTTCACTTCAGTCTCTGCGTAATAACCACACTTAGGCCTTATAACTTTTCTGACTTTCTTTATCAATCTACCAAGATGAAGAAGTCAGTGAGTAAGGCACGTGGTCGTGGCCGTGGAGTTTCAGCAGGGAGAGGACGTGGGGATTCTGTGGCTGCTGCCGCCCTCAGTGACACAGCATCCACCAGTTTTACCCATGAGCGTTCCTTTATGCGCACTTTGGTAGGAGCTCGGCGTGCCCCCTTGCTGCGGGAAGAACAAATTGAAGCCGTTGTTGGTTGGATGGCAGCCAATGCATCGACTTCAATTCCTTCCACCTCCTCTCAGGAACACAACACTGTTGAGCAACCATTTGTCTGTTCACCGCCTGTCAAATTGCCCAGGCAGTCAGAGAGTTCTGTACAGGAGCCAGCTGAGTCTCTGCTTCTGTTCTCAGAATCTGTTGGCTCGCAAACACGGGCACAGGCAAGCAGCATTCTGCAATTTGAAGAAGAGGGAGTATGCAGTGATGCACAACAGCTGTGTCTCTCTCAATCTGAAGAGGCGGGTGAGCCAGTGCCGATGGACAGCACACCGCAGAACGCATCTTATGATGATGATGAGACTCAGGTGCCAGGTTTTGTGGAGCATGGTGCTGCCCAGACCATCCAACAGCAGCAGGTGTTGGAAGAGGGTAGTGGAGATGATGAAGTCCGAGACCCAACATGGCTGTGAGCAACAGGAAGGTGGTGGGAGCAGCTCTGAGGAAGAGATTGTCCCAACGGTACAAAGAGGAGGGAGAGGTAGGCTGCAGACTCGCTTGCCTGTAGCCTCCAGTTTGGCACCTGTTGGGAGCAGTTCTCTTAGAAATGTCAAAATTTGCGCTCCCATGACTTGCACTGCGTGGTCCTTTTTTGACAGACTTGTAGATGATATTTGCTATGTTCAATGCAAGCTGTGTAAGCAAAAAGTTAAAAGAGGTAAAAATATCAGTAACCTGAATACCACAAATATGTGGAAACATGTACGGACAAAGCACGTAGCTGAGTTACAAAGACACACTGGAGATGTAGGCCAACCTACAGCAGCACCTACATCTTCAGGTCGTGTTCGAGCCTCTACCTCCAGCTCACACACACCTGGTTCGGCTTCCTCACAGGATCTCCATGGAAGAACCTCGGTCACTGTTGTCCATAGACAAACTGTTATTCCACCCACAGCAGCAAGTTCACAGTCATCGTCACACTCCCAGAACAAAAAACAGCCATCGGTACCACAGGCATGGGATAAAAGACGGCCATACTCGGCAAACCATCCACGAGCACAGGCTCTGAATGCTGGCATTGCAAAACTCCTGTCCCTTGAAATGCTGTCATTCAGGCTGGTGGAGACTGACAGTTTCAGGAACTTTATGGCATTGGCAGTCCCACAATATAATGTGCCAAGCCGATTTTATTTCAGCAGGCAAGCTGTCCCTGCTCTGCAAAAACATGTCGAGGGAAACATTAAACATGCGCTACTAAACGCCGTCAGTAGCAGGGTCCACCTGACCACCGATGCGTGGACCAGTACCCATGGCCAGGGACGATACCTTTCCCTCACTGCCCATTGGGTCAATGTTGTGGAGCCGGGTACAGATCTTGCCAGTGGCGCTGTACGTGTTCTGCCAACTCCAAGGATTGCAGGAATCCAGTCTGTACACATTGATTCCTCCTCCTACTCCAGTTCCTCAGAATCATCGCTGCACGAGCCGTCACGGTATACCTCCACATGGACCCGTGAACGCTTACCTGTTGCGACCGATATGAGCACAGCCGTGGCCAAACGTCAACAGGCCGTCCTGAAATTAATTTCCATGGGGAATCGAAGCCACACAGCGCAGGAGCTCTGGGATGCCATCAAGCAGGAGAGCGACGAATGGTTTTTGTCAGCTAATCTCCAGCCAGGCTTGGTAGTGTGTGACAATGGCCGAAATCTGGTGGCAGCTCTGGGCCTTGGCAACCTCACTCACATACCATGTCTGGCACATGTGCTCAACTTGGTCGTGCAGAGGTTTTTGAGGGACTATCCGGATCTTGATGCACTGCTGCACAAGGTCCGCCTAGAGTGCGCTCACTTGCGACGTTCCAGCATGGCCAGATCGCGCATTGCAGCTCTGCAAGTCAGATTTCGCCTTCCTGAACATCGCATCATATGTGACGTACCCACCAGGTGGAATTCCACGTTACATATGTTGGAGCGGTTTGTGAGCAGCAGCCAGCAGTAATGGAGTATCAGCTGCAACAGGCGCAATCAACTCGCAATTTGCGCCGTTCACACTTCACCACTACTGAGTGGGCCTCTATGAAGGACATCTGCGACGTTTTGCGTGCGTTTGATGTCTCAACGCGGATGGCGAGTGCAGATGATGCACTAGTCAGCATGACTGTCCCCCTTATCTGCCTGCTTCAGAAATCACTGAAAGCACTAAAGGAAGAGGTTTTGGAAGAGGTGGAGGATGAGGAGTCACAAATTCAATTACCTTCAGGACAGTCAGCGCAACGTGGTTCCTCACAAAGGGCTGGGCAGGGCTCACTTTGTGAGGAGAATGAGGAGGAGGAGTCAATGGAGGAGGAAGAAACCCCTACAGAGGAGGTACACAACGCTCTAGTCAGTATGTAGAGCGAGGGTGGGGTGATGCAGAGGAGGCAGAGATGACGCCTCTTCCAGAGGACAGCCTTTGTTGGCCAGTTGGGAGTCTGCAGCACATGGTTGATTTCATGCTTCAGTCCCTGAGAAACGACCGCTGCATCGCCCACATTCTCAGCACGTCAGATTATGGGTGTACACCCCCCTAGACCCTCGCTACCGGGACAACTTACAAACCCTCATCACACCGGTGAACCGAGACCGTAAAATGCAGGAGTACCAAGACACACTGGTGCAATCCATACTGTTGTACATTTCAGCCGAGAGAGCTGCTGCTGCTGCTACTGCTTTACAAAGCAGCTCTGTGCGTCGAGGCAGTGTAGACACCTCTACAACAAGAGGGAGCAGAAGCAGCGCCTCTGCACAGGGCAAGAGCTGTATGTTACAAATGTGGCAAAGTTTTGTGACAGCGCCAGCAAGGTCTACACCATCCGAGACGGCTCCAGTCACCAGGAAGAAACGTTTCCGTAAGATGGTGACAGACTACTTGGCTTTCCCTCTAAGTGTACTCCCAGATGCCTCTTCCCCTTTCAAATTTTGGGTCTCTAAGTTGGATACATGGCCAGAGCTTAGCCAGTATGCATTGGAGGTGCTGGCTTGCCCTGCTGCCAGTGTATTATCTGAGCGTGTCTTTAGTGCTGCAGGTGGTGTAGTAACAGACCGTCGCATGCGACTATCCTCAGAGAATGTAGACCGGCTTACTTTTCTGAAAATGAACAAGGCATGGATCTCACCTGAATTTGCCTGTCCGTTTTCAGATTAAATAACTGTTTGGCAACGTTTTCCATGTCTCCTGTTATGTTCATCTTTCTAACACCTGAACTCTACTCCCTGGGCTACAACACCGCCATTTGTTGCTCGTAAGTAATTGGCAGGGGTACTGACTCATGGCCAGCCTGGTTACAGCACGACAGCTGTTTCCTGGCAGTGTGAACGTCAATTATCCTCCAATAAGTTGTGCTGTCGTGTTGCATTCGGGTTAGCCGACTCTATGGTGCCTGCAGTTTAGGTGATTCCTATGTGTGCTGTGGGATATGTAAATAAAGGCGGTTTCCATTGTGACAATAGGACAAGCACCCACTGTAGGACTGTGTGATTCGGTAACTGCGGACGGCTTGCGTCCTGTCAACTTACATTTTCATGGGTGCGTTCTTCTACCCGTCCGGGGTCCAGTACCATCAACTGGTTCTCCCCAGTGCCTTTGGCCTAGGTGCCTCCATCTCCGTATCCGAGTTCCACCAACGTCTGCTGGTCCTTGGTAGTGCTTTGGAGCACAGGTACCTCCTGCTTAGTAACCGTGTCACAGTAACGTCAGCTGATACTCGGTTGTGACATTGCCTCTTTTCCTTCTGCTACCCGTCCGGGGTCCAGTACCGTCAACTGGTTCTCCCCAGTGCCTTTGGCCTAGGTGCCTCCATCTCCGTATCCGAGTTCCACCAACGTCTGCTGGTCCTTGGTAGTGCTTTGGAGCACAGGTACCTCCTGCTTAGTAACCGTGTCACAGTAACGTCAGCTGGTACTCGGTTGTGACATTGCCTCTTTTCCTTCTGCTACCCATCCGGGGTCCAGTACCGTCAACTGGTTCTCCCCAGTGCCTTTGGCCTAGGTGCCTCCATCTCCGTATCCGAGTTCCAGCAACGTCTGGTTGTCCTTGGTAGTTCTTTGGAGCACAGGTACCTCCTGCTTAGTAACCGTGTCACAGTAACGTCAGCTGGTACTCGGTTGTGACATTGCCTCTTTTCCTTCTGCTGCCCCTCCGGGTTCCAGCACAGTCAGCTGGTTCTCGTTACTTCCATTGTCTCTTGCTCCATCTGATACCCGTCAGGGTTCCAGTAACGTCAGCTGGTTCTCGGAAATTAGACGATCTTAAAGACCACCCAGAAGAAGATGACGACAACAAGGACGACGAGCATGAAGCCAACCAGCCTGAACACCATCACAAAGAAAAAATAAAAGATTACCCAGAAGAAGATCACCAACAGGACAAAGAAGGTTAAGACAAACTACAAGATACAGAACAAGAGACAGAAGAACAATAAGCAGAAGATCAAAAAGCAGAAGAACATGAAGTATAAGACCAAAATGAAGAGCAAAATATATGCTCTAAATTCTAAGCAGAAGAAGACTAAGCAGTGTATGGGGGTGAGTCCATTCCTCCTCATGGTGCCCCTGGAAAATGCCTGCTGCTGCAGGCTAAACTGAACACGGACAAATACTGTTGTAATTTAAATCTTTTGTGACAGCAAGAACGGAAGGATGAACAATTCATACTTTTACAGATTACAAGTACAGGAATCTCTGTCACAAATAAGAATATGATGAAGAAGATGAAGTGGAAGAAGATGAAGAATTTGAATATGAAGAAGATTAATTAGTTTAATAATAACAATATGAGTAATGTAAACAAAAACATGAACAGCAAGAAGTTTAAGAAGAAGATTAAGAAGGTGAAGATGAAGAATAATTTGATGAGAAAGATGATGCTGCTGCTGAAGATTATGAAGGAGAAAGTGTGGCACTGGCAAAAGTTAAAAAGGTGAAGAGCATGGAAGTTGTGAAACATACATATTTGCCAAAATAGAAAAAAGGTTAACAACATTGTCAATTTGTTAGTCAATCCAAACGTATTTCCAAAAAAAATATATTAATGCTATTCCAATGCATTGGGTTAAACATGTATGCCTTTATTGTCTCCTCAACCTCCCCAATACATTCTACATTAGTCTTTGTTGTTTTCCTTCATGTACAATTAACCAACAAGGCAAGAATGTTTTTTTTTAATGTCGATATTTGGTTCCTATAGACTTACATTGGACTTCCGGTATCGGAATCGGATATCGACGATATTTAGTGATATCGGCGATACCATTCCGATCCGATATTTTTAGATATCGAGCAGTATCGCTCAACACTAATAATTACTTATATTTGATAAAACCTAATAGGATAAATGGGAGGTATTATTTAATGTAGACTGACCTAACTACAAGAACTACAATATCTGTTGAAAAGCTTCACTCTTTTTAGAATACTGCTGTTTCTTAGTTAAATCTCTTCCTTCCTGTCCCCCTTCCCCCACCTGCCCAACACTTCTATAGCTACAAACATATGGATAAAATTAGTACTAATACAGGATACATCAATTTACGGAAAATTGAACATAGAGAAAATTGGGAAAAAATATCAACTCATAAATACCAAGAAATAGTGCATGTTACAAATAAATTGGTATGTTTGATTACTCTTTACTATGTATGTTACTACTAGTGTTGAGCATTACGATACCGCAAATATCGGGTATCGGCCGATATTCGCTGTATCGGAATTCTGATTCAGAGTTCCGATATTTTTTGCATATCGGACACCAGAATTGGAGTTTTCCTGTAAAGTAAATGGGGAGTTCCTGTGTCACAGAAGAAAGTATGTGACACAGGAACTTCCCGAAAGTGTCACTGTCAGTGTCGGTTGGGTCTGTCAGGTGTCAGCAGCACTTACCTGGCAGAAGATCCCTGGCGGTCACATGCAGCTTCTCTCCATAACTGCACGTGACTGCCGGGTACTGGGTAATCTCGGCCAGCTGTACTCTAGCAACAGCTGGCCGTAAAGAAGTCCGGATGACGTCACCGCCGGGAATCTCCTCTGGTAAGCAGCTCTGCTGTGTCTGGATGTCAGGCTGTTCCTGGCATCCAGATGTAGCAGAGCTGGACTCGTCGTGGGACCCTCGTTATCTTGGACTACGTCGGACAGGGAGTATTTGTGTTGGTTTGTTATTTTTGTTTTTTTACAGGAGATCGATGGCATCACAGGATGAGCGTGCAATGAAGATGGAAAACTGTGTTGTGTATTACTTCATTAAAATACTTATTTCTGGCTGTGTATTTTTTTAAATATTTACAACCTTTACGATTAATAATGGATCGGTGTCTTATTGATGTCTCTCCATTATTAACC
>JARQOD010000006.1:227940477-228328017 GCA_033576555.1 Oophaga sylvatica | reverse complement strand
AACAAATGTGTGCCAGCATCTTCTACACTGATGAAGCATCAGAGAATGGGCTAATGTTTTTTCCATGGCCGAACCAGCTTTCTCACAATGCCCGGTACCTATGACATTTAGTTGATTATCAAACTTTGTAGAGTGGTGGTCATCAATTCCCAGTGGAGCACAGTTTTATGACATAGCCATTTTCCGTCTCCAGATTTACTGACACTAAGTAAATATATCTTTCCTGTAGAGTGTAAGATCTTATTATCAGTGGGTTCTATATCTATCTATCTATCTATTTATCTTTCTCTTTACCTTTCATGTAGAGTGTAAGCTTTATGATCAATGAGGTCAACTCTCTCTCTTGTACAGTGTAAAGGGTATGCCACACTAAACAATATTGCTAACGGGATCGCTAAAAAACGTCACTATTTAGCGATCCCGTTAGCGATGTTGTTCAGTGCGGCAGCTTCCAGCGACGAGCTTCCTGCTGTGATCTCGCTCGTCGCTGGAATCGTTCCGGACCCTATTTCATCGCTGGCCTCCCGCTGGGTAAGTATCTAATCGCTGTGTGGCACCTTTTCTTAGCGATTTAGCGGTACTTTTGTACCGCTAAAGTCGTTAAGAAGATCGCTAACGGCGATAGCGTCGTTAACTATATCGCTAAATGTGGCCGCATTTAGCGATATAGAAACAATCCCGCTAGCGATCGCATTAGTATGCGTCGTTATTGTGATCGCTAGCGGGATTGTTTAGTGTGGCAGTACCTTAAGTTGCTTTTATGACCGATGGGCTCAACTATCTTTCCTGTACAGTGCAAACTATGTTATTGAGGTTCTCGCATATATATTCTCTGAAAATCAATTTATTGTGGAAAATTTGGCAAAGCTGGTGAATTCTAATGTTTTAAGATCCTTTCGCTCATTTCAGAGATGCAAAATAAACTGAGATTTTAATCAATACATTACAGGTTATACAGAATCTTTTTACAGGAAATTATGTATCAATCTGCTTTTTGGCTCCTACTTGATAACTACCTACCAGCAGTTTGTACAATGTTTTTATGGTGTTATGACCAATGGTGCACTGTGTAAAATGTATAGAAAAGAATGCAATGATTTGAAAATATTTGATTCATAATAAAATATAAATCACCTGTCAGAAATTGAAAGTTAGACATTTTTTTCAGTTTATTAAAAAAAATTAATTTAAAAATTTATAGTAGCAATGCATCTCAGGAATGTTGGGACAGGTCCGTGTCTACCATTATTTAGCATCCCCTCTAATTTTTACAACATTATGTGAATGTCTTGAAAGTGGAGAGTCCAATTGCTGGAATTTTGCTACAGCAATGCTGTCCCATTCTTGTTTGTGATAGGATTCTGGCTGCTCAAGGCTCCTGGGTCTTCTTTGACTGATTAAACATTTCATATTAAGCTAAACATTTTCCATTGGTGAAAGCTCTGGACTGTAGGCTGCCAGTTCATCATTTGAACTCTTATTCTGGAAAGCCATGCTGTTGTGGTGAATGCAGTATGTGGTTTAACATTGTCTTCCTCAACCATGCAAGGCCTTGATTCAAACAGACATTTTTTCTGGATGGAAGCACATTTTTACTTAACATCTATATAATGCTCTACATTGATAGTGCCTTTGATCTGTAGGTTGTAGATTTTCACATTGTCTTAGTCCATTTTAAATGAGTTGTGTCCCAGAGAGGATGGCAGCTTTTCTGGAATGTGCTCATAAATGGCTTCTTATTTGCTTGCTAGAGCTTTCAATTTAATTTGTGAATAGCACAGTGAACTAGCATAGCAATATATCTCAGTCCATGCACTGATTTACCAAATATTGCATGTTTTTAATGCAGTGTCACCTGAGGGTCTATAGGTCACAAACATCAAATATTGACCTTCAGCTTCATCCATTGTGAACATGGATTTTACCAGAATCTCTGTATTGATGGTATTATGTACTGTACATGGTGTGATTCTCAAAATATTTGCTATTTTTGAGGAAAGATTTTCTGAATTTTTCTGAAATTGTTAACGATTTTTGAAACAGTTATTCAAAGAATTGTGAAACTGATCATCTTTGCTTTTGAGAAACTCTGCCTCTCGAACATGCTATTTTCATACACAGTCATCTGATTTATGGTAGGTGAAAATCGTCCCTCTTTCTATTCTTCATTGGTACCACTTACTCTTCCAGCCTTTTTTAACCCTGTCCCAACTTTTTTGAGACATGTTGCAATTTCCAAATTTGTCATTTCTTTTTCAAATTAAGCGGTAAATTGTCTAATTCCAACTGCTAATATGTGTTCTTCGTTCTGTTGTGCACGAAATGTAACTATAAGAGATTTCTAAATCATTGCATTCTTGTTTTTCTTGTTTATGTTTTACACTTTATTCAAGTGATCCATGAATTCCCAACACCATCTTGCCTTTCCATTAAATTATCCTTGAAACAGGAGCATCTCCGATATTAAATATAGGCAAATTCAATCCATTATTGTGATCTAGGTTGTTTAAAATATTATAGACTGCTGTGTTTTACATTACTGCTGTGTTTGTGAATACGACAGCAAGGACTTAATGAAGCTAAACTACAAGAAAATAAACTACCAGAGATAATAAGAATATTATTGGGTTTCTAAGGCAAATGAGCTTCAACATGGAAGTCTACTTTAGTCTAACAATCTATTTAGATTCAACCTTGAACTAACATTCATGGGAATGCCCTTTCCCAATCGTTGACATATCAAAATATGCCATCAATTGTCCAATGAATTCTTATTTGTCAGGTGAATTGATTATTAAGCCAGCTAAAAATTCTTCATATTGGCTGCACGTTTCCTGTGTAAACAGGACATTTGCTGCTGACATCATGATATTCTCTGTGCACAAAATGATTGTCAGTTGCCAAAAGGCTTACAGATAGATGATTTTTGGTTATTTTAACAGCCACAATTGCGCAGTTTAAACCCAGTTTAATAAATGTAAATAATTTGATAATTTCTGCACAAGAAAGTTAAATACGAACTAAAATCCTGATCATAGACACACATCACATGCCTACATGACATCATGAGAGACTAGATACAGATCAACACAGCTGGAAATGCTAATTATAGAACTCTCCATGCCCACAGAACAAAGGATATGTGACAAGAAGAATCTGAGACAATGGCAGAAGTAATTAAAGCAGAGACGAATGGAGCAGAATTGCATTACTGATAACAGTCATTGGTAAAGGATTTTGTGAATTGTAATCTAACACAATCTGATATAAAGTGTCCTTTTACAGTAAATCACCAATTTATTTTAACATTGATTTAGAATATGGAGGAATCATTTTGCTAAATTGCAATCTTTATGATATATCTTCAAAATAAATATATTCACATTGTGGAATCAGGTCAGGACATACAGTTATCTTAAAAAAAAACATCAATACTTAATACAGAATTCCAATGGTTCCTTATGAATTGTTAATAACTCAATGGAAAATATTTGACACATATGTCTGAAATGCCTAGTACTTCACAAAAAATGAAGATTGACTTTGATACCAAGGGACAATGAAAATGTATTACTACTCCTAAATGAGCTTTGTTTACTTTATTTCCCTCTGCCGGTTTTGATTGCTCTTTGTACTATCAGATTTATCTGCCAGTTCCTGATAGCCACATTTTCTACTAGTTACACAGTCTTTTAAATGCAAGAGTTCTGAAATTGCTCTATTTATGTTATTTCTGAACAGATGTGAATAATGCTGAAAATTGTATATTTCTCAAATTATACAGACTTAAGTTATAAGTAAGTTAAAACATAAAATATAGATAATAATAAGAAATAAGAAAAACTGCCAACATTCCTATTTGGCAGAATCACTCAAATTTTACTTGGAAATTCAATTTCCATTCATTATATGTGGTGTAAATTGTATCTGTTGTGAAGGTTATAAAAAACCCTTGTCTTATACTATTTGTCTTCATATTCCTTAAGGGTATGCCACACTAAACGAAATCGCAAGCGAGATCGCTAATGAGATCACTACTGCGTCACCATTTATGATGCAGTAGCGATCTCGTTAGCGACTTGTGTGATTCCAAACACAACTCATCAGCGATCTGTGATTCTAAACACATCTTATCAGCGATCTCTATAACGACCTCTGCGGTCGTTGGGAAAACCTAGTCCCACTTGCGATGCTTGTGAAGTCGTTCATAAAGGGTGTCACACTCAGCGATTCAGGCTCACCAGCGGGACACCAACGACCAAAAAACGGCTCAGAACGTTTACAAACGATTAGCGACATCTCAGCAGGGGCCACATCGCTGCTACATCACACACAGTTAAGTCGCTAACGAGATCTCCACTGCGTCATAAATGGTGACGCAATTGCGATCTCGTTAGCGATCTCGTTTGCGATCTCACTTAGTGTGGCATACCCTTTATGCTTCCCCTGTTGCTGCCAGTCCTTCCATCAGTTCCTTTGTCTTTTTGTCTCTATTTTCTCTTATCCTTTTCTGGTTCCAGGTCTCCAGCTCTGCTGGTTTTTACTAGACCCCATGCTAGGGTACAATGCAGGTCATTGTAATAACCTATGTGACCACATGAAGTTTGTAGGCCATGCTTAACATGTGGTCCAAAATTTTAATGAAATTCATCCAAATCTAATCACAGAGAAAATTCTGGTTCTGTTAAATCTATGCTAATTTGATTTGTTACTGGCATATAGGTTTCATGAAAATGGTTACAAGTTACAACCAAAATTTCCCGCAGGCTGACAGTGACTGACTAGCCTCTGCCTATACATTCGGAGATAAGCAGTGGAGAGCCTTGTGCCTCCTGTATTATTAATGTGCATCATGGCTGGTTTGCAGTGTTTCTGAATCAAACATATATGGCTGTGATCCTAAAGGCAGCAGCTAGTCATGGGCGAGTCTGCTAATTGCTCGGGTTTTCCCGAGCATGCTCTGGTACAGAGGCAGAATGGCCATTTGGCAATTCTGGCGAATGCCAGAAGGGCCTGTCTGGTCGTGGGCCACTTGGCTGCTACATTGTTAACAGAATCAGTGTTCTCAAGACACCCATTCTGTTAAGAGTTGTGACTCCGTCACTTTACCCCAGCAGGCTCTGGGTATCATTAGAAATATTGGTCTTGTAGTAAAATTTTTTTTACTCCATTCAAGGTAATATTAGTAATATATCCCATCTGGTGCTTGGGGACGGGGACAACATGGGCCTGTGGGATTTCAAATGCCAGGGCATTTGAAATTTTGCCTGTTTGTTAGGGAATCTCCACATGTATTCAGGCTGTCAGGCAGCCGCAAATCATGCAGCTGTGGAGACAGAAACTAAATCACCGAGCATGCTAAAATACTGATAGATCACCTGAGCATGCTCGGGGAAACCCGAGCACCAAGCATACTCGCCCATCACTACCAGCATCGACTTTTATACATGCAGTTTCTATCAACATATATAGGCATAGGTTTGTCAGTCACTGTCAGCCGGCAGGAAATGTTGATTTTAACCCTTTCCATCAACTCAATATGCTGGTAACAAATCATTATTGTATACATTTACCTGGATCAGATTTTATCTGTGATTTGTTTTGGATGAATTTGCCAAATTGCCAACTCTAAACAAGTCAGACTGCTAGCCCATGGTGGGATCAGATAACAAAGCCTATTGAAGTTCATGAAAAGGAAGATTGGAAGGGGGAGAGAGGATCAGAGTGAGAGAAAGGAACAAACACACATAATCACAGTGGTGCTGTTTCTTCCGTGAGTTTTATATCTTCCCATTAGAGTTGAGCGAAACAGGTCGGTCAGATTGAAAAGTCGCCAACTTTCGCCAAAGTCGGGTTTCGTTGGCCAAAACACGACCATAGCGTGCAGTCGGCCATGCGGTCGGCAAAACGAGCGCCAAAGTCGAATTTCCCAGAATTCTTTCAGGTGACTTTTTTCAGCCAATGAGCAAGGACATACACTGTGGGCAACGAGATGATTTGAGCAGCATCCACCACCATCTTACAGAAGGGCATTGCAGTGATTGGCTTGCTTTGGGGGAAGTAATAGTGTCTATAAAAGCCCTGAGCACCGACCGCCATTTTACTTCTGCCGATATTAACAGTAGGGAGAGGTTGCTGACGCTGTTTATCAGTAGGGAGAAAGTTAGGGCTGTAAAGAGAAGTTCTTCTGCGCTTGTGCTGATAGCAATTGTGCTGTACAGTTAGTGTGCAGTGACAGGGGAGGATTTTCTTCTGTGCAGAAGCGCTGGTTATTAAGCTGCCTGAAAGCTGTAATGCTGTGTGTACACTGCTGTGCAGACTGCTTTTTACACAGCACTAATACTTGTATTCTTTTTTTCTGCACAGTTACCGAGCGTTCATTTTTTCCCACACCGTATAGAGCTGTACGCTACTCACACACTACCGTGTACGGCTGGTATCGCGGACAAATACATGCTGACTATCTGTGTGTGACTCTGAAAATATATACGGAGATTGAAATTTTCCCCTACACCGTATACAGCTGTATGCTTCTGAGACAGTACCGTATATCTGGTCTTTGTATTACGTCAAATCCATACTGAGTGAGCACCTGTGTGTGACTCCAGAAATATATACGGAAATTGAAATTTTCCCCTACACCGTATACAGCTGTACGCATCAGATACAGTACCGTTTTTCTGCTTTCTGTATTACGGTCAAATCCATACTGAGTGAGCGTGTGTGTGTGACTCCGTAAATATATACGGAGATTGCAATTTTCTCCTACACCGAATACAGCTGTACACTACTGAGACAGTACCGTATAACTGCTCTTTGTATTACGGTGAAATCCATACTTAAAGAGCGTCTGTGTGTGAATCCGGAAATATATACGGAGATTGAAATTTTCCGCTACACCATATACAGCTGTACGCTTCTGATACAGTACCGTATATCTGGTCTTTGTATTACGGTCAAATCCATACTGAGTGAGCGTCTGTGTGTGACTCCGGAAATAAATACGGAAATTGAAATTTTCCCCTACACCGTATACAGATGCACCACCACCACCACCACCTTCAGTCCCAGCAAGGACATGCTTATGGATGCGTTCAATGCGCATGCGGACTTCAGACTGCATGTTCAGAAACTGATTACAGCACCTGGAAATATCGAATGCATGCACCTAAACAATGCAAACGCATGCACACGCAGCTTTTTTTGGTGTCATGTGCAAGCTGATGCGGATAAAAAATATGCTGTGTTAGCATGCAATTGCACATGCAGATGATACGCTGCGCACACAAACGCTAATGTGAACCTAGCCTAAGTGACTAAAATAAATAACTAAATATATGGCATGTGATCTATTTGGTGCCCTGTTAAAGATTTTGCATCAGTGTTCAGTGGCTTCAAAGTATGCTCCTATATCTCTGGTAGTGATGAGCGAGTATGCTTGTTGCCCGGGTGTCCTCTGAGTATTTTGGCGTGCTCAGAGATTTAGTTTCTGTCGACGCAGCTGCATGATTTTGTGGCTGCTGGACAGCCTGAATACATGTGAGGAATGCCTGTTTGTTAAGGAATCCCAACATGTATTCAGACTGTCAAGCAGTCTCAAATCATGCAGCTGCATCGACAGAAACTAAATCTCCGAGCACGCCAAAATACTTGGAGGACACCCAAGCATGCTCGGGAAAACCCGTGCAACGAGTATACTCGGTTATCACTAATCTCCAGCATGAATAAATGTAGCAAAGCTAAGATATAGCAAAGATGGTTATTATTTGGCATATCTTGAGTTATTCACAATGTGTAATCTATAGATTACACTATGACTGCGAGTATCTTAAATCAGTAAGCTGTCAAATCTGAGAATCTGAACAATTTATATGGCACATCTCACTAAGCTACATGTGTATTTAAATACAATGCAAAGGACAGCGGTGAATGCATTCAGTTTTCAATATTTTACGAATGCATTTTCAGACCAATCTGTAGGTTTGCGAACAATGCCATACATGTTTAGTGCATATTAATATAATTATAGGAACATGGTTTGAGAATTTCAGGAGATGAGAATTGTTTTAAGTACACTCCCAATACAAGGCTGCAGCTATAGAAATTAATACTGGAATCATACAAATTACACCTTATTCAATAATATAGTGATAAAATATTGTGTATATGCAAAAGAAAAAAAAAATATGAAACAACTGCAGATTCTGAAGTCAGTAAGTCAGTTGCTGCCATCTTGTGGCTCAAGTATCATCTCCTCTAATACACTCCTTTAGTATATATGTTAAAAATAAAAAAATGTCATATATATATATATATTTATATATATATATATATATATATATATATAATTTATATATATAAACGGTATATATATATATATAGAGAGAGAGAGAGAAAGAATAGTGTGTGCAGAAAGTCAAACGTAAAATAATATCCGTAAGTTACCATATACACTTAATGAAACAGTGATGACAGACAATACGCATTCTAAGAGTAGTTATTCTTTTTAAAAAAATTATTAATTTATAACATTCATTATAATGTTGATGGATTTTTATGTTCAAGTACTTTATGCATCACAACTTGAAACCTCTGTAAATCAATATGTGATGTCTTAACCCAGGAACAATAGTATTTTTCATACAATACGGCACAATGGAGAGCAGCGGAGTACTGCTTTATTGTATATTCTGTATGGCTTGCTAAGAACAGCAGTAGAAAATATGTTAACTATTAAAACATAAACAATAATTCATATTACAAACTAAGATTAGTGCATCTAAATTGGTGTTTCAGTGTGTGATGCAGGAAGATACTGGATCAGCTATATCAACATTTCTAGCAATAAAACGTTTTGGCTCACAGTAGCCAATACCAGCAAAGCCTTTTTTTCCAAAGCCGCTTTAGCAATGAAAGCAGTGCTGTGATTGGTGGCCAATTTTCCTATAGCTGCTCTATTGCTTCCTAAAGTTGGTGGTTGGATATTTGACGAAAAGGCAAGAAATGTATGTTTGTTTCCCCCCTGACTTCTCTTGTGTAGACTTGAGTACAAAGATTCACAGCACCACAATACAGTCATGGCCAAAAGTTTTGAGAATGACACAAATATTAATTTTTACAAAGTCTACTGCTTCACTTTTTCTAATGGCAATTTGCATATACTCCAGAATGTTATAAAGAGTGATCAGCTTAACAGCAATTACTTGCAAAGTCAATATTTGGCTAGAAAATGAACTTTATCCCCCAAAACACATTTCAACATCATTGCAGCCCTGCCTTGAAAGGACCAGCTAACCTCTTTTCAGTGATTGCTCCATTAACACAGGTGTGGGTGTTGATGAGGACATGGCTGGAGATCAATCTGTCATGATTAAGTAAGAATGACACCACTGGACACTTTAAAAGGAGGCTGGTGCTTGGCATCATTGTTTCTCTTCTGTTAACCATGGTTATCGCTAAAGAAACATGTGCAGTCATCATTGCAATGCACAAAAATGGCCTAACAGGGAAGAGTATCGCAGCTAGAAAGATTGCACCTCAGTCAACAATCTATCGCATCATCAAGAACTTCAAGGAGAGAGGTTCCATTGTTGCCAAAAAGGCTCCAGGGTGCCCAAGAAAGACCAGCAAGCGCCAGGACCGTCTCTTAAAAGTGTTTCAGCTGCGGGTTCGGGCTACCAGCAGTGCAGAGCTTGCTCAGGAATGGCAGCAGGCAGGTGTGAGTGCATCTGCACGCACTGTGAGGCGGAGACTCTTGGAGCAAGGCCTGGTCTCAAGGAGGGCAGCAAAGAAGCCACTTTCTCCAGAAAAAACATCATGGACAGACTGATATTCTGCAAAAGGTACAGGCAGTGGACTGCTGAGGACTGGGGTAAAGTTATTTTCTGTGATGAATCCCCTTTTCGATTGTTTGGGACATCAGGAAAATGTCTCATTCGGAGAAGACAAGGTGAGCGCTACCACCAGTCTTGTCTCATGCCAACTGTTAAGCATCCTGAAACCATTCATGTGTGGGGTTGCTTCTCAGCCAAGGGAATCGGCTCTCTCACAGTCTTGCCTAAAAACACAGCCATGAATAAAGAATGGTACCAGAATGTCCTCCAAGAGCAACTTCTCCCAACCCTCCAAGAGCAGTTTGGCAATCAACAATGCCTTTTCCAGCATGATGGAGCACCTTGCCATAAAGCAAAGGTGATAACTAAATGGCTCAGGGAACAAAACATAGAGATTTTGGGTCCATGGCCTGGAAACTCCCCAGATTTTAATCCCATTGAGAACTTGTGGTCAATCATCAAGAGACGGGTGGACAAACAAAAACCTAAAAATTCTGACAAAATGAAAGCATTGATTGTGCAAGAATGGACTGCTATCAGTAAAGATTTGGTCCAGAAGTTGATTGAGAGCATGCCAGGGAGAATTGCAGAGGTCCTGAAGAAGAAGGGTCAGCACTGCAAATATTGACTTGCTGCATTAACTCATTCTAATTGTCAATATAAGCTTTTGTTACTCATATGTTTGCAATTATTATATTTCTGTCTGTGATAAAAACATCTGTCAAACACACATAAAAACCAGAGGGCAGCAGATCATGTGAAAATATAATATTTGTGTCATTCTCAAAACTTTTGGCCATGACTGTACATTGATACTTTGTGGCAGCTGATTTAGGGCAGTGTGAGATTTTTCAGTCAGCATGTCGGTATCCTTGGGACTTTTTTTGATTATTTAGCCCCTACAGTGTCATGACATAGCTTGAGGCAGAGTCATTGGGCCTCATGATGTCTGTCATACCACAATGCCATGATGTTGCTAGGTCTAGCAATCAGAACTGGTGCCCCGGAAGCCAGGATTCATATTACTTGTGTATCAATGTGTATGTCAGACTGGGCCCTGTGAAGTTCTAGTCCAGGAGCTGAATGTTTTTCATTCATCTTTGTTTATATCATGGACGGACATATCATTGATGCAACCGCAAAGGGGCTGTGAGAAATGGGGGCCCACTTCTACTTCCAAAAATGGTCAAATTTTGCATTATGGAGGAGCTATTGAACTGCAAAGGGTCCATATATTATTCTTGTACAGTGGACCTCTTGTCTGTGTCTGTCAGTGGCTTATAGTAGATGTCCTAAAGTTAACATTTGAAGGCCAATAGATATTGTAGGTCATCAAGATATTGTTGGTCATCAATATGAAATCGGTTGGTGAGGAACACCTAGTACCACCACCAATCAGCTAAAATCTGATTTGACCACAGCTATATATAAAAAACATACTAGATTGAACACAGCACTTCACATTATTTAATATTCAATTGAATGAGAGGTAAATCCCAATACTCAACACTCAAATTGAGAAAAACTGCAATACTTACCTGCTGTTATATCCAATGACTGCCACAGCAGTTTCTAGCTGACAGGTGGGAGTGCAACGTGTGGTACTCCCACCAGTGAATATGAATGACCTAACTAAAAGATAAGTCATAATTATCATGATGCAGACAACCGATATAATGTGGTGACAAATAAATGTATAGTATCATATTTTAATATATTTCTAACGTATATGATAAGAGAGTGAAACAGGAGAATGCAGTTTAAATGTTTCAAAAATAGTATTTTTTTTATTATTAGAATAATTTACAGGTATTTAAAATATGTAGAAAAGACATAAATAACAACCGTGAGTTGTAAAAAGTTTGTATTAGACAAATGTCATGTAAATATACAAGTGGGTAAAGGAAGCCCTTCAGGCATATTTTGCAAATTATGTCTGAGATACTATATAACATATATCTAGAGGGCTTCCTTTACCCACTTACATGACATTTGTCTAGTACAAACTTTTCACAACTTACAGTTGTTATTTATCAATCCTTTTCTACATATTTTATATACCAGTTAACTGTTCTAATAATTTAAAAAATACTATTTTTGACCATTTAAACTCCGCATTCTCCTGTTTACAAAAGGTTGCTTGGAATGTTGTTTTTTATTCTGGTGAATACTTACACCAATTCTGGTGTTTCGTCTCACAAGTAACATGTAACTGGGTTATTTTTAGCTATGATAAGGGAAGAGTGCAAAAGATAAGAATATATTTAGGAATGGTGCGAAAAACAGAGGGCTATCATTTGCTTTTGTCCCCTTTGCTTACAGCCACACTTGGAATATATTGAATTCTACCCCAATTTAACTTCCATAGGGTGGTAATAGATCCCAACAAGATGTATGACTACTACTGGAAACTAATAAGTCACCCAGCTATGTCTAGTACAGGTTAATGATGATGTTCAGGCATATAAAATATGCGATAAATCTATAGGATTGGGCATCAGTATGAAATTAATGGGGATCCAGACGCAGACGCAGCACTGATTAGCTGTTATTAGCTCTGGTTAATGTATGTAAACACTTAACAGAGCTGAACAAGGCAGATAAGTTCAATGAGTAGCAGCCAATGTTGGGTACTGCAGATCAGCTCCTTCTCTCTTAAATGGGAGTGGATTGCCAGGAACTGGCAGAGACCATGACACATTGAATGGAATTGACCTGTGCAGCTTATGTTTACATTGAGTCACCTGTAGAGCTTTTAACAGCTGATAACAGGTCATAACACTGGTCCAAGGTCCATGAATTGTGAAAATCATGGCCTGTTTTTTCAGAATAAATGTTTTTTCATTCTATTTACTGACTGTATTTTACGTTGCTTTTCAGAGTTGAGTCTCTTTTAGACACTGCCGAGTCCACTGATGTGAATTTTATTCTGAGCATTCTCATTTTAGAAACCTATTTTGGCATCAAATATTTCTGATAATTTAGTTATCTGACATCCGAAGCCTTACTGAGATTCACTTTAGAACTTGTGCTTTCATAAAAACTAATTAGGTAGGCTTCATGAGTCAAAACAGTTTCCAGTAAACCCATACTGTTATTGCTGCATGATCTTATATGTTTGTTTTCATTTAAATACTCCAGGATACTATCCCTTAAAAAATTCCTTTTACCCACCATTGATGTAAATCCATACTGGTGTATAATTTTCTCACTCAGCTTGTGACCCCTTGAGAAATGCTTGTCCCTAATTATGTTCTATCAAATGCTTCATCTTCTCACAATCCATTGTGCTGTTAAACACTCTGCCATCTAACCATCAATCTCACATTAGAGGTCTTAGTATACCTGCTGTCCTTCATGGCCCTTCTCTTGCCTCTTTCATTATTCACAGAGCTAATAATTGAAGTAAACATTTATAATAAATCAAAACAGTGGTGGACTGCAATTTTTTTTACATATCCTTGCCACTTACTAAATAGTATTCCATGTTAAAACTTTAAAATAAAGAAACATTTTCTAGTATATTCTGGATATGCTTTCTTAAGGGTATGCAACACTGAACAATATCGCTAACGGGATCGCTAAAAAACATCACTATTTAGCGATCCCGTTAGCGATGTTGTAGTGTGCGGCAGCTGCCAGCGACGAGCTTCCTGCTGTGATCTCGCTCGTCGCTGGAATCGCTCCGGACCCTATTTCATCGTCGGCGCTCCCGCTGGGTAAGTATATATCGCTAGTGTGGCACCTTTTCTTAGCGATTTAGCGGTACTTTTGTACCGCTAAAGTCGTTAAGAAGATCGCTAACGGCGATAGCGTCGTTAACTATATCGCTAAATGTGGCCGCACTTAGCGATATAGAAACAATCCCGCTAGCGATCGCATTAGTATGCATCGTTATCGTGATCGCTAGCGGGATTGTTTAGTGTGGCAGTACCTTTAGGTAGATTAAGATCTAAAAGGATTAGTCTATAATCCCCATTGTTTTGATTTGCTTTATTTAGTCTGTTTTCTATATTAATCACTTTGCATATGTAATTTCACAAATCACTTTGTAATTTACACTTCTAAGAGTCTCTGCTATTATAATGTCTAAAAAAAGAAAACAAAATTCTCAATTTATATAAATGTATCCACGCAATTATCAGATTCCAAGTAATCAGATTAAATTGTATAAATTAGTTCTCAGTCTATTCTGTAATACCATTAGCATTTCATGGAATGAATGGTAGTGCACAGTCTTGTTTTATAGCAGCATAAGAAAGAGCAGTAACAGACGTTTTAATATAAATTAAGAAATAAATTATACTAATTTTAACTGCTAACAACAGTATTGATATAAAATATTATAGAATTACACTAAAGAATTATAATATATAGCAGTAAGGCTAAATGCTCACATTTTCACTAAAGATGCTGCAATGTAAGAATACAAAGTAAGAAATTAAACAGCTCAACAAACCTGCAATGAATTTGTCCTAGGTGCTAAAGCAAAGTGATGAAGATTCAAATTAATCCATCTTCTCTGAAAACATATATGCTTTTTTTATTTAATCCATATGCTTAAACATGACTTAAGGCACTGCCACACTTAGCGATCGAACCAGCGATCACGACAACGACTTAGCCTGCCAAGATCGCTAGTGCGATCTCTATGTGATCGCTAGTTAGATTCCAAACACATCTCATCAGCGATCTGTGATTCCAAACACAACTCATCAGCGATCTGTATAACGACCTCTGCGGTCATTGGGAAAACCTAGTCCCACCTGCGATGTTGGTGAAGTATTTCATAAAGGGTGTCACACTCAGCGATTCAGGCTCACCAGCGGGACACCAACGACCAAAAAACGGTTCAGAACGTTTATAAGCGATCAGCGACATCTCAGCAGGGGCCACATCGCTGCTACATGTCACACACAGCTAAGTCGCTAACGAGATCACTACTGCGTCATAAATGGTGATGCAGTAGCGATCTCGTTAGCGATCTGGCTTAGTGTGGCATACCCTTTAGAAACATTGTAAGGAAATATAAAGCTCACAACACTTGTAATGGATTTATCCAAGGTGCTTGGCAGCTTGAGCAGAGCTTGTCAATATATTCCAGTAAGAGAAAAACCAGCAATTCGTAATTCTTGAGAAAACTCAATGTATTTTGTAACTTTGTTTCATATGTGCAAATACCACTGAACAGGTCATCAATAAGGATGAGCAGACCCATGGATGTTCGGGTCCGTAGTGTTAAGCAGAACTTTAAAAAAGTTCAGTTTGGCTAACCAAAATGGTACCCGAACATGATCCAAAACCAAAACCCCATTCAAGTAAATGTTGGGCCTGAACATCCAGCTATTTACACTCTGACTTCTGTATGACAGTGTCGAAAACACTGGCTGTGACTTACTGATGTCACCGCCAGTCCCAGACATTGGGTATTGAGGACTGCTGATTGTTCTAACGCTGTCACACAGAGGACAGCGTGTGAGCTAGTGGCTATCACCGGCAGTGAAAATATTACCACGGGTCATGCTTCAGCTGATGAATACTATTGTCATAAGCGTCAACTGCTCTCGCTGACAGCAGCGAGAACTGGCAAAGCTAATTAGAGTATTCACCAGCCTGCGCCTGTACATCTATTTAGCTAATAAATAAATAAAAGAGAATAATGGCATATGGTCCTCTTTATTTTTAGTACCTAGCTGAGGAAAAGCAGACAGCTTGGTGTTGGTGTTAAAATTTTGTGAAGTTGCCAATATCCATGAAGTTTCCAAGGCTATTAACCCTTTTTTGACTTTTTGGCATAATAGTACGCCGAAACAGGACCACCCCTCATTTCAGTGCAGGCTCTGCTAATGAGCCCGCACCATTCTGGGCACACGACAGCTGATCTATACAGCTGGCATGTACCCACAACAGCCACGGGTGGAATTGTGATTCAACCGCGGCTGTAAACTAGTTAAATGCCGCTGTCAATCTCTTCCAGTGGCATTTAACTCGTGATTACCGGAAGCACGTTGTTAACCTCGCCCATCGGTGACCCAGTCACATGATCACTGGTCACCGATGGGTTGGCATGACAACCAGAGGTCTCCAGAAGGCCTCTATGGTTGTCATTGCCAGATTGCTATGATCGCCACCCTGTGGTTGGTGATCATAAAATGTGAACATTTCTGATAGAAACAGGCGTTCTGATCATTGCTTGTGTGTATCAGAGGAGATCAACGTACTGCAGCTTCTAGTATCCCATGGAAAATATTGAGGCATGCAAAAAGTAGAAAAAGTTTTAAAAATATAAAAAATAAAAGTTCAAATCACTCCCCTTTCACCCCATTCAAAATTTAACAAAAAAATACTTAAATTTGGTATTGCCACGTTCAGAATCATCCAATCTATCAGTATAAAAAAAAGAGTTAACCCAATTTGCTAAACGGCGTAACGAAAAAAGAATTCAAAATGTCTGAATTACTTTTTTTAGTTTCCACTACATTGCAATAAAATGTCATAACGGGGGATCAAAAGATCGTATCTACACTAAAATGGTATTAATGAAAAAGTCAACTCGACATGCAAAAAATAAGCCCTCACACAGCCAAAGATCATGAAAAATGGAGACGCTACAGGTCTCAGAAAATGGTACCATTATTTTAACCAAATTTTGGATTTTTGTTTTTACCAAATTATGGATTTTTTTCACCACTTAAATAAAAAAGAATGTGTTTGGTGTCTATAAACTCGTAATGACCTGGAGAATTATATTTGCAAGTAAGTTTTAGTATTTAGTGAACATGGTAATAAAAACAACTATGGAATTGCAATTTTTTTGCAATTTCACCACCTTTTTTTCCTGCTTTCCAGTACATGATATGTTAAAATCTACGGTGTTGTTCAAAAGTATAACTCATCCCACTAAAAACAAGCCCTCACATGGTCATTTAGACCGAAAAAATAAAAAAGTTATGGTACAGGGAGAAGGGGAGTATAAAACAAAAGTGCAAAAACTGAAATACCTCTGGTCTTTAATGGGTTAATATCAGGTCACAACTGTTTGTGTAGCCTTTACTGGTTATTAAAAATGTGGGATCCCCAAAAAATGATGTGGGGTCCCTCCTATTTTTAATAACCAAAAAAGGTTAAGCATACAATTGTGGGCTGATATTAATGGACTGGGAAGGGGTCATGGATAATGGCCCCCTCTCAGACTAATAATATTACCCCTCAGCTGACCAAGAAATGGTGCATCCATTATATGCGCCAATTCTAGTGCTTAGCCTTAGCTCTTCCCACTTTCCTGATGCTTTGGCAAGTGGTGTAATGGTATAAGGATTGATGTCAGCTGTGTAATGTCCGCTGACATCAAGTCCTGGGCCTAGTAATAGAGATACATCTATAAGACACTCTCATTACTAACCCGTAGTCAAAAGTAAAAACCACAGACAAATTTCTTTAATTGTACAAAACCCTCTTTTACTGAAGTATTACCTTTAAAAAAAATAGAAAGTGGTACACATAAAATCCTTACCACGTCCCATGATGATCCCCGACTCTGCTACATCTGGAATTAGCGCTGTGAGGTGATATCAGTAATGTGATATCACTAACAGTAGCATGTTAATACGGCTGCTGTGACTAGTGCTGATGTCAATAAGGTTATCACAGTTCAAATCTATCATCTAATAGATGCCCTCTTTCTGGGGCGGCTGCTATTTTTAGGCAGGGGAAAAACAAATATCCATGGACATTCAAAGCCTGAGTATACCATCCCCCAGCTGTCTGCTTTACCTTGATAGGTTATCAAAGATAAGGAGGACAACATGCTGTTTTTTTAATTATTTATTTAAATAATTTTAAAAATCAGCATGAGGCCCCCTCTATTTTTGATAATCAGCCAAGATAAACCAGACAGCTGAGGACTAGATTGGTTAAAGAATCTCCACAGGCATAACTATTAATAAGGAAGGTATATTCCACAATGTAAGAATGCCTTTTTATCAATCTGGTAGAGGTTTATCTTAGTTTCATCTGTCCAAAGAATCTTTTTCCAAAACTGGCTTGACTTCTCTAGTTGTTTTCTGGCAAATTCTAGTTCCGCCTTTCTATTTCTAAGGCTGATTAATGATTTGCACATTGTGGTTAACCCTCTGTATTTGCTCTCGTGAAATCTTTTTATGGTATACTTAGATTCTGAAACACCTACTTCCTGGAGAGTGTTCTTCACTTGGGTGGATGTTGGGAAGGACTTTTCCTTCACCATTGAAAGAATTCCACCTTTGTTGTCTCCTGTGGACATCCAGGCATTTTCAAGTTCCCAAAGTCACCAGTACACTCTTTTTGCAGAATGTATCAAACTGCTGATCAGGGGACTCCTAACATTTCTGCTATCTCTGTGATGGATTTCTAAGTTTTTCAGCATAGTAATGGTCTATTTCTCTTCCATTGGAAGTTCTTTTGTCCATATGTTGTGGGTTCACAGCAACAGCTTTAAAATGCAAATGCCACACCTGGAATCAGCTCCAGAACTTTTACATCCTTAATTAACAAGGAAATTAATAAGGGAATAATATTAATGAGGGAATATCCCATGCAGACTATTAAAGATCATTAGAGATAATTGTCAAATTCCTTTTGGCCACTTTAAAAAGTGGTAGCTACATATTAAATAGCTGTAATTTCTAAACCCTTAGGATATGAATACCCTCAAATTAACATTGAGAGATTGCACTTAAAGCCCACATTGATCATGTAACTGTATGTTGAATATGTTTCGGTAAATGGCTAAAATGCCAAAACCTTTGCCACTGGCATATGTAATTTATCCTTCCATAACCCTCTAAATAAAAACATAATTTTTAACTCTTTATTTCATGTCTTTTAGACATTTTTAGATGATTTAGGTAATAAAGATAATAATATTTTTCAATATATGTGTGACTGCTAAGTTATGGCATTTTTGAAAGGCAATTAATGGCACACAAGTGAGTATACATCTCATATTTTTATAAATATTTTATTGCATCTTTTCATGGACAACACTGAAGATATGATGCTTTGGTGCAGTGCAAAGTAGTCAGTGTACAGCTTGCATAACAGTGTAAATTTGGTGTACCCTCTAAATAACTCAACACAGAGTAATGTATAAATTGCTGGCTACAAAAGTGAGTACACCCCTGAGTGAAAATAACCAAATTGTGACCCAATTAGCCATTTTCGCTCCCTAGTATCATGTGACTCATTAGTGTTACAAGGTCTCACTTGTGACTGGGGAGCAGATGTGCTAAATTTGGTGTTATCACTCTCACACTCTCTCATACTGATCACTGGAAGTTCAACATGGCACCTCAAGGCAAAGAACTCTCTGAGGATCTGAAAAAAAAGAATTGCTGCTCTGCATAAAGATAACCTAGGCTATAAGAAGATTGTCAACACCCTGAAACTGAGCTGCAGCACAGTGGCCAAGATCATACAGCAGTTTAACAAGACGTGTTCCACTCAGAACTTGCCTAGATATGATCAAGCAAAGAAGTTGAGTGCACGTGCTCAGTGTCATATCTAGAGGCTGTCTTTTCAAATAGATCTATGAGTGCTGCCATAGGTTAAAGGGTGTGAGGTTCAGCCTGACACTGCAACAAACTAGTCTGTGTGGCTGTCATCCAAGGATGAAGCCTCTTCTAAAGATGATACTCAAGAAAGCTTGGAAACAGTTTGGTGAAGACCAGCATACAAAGGATTGCTTAAACCATGTCCTTTGGTCTGATGAGGCCAAGATTACCTTATTTGGTGTCAAGCGTGGTGGTGGCAACCATGTGAGGAGTAAAAATATAATTATGTCTTGTCTACAGTCAAGTATGATGTGGGAGTATCATGGTTTGATGCTGCATTAGTGCTGCTGACTGTAGGGCGCTACAGTTTATTGAGTGAACTAAGAATTCCAATATGTATTATGACATACTGATAGTAACAGTGGTGTAGGAGAACCAGAAAACAAATAATTGCTGTAAAAAAGGTAAAAAAAAATGTAAAATAGTACTGTAGATTGAGTATATAATCAAGGTATCTGTGAACAAGGATTTTGTACATTTAATTTAGTAAAAGCTTGCAAAGGAAGCCAAAAGTTTGGACACACCTTCTCATTCAAAGATTTTTCTGTATTTTCATGACTATGAAAATTGTACATTCACACTGAAGGTATCAAAACTATGAATTAACACATGTGGAATTATATACTTAACAAAAAAGTGTGAAACAACTAAAAATATGTCTAATATTCTAGGTTCTTCAAAGTAGCCACCTTTTGCTTTGATGAATGCTTTGCACACTCTTGGCATTCTCTTGATGAGCTTCAAGAGGTAGTCACCGGAAATGGTCTTTCAACAGTCTTGAAGGAGTTCCCAGAGATGCTTAGCACTTGATGGCCATTTTGCCTTCACTTTGCGGTCCAGCTCACCCCAAACCATCTCGATTGGGTTCAGGTCTGGTGACTGTGGAGGCCAGGTTATCTGGCGTAGCACCCCATCACTCTCCTTCTTGGTTAAATAGCCCTTATACAGCCTGGAGGTCTGTTTGGGGTCATTGTCCTGTTGAAAAATAAATGATGGTCCAACTAAAAGCAAACCTGATGGAATAGCATGCCGCTGCAAGATGCTGTGGTAGCCATGCTGGTTCAGTATGCCTTAAATTTTGAATAAATCTCAAACAGTGTCAGCAGCAAAGCACCTCCACGCCATCACACCTCCTCCTCCATGCTTCACGGTGGGAACCAGGCATGTAGAATCCACCCGTTCACCTTTTCTGCATCGCACAAAGACACGGTGGTTGGAACCAAAGATCTCAAATTTGGACTCATCAGACCAAAGCATAGATTTCCATTGGTCTAGTGTCCATTCCTTGTGTTCTTTAGCCCCAACAAGTCTCTTCTGCTTGTTGACTGTCCTTAACAGTGGTTTCCTGGCAGCTATTTTTCCATGAAGGCCTGCTGCACAAAGTCTCCTCTTAACAGTTGTTGAAGAGATGTGTCTGCTGCTAGAACTCTGTGTGGCATTGACCTGATCTCTAATCTGAGCTGCTGTTAACCTGCGATTTCTGAGGCTGGTGACTCGGATAAACTTATCCTCAGAAGCAGAGGTGACTCTTGGTCTTCCTTTCCTGGGGCTGTCCTCATGTGAACCAGTTTCTTCGTAGCGCTTGATGGTTTTTGCAACTGCACTTGGGGACACTTTCAAAGTTTTCCCTATTTTTCGGACTGACTGACCTTCATTTCTTAAAGTAATGATGGCCACTCGTTTTTCTTTACTTAGCTGCTTTTCTGTTGCCATAATACAAATTCTAATAGTCTATTCAGTAGGACTATCAGCTGTGTATCCACCAGACTTCTGCACAACACAACTGATTGTCCCAACCCCATTTATAAGGCAAGAAATCACACTTATTAAACCTGATAGGGCACACCTGTGAAGTGAAAACCATTTCCGGTGACTACCTCTTGAAGCTCATCAAGAGAATGCCAAGAGTGTGCAAAGAAGTCATCAAAGCAAAAGGTGGCTACTTTGAAGAACCTAGAATATAAGACATAATTTCAGTTGTTACACACTTTTTTGTTAAGTATATAATTCCACATGTGTTAATTCATACTTTTGATGCCTTCAGTGTGAATTTACAATTTTCATAGTCATGAAAATACAGAAAAATCTTTGAATGAGAAGGTGTGTCCAAACTTTTGGTCTGTACTGTACATCATTTGCAAACACAAACATCTTCAGTCAGAAGACCTGGGCCATTTACTTCAATTTCTGACCAGATACATATTTTGCTTTTCTTGTGCATGCGATTTATAAAGATGTCAATTTTTTTCTTGTTCAGACTTTTAAATAATTTTTACAACTTTCTTTCGTGAAACACAGGCTTAATTTATACCATCATTCATTTTTTTCCCGATTTCTTTTGATATCAGGCAGTATCATAGGAAAAATAAAGGAAATACATGTATGTTTCTCACTTTTTTATGATAAAGAAGGACTAATAACATACATTTTAATATTCTTTTCTGTTTACCTACTTTTATGTTTTTATTTATTTATTTCTCTTTTATTTCACAAATTCTGCCCCCCAAAAGATCACATACACATTTGGATGGAAAGTAAATATTTAAGCACTTTTTTAAAATCTGATTTCCCCTATAATGGGGGTGATATATAAGCCACAGTTACAGTGTATATACAGCTTCCTAGTTTAATATTAGAGCTGACTTGGTCTAGAACCCACTACTCCCTCTGTAAATCGTATGATAAAATTAATATAGAGTCAGGAGGAGGAAATGCTGTCCACGATTACTGTTACAACATACATAGTGCTTATTCAGCACTGTACTGTATATACTACAATTAGGAAGGCAGAGATGGTAACAAACCATCCCTATCTTCTCTTTGCGGAGCTCGACCTGGTTTGACAGTCAACTTTCCTTTCCCGCAGCTATACTCTGATATTCAGCTGCTATACTATGCAGTCATGTTTTAGAACATCACTGCAGAGTAGAACACAGACTGCATGGATGTTTAAAGTCTATAGGTGCTCCTCTAGTAGTTAAGAAAGGCATGAATACTGTATTTTTTGGATTATAAGACTCACTTTTTTTTTCAAAAAAATTTTTGGGGAAAATAGGGGTGCATCTTATAATTCAAATATGCCTTACCGGCCAGAGTGGAGCAGGGTCCCAGGGTCGCTGTTGGAGGAGGCAAGAGCGTTGCATCGCTGCAGGCCACATGCTGGGATGAAAGGGTGTTTGGTAGTGCGGGGACTCTGCTAACATTTTGTGCAAGCCCGGGACCCCCACACTTCCATGGTTTACATTGTGGTGGACTCTGGGAAAATGACTGCCGGGGGCAGTGCATGCACAGAAAGAGATCTCAGCACCAAGATCTCGGTAGATGAGATTTCAGTTCCAAGATCTCCATCTGAGCATGTATAGCCCCCAGGAGCCATTTTCCAAAAGACCACTGCAAAGTACACTATGGAAGTACGGGTGCTCAGTAGTGTTGAGCGATATTGCTCGATATCTAAAAAAATCGTATCGAAATTGTATCGCCGATAGCACTAAATATCGTCGATATCCGATTTCGATACCGGAAGTCCCATGTAAGTCTATGGGAACAAAATATTGCAACAAAAAAAACCCTTTCTTTCGTTGTAAACACAAAATATACACACATAGAATACATATATATATATATATACATGTCATTGTGACATATATATACATATATTTATAGTTTATACACTTCTACATAGTAAAATCGACTCTAATTCAATTGCCGGGTAAAGACGTGACATACCCCATAGAAGTCGACGGGCTCGGTGCCGAGTACCCCCAAAACCTCTGGCTCTGTGCGACTCAACTTGGGCGTCACGAACAGGATTCTGTAGCTTGCTATAAGCGAGTCCTGTGTGCCTGAATTGCACTGGTTTTGTGCTTGAGAATTGCTAAAATCATCAGAGAATGTATTTGCCATTTTTCCGCCATATCTGCGTCACGACGAGGCACTGGTGAAGAAGAAGGGCGTGCTCTTCGTGGGTGTCACTCACTCAGTGGCGTGAAAACGATGGCCGCCCACTGTAAATGGTACTGCAATGTAACATCGTGCCCCACAGCTCTGGAGTTCCGCCTCCTCATCCTCCTCAGTGTGCGGAAACTAACACGAAGGTCTCGCCTCCCTACAAAAGAGGGGCCCTCTCCAGATATGACACATGTGACTTGGCAGAGATGGCTAATGGACACGATGAGCAGAAGTGGGAAGGGATGGAGCAGTCAGAGCTCTCCCCCCACGGAAGCGACCCGATCGCCACAGAATCACCGTTGGGCACCCGGCCTGTAAACCCTCCTACGCTGCAAGAAGCGGCGGATACCCTAAGAGGCCTGGCCCGGCACCGGGAGGAGGTCGCCAGGATGGAAGCCAGCTGGCGTGCCCTAAAAATAAACTTGGAGCGGCGCCAATCCCTCTTACCTGAAGTGTCTGTACCGGAAGGTGAGGCACCCGTTCTAGTAGAGGAGTCCTTGCAATGTGATCCGGTTGACGTTGTCGCAGTGGAGGCACCCGTTCCTGCAAAAACCGCAGCACCGTCAGCAGCACCCCAGATCCCGCTGTCTGCCCCCGTCGCTGAGACAGAAGAAGCGACACCCGTCCTCATGGAGGAGGCCGCGCAGGCACCAGAGCACTACCTGCCTGTACCGGAGCCCCGACTGTCATCTGATTTAGAGCCGTCTGCTTCCTCCGCAGGGGAGCGCCGCCAGGACTGGGGGGCGACAGGAGAGCTGCCGCAAACCGGACACTGTAAGCTGCAGTGGAGTGGTGGAGACATGGAGCAGCTGGTGGAGGAGAATTTCAACCGGCGTCAGGAGGAAGAGTGGAGACGTTGGGAGCGGGAAGCAGAGCGACAAAGGGAGCAGCGAGAAACCCTAAAACTTCGCCAACGTCACCTGGAGAAGGACCGGGCAGATAAGGACCGGATGAGAAAGGATAAAGGAACCCTGAGTGAGCCGTGGCGTAAGGGTGCAGTACGGAGCTTTAAATTGAAAGGTGGTTGGGGCTTCATCAAGGAGCCTGGACTTTATTTAGAAGTCTTTGTGACCCGGCGGGACGTGGAGGCTCACCTCCCAGAAGGACACCCGGGGAGGGACCTGTTGCCAGGAGACTTGGTGACTTACACCCGACACTGGGGTTACAATGGATGGTACGCCCTAAATGTTACCAGGTGCGACCCCTACTCCCCAGTGTGTCAGGAACCTGTGAGACCCTCGAAGCCTTCAGCCTCCCACATCCAGGCCTCTGCAAAAGTGCCCACCCGACGCCGTAAATCTCCCCAGCCTCCCTCAGTGGTCTCCTCAGCAGCCCCAGCTATGGACATGATAAGTATAGCTGGCCCGTACCCGGTGCCTGTTAGGCACCCTGGGGTTCGTACAGTCCGGGACATAGGGCTCCAGACCCGGAGGGAGATGAAAGAGGTGGCCACACAGACCCAGATAGCGGGTCACGACGTCACTGTACAGGCCACACGACGTCATCAGGTCCTGGTGGTCCTTGGTGCCTCGGATGTTTGGCAATCTCAAGAAGAGTACCAGGTGGTACCTGGAAGAGGCCAGCCAAAGAAGTCTAAATAACCCGGACAGGGTCCCTGTATGTAAATAGTTAACTTGTTTATGTACCCGGACGGGTGAATGTTCCTAAAAAAGTTTTTTAATTTAATAAAAAAAAAAAACCACAGTTTTCATTTCTTTTATTACTGTCTCATCCTGCGACGCCATCGATCTCCTGTAAAAAAATGAAAAAAAAAAAAAAAAAAGTATACCACCTGACCGACGCAGTCCATAGTAACGAGTGTCCCACGACGATCCAGCTCTGCTACATCAGAATGACAGGCAGAGCCTGTCATCCCGGCGCAGCACAGCTGATTACCTGCTTCCCCGGCGGTGACGTCATCGGACTGACTGCTTTACGGCCGGGATTACCCTGCAGTCACTGCAGTTATCGCGAAAAACTGCATGTGACCGCCAGGGAGAAGATAATGGCGGCCATCGAGCAGTCCAGGACGTGACCGCCGGAGATATTCTGCCAGGTAAGTGCCGCTGACTCCTGACAGACCCGACCGACGGACACTCACAGTGACAGTGACAAATCCGATTCCGGTATTCGATAAGACGAAAATATCGAAACGAATTATCGAAAGGCCGATAGAGCTAATATCGGCCGATAGCCGATATTTGCATTATCGTATCGCTCAACACTAGTGCTCAGGGCTTTCACAAAATTTCGCACCACCGAACACCCACAGTGTTGCAAAGCCGTACACCCCTTTCTCCCAGTCTGGGGTCCGCAGCATCGCCCCACTTCTGCCTCCGCCAGCAGTGACCCTGGGACCCCGCTTCACCTCAACCACCTCACCCGGTAAGCAATAAGACGCATGGACTGTAAGAAGTACCACCTTTTAATTAAAAAAGTTTTTTTTCCTATTTTTCTTCTCAAAACTTGGGGTATGTCTTATAATCCAATGCATCTTACAAAACACAAAATATGTTATTTATCTTACAGGATCAATTTTAATAATATAGCAGAACTTGGAAATTTTCAAGGTCGAAAACATTAGGAGGAAAATACAATTTTTAGGAATACAAATGAGTTTAACGATGAAGACAAAAAGTGTGCCCTACTTCATATTACAAAAGCAAAATTTACAGATCAGCAGGCAAAGATTTGATTTTTACAATTTCAAGGTAATATCTAGTCACAAATGATACCTGTAGATTGAGGACTGCTTGATTTTTGCTTACCGTATTTAGTCATTTTATATCTGAAAAAGCACTTTTTATATTTACATTTTAAAGACTTGCAAAGGACTCTATTACCTTTAGTTTCCAGTGCTTAGGCAAGCCAAAGAGTTACTTAGCGACATAACATAACACCAGTATTTGAATACATGATTTACTTTAGCATTATGATGCTGTTAGGGACTGCAGAACGCACCAAATAAATAAAACAATAGATGTGTTCACAGCCCGGGGTCCACCGTGCAGGCAAAGCCTGCTGCTAGTAAGATAACAGGATATGGCAGTATAAGCGAGCTCTGTAACTTCACAGAGTCGCAGACATAGACGCTGTGGCACTATATGGCGGTATGAGCGAACTCTTTTACTTCACAGAGTCGCTGACACAGACGCAGAGAAAGAGACTGTGTCCTGTTAACACCAAAGGGGAACACAGATAACTGCTGTGCGGATAGCAGTCTGCGGTCATGCAGTCAGAAACGCAAACAAGCAACTCCTCACCGGAGTAGCCGGTATTCTAGAGGCTATTTCAGCCAAGCTCAGAACACGTGCATACAAAAACTCCTCACCAGATGTGCCGGTATTCTAGGGGCTTATTTCAGCCCAGCCCTAACCGCATGCGTGCATGATCACACTGGCGCAAAGCACATAACAGAATTGATACTAGTGCATGGCCATGCGGCCATGCAACCCTTTTATAGCAGCAACTACAAGACCTTCCAGAAAAGGACCAATGAGAAACTGTACCAGAACACAAGCAGTTTCAGGACCTTCCTGGTGGACCAATAGGAGTTGCTGCAGTACCTGAGCATGTGCCCTGGGCATGCTCAGAAGGGGAAAAGCAGGACTTAATCCTACAGCTGTCTGCTGGCTGCTGACCAGTACTGGCTACAATGACAGAACCTGGAAAGGCAGCAGTAACCCTTCGTACCGTATCAGGCAGTGCAAGACACTGGGACCGACGTCTCTGCTGAGGAGGTTCCACTGCGGCCGGAGATGGATGGGAGACCGCAGCGGGAACGGTTCGAGATTCCCCCTGTGCAGAAGCGGGAACTCGACCTCTAACAGATACTGCTTTATTCTTCATATACTATTGCATTAATGTAGTCTTATCCTTTAAGTGTGAAATAAAATGATGTATTCTCTCTGTTCTGTGACATCACTGTCAGTGATTCCCATACTGTGATATCAAGGTGTGCTATAACAATCCTTATGACTTAGCACTATTTTTCCATGTGCTGCAACATAAATTAGTTTATCAGATTAAAAGAGGACATCATTTTGCGCATTATGATTCATTGTGACCATGATTAATGTTCTATGATAACATTATGTCCAATGATCCTTTCCTACAAAGTCAATGTTTACTATCACTAACTAGGAGCATCAACCCTGCCCTGTAACCTCACTGTTTACTATCAATGTAATGTGACATTATTTATTTTCCCTATATTGTAACTTCATTGTATTTTTGTCATTTTATTGTGTTTATGCACCTTATTATTTTTAGCACCACTGATAAATAAATTTGTTAAGTGTAATTTAATTTTGGTCAAGATATTGATGCATGCATTATCTTTTTTGTGTATAAAGTTTGAATTTTTTGCAGTGACATTTCTTGTGGGAATTTTCAGAGTTTAGGAGATGCAGAGGTTGCAGTAATTGATAATGGCTATGTATTTGTCATGAAAATATGTCACTTAATAATTATTGTATTATGAAAATACAATAAAAAAATAATGAACAAACACAATATTGAAAAATTCTCACCTTCACTAAAGTACTAAGTTCAAGTGTTCAGTTTATCAAGTATGTGTAATGGGGTGCACTCTCACTGGAAGGCTGACATCTCATAAAAGGACTTCCACAGAAAGACTATGTGCTAATCATTCCATTGAAGAGATACCAATGAAACTATTTCCTTCACCCTTTAACCCTTAAGATGCTGCCACACTAAACAATCCCGCTAGCGATCACGATAACGACGCATACTAATGCGATCGCTAGCGGGATTGTTTCTATATCGCTAAATGCGGCCACATTTAGCGATATAGTTAACGACGCTATCGCCGTTAGCGATCTTCTTATCGACTTTAGCGGTACAAAAGTACCGCTAAATCGCTAAGAAAAGGTGCCACACTAGCGATATATACTTACCCAGCGGGAGCGCCGACGAGAAAATAGGGTCCGGAACGATTCCAGCGACGAGCGAGATCACAGCAGGAAGCTCGTCGCTGGAAGCTGCCGCACTGAACAACATCGCTAACAGGATCGCTAAATAGTGACGTTTTTTAGCGATCCCGTTAGCGATATTGTTTAGTGTGGCATACCCTTTAGACAGGGATCTGGATTTACACAGGGTTCCATGGATTATACCTACAGAAGTAGGTGGAATAGGATGGCAGAGATTGGTCACTCAAGCCATGTCAGAAACAGGAGGTCAAAAATAGGACAAATTTGAAAGGCAGTAAGACATTCAAAAGCATACACTGGAGTCAAGGGATGCTATTAACCTGATAAGTCATATCTGAGAACCAGACATGAACCAAAGTAGATGCAACCTTTAACTGGGAAAGGGAAGCAGGAAGCTTGGGGATTAAATAGTTAGTAGCCTCATTCCAGGCTCACACCAGGTAGCTAAGAAAACATCATTGGGTTAACCCATAAGCACCCAGCATAAATGGAACCATGAGTCTTAGGTCGGTGTCACACTTTCGAGTGTGATGAGATGAACTCACGCAAGTCTCTCACATCATCACCCGTCACTGCCGCCGGCAATCAGGACCAGAGTGTGTGGCTGCATAGAGATACATACAGCTGCACTCTCCCATCCGAGTGCCAAGTGTTGATGTGAGTTTCTCGCATCACACTCGCAAGTGTGACACCAGCCATAGAGTGATAAACAGAACTACTCCAGTTTCTCCCCATTTCATCTGAAATTAAGGTGCGTCACCACCAAGCATTAGTAGGAGCAAAAGTGTAAGAAGCAAGCACAGCCATGGATGTTGCAATATATAAGCAATAACCAAGGACAAATGTCCTTGCAAATATAAAATGACGATCAACCAAGACATTTCTGCAACTAAAATGTCATTTCATCTAAGTGTGATAAATTTCAGTAAAATTTTAATAAAATACAACATTCTCCATAACAATATTGAAATTTTGTTCTGGAGAATACTCATCATATTTCTAATACAAAAAAGCTTTAAATGGCACTTCTCAATTAATTACAGTATATCATTTTCACTGCTCACAAAACACAATAATCTTGATAATTACAAAATTTGGCAGCTGAAATACAATATTTGTAGGATTCAAAATCCTAATGAAAAAGTTTTATCTATTCATCTAAATGAACCTACATAGCCATTACAATAATTAGAATGTGTTTTTAAATCTAAGTTCATTTAAATACGAAAATTAGAATGTTGACTTACATGTATATAGCTTATCAGTAAGTGCAGACATAACAGACGTCTTGCAGAAATAGTGACTTGCAGAAACCAATTTACATGCTGCAAGAGCAATTTCATACAAATGCATGGAACTATTTTTTGTTTGCAGAAATTTCTCAACAAATTTGTTGTGCATGAATCTTTCCTAAAAACTGCACATTTGAGGCGTTGCATTTTCTATACTCTTTGTGTGTTTGTGTACTGAGAATTTGTTTTTATTTCTTCTTTTTGCCAAATTGTACTTTGAATTCTTCAACACTTTGCAGTCTACAAATACATTGGGGATCTTTTGGTGGGATAATGTCTATTTTTTTGCAGCATGCAATAGGCTTCTCCATAGGACTTGAATATGGCAGGAAAAGAGCATGACAAAAAAAGATGATAATAAGAAATGTGCCAACAAGAAATCTAATTAAATTCTAAACTAAAAACTGTTATTGTTTCATATAGCATACCATGTATTTTAAAATGTCCATTATCATGCATTTATAAAACACTAGAATATAAGACAGGAGGCCTTGTTACCTCTTGTGGCATGTTTTACCTGTTTGTAAAATAAATAGTCCAATTTTTCCATTATAAATGCCATATTATACAGCATTTTCTGCAATATTGGTTATTTCCTAGGGAAGACTAAATGTATATATAAAAATGTCAGTTTTAATAATCATAAATCACAGAATTAGTTCTATCGGTGGTGTAAGAAAAAGTCATTAATTCAAGTCGTCACCTGTTTATAAGAGTATATCCATTATATTGCTTATCTACCGTATTTTTCGGACTATAAGACGCACCGGACTATAAGACGCACCCAGGTTTTAGAGGTGGAAAATAGAGAAAAATATATTTTAAGCAAAAAATGTGGTAAAATATTTAATAACATACTATTATATGTGGTGTTATTATATATAATAGTATGTTATTATGTTGGAAGCTACGGGTAGGAGATGGTGCTGCAGGACCAATGTGGTGTCTGTAAACTACTATGTGAAGACGCTGGAGGGTGAGTATAAGGCCGGGGTCACACATGCGAGAAACTCGCACGATTTCGTGTGAGTCTCTCGCATGAACACCCAGCACTGCCGCCGGCACTCAGACTGGAGCGTGCGGCTGCATAGAAATACATGCTGCATAAAAATAGAGACAGATGATAGAGACAGAGTTGATAGAGACAGATGATAGAGACAGAGATGATAGAGACAGAGATGATAGAGACATAGATGATAGAGATGATAGAGACAGATGATAGAGACAGAGATGATAGAGATGATAGAGACAGATGATAGAGACAGAGATGATAGAGACAGATGATAGAGAGAGACAGAGATGATAGAGACAGAGATGATAGAGACAGAGATGATAGAGATGATAGAGACAGAGATGATAGAGACAGAGATGATAGAGACAGATGATAGAGACAGAGATGATAGAGACAGATGATAGAGACAGAGATGATAGAGACAGATGATAGAGACAGATGATAGAGACAGATTATAGAGACAGAGATGATAGAGACAGATGATAGAGACAGATGATAGAAACAGATGATAGAGACAGAGATGATAGAGACAGATGATAGAGACAGAGATGATAGAGACAGATGATAGAGACAGAGATGATAGAGACAGAGATGATAGAGACAGAGATGATAGAGACATAGATGATAGAGATGATAGAGACAGATGATAGAGACAGAGATGATAGAGATGATAGAGACAGATGATAGAGACAGAGATGATAGAGACAGATGATAGAGAGAGACAGAGATGATAGAGACAGAGATGATAGAGATGATAGAGACAGAGATGATAGAGACATAGATGATAGAGACAGAGATGATAGAGACAGAGATGATATAGACAGATGACAGAGATGATAGAGATATATGATAGAGACAGATTATAGAGACAGAGATGATAGAGACAGATGATAGAGACAGATTATAGAGACAGAGATGATAGAGACAGATGATAGAGACAGAGATGATAGAGACAGAGATGATAGAGACAGAGATGATAGAGACAGAGATGATAGAGACATAGATGATAGAGATGATAGAGACAGATGATAGAGACAGAGATGATAGAGATGATAGAGACAGATGATAGAGACAGAGATGATAGAGACAGATGATAGAGAGAGACAGAGATGATAGAGACAGAGATGATAGAGACAGAGATGATAGAGATGATAGAGACAGAGATGATAGAGACAGAGATGATAGAGACAGATGATAGAGACAGAGATGATAGAGACACATGATAGAGACAGAGATGATAGAGACAGATGATAGAGACAGATTATAGAGACAGAGATGATAGAGACAGATGATAGAGACAGATGATAGAAACAGATGATAGAGACAGAGATGATAGAGACAGATGATAGAGACAGAGATGATAGAGACAGATGATAGAGACAGAGATGATAGAGACAGAGATGATAGAGACAGAGATGATAGAGACATAGATGATAGAGATGATAGAGACAGATGATACAGACAGAGATGATAGAGATGATAGAGACAGATGATAGAGACAGAGATGATAGAGACAGATGATAGAGAGAGACAGAGATGATAGAGACAGAGATGATAGAGACAGAGATGATAGAGATGATAGAGACAGAGATGATAGAGACATAGATGATAGAGACAGAGATGATAGAGACAGAGATGATAGAGACAGAGATGATATAGACAGATGACAGAGATGATAGAGACATATGATAGAGACAGATTATAGAGACAGAGATGATAGAGACAGATGATAGAGACAGATTATAGAGACAGAGATGATAGAGACAGATGATAGAGACAGAGATGATAGAGACAGAGATGATAGAGACAGAGATGATAGAGACAGAGATGATAGAGACAGATGACAGAGATGATAGAGACAGATGATAGAGACAGATTATAGAGACAGAGATGATAGAGACAGATGATAGAGACTGATTATAGAGACAGAGATGATAGAGACAGATGATAGAGACAGAGATGATAGAGACAGATGATAGAGACAGATAGAGACAGAGATGATAGAGACAGAGTTGATAGAAATGTGACAGGTATGCGTTTCATGTGCGCATGATGTGCTGCACAAAAAAACGCAAGTGTGAAAGTAGCCTAACCTTTTAATTAATTCTCTGTTGTACAGTGTGTCTGAAGGACTTGTGATGACATCATGAAGAGGCAGGGCTTTGGTCATGTGATGCTCCAGCCCGCCCTCTTCATGACCTCATCACAGCTCCTCCACAGGAGCATTCAGCCTCCCATCAGCACAGCCCCAGGCTGTCAGGTATGCGATGCCTCCTGCTGCCTCCTTCTCCTTCAGACACCGATCTGCCCAGCTGCTGCAGGAATCAGGCTGCTGGGGAAACTGTGTGGCTCTGTCATCTGCTGCTCCCCGCTCACTGCTCAGCTGATAGGTGGGCGGGGAAGCAGCTGATTAATATTCACTGCACTTAAGTAGGGACCATGGGTTTCCCCAGCGCTTGTTTCCTGCAGCAGAGGGGATATTTTCTTGCCTCCTGCTGATCTCACTCCAGGCTGCCACCTGCCCCCTCCCCACATGTTACATTCCGACCATAAGACGCACCAACACTTTCCTCCCAGATTTGGAGGGAAAAAAGTGCATCTTATGGTCCAAAAATACGGTAACTTTCTATTCCTCAGCTGTATTGCCATATACCGTATATACTCGAATATAAGCCGAGATTTTCAGCCCGTTTTTTAGGGCTGAAAGTCCCCCTCTCGGCTTATATTCGAGTCATATACCAGGGGGTCGGCTGGAGAGGGGGAGCGCAGCTGTCCTATATACTCACCCCTCCGCCGGCGCGGTCTCTGCAGCCCCCTGCTCTTCTCCCACGGTCCCGGCGCCTGTGTTCAGCCATCAGTGGTACCGCTCATTAAAGTCATGTATATGTACATATTCATGACTTTAATGAGCGGTAACACGTGACCGCTGAACACTGGCAAGCCGCAATAAAATGCCACAATTACTCCACCATGAGAATTGTGCTTACATTATGGATGGGAGGATTATTCCAGCATAATAAATGCCCTGCCAAAAGAGTCCTTGCACTTTACAGAGCATGAGCACAGACTAATTCTTGATTTTTTTTTTATATATCAATCACTGAAGCGTAACAAGGAGTTTGTTAGAATGTAGGGTTTGGTGCAGTACAGAAAAGGTAGTCATTTGGTGGAGCTAAAGTAGTTGACAGATTCCCTTTATTATTTAATAAATAATATAAAAAGGATTTCAACCATCCTCTTTACGCTGCAGAACTAGAATTTAATTGTGCCACTTATCCGTTATTCCATTTTTATTAACACAAACACGGATCAGATGTGAGCTTCTCCTCCTTATTATTTCTAGAGGATTCTTTAAAGAAACACTCCAGCATTTGTTTTTTCACCCTTGCGATGGAGCATTAAACGTTAGTCTCCTGTCACCGGTCATATAATCACCCTCCAGCGTCTTCACCATTTTTTGGCACCAGTCCCGTCCCGTGGTGCCATCTTGTGCATGCAGCTTCTGAGTGACAGGAACTCAGAAGCAACATCACAAGATCTCAAGACAAGTCTATGAGAGCCAGCAGGAGGCTCTAATAGACTTACATTGACTATTAACCTCCGGCATACTACATGAAACACTTGAGAAACCAGCAGATCACAAACGGCAGGAGATGGACCAGAGCGGCAGCAAAAACAAATGAATTGATGGAAGGTGAGTATCAGTCAGGGGGCAGGGGACTTGGATTGTAAGCAGCACTCCAGAGATGAAATAAAAAATAATGCTGGAGTCGTTCTTTAACTTTGCTTTCCAAAAACATAATGGTATGGAATTATTCTAAAAATTCTCCTCTGTAGTTTGAATCATCTTAGTAAATGTCATTACAGATGACCAAATTATTAAATTTACAGATGTGTTGCCCTGTAAAATTAGTCATCTTCTTAAGGGTACATGAAATGACAATCATTGCTGAAGATTCATCAAAGCCTAAGCTGTAAACTCATTTTACCCTTGTGTTCTGATATGGTAAAATATTTTCACAACCCTTCTTTTGAATAGTCAGGTGGTTGCGATGTCATCCCACCAGCAGGGCTAATCAAAAGAAGATCCTGGAATGTCAGGTGGTAAGGAGATTCACAGACTTTCCCATTCAGTGGTCAAAAATTTCTGACCTGGCCATTGAATCTTAAGTCCTACAAATTGTTTCTCCCATCTCTACTGTGAAAGAGTCCTCCGTCCCCAGAAAAAAAATATTTTTCTCTCTTGTTAGGCATTGTTCACATTTCAGTTACCGTATATACTCATGTATAAGCCGACCCGTGTATAAGCCGACCCCCCTAATTTTGCCACAAAAAACTGGGAAAACTTATTGACTCGCGTATAAGCCTAGGTTGAAAAATGATTATGCCCCCATTTGCTGCACAGATTATGCCCAATATGCTCCACAGATTATGCCTCCATATGCTCCCAATATGCTTCAGAGATTATGCCCCATATGCTCCAGATTATGCCCCCATATATTCCACAGATTATGCCCCCGTATGATCCACAGATTATGCCCCCATATGCTCTAGATCATGCCCCCATATGTTCCACAGATTATGCCCCCATATGCTCCAGATTATGCCCCATATGTTCCAGATTATGCCCCCATATGCTCCAGATTATGCCCCATATGTTCCACAGATTATGCCCCCATATGCTCCATATTATGCCCCCATATGTTCCACAGTTTATGCCCCAATATGCTCCAGATTATGCCCCCATATGTTCCACAGTTTATGCCCCCATATGCTCCAGATTATGCCCCGTATGCTCCCATATGCTCCAGATTATGCACCATATGTTCCACAGATTATGCCCCATATGCTCCAGATTATGCCCCATATGTTCCATAGATTATGCCCCCGTATGCTCCATATTATGCCCCATATGTTCCACAGCTTATGCCCTCATATGCTCCAGATTATGCCCCCATATGTTCCACAGCTTATGCCCCCATATGCTCCAGATTATGCCCCCATATGCTCCAGATTATGCCCCATATGTTCCACAGCTTATGCCCCCATATGCTCCATATTATGCCCCCATATGCTCCAGATTATGCCCCATATGCTGCACAATTATGCCCCATATGCCCCATAGTATAGGCCTCATATGCTGCTGCTGCCCAAAAAAAATGACATACTCACCTCTCGTTGCTGGGGGCCAGGTGCCAGTGTCCTGAGCAGGCGGTGACACCGGCGCGTTCTGGGGGACAGGTGCCGGTGTCACCGCTCGCTCAGGACCCCGGCACCTGAGATATTTACCTGTCCTCTCTGCACCGCTGCGCTGCTCCCTCGGTCTGACTCCTCTGGCTGTGAATGATCTGGCAGGGGGCGGGGCGCGCACTAACGACGTCATCGCGCCCTCTGCCCGAACATTCACAGCCAGAGGAGTCGGATGAGGGAGCAGCGCATAGCGGTGGAGAGAGGACAGGAAAATATCGCTATACTCACCCCTTCGCCGTGCATCCCTGCAGCCTCTCCTCTTCTCCCGGCGCTCTCCGCAGCGCTTCAAGGGTATGCCACACTAAGCGAGATCGCTAACGAGATCGCTAACGAGATCACTAAAACGTCACTATTTAGCGACCTTGTTGTGTGTGGCATGTGGCAACGATGTGGCCCCTGCTGTGATGTCGCTGATCGTTCACTATCGTTCTGGACCGTTTTTTGATCATTGGCGTCCTGCTGGTGAGCCTATATCGCTGTGTTTGGCACCTTTTGCGAACGACGAGCGACCTCGTTTGTGACGCATATGAGGTTTTAGAGCCACGGAGTGGATCGCAATATCTGTAAGTTCTCTTTTGCGTCACAGAGAGGATCGCAGAAGTTGCAAAGCAGGCTAGCAGGACGCAGAGAGCAGGAGCGATGCTGGAAATTCCTATGAATCAGAAGCCCTCAGTACATGCTAATGACAGATCCTAACGACCGTCAAAGTCGTTAAAGAGATCGCTGACCGCTGATGAGTAGTTTATGAGAGCTCCTGTTTGGCAGCTACTAGCGACCTAAAAGCGATCACACCAACGATCTCGTTAGCTTGCGTCGTTATCGAGATCGCTAACGAGATCGCTAAGTGTGGCAGTACCTTCAGTCCTGCAGCGGTCACGTGCTACCGCTCATTAAAGTCATGAATATGTGCATATTCATGACTTTAATGAGCGGTGCCATGTGACCGCTGCAGGTAGGAGCCGGAGATGGTGGGAGAAGCAGGGGGGCTGCAGAGACCGCGCCGGCAGAGGGGTGAGTATGATCCAACACCCCCGCTCCCCTCCCCCGCCGACCCCTGTATATGACCCGCGTATAAGCCGAGAGGGGGACTTTCAGCCCTAAAAAATGGGCTGAAAATCTCGGCTTTTACATGGGTATATATGGTAAGCATTTTCTAAATTATACTTCCAATTGAAATAATGTAACATATACTTTTATTCTGTTTTTTTTATAGTGAAGTTAATGCTACTACCCAATGGCTTCTATGCTTTATCTACATATGTCCCATAGTTATGTGGTATGCAATTGTGTTTTCCACTTTTATCCACAACTCTATATAAGCACATAGTATAAAATGTATTAAATGTGCTTTAGTAAGTGTAAATAATGAAAAACCTGCAATATAAATGCTTCTTTTTTTGGTCTACAAGCTTAAATTCTTTCTTTTATTTTAACAATGCATTGATAAAACATGGTACGTATTAGGGGAACAGAGAGTTAAAATGCTTGGGCTATGTCTTCTACTATCACAACAACCTTGAGAACAAAGAGAGAAAGTTAATTGCATGTCTGCTTTATTCCTGCCTGCAGTATGTGCCAGAATGAAAAAAAAGATGCCAGCTTTGCTATGAGTGACTGAAATGCCAGTTGTAGCATGTTAAATTTTAGGATTCTCTTTTTGCATGATAAAACACCTGAAAAGCCTGTTAGCAAATTCTAAGTCATGGAGAGATAAAAATCTAATGTTGTAAAAATAATTCGAGATTTATGAACGTCACTCTAAATACATATCCTGTTATCTATATTTGAAATTGGCTTGGAATGCTCATCTTAAACTGTCCTATTTGTAAGAATTTCACAGACAGAAAAAAAGAGCTATGTTGTCTAGATAATAGAAATCGATAGTGCCACTTCTATATGCTGAAGGCTCTTTTGTAGACAAAGTTTCAGTAGCACTATGAGACTGCATGCTATCTTTGTTTTATGACTGAATGTTTTCAGGCGACTGAAAAGAAATAAGAAAAAATCCATTTGATTATATTAAGTAGTGATTTGCATTTATCAAATTATATAACCTTAGAGGGGTTTGTTTAGGACTTTTCTCGTTATTATGCTTCACTGATAATTTTGATGTAAACTGAAAATCTAGGACATGCTTCTAAATAATACAAAAATATAAAATGTAAACATGAAGTTTGAATAGATTTTTAGCTTATAAGTATGTCACGAAAATTTCTAAATATATAACTCAAAGAGATGCCTTCAATGTTTATTGCTATAAGGCTTGCAGAGGAATATGTCGCCCATAGGCTTCAATGTGTTAAAAACACAGTAAGTTACTTGAAAACAAAGTTTAGATGTTTAGTTAACTAATCCAGTCTACACAAAAGAGAAGATACTCTGAGAAATGTTATAAAAACCTTGCGAAAGATTCACTTTTGCCTTGGTTGCTTTAATATAAGCCTTTGAATAAATTTCATAAAGAACCTTGGGAGCTTACCTGGTATATACGTCAAAACATTTTTCATTTTTACTATAAAGCTTAATGTTAGTGAAATTATACTTTAAAAATATTGTAAACAGAAATGCTATCCGACCAGAAAAAAAAAATAAAAATCTCCCTACTAGACACAAGTAGATTGCTTGAAATTTATTTGCTGAATTTTCCAAATACATTTACTCACCATGAATGACAATACAGAAAAGCCTCTAATTGCCCCAAAAAATAAATGTACAACACTTTAAAGTCTACTAGGATTGTACTAAACTCCTTTTGAGCTTTTTAAGCCTAACACAGTTTTATTGATGTTCAAGTGACTTTAACTTATCTGACTATGTGAAAATACGTGGCAAGACACCTCTTATTTAACATCACACTACAGTGTTAGACTTGATCGGCCACTTAAATTATAGAATTGGTTAAAAAATTACCCATTTTTGGGTTCAGATGCCTACTATTCTGGTGTTTATTTACAAAAAGGAGATGCATACAGAAGAACCAATGGCTTTTCATATTGAAAGTGCAAAAATTATGCCCATTTAGGGAGTTTCATGAGCTTTTTACTTAGCCTGTTGAAGAAGCAAAAACTGTATATATAATCCATCAAAAAATCTCTTTAGTAATTGAGACAAAAAGGTGTACTGTTTTGAATGCATAGAAGTAATAGTTTTTCAATCATGAGTGAGGAAATAATTCTATTTTTGGGATTGCTGTTTATAAAATGATTAACAATTACAAAATCTTTTCATCAAGGAATCCAATAATGAACCTTATGTTTAGGCAACAGGAACTGGCTAGCTGTTTTCAAAGTGAAGATGCAATGGCTTGTCACAGAGTATTTACAAATTTCAACCTTATTTAGGAAGCTCTTTCATGATTATTTACTTTCAAGAGACTACATTTCCCAGAATTAGTAGTGCCTAGCATCATAAAGCACAGAGTACAATGAGGAAATGTGTGGCTAGCATGGTACGCTAGGGGCAGGGAAAGAAGAAGAAACTGCATGGTAGAGCATTGGGATGTGGCAGGCAAGGAAAGGTTTTACATTTTAGGGAGAGCAATGACAGCCCTTGCATCAGCAATATTGTGTAGCACTGTAAAACACAGACACAATCAGGAGATGTGTAGTGGGCGAGTGACTGTGATGGCAGTAGCAGCAGCAGTCACAAGAAAATGAATTAGAACAGGTTAGGAAAGGAGAGCAAACAAAATCTTTGGGACAGCATACATATTTATAGGGGTGGCCTCAGGCCAGAGTAACCGAACCACCTCATGCAATAGCCATGGAATTACTCCCAGCAATATTGTATACAAATAAAGAAATGGAGTACCAAATCCACCACAAAGATAGTAAAAATAGAAAAAACTTTATTTAACACATAAGTATAAGGCACCAAGACAACATTCATTAGACAAAAACATATCATTACAGAGTTCCAATGAGATAAAGACTCAGGTGCAGCAAAAACACATGCAACATCACAGCACAGTTAAGCAAGAGAAAGGTAACAGGATATCCAAATCCCGATAAAGTGACAGTGCTTCAAATCTATCCAGACTAGTGAAGTAGTAATCACATGTGGACTGTGTCAGTTTTCAATATAATAAATATAACCCATAGTATTACATAGTATCAGTCAAATTACCGCACAGCACACATAAGAGAACATATATATTCAATCCTTCTTACCCATAACTGTGCTGCACGTCACACGTGTAGCCCCTACGCGCATTTCACGTAGGCTTCGTCAGGGGGCTGAGATAGGAAAGGAGATGTGTGGCAATTTAGAGCCAGCAATGGTCGCCTCGGCAACATCAGTATTAGAATATTGATGACAAAATAAACAGAGAGTAGATGATAAATTAAGCATGAAACATCAATATTCGTGGCTGCAGAACTGTGCAGAAGGCAGATAGCGGACAGTCAGGCAGGCAGACGATATACCCAATGTAAACGTTGGCATCAGCCATAGGTGAAAGAAACTAATCACTGATCCATGCTGGATTCAGTTTGACAAGCGTTAGGTTTTTCCCACTTGTGGCAGATAACCTTTTCAGCTTTGGTGTGACAAAGCCACTTTCCAAGCTGAACATTCTCTCTTTTATAACACTGGATGTTGGGTAGCAAATTGGTGAAGTTTTTGCAACATGTCCAATCTGTTGAAGTCAACAAATCACGGCTCAGTGTATCAGCCTGAGAAAGAATAAAGTCCAGATATGACTTGAACCTGTTTTTTCAGTCAGTATGTCTCTATTTGCTGAAATGCATTTATAGTTGCAACAGCAGTTGAAACATTTTATCCATCAGGTCAAATATTCTGTAATTATTGATTCTCCCTTCACTACCTATTGTAGGTAGCCTTAATGCTAGCACAGGTTAGGGAGCATTGTTTCACAGTAGATCACATAGGGGTTTGCTGGTTATTTGCATGGGCGTCAGGCTTCCACTCAGTGAAAGCATCACAAAGCAGGTAACAGGTAATTTCAACTTAATTTTGGAAGCAAGAAAGATTTCCTGCATTTTGCTTTTATAGCATGGGTCTAAAAGTGTAGCTATCCAATAATCATCACTTCGCTTGATGTTAACAATGCACCTGTCATCCCACAAGCATTGCAACACACAATTTCCCATGCTCGCCAATACAAATGGTGATTCCATTGAATAATTTTCATCACCTCATTGCAATGATGGAATGTCATGCCCAGTATCACAATCATCATCTTAAATTTCAGTGTGACTTTCTGTTTTGTTCTCTGCATGTGTCAAGATCAAGAAATTCGGCAATCAAAAGAATATGCTGCAAAACAAGGTGAACTTATTTACAGTCCATGGATCAACACTTAGTGGATAATGTTTTGTTCACATGGACCTTCATGAGATAAAAGCGCTTCCTGACAGTGGCTTTCAAACACTATACTCCAGCACAGACATACCTCTTACCACCTTCAGTCCATTTAAAGTGTCATCCCCTATGAGTATTGACTACTCACTTTCCACTTCAACAACACATTCATCAGATAAAGGTCCATGCAGACCGAACCGTAATCCACTAGCAGTTGATCCACGGACTGTAATTAAATTCACCTTGTTTTGCAATGTATTCTTTAGAGTGCCGAGTGTCATTACTACTACTGGTATGCATTGGAATCCTACTCAGGCACCTCATCTATCCCCTCTGGAGTGATGTTTACAATTTGTCTGCTGTGCTAAGATCATGTTCCTGCCACATCCACTTATGACTACTCCTCCTTTTCCTCCTGCTCCTCCAAAACCTGCAGCATGTTACATGAACCTTAAAGAAGCACTCCCATAAAAAAATTTATTGTCTAAAAACATTGCAATCATCACATTATGTAGCACTGTGTTCTAACAATTTCTCATTTTGCCTTTTGACCCAGTTAATTCTTCTGCTTTCCATTGGGTCTATGAGATCAAATAATTAAAAATTGACTAGCTGAATCCTTCTAAAGGTACTGCCACACTAAGCTATCCCGCTAGCGATCTCGTTAGCGTTGCATACTAATGAGATCGCTAGCGGGATTGTTTCTATATCGCTAAATGCTGCCGCATTTAGCGATATAGTTAACGACGCTATCGCCGTTAGCGATCTTCTTAACGACTTTAGCGGTACAAAAGTACCGCTAAATCGCTAAGAAAAGGTGCCACACAGCGATAAGATACTTACCCAGCGGGAGCGCCAGCGATGAAATAGGGTCCGGAGCGATTCCAGCGACGAGCGAGATCACAGCAGGAAGCTCGTCGCTGGAAGCTGCCGCACTGAACAATATCGCTAACGGGATCGCTAAATAGTGACGTTTTTTAGCGATCCCGTTAGCGATATTGTTTAGTGTGGCATACCCTTTAGCTTTATGTAGCAGCAGGAGGGTGAATTTTCAGTACATGACTTAAAAGTTGCTGCAAAAGTCCCTGGCAGTGGGAGGAGTGGAGTGCCTGGATCAGCAGTTGAAGAGGGGAATGATTTTTATAGATCAAAAAGAATTCCTGTTTCTACATAGAGCAGAGGAAAGAGAAGAATTTACTGGGTAGAAAGGAAAAATGAGCAATTGTAAATACACAGTGCTATATGATATGTTGATTGCAATATATGAAGAGGATAAAAGCTTTGAGGGAGTGCTTCTTTAATTGTCCCCAACAACCACAAGGCATTGATGATAAGAAGTAGTGCAAGTTTCTGATCTCTCTCCAACATATCTTGCATTCTGGTGAGTGTTTTTTTTCCAGGATAACTGTGATAGAATGACATCAAAGTCTAGACTGCCTCATTTTGTCATCTATTTATAAGGCCTCAGTAGGTGACACACAACCTTTGTCAACTGCCAAAGTCAGTCTTCAAAGTAAAGGTACTGCCACACTAAACGCTCCCGCTAACGATCACGATAACGACGCATACTAATGCAATCGTTTTTGTGATCATTTTGATGTCGCTAGTAGCTGCCAAACTTAACGATCTCGTTAACGACGCATAAGCGGTTAGCGATCTCGTTAACAACTTTTGCGGTCATTGTGATGTAAAAAACAGCGCACATCGTTAACAAAAGGTGCCAGACACAGCGATATAGCGCTCACCAGCGGGACGCCAACGATAAAAATACGGTCCAGAACGTTAGTGAACGATCAGCGAGATCACAGCAGGGGCCATGTCGTTGCTACATGCCACACACAACAACGTCACTAACGAGATCGCTAAATAGTGACGTTTTTTAGCGATCTCGTTAGCGTTCTTGTTTAGTGTGGCATACCCTTTACCCACACTCCAGTTTGACTTCTGCTGATGTAGTCTGTCAATGCTCATATAGATATGCGACACATAGAGTGACGAAATCCAGAGGGTTGTGACGTTATTAATAAAGTGACTCTCTGAGGACCATTTTGTTTTTGTCAAGAGAATGACCTACTTTCTCCTGCAATTGAAAAGAGCGATGATCCCTTTCTATGAGAAATAATTGCAACTGGATATGTTTCAGCGAGGCTGAGCTCAAGCCATTTTTTCTTGAAAAGCAACAGATTTCTCAAGATGATATGACAACAATGGCACCATCAGCATTTTGACCAATCTTCTCTACTGAGTTGTCACCTTTTGCTATGGATGAGCTGGGTGACCAAGTGAATAGCTAATACGAGCGTGGCCGTGAATAAAACTGTGGCGGTTTGCGAAGATATAGTAAATAGCAGTGGAAAAGGGTCATAGAGTGAGTGAGTGTCTATGCTAGAGAGTAGTGTTGAGCATTCCGATACCGCAAGTATCGGGTATCGGCCGATATTCGCGTTATCGGAATTCCGATACTTAATTCCGATACTTTTTCAATATCGTATACCGGAATCGGAAGTTCCCATAATTCTTTGAGAGGCAATGTGATTTTAGTCAGCCAATGAGGAATCCTACGAAGTGTGGGCACATCCTGTAATGCTGCGGTCATCTTAACTAATGGCATGGCTGTGATTGGCTGCTGAAATGATGTCAGAATGCACTATAAAAGGCGCCGCCGCCATTTTAGCGTCACTGTGCTGTGAACTCAGTAAGGGACAGAACGCTACTCTGCTCACTCTGAGGGACAGTTAGATATTGCGATTTTGTGTACTACTGTGCTTGAGGCAGGCTAGTTTACCAACCGCTGTGTAAAGCTTCATTTTGCCAGTGTTGTTTTAACAGCTCTGTGCAAGGTGTGTGTGTCACAGTGCAGGTGACGCTGCAGTTTGCTCTGCATCCACCGCTGTTTGTAGGCATCTGCACGTGTCACTGACTCTTTTTTTTTTATTTTATTTTGTGGAATTGGTGCAGCTCCATTATATTAGAAAAAAATCAAATCTATTAGTGTGACGTGCTTCCATCCGTATACAATACATTGGTTGCAAACACTATAGAAGTACAGAAAGGAGCCTTTCACAGCTACTGAACAGTTGTCTGCAGGGTTTACTGTAGTCTGTGAGCTTTTAATTTTGTGAGTGCAGATTACGCTCCAGTTAGTTCTTCAACCACTGCCGGTTGTAGTCTGCTGAGTGTGTGTCACTGCCTCATCCTTCACATTTTTCTCTAATTGGTGCTGCTCCATTTTAGTGGAAAAAAATCTAATCTATTAGTGTGACGCGCTTCCATCCGTATACAATACATTGGTTGCAAACACTATAGAAGTACACAAAGGGGCCTTTAACAGCTACTGAACAGTTGTGTTTCAGTGTTCACTGTAGTCTGTGAGCTTTTCATTTTGTGAGTGCAGATTACGCTCCAGTTAGTTCTTCAACCACTGCCGGTTGTAGTCTGCTGAGCGTGTGTCACTGCCTCATCCTTCACATTTTTCTCTAATTGGTGCTGCTCCATTTTAGTGGAAAAAAAATCTAATCTATTAGTGTGACGCGCTTCCATCCGTATACAATACATTGGTTGCAAACACTATAGAAGTACACAAAGGGGCCTTTAACAGCTACTGAACAGTTGTGTTTCAGTGTTCACTGTAGTCTGTGAGCTTTTCATTTTGTGAGTGCAGATTACGCTCCAGTTTGTTCTTCAACCACTGCCGGTTGTAGTCTGCTGAGCGTGTGTCACTGCCTCATCCTTCACATTTTTCTCTAATTGGTGCTGCTCCATTTTAGTGGAAAAAAATCTAATCTATTAGTGTGACGCGCTTCCATCCGTATACAATACATTGGTTGCAAACACTATAGAAGTACACAAAGGGGCCTTTAACAGCTACTGAACAGTTGTGTTTCAGTGTTCACTGTAGTCTGTGAGCTTTTCATTTTGTGAGTGCAGATTACGCTCCAGTTTGTTCTTCAACCACTGCCGGTTGTAGTCTGCTGAGCTGTGTCACTGCCTCATCCTTCACATTTTTCTCTAATTGGTGCTGCTCCATTTTAGTGGAAAAAAATCTAATCTATTAGTGTGACGCGCTTCCATCCGTATACAATACATTGGTTGCAAACACTATAGAAGTACACAAAGGGGCCTTTAACAGCTACTGAACAGTTGTGTTTCAGTGTTCACTGTAGTCTGTGAGCTTTTCATTTTGTGAGTGCAGATTACGCTCCAGTTAGTTCTTCAACCACTGCCGGTTGTAGTCTGCTGAGCGTGTGTCACTGCCTCATCCTTCACATTTTTCTCTAATTGGTGCTGCTCCATTTTAGTGGAAAAAAATCTAATCTATTAGTGTGACGCGCTTCCATCCGTATACAATACATGGTTGCAAACACTATAGAAGTACACAAAGGGGCCTTTAACAGCTACTGAACAGTTGTGTTTCAGTGTTCACTGTAGTCTGTGAGCTTTTCATTTTGTGAGTGCAGATTACGCTCCAGTTTGTTCTTCAACCACTGCCGGTTGTAGTCTGCTGAGCGTGTGTCACTGCCTCATCCTTCACATTTTTCTCTAATTGGTGCTGCTCCATTTTAGTGGAAAAAAATCTAATCTATTAGTGTGACGCGCTTCCATCCGTATACAATACATTGGTTGCAAACACTATAGAAGTACACAAAGGGGCCTTTAACAGCTACTGAACAGTTGTGTTTCAGTGTTCACTGTAGTCTGTGAGCTTTTCATTTTGTGAGTGCAGATTACGCTCCAGTTTGTTCTTCAACCACTGCCGGTTGTAGTCTGCTGAGCGTGTGTCACTGCCTCATCCTTCACATTTTTCTCTAATTGGTGCTGCTCCATTTTAGTGGAAAAAAATCTAATCTATTAGTGTGACGCACTTCCATCCGTATACAATACATTGGTTGCAAACACTATAGAAGTACACAAAGGGGCCTTTAACAGCTACTGAACAGTTGTGTTTCAGTGTTCACTGTAGTCTGTGAGCTTTTCATTTTGTGAGTGCAGATTACGCTCCAGTTTGTTCTTCAACCACTGCCGGTTGTAGTCTGCTGAGCGTGTGTCACTGCCTCATCCTTCACATTTTTCTCTAATTGGTGCTGCTCCATTTTAGTGGAAAAAAATCTAATCTATTAGTGTGACGCGCTTCCATCCGTATACAATACATTGGTTGCAAACACTATAGAAGTACACAAAGGGGCCTTTAACAGCTACTGAACAGTTGTGTTTCAGTGTTCACTGTAGTCTGTGAGCTTTTCATTTTGTGAGTGCAGATTACGCTCCAGTTTGTTCTTCAACCACTGCGGTTGTAGTCTGCTGAGCGTGTGTCACTGCTTCATCCTTCACATTTTTCTCTAATTGGTGCTGCTCCATTTTAGTGGAAAAAAATCTAATCTATTAGTGTGACGCGCTTCCATCCGTATACAATACATTGGTTGCAAACACTATAGAAGTACACAAAGGGGCCTTTAACAGATACTGAACAGTTGTCTGCAGGGTTCACTGTAGTCTGTGAGGAATAACCACACTTAGGCCTTATAACTTTTCTGACTTTCTTTATCAATCTACCAAGATGAAGAAGTCAGTGAGTAAGGCACGTGGTCGTGGTCGTGGCCGTGGATTTGCAGCAGGGAGAGGACGTGGGGATTCTGTGCCTGCTGCCGCACCCAGTGACACAGCATCCACCAGTTTTCCCCGTGAGCGTTCCTTTATGCGCACTTTTGTAGGAGCTCAGCGTACCCCCCCGCTGCGTCAAGAACAAATTGAAGCCGTTGTTGGTTGGATGGCAGCCAATGCATCGACTTCAATACCATCCACCTCCTCTCAGGACCACAGCACTGTTGAACAACCATCAGTCTCTTCACCGCCTGCCAAATTGCCCAGGCAGTCAGAGAGCTCTGTACAGGAGCCAGCTGAGTCTCTGCTTCTGTTCTCAGAATCTGTTGGCTTGCAAACAGGGGCCCAGCTAAGCAGCATTCTGGAATGTGAAGAAGAGGCAGTATGCAGTGATGCGCAACAGCTGTGTCTCTCTGAATCTGAAGAGGCGGGTGAGCCAGTGCCGATGGTCAGCACACCGCAGAACGCATCTGATGATGATGAGACTCAGTTGCCAGTTTCTGTTGAGCATGGTGCTGGCCAGACCACCCAACAACAGCAGGTGTTGGAAGAGGGTAGTGGTGGAGATGATGAGGTCCAAGACCCAACATGGCGTGAGGAACAGGAAGGTGGTGGGAGCAGCTCTGAGGAAGAGATTGCCCCAACGGTCCAAACAGTAGGGAGAGGTAGGCTGCAGACTCGCTTGCCTGTAGCCTCCAGTTTGGCACCCGTTCGGAGCAGTTCTCTTACAACAGCCAAACCGGGCGCTCCCAGGACTTGCTCTGCGTGGTCCTTTTTTGATACAGTTGCAGATGATATTTGCTATGTCAAATGCAAGCTGTGTAATCAAAAAATTAAAAGAGGTAAAAGTGTCAGTAACCTTAATACAACAAATATGTGGAAACATGTGCGGTCAAAGCACTTTGTTGAGTTACAAAGACACACTGGAGATGTAGGCCAACCTACAGCAGCACCTACATCTTCAGCTCGTGTTGGAGCCTCTTCCTCCAGTTCACACACAGCTGTTTCGGCTTCCTCACAGGATCGCCATGGAAGAACCTCTGTCACTGTTGTGAAGAGACACAGTGTTATTCCACGCACAGCTGCAAGTTCTCTGTCATCCTCACACACCCAGGCCACAAAACAGCCATCAGTAGCACAGGCATGGGATAAAAGACGGCCATACTCGGCAAACCATCCACGAGCACAGGCTCTGAATGCTGGCATTGCAAAACTCCTGTCCCTTGAAATGCTGTCATTCAGGCTGGTGGAGACTGACAGTTTCCGTGAATTAATGGCATTGGCAGTCCCACAATACAATGTGCCCAGCCGATTTTATTTCAGCAGGCAAGCCGTCCCTGGTCTGCAAAAGCATGTTGAGGCAAAAATTAAACATGCGCTACTAAACGCCGTCAGTAGCAAGGTCCACCTGACCACCGATGCGTGGACCAGTACCCATGGCCAGGGACGATACCTTTCACTCACTGCCCACTTGGGTGAATGTTGTGGAGCCGGGTACAGATCTTGCGAGTGGCGCTGTACGTGTTCTGCCAACTCCAAGGATTGCCGGAATTAAGTCTGTCCACATTGACTCCTCCTCCTACTCCAGTTCCTCAGAATCATCGCTGCAGGAGCCGTCACGGTCTACCTCCACATGGACCCGTGGACGCTTACCTGATGCGACCGATATGAGCACAGCCGTGGCCAAACGGCAACAGGCCGTTCTGAAATTAATTTACATGGGGAATCGAAGCCACACAGCACAGGAGGTCTGGAATGCCATCAAGCAGGAGAGCGACGTGTGGTTTTTGCCAGCGAATCTCCAGCCAGGCTTGGTAGTGTGTGACAATGGCCGAAATCTGGTGGCAGCTCTGGGCCTTGGCAAACTCACTCACATACCATGTCTGGCACATGTGCTCAACTTGGTCGTGCAGAGTTTTTTGAGGGACTATCCGGATCTTGATGCACTGCTGCACAAGGTCCGCCTAGAGTGCGCTCACTTGCGACGTTCCAGCATGGCCAGATCGCGCATTGCAGCTCTGCAACGCAGATTGCGCCTTCCTGAACATCGCATCATATGTGACGTATCCACCAGGTGGAATTCAACGTTACATATGTTGGAGCGGTTGTGTGAGCAGCAGCCAGCAGTAATGGAGTATCAGCTGCATCAGGCGCAAGCAACACGCAATTTGCGCCGTCCACACTTCACCATTAATGAGTGGGCCACTATGAAGGACATGTGCCACGTTTTGCGTGCGTTTGATGAGTCAACGCGGATGGCGAGTGCAGATGATGCACTAGTCAGCCTGACTGTCCCCCTTATCTGCCTGCTTCAAAAAACACTGCAAGCAATAAGGGATGAGGTTTTGGAAGAGGTGGAGGATGAGGAGTCACAAATTCCATCACCTTCTGGAAAGTCAGCGCAACGTGATTCCTCACAAAGGGCTGGGCAGGGCTCACTTTGTGAGGAGGATGAGGAGGAGGAGTCAATGGAGGAGGAAGACATCGCTCCAGAGGGAGGTACACAACGCTCTAGTCAGTATGTAGAGCGAGGGTGGGGTGATGCAGAGCAGGCAGAGATGACGCCTCTTGCAGAGGACAGCGTTTCTTTGCCAGTTGGGAGTCTGCAGCACATGGTTGATTTCATGCTGCAGTGCCTAAGAAACGACCGCCGCATCGCCCACATTCTCACGACGTCTGATTATTGGGTGTACACCCTCCTAGACCCTCGCTACCGGGACAACGTCAAAAGCCTCATCACACCGTTGAACCGGGAGCGTAAAATGCGGGAGTACCAAGACACACTGGTGCAATCCCTAATGTTCTACCTTACTGCCGAGAGCACTGCTGCTGCTACTGCTTTACAAAGCAGCTCTGTGCGTCGAGGCTGTGTAGAGAGCTCTGCAACAAGAGGGAGCACACGCAGTGCCTCTGCACAGGGAAAGACCAGTATGTTAAAAATGTGGCAAAGTTTTGTGGCAGCGCCACAAATGTCTACACCATCCGAGAGGGCTCCAGTCAGCGGGAGGCAACGTATCCGTCAGATGGTGACAGACTACTTGGCTTTGCCTCTCAGTGTACTCCCAGATGGCTCTTCCCCATTCAAGTTTTGGGTCTCTAAGCTGGATACATGGCCAGAGCTTAGCCAGTATGCATTGGAGGTGCTGGCTTGCCCTGCTGCCAGTGTATTATCGGAGCGCGTCTTTAGTGCTGCAGGTGGTGTACTAACAGACCGTCGCATGCGACTATCCTCCGATAATGTAGACCGGCTTACTTTTCTGAAAATGAACAAGGCATGGATCTCGCCAGAATTTGTCTGTCCGTTTTCAGATTAAATAACTGGTTCGCAACGTTATCCATGTCTCCTGTTATGTTCATCTTTCTACCACCTGAACTCTACTCCCTGGGCTCCAACACTGCCAATTGCTGCTCAGAAGTGTCGTGTCCACAGAACAAAACACAAGCTCTACTGTTAGTGGGGTTCAGTAACGCCAGCTGTTCCCCTGCTGTGTCAACGGCAAGAAGTCTCCTGTTCCCGACACATGGACAGAAAAACACATGACCAACATGCTCCAAATAGGGAAGAGCCGTCACCCTGCTTGTTATGCTGAAAACATGAAATTGTGAAGTTTTGCAGGCCTAGAATGATAAATTTTAATGACAAATATGGACAAATAATAATTTGTCATCACAGCGCATATCTGCACATGTCTATTAGAAATGGTAACAAAAAATAAAACATAGTCTACTCTTCACATTTTGAAATTAATGCATAAAAGTACATTTCATACTTATGAATTAATGCTTTTTAAGGAACTTTATCTGTACCTGTAAGATAATGCAGTCAATGGATGTACGAATCATTAAATCCTCATCATCATCATCACGAGTTTTATTTATGACAGACATTATAAAATACACATACTGATGCCAACTGTAACTTCAAACACCATATATGAAATGGTCAGCATGTAAACATGGTAATAATGTCCAATAATAAATTATTACATCTAGAAAGTGCATCATGCATACTGACAATAGGTAGTTATACCTGCAAGTGCTGTTGAAACAACCACAAGAGATATAAATTAATACTGGTATATAGGTATCACATTCACAGTGCATAGTTACTCATGGACAATGTTGATGTAATACTGTATCTCAATTAAGTCAGCGTGAACCATTAGGCTTGTTAGTCTTGTACATTGTTAAAGAGGGAACGTAATTTTTTTGTTTGTCATAGGTGGAGTATTACACATTAAATTATTACTGCTGTATTTTTTTTTGCGTCCCTAGTGCGCAATAACGCAGCCTAACCTCACATTTTATAGTCAGCTAATTGCCACACGCTACCCTACCCTACGCGTGACAGTAGGAAGGTAGTGTTGTTGGATAAAGCTTTGCGCAACCAGACATTCTTTTACCCTCTTCAACACTCTACAAGCAAAAAATGCATGATTTCAGCCACAGACTTTATTGACATACAGTATAACATCGGCATTACCCATCAGAGGCTGTCCACTGTCTGATACAGACATAGAATATACCTTTGCTATCCGTAGCCTTTGTTTCACCTACACTTGCAGGCACACACTTAAATTGTGACAAACAATGCCTAATGTTTTTTTAAATGGTTATTTTTTATCGTACATTATTGTGTCATCAATCATCACATTGATGAGTCCATGCTGGACATGTCATACATGCTATAGAAAGTTACGATTTTATGAACTTAAATAATTGAAATGTCTGTGACTGTCACATAAAATTTGCGATGATGATGATGAGTGACTATTACAAAATCCATTGTCTTCACTATGTTATGGTTTAACATAGCGTTCCTTAAGCATTATTCATAAAAAAAAAAATGGACTTTTATTCTTACATTTACAACACTATATTTTGTTACCAATTTTTTGGGTGTTGTGTTGGTCCATTTTTTTTTGGCATGTGCATATATGCGTTTATATTTGTATTTTCTTTATTTTTCCTTCTTGAAATTAGAAAACATGTGTATCTTTGTACCGTGTTAGCCAGTAGATAGAAAAATATTTAGACTTCAGAGTCAGCAGTGGTTGATACCTTTTAATGGATAACTGAAAAGATGGAAACAAATTGCAAGCTTTCAAGGCTACTCACGTCTCTTCATCAGGCAAAGACTAAATAAAAAAATTAAGCATCACATATTTCTATACACAACAGGACACAGGAATAGTGCAATAGGTAAGACAAGTAAGTGACGTGTATCAGAACTGTCATTATCTCACAGGGATGAACATAAATATTGGAACAGTTCCTACATAAGGATAGAAAGTTTGATTTCCCTCTCATTGGCTTTTTTTTTTGGGTTTTCATGACCCTGGAAGGGCATAGACGCAGATTCCTTAATTGATATAGAATGACATAAATCCATGTGATCTATTCATTCCATCACTAACAGTGTCAAAGGTCATGATGAGCTTATATTCTGAAACCTTTGTACGTTTCTCATATTTGAAGTTATATTTTAATACCAGTAATTCCATATCCATCATGCTATGACCGGGCATACAAAAGTCTTTTGCCACAGGTAAATTCATTAATTTATCTCTGATTGTGTGGCGCTGATAATTCATCCTTGTTCTCCTTTTTGTTGCCGGTCTCCCCTCACTTGTCCCTCCCTCACTTGTCTTAGCTATTCCTGTGTCCTGTTGTGTGTAGAAATATGTGATTCTTCATTTTTGGCTTTACTCTTAGCCTGATTAAGACACCTGAGTAGTCTCGAAAGCTTTGAATTTGTTACCATATTTTCAGTTAGCCATTAAACGTTATCAACCACAGAGGACTGTCAAGTATAAATATTTTTCTATTCTTGTAATTGAAATTCATCATTTTATTGTCGTAGTAAAACTTCATTTATTCTTGTTTGAAGTACATACATTTGCAATGGCCACGTAACAAGGCAATAACTCAATATTTTATGCCTACACCCTCCTTGACCCTGGGTTACAACACCGCCAGTTGTTTCTCGGAAGTGCTGTTAGCACAGTCTACACTTGCTCCTGTGTTACTGGGGTTCAGTAATGTCAGCTGTTCCCCTGCTGTGTGAACGGCAAAAAGTCCTGCTGCCTCCACCATGTTCTCTTCTCATCCCTGGGCTACAACACCGCCAGTTGTTTCTCGGAAGTGCTGTTAGCACAGTCTACACTTGCTCCGTGTTACTGGGGTTCAGTAATGTCAGCTGTTCCCCTGCTGTGTGAACGGCAAAACAGTCCTGCTGCCTCCACCATGTTCTCTTCTCATCCCTGGGTTACAACACCGCCAGTTGTTTCTCGGAAGTGCTGTTAGCACAGTCTACACTTGCTCCTGTGTTACTGGGGTTCAGTAATGTCAGCTGTTCCCCTGCTGTGTGAACGGCAAAAAGTCCTGCTGCCTCCACCATGTTCTCTTCTCATCCCTGGGTTACAACACCGCCAGTTGTTTCTCGGAAGTGCTGTTAGCACAGTCTACACTTGCTCCTGTGTTACTGGGGTTCAGTAATGTCAGCTGTTCCCCTGCTGTGTGAACGGCAAAAGTCCTGCTGCCTCCACCATGTTCTCTTCTCATCCCTGGGTTACAACACCGCCAGTTGTTTCTCGGAAGTGCTGTTAGCACAGTCTACACTTGCTCCTGTGTTACTGGGGTTCAGTAATGTCAGCTGTTCCCCTGCTGTGTGAACGGCAAACAGTCCTGCTGCCTCCACCATGTTCTCTTCTCATCCCTGGGTTACAACACCGCCAGTTGTTTCTCGAAGTGCTGTTAGCACAGTCTACACTTGCTCCTGTGTTACTGGGGTTCAGTAATGTCAGCTGTTCCCCTGCTGTGTGAACGGCAAAAAGTCCTGCTGCCTCCACCATGTTCTCTTCTCATCCCTGGGTTACAACACCGCCAGTTGTTTCTCGGAAGTGCTGTTAGCACAGTCTACACTTGCTCCTGTGTTACTGGGGTTCAGTAATGTCAGCTGTTCCCCTGCTGTGTGAACGGCAAAAAGTCCTGCTGCCTCCACCATGTTCTCTTCTCATCCCTGGGTTACAACACCGCCAGTTGTTTCTCAGAAGTGCTGTTAGCACAGTCTACACTTGCTCCTGTGTTACTGGGGTTCAGTAATGTCAGCTGTTCCCCTGCTGTGTGAACGGCAAAAAGTCCTGCTGCCTCCACCATGTTCTCTTCTCATCCCTGGGTTACAACACCGCCAGTTGTTTCTCGGAAGTGCTGTTAGCACAGTCTACACTTGCTCCTGTGTTACTGGGGTTCAGTAATGTCAGCTGTTCCCCTGCTGTGTGAACGGCAAACAGTCCTGCTGCCTCCACCATGTTCTCTTCTCATCCCTGGGTTACAACACCGCCAGTTGTTTCTCAGAAGTGCTGTTAGCACAGTCTACACTTGCTCCTGTGTTACTGGGGTTCAGTAATGTCAGCTGTTCCCCTGCTGTGTGAACGGCAAAAAGTCCTGCTGCCTCCACCATGTTCTCTTCTCATCCCTGGGTTACAACACCGCCAGTTGTTTCTCAGAAGTGCTGTTAGCACAGTCTACACTTGCTCCTGTGTTACTGGGGTTCAGTAATGTCAGCTGTTCCCCTGCTGTGTGAACGGCAAACAGTCCTGCTGCCTCCACCATGTTCTCTTCTCATCCCTGGGTTACAACACCGCCAGTTGTTTCTCAGAAGTGCTGTTAGCACAGTCTACACTTGCTCCTGTGTTACTGGGGTTCAGTAATGTCAGCTGTTCCCCTGCTGTGTGAACGGCAAAAAGTCCTGCTGCCTCCACCATGTTCTCTTCTCATCCCTGGGTTACAACACCGCCAGTTGTTTCTCGGAAGTGCTGTTAGCACAGTCTACACTTGCTCCTGTGTTACTGGGGTTCAGTAATGTCAGCTGTTCCCCTGCTGTGTGAACGGCAAACAGTCCTGCTGCCTCCACCATGTTCTCTTCTCATCCCTGGGTTACAACACCGCCAGTTGTTTCTCGAAGTGCTGTTAGCACAGTCTACACTTGCTCCTGTGTTACTGGGGTTCAGTAATGTCAGCTGTTCCCTGCTGTGTGAACGGCAAAAAGTCCTGCTGCCTCCACCATGTTCTCTTCTCATCCCTGGGTTACAACACCGCCAGTTGTTTCTCGGAAGTGCTGTTAGCACAGTCTACACTTGCTCCTGTGTTACTGGGGTTCAGTAATGTCAGCTGTTCCCCTGCTGTGTGAACGGCAAACAGTCCTGCTGCCTCCACCATGTTCTCTTCCATCCTGGGTTACAACACGCCAGTTGTTTCTCGAAGTGCTGTTAGCACAGTCTACACTTGCTCCGTGTTACTGGGGTTCAGTAATGTCAGCTGTTCCCTGCTGTGTGAACGGCAAAAGTCTGCTGCCTCCCATGTTCTCTTTACCCTGGGTTACACACCGCCAGTTGTTTCGGAAGTGCTGTTAGCACAGTCTACTCTTTCCTGTGTTACTGGGTTCAGTAATGTCAGCTGTTCCCTGCTGTGTACGGCAAAAGTCCTGCTGCCCCCTTTATCATGTACTTCTCATCCGGGTTCCAGTACAGTCAGCTGGTTCTCGCGTGCTTTCATTAGGTGCCTCCTGTCGGTATCCGAGTTCCGCTACCTGTGTCCTTGGTAGTGCTTGGGAGGTACCCGCTAGTACGTGTTTCCAGAACGTCAGTGGTCCTCGGTTGTGCATGGGCTCTTTTCCTTCTGCTGACCCTCGGGTTCCAGCACAGTCTGCTGGTCATCGTTACTTTCATTGGCTCTTGTACCTTCTGCTACCCATCCGGGTTCCAGTACCGTCAGCTGGTTCTCCGCAGTGCCTTTGGCCTAGGTGCCTCCATGTCGGTATCCGAGTTCCAGCAACGTCTGCTGGTCCTTGGTAGTGCTTTGGAGCACAGGTACCTCCTGCTTAGTAACCGTGTCCCAGTAACGTCAGCTGGTCCTCGGTTGTGCCATTGGCTCTTTTCCTTCTGCTGACCCTCCGGGTTCCAGCACAGTCAGCTGGTCCTCGTTACTTTCATTGGCTCTTGTACCTTCTGCTACCCATCCGGGTTCCAGTACCGTCACTGGTTCTCCGCAGTGCCTTTGGCCTAGGTGCCTCCATGTCGGTATCCGAGTTCCAGCAACGTCTGCTGGTCCTTGGTAGTGCTTTGGAGCACAGGTACCTCCTGCTTAGTAACCGTGTCCCAGTAACGTCAGCTGGTCCTCGGTTGTGCCATTGGCTCTTTTCCTTCTGCTGACCCTCTGGGTTCCAGCACAGTCAGCTGGTCCTCGTTACTTCCATTGGCTTTTGTACCATCACCACAGGACAAAGAAGGTTAAGACAAACTACAAGATACAGAACAAGAGACAGAAGAACAATAAGCAGAAGATCAAAAAGCAGAAGAACATTAAGTATAAGACCAAAATGAAGAGCAAAATATATGCTCTAAATTCTAAGCAGAAGAAGACTAAGCAGTGTATGGGGGTGAGTCCGTTCCTCCTCGTGGTGCCCCTGGAAAATGCCTGATGCTGCTGCAGGCTAAACTGAACGCGGACAAATACTGTTGTAATTAAAATCTTTCGTGACAGCAAGAACGGAAGGATGAAAATTCAGAGTTTTACAGATTACAAGTACAGGAATGTCTGTCACAAATAAGAATATGATGAAAAGGATGAATAGGAAGAAGATGAAGAAGTAGAATATGAAGAATAATAACTGTTTAATAAGAACAATATAAGTAATGTTAACAAAAAGATGAATAGCAAGAAGTTTTAGAAGATTAAGAAGGTGAAGATGAAGAATAATTTGATGAGAAAGATGATGCTGCTGAAGATTATGAAGGAGAAAGTGTGTGAAAAGTTAAAAAGGTGAAGACCATGGAAGTTGTGAAACAGACATATTTGACAAAATAGAAAAAAGGTTAACAACATTGTGAATTTCTTCGTCAATCCGAACGTATTTCCTAAAAAAAAAAAATTAATGCTATTCCATTGGATTGGGTTAAACATCTATGCCTTTAATGTCTCCTCAACCTCCCCCAATACATTCTACATTACTCTTTGTTGTTTTCCTTCATGTACAATTAACCTACAAGGCAAGAATGGGGTTTTTTTTATTTCGATATTTTGTTCCCATAGACTTACATTGGACTTCCGGTATCTGTATCGGGTATCGCCGATATTTTTTGGGTATCGGCGATACCATTCCGATGCCGATACTTTTGGATATCGGAAAGTATCGCTCAACTCTACTAGAGAGGTTTCTGTGGGGTGTACTAATTGCTGTACTTGTAAGGCATATGATGAGGACAGGGATGTAAATGTAAACAGATATTGGTCATCTGGATGAGAGGTGAGGTTATAAGGTTAAATATGGAGCAGAGGAAAGTAAAGGTGAAATCAAGAGTATGTCCATCTTTATGGGTGAATGTGGAGGACTTTTGTATGAAACCAAAGGATTAATCAAGTGACAAAACTTTGGAGGCTGCTACCTGGTGAGTATGAATGTGGATATTGAAATCACTATACAGCGGGAATGTAAGCGGAAGAAAAACATATAAGCCAAAGGTGTAGAATTGGTTGATAAAAGCCATGGTAGGGCTTTGGAGCTGGACATGATTGCACACATAAAGACTGGAGAATGAATAGATATAGAAAAGGTGCACTTCAAAAGAGGGGAGGGTAAGAGAGGGTAGAGGTGGGATTGGGTTGAAGATTAAGGAAAATGGCAAATCTAATATCATCTTTATTGCCATGGTGAGGAGTGTGGGTGGAATGAAGGCCTCCATAATACAGCAGGTGAAACTGTCCTACAGGGTGTCAGCCATGTGTCTGTTACATCCAAGAAAGCCAGATTGCGAGAAGCAGAATTTGCATACATCATGAAGTTTGTTACAAATGGAGTGTGAATTCCATAGTGCTCCTAGCGAGAAGAGGTGTTGTAGCATGGGTCAAGTAAATTGGTTTTATGCTTGAGAGGTTGTAGGGATTTTTAATAGCTGGTGAGTGATAGAATGAATTAGTATTAGTAACAGACGAGGACTAAAGGGCCCTTCTCACATAGCGATATCGCTACCGAGATCGCTGCTGAGTCACTAGTTTTGTGACGCAGCAGCGAGCTCACCAGCGATATCGCTGTGTGTGACATTCAGCGACGATCAGCCCCCCTGCCGGTATCGCTGATCGTCGCTGAAATGTCAGGACCTTTTTTTGATCGCTGGTTTCCCGCTGACAGGCACGCATCGCTGCGTGTGACAGGCGGGAGACCAGCGATCCGCTGGTAACCAAGGTACACAGCGGGTTTCCAGGCGCGGGGCTGTGCCTAGAAACCCGCTGTGTACCTTGGATACCAGCGCCCTGATGCAGGGAGCTGGTATCCAAGGTACACAGCGGGTTTCCAGGCACCGCGCAGCGCTTAGAAACCCGCTGTGTACCTTGGATACCAGCTCCCTGCATCAGGGCGCTGGTATCCAAGGTACACTGCGGGTAACTAAGCGATGTTACCCGCAGTGTCGCTGTCCCAGATCGCTGCCTGAGCTGCCTGTTTGTCAGCTCAGCAGCGATCATGTAGCGATACACCAGCGATCCTGACAAGTGCATATCGTTGTCGGGATCACTGGTGTATCGCTATGTGAGACCCAGCCTTAAGATTGGAAGATTTATCTTTAGCAGTGAGTAGGATCAGATAGAGGGAGAGTAGATGGGAGAAGGAAAAAGTGTAGCTTTTTCCCTTTTTTAAAAGGAGGGAATTAAGATTTTAGGAGCAGGTCAGCAGGTATGATGGGATGAAATGGTAAAATGGAAAGCAAAGATAAATGTCCTTTGCAAGGTGTAAAGGTTTGGCATATACATTGAGTAGAGATTATAGAATATATTAAAACATATTCAAGGGGAATTGAATTCTTTTCAAATATTACAAAAATCTACTTTGGCCAAAATATGGATATTTGTAATTTGCTTCTGCAAATTTGCTAAATCAAGATGACTAATGCCTGCTCACCATTTTGCTGAGCTGTAAATGGTAACTAAGAATTGAAAAATATAAATATAATCACCATTTGGTCCTCAGCACATCTTCCTGTCACCGCTGTTGAGCGTAAAATTCTTGGTCCTCTTCACTCTAATTATTAGCTTCCGGCTCTAATAAGGCAAAGAACATTTGCATGTGTGGGCACATAAGGTTGTTTGGAGCGACCCCAGAGCATAATAGGGGACTTTGAATATGTAGAAAATAACTTTGCTGCTAATCAAATTTCCACGAAAAATCAGTGCGATTTAGCAATTTTGAGTTTTGTCAGATCTGCTCTTCTCTGACATTGAGGAGTAGGGGAGCAACATCAGTGAGTGCACACAAAAGCATGGCAAAAAAGTAATTGTGGAATAATGACAAAAACATGAAATGCGGTTAGTCTTAGGTAGTTACTTTTACCTTTTCTTCACTTCAGGCATAGTTAGGATTAGTAGTGCTGATCAAAAGACTCATGATAGGGAGACAGAAGGGAAATTTGTTTATCTCTACTCCCTATTCTTTAACAGTGGTGGGGACTGCACTCGCTATGACAAGGATATGCTTTGAGAAATATAGCTATGCTGGTGACTGGTCTTTCAGGTTCTGCTGACATATCCTTTGTTAATGAGGCAGATAAATCTTTCTTATCCTGATTTTGGACACTTAAGGTACTGCCACACTACACAATCCCGCTAGCGATCTCGTTAGCGTCGCATACTAATGAGATCGCTAGCGGGATTGTTTCTATATCGCTAGTGTCGGCCACATTTAGCGATATCGTTAAGGACGCTATCGCGGTTAGCGATCTCCTTAACGACTTTAGCGGTACAAAAGTACCGCTAAATCGCTAAAAAAGGTGCCACACTTAGCGATATATACTTACCCAGCGGGGCGCCAGCGACGAAAATAGGGTCCGGAACGATTCCAGCGACGAGCGAGATCACAGCAGGAAGCTCGTCGCTGGCAGCTGCCGCACACAACAACATCGCTAACGGGATCGCTAAATAGTGACGTTGTTTAGCGATCCCGTTAGCGATGTTGTTTAGTGTGGCATACCCTTTAGCTGTCACAAAGAGTAAAGTTAGTATTTTACTGGTAAGTTATAAGTGACTCTTTTGTTATTATATCATTTGCTATGAAATTTAAGTTTTGAATGACTATATTCACCTTGGACATTTTTTTTCCTCGAGGATAGCTCTTGCTCCAACATGATCTTTGAAGTTGCCATGGAAACAACCTCTTCTATTCAGCGACAATTTTGGAGAAGCAATGATCTGAGACGGTGTCAATGCCTATAGTTAAACATACCAATACAACTGAATAAAGTAGGTAGGAACAGTCAGGTTATATTAAACACCAATGTTTGCCTTGCCTCTCCATTCTGATGTGATGGGCCAGGAAAGGCATATGGGAAACAGAAACTAGACCAGTAATCAAGTTTGCTATCAATAATATAATAAAAAAGAAACAATAACTACTTCCTTACTGATATAAACTATATTCTATTTCACAAAGCACAAAACCGACATTTTCCACCACTGTGGACTGCTAAGTTTAATGAACTCCTGGATAGCATTTAATCGATTTGCTATAATAAGTTCCATGAGCAGATTCTCAAGGTGATATGGAATTAATTAACCATTAAGACTGGAGTACAGTTATTCACTTTGAAGGAAAGCGCTTCAAGGTATGGACATATGAGCATATGTAATTAAGAACTTTTCCAACTTCCAACAATCCTAATAAAAGAAGCAAACTGTACCCCTTAAGGACACAAAGAATTTCCATTTTTCATTTTCATTTTTTCCTCTTCTTCTTCCAAGAGCCATAAAATTGTTTTTACCATGACCATATAAAGGCATGAATTATAGTCTTGAATGACATTGGACAGTTTACTATATAATGGGGAAAAAAATACAAGTGAGAATAACTGGTGAAAGAAGCACAATTCTGTAATTTTTAAATCATTCATTTTGCAGTAATAATGACCTGGCAATATGATATTGCAGATTAGACTGAAAATAATAATGCCAAATATGTATAGTTTTTTTTACTATTTTAGTGGTTTAAAAAATTCTGAGCACAGTAAATAAAAAATTGTTCTCCTTTGCCATTTTCTCAAAACCATGACTTTTTTTTATCATTGTGTTGATCGACATGTATTATGGCTTATATTTTTCAGAAATGAGCTGAAGTTTTTAATGTTAACAGTTTAAGGTACATTCAATGTTTGTATCACTTTTGTCTGCATTTTTTGAGGGAGAAGGTGAAAACATTATTTGACCTTGGGACCTAGATATAAAATGGTCTTTTTAATTAGTAGTCTGTGCATTTAAATTGATACTTTTGTGGATTTGTGTTATATTGTAGCACTTCAAAAACTATGTTTGTGACAGTTTGAGCCATGCGGCTAACCTATCTTTAATACTAAGGAAAAAAAATCTCAGTTCTTGAATGTACTGTATATGAAAAAATATATATGCAGAAGGGGCCCAGTTTTGAAATATATGTAGAAGGGGCCTGTCAGGAAAATATGAGTAATTCCTAAATAACCGAAGTACCCATCCAGGGCTTCCTGTTGCATTTCCTTGGGTTGTGAATGGACAAACTTCACAAACAATCCCCCTCGCAGCTCCCTCTCTCTCTGCCTGTGTAAAATACTATTCACCTTCCCCCTCCCTCCGCCTCCTTTTCAGCTGCTGGCCACTTTTATGGCTCTGACCAGTTAAATGCGGTTTTGTTTCCAGCCACATGGTCCTTTGTCTGTTAAAACTCAAATTTATTAACACATAATAACCCTAGGGACAGGAAACACAGGAAACATATTTTCAGACCAGGTAGAATTTAGGCTACACACCGCAACATTTTGCAAATTCTAGGGTCACCAGAAACAGAGGAAAGGTTTTCTGCCCCCAGTACCACACAGAGATGTCATGTTTGGTCTTAAATGAAAGACAATTTCATAAGAGAAAATATAATACCCTGGCATCACTCTGTGAGCCCCCTGGTCAGAGATACGGCTTGCAGAAGTTTTAATAACTTTTAAAAAAGGGACGTACATCCTCTAGCTCAGCCCACCCAGTGAGGTTAGCAGGAGAAAAGCATAAAACTGAGATGCTCAGTTGGAGGGGTTGCCAGATGCCTGAACAGGCAGCTATCATGACACTGTGCTGAAGGACCTCTTTTCCTGGGAAGGCCCTCCTCCTCTTTATCAACACGTCATATCTGTGACTGAGATAGAGTAAGTTTTCTTATTTTGATCCCAACTGTACATACTGTATTTAGTCTCCCTTTGTAATATCTTTGTATTTTTGTAAACATTGCCTATAATTTTGGAGTGAACTTAAATTTACTAGCTTTGTTCTTTTTGCTCTATGATTTAACAGACACGTTCTCTGAGCCAAAATACGCTACCTTTTGGGTTGACTCCTGACTTGATATAGTCTTTCGTATTGAACGAGGGGCTGGTGGCAGCAAAGTTTCCTGGTGGTTTTGGGAAACCCTGGCAGTGCCGAATTGGAGGTTTATGTGTGTTTTTCCTGCCTGAGACTGGTGATATACACGCTGTCCTCACTGCAGATTTCCTGATAGCCAGTACGCGACAAGGCAGCCCTTCTGGTGACTATTTATTCTAAGTGCAGTTCCCTGACTGACCTGAGGGTAAGTGGGTGCCAGAAAGCTTCTCATTCCTAACCGGACCTGAAAGTGAAACAAAAAGTTGTGGGTTATACCCCCTAATTCCTGACAGGGCCCAATTTTATTATTTATGCATTAAAAATAATATATACAGTTGTGCTCAAAAGTTTACATAACCCGGCAGAATTTTTGCCTTCTTGGCCTTTTTTCAGAGAATATGAATGATAACACCAAAACTTTTTCTACACTCATGGTTAGTGGTTGGGTGAAGCCATTTATTGTCAAACTACTGTGTTTTCTCAAACATCCAAATGACCCTGATCAAAAGTTTACATATAACATTTTTTAATACCGTGCATTGCCCCTCTAACATCAATGACAGCTTGAAGTCTTTTGTGGTAGTTGTGGATGAGGTTCTTTATTTTCTCTGATGGTAAAGCTGCCCACTCTTCTTGGCAAAGAGCCTCCAGTTCCTGTAAATTTTTGAGGAAAAAATGATTTTTTATTTTCACGGCTCTGCGTTTATAAACTTCTGAGAAGCACTTGTAGTTTCAAAAGTTCTCACCACACATTTAGATAAGCTCCTTGGGGGGTCTAGTTTCCAAAATGGGTTCACTTGTGGGGGGTTTCTACGGTTTTGGCACATCAGGCGTTCTGCAAACACAACATGACTCCTGCAGAACATACCATCAAAGTCTGCATTCCAAATTGGCGCTCCTTCCTTTCCAAGCTCTCCCATGCTCCCAAACATATGGGGTATCAGCGTACTCAGGAAAAATTGAACACCAACTTTTGTGCTCCAATTTCTCCTGTTTCCCTTGGGAAAATAAAAAATAGCGGGCTAAAAATCATTTTTGAGGATAAAAATGATTTTTTATTTTCACTGCTCTACGTTATAAACTTCTGTGAAGCACTTGAAGGTTCAAAGTGCTCACCACACATCTAGATAAGTTCCTTCAGTGGTATAGTTTCCAAAATGGGGTTAATTGTTGGGGGTTTCCACTGTTTAGGCACATCAGGGGCTCTCTAAACGCGACATGGCGTCCAGCCAATTCTGCGCTGAAAAAGTCAAACGGTGCTCCTTCCTTTGTGAGCTCTGCCGTGTGCCCAAAAAGTGGTTTACCCACACATATGGGGTATCAGCGCATTCAGTAGAAATTGCACAACAAATTGTGTGGTTCATTTTCACTTTTAACAATATTGAAAATAAAAAAAATGACTCTGAAGAAAATTTTTTGCAAAAAAAGTTAAATGTTAGTTTTTACCTTCCACATTCCTGTGAAGCATGTAAATGGTTAATAAACTTCTTGAATGTGGTTTGGAGCACCTTGATGGGTTCAGTTTTTAGAATGGTGTCACTTTTGGGTATAGACCCCTCAAAGTGACTTCAAATATGATGTGGTCCCTAAAAAAAACGGTGTTGCAAAAATGAGAAATCGCTGGTCAACTTTTAACCCTTATAACTTCCAAAGAAAAAAAAATTTCAAAAAAGTTTCCAAAATTTTGCTGATGTAAAGTAGACACGTGGGAAATGTTATTTATTAAGAAATTTGTGTGACATATCTCTCTGATTTAAGGGTATAAAAATTCAAAAATTGCTAAATTTTAGCCATATTTATGATTTTTTCATAAATAAATGCAAGTCATATAAAAAAAATTGCCACTTAAGTGAAGTATAATATGTCATGAAAAAACAATCTCAGAATCAGCGGGATTCATTAAAGCGTTCCAGAGTTATAACCTCATAAAGGGACAGTGTTCAGAATTGTAAAAATTGGCCTTTAGTGTTGAGCGATACGATAATGCAAATATCGGCTATTGGCCGATATTAGCTCTATCGGCCTTTCGATAATTCATTTTGATATTTTCGTCATATCGAATACCGGAATCGGATTTGTCACTGTCACTGTCCGTGTCCGTCGGTCGGGTCTGTCACTGTCAGTGTCCGTCGGTCGGGTCTGTCAGGAGTCAGCGGCACTTACCTGGCAGAAGATCTCCGGCGGTCACGTCCTGGACTGCTTCATGGCCGCCATCCTCTTCTCCCCGGCGGTCACATGCAGTTTCTCGTGATAACTGCATTGACTGCTGGGTAATCCCGGCCGTAAAGCAGTCAGTCCGATGACGTCACTGCCGGGGAAGCAGGTAATCAGCTGTGCTGCGTCGCGATGACAGGCTCTGCCTGTCATTGCGATGTAGCAGAGCTGGATCGTCGTGGGACTGTCGTTATGGACTGCGTCGGACAGGTGGTATACTGTTGGTTTGTTTTTTTTCTTTTTTTACAGGAGATCGATGGCGTCGCAGGAATGAGAGTACAATAAAAGAAATGAAAAGTGTGTTGTCTCTTTTATTTCATTAAAATACTTTTTTCTTGCTTTGTCTTTTTTTTATGCATTTAATAACTTTGGGATTAATAATGGATCGGTGTCTTATTGACACCTCTCCATTATTAACCGGGCTTATTGTCACCGTGCAATCAACGGTGACATTAACCCCTTATTACCCCGCTTGCCACCGCTACAGGGCAAGTGGGAAGAGCCGGGTAAAGTGCCACAATTGGCACATCTTTTGATGCGCCAAATGTGGGGCTGCTGTAGCCTGGTATTATCAGGCTGTTGAGGGCCAAAATCCATGGGCCTTGACAGTCTTTTAATACCAGGCCGCAGCAGTCTGCATTTTACTTGGCTGGTTAACAAAAATAGGGGGACCCCTACGCCGTTTTTTTTCGAGGGGATCCCCTATTTTTGTTAACCAGCCAAGCTAAGCAGACTGCTGTGGCCTGGTATTATCAGGCTTGCAAGGTCCATGGATATTGGATCCTTACCAGCCTGAAAAACCAGGCCTCAGCGGTCTGCTTCATCTGGCTGGTTAACAAAAATAGGAGGGACCCCACGCCAATTTTTTTCGAGGGGATCCCCTATTTTTGTTAATCAGCCAAGATATGCAGACTGCTGTGGCCTGGTATTATCAGGCTGGCAAGGTCCATGGATCTTGGCTCCTTAACAGCCTGAAAATCCAGGCCTCAGCGGTCTGCTTCATCTGGCTGGTTAACAAAAATAGGGGGGACCCCACGCCAATTTTTTTCGAGGGGATCCCCTATTTTTGTTAACCAGTTCCCTCTGACGTCACTGATTGTGTCCCTGGCTGACCTGAAGTGAAAGTGGAAAGCAATCAATTAAGCTTTCCACTTCCTCTCCTGTCAGCCAGGAGAGGAACTCATTCATTTGGGGGTTTACTGTGAGGCTGCAGCATTAGCTGCGGTCCCTGCAGTAAACATTAACACTTTCTGAAGGATTACACTGTGGGACCTGACTGTACATCGGATTGGTAAGAATAATTTTGCTTTATTATTTTATTTTTATTACAGGAAATGGTTTTAGCAGGAAAATAAAATATGGTCAAAAACTGTGTGATTATTTCATTAAACTTCTTTTTTATTAAAGTGTGTGTGTTTGATTTTTCTTTCATACAATAGGATTAATAATTGATAGTTGTCTAATTGACAGCTCTCAATTATTAACCTGGCTTAAAGTGACCTTTCAATTGCAAGGTCATTTTAACCCCTTATTAACCCATTCGCCACCGCTACAGGGCAATGGGAATAGACGGGCAAAGTGCCAGAAAGGGCAAATCTAATTAGAGATTTGCCCTTTCTGGGGTGTCTGGGGGCAGATGTTAGTAGCGGGGGGGGGCAAAAATAATGGTCCCTCTCTGGGCTATTATTATCTGCCCCCACTCACTGGCTTTGTCTGTCTGGTTGCGAAAATAGGGCGGGAGCCCACGCCTTTTTTTTCAGCAATTTTACACCTCATATATATATACATGTCATTAAATTTGTGACACATATATATATATATTTATATTTATAGTTCATACACTTCTACATAGTATAATAGCCGCTAATTCAATTGCCGGCTTTTGTGAAAATGCAGAACCCGACATGAAATGACACTTGGTTTACATAGAGTTAACCATGTCTTTTCATGTAGTTTGATATCTGATTTGCACAAACAATTACATGAGTGTAAGTGTGCAAAATTTCACACCTGTAGGGGTTAATTAAAGGTGTAAATTCGTAGCAAAAAAGTCCGTTTTTTTTACAACGAATTTACACCTTTAATTAACCCCTACAGTGTGAAATTTTGCACACATAGACTGATGTAATTGTTTGTGCAAATCAGATTGCAAACGACATGAAAAGACATGGTTAACCCTATGTACACCAAGTGTCATTTCATGTCGGGTGCTTCTGTCTTTTCACAGAAGCCAGCTTTACCCGGCAATTGAATCAGAGGATATTTTACTATGTAGAAGTGTATAAACTATACATATATGTATATATATATGTCACAATGACATGTATATATATATATATATGTATTCTATGTGTGTATATTTAGTGTTTACAAGGAAATAAAGGTTTTTTTTAATTTCGATATTTTGTTCCCATAGACTTACATTGGACTTCCGCAATCGGAATCGGATATCGACGATATTTAGTGCTATCGGCGATACAATTTCGATACGATATTTTTAGATATCGAGCAATATCGCTCAACACTATTGGCCAGTCATTAAGCTGCAAATTGGATCTGTCACTAAGGGGCTAAACATTTCCACAGTACTATATACAATTGAAACCAGAAGTTTACATATACTATATAAAAAGACACATATGCACGTTTTTCTCAACAACTGACATGAAATCAGAATAAAATGTTCCTGTTTTAGGTCAATTAGGATTGCCATAATTATTAATATTTGCAAAATGCCAGAATAAGGAGAGATAGATTGTTTTAAGGTATTTTTATTACTTACTGCAAAGTCAAAAGTTTGCATTCATTTCATTAGTATTTGGTACCATTGCATTAAAACTGAATGACTTGGGTCAAACGTTTGTGATATCCTTCCACAAGCTTCTCAAAATAGTTGCTCGGAATTTTGGCCCATTCCTCCTAACAAAACTCGTGTAATTGATACAGGTTTGTAGTTCGATTTGCTCGCACCTGCCTTTTCAGGTTTGCCCATATATTTTCAATAGGATTGAGATCAGGGATTTGTGATGGCCACTCCAAAACATTGACTTTGTTATCCCTAAGCCACTTTGTTACCATTTTGACAATATGCTTCAGGTCATTGTCCATTTGGAAGACCCATTTCCACCCAAGCTTTAATTTCCTTGCTGATGTCTTGAGATGTTGCTTCAGTATTGCCACATAATCTTCTTTTCTCATGATGATATACAGCTCTGGCAAAAATTAAGAGACTATTTTCAAATCTTCAGTTTGTCTGATTTTTCTCTTTAAAGATATATTTTTGATTAAAATGTAAATTGTTCTTTTAGTCTATAAACTTCTGACAACGTGTCACTGAATTTCCAAGCATTAAATTTTGTATTTTTTTTCTGACAAAAATGGACAAATTTAAAAGAAAACCCAGTGCTTTGAGACCTCAAATAATGCAATGAAAACAGGTTCATAATCATTTAGAAACAACAATACTAATGTTTTAACTCAGGAAGAGTTCTGAAATCAATATTTGTGGAATAACCATGATTTTTAAACACAGCTTTCATGCGTCTTGGCAGGCTTGCCACCAGTCTTTCACATTGCTTCTGCCTCAAACATTTAAGCAGTTCTTCTCTGTTTGATGGATTGTGACTATCCATCATCCTCTTGATCACATTCCGGAGGTTTTCAATGAGGTTCCGGTCTGGACAATTGGCTGCCCATGACAGAGTTTTGATGTGGTGGTCTCTTAATTTTTTCCAAAGCTGTATATTTTGTGAACTGCACCAATCCCTCCTGCTGCAAAACAACCCCACAACATGATGCTGTCACCGCCGTGTTTTATAGTTGCTATGGTGTTCTTAGGCTACCAAGTGTTGGGCGCCTGGATTCTACCACTGCGCGGGATAGATCCTAAGCACCATCTTGTAATCTCTTATTCAGGCCCGGCCACTGTGGCTTTTGCTCAGCACAGACGTCGGTCCCGGTGTCTTGCTCAGGCTCGCAGTATACCTTTGTTTACTGGTGGCTATCCAGCCAAGTCTTTGATAAAGGTACTGCCTTGCGCTCTGGAACCTAAGTCCAGAGATCACCTTAACGAGCATGTCTGTGATGTGGTGTCTTCTCATTGGTGTTTGGACGTCAGCTGCTCTGTTGATGTGGCAGTTTTGGATTGGCCCTCAGGCGATGTCACAGCTTGCTGGGCGTGAATGTTTGGGGTGGAGCTTTGGGTTTAAAAGGCTCTCAGCAGTGCACGCGGGCGTGCTAGTATAATTCATGTTTGTGAGTGTGGATGGACACTCTACCACTCTATCTACTCAGTTGCATGTGTCCATCTAAGTCCTGTGCCTTAGTCAGCTATGCGCTTTGGTACCGGTTAGCTACAGGTTCAGTAGCATAAGGTCTAGGGTAATTAACTTGACTTAGCACCTATTTCAGCCACGTGTGCTATTAGCAAGGGTCAGTTACAGGGCAAGATCAACCCTTTAGCTAGAGGGCAACAGGGTATTTTACCTATCATCATTTGTGTTTGTTTCTCTGCGCAGCATCTGCTTCGTTCCTTTGTGTGGTTAGCACAGTGTACTGGCAGAGCTAGCACAACACACATGCTACATCCCTGTGAGGTCAACAGGGATTTGTACCTAGCATTATTTGAGTTGTACACTACCTCTCTGTGAAGTTAACAGAGCTGGGTATTCTGCAATCTGTTCATACTGTGTAGAATTAACACAGTGTGCTTAGGGTGACCGCTCGCTACTCCGTACCATCATTGTTCACATTAGCAGCAGTTATACATCTTTGCATGTTGGACACCGGGTTGCGATTGCACTTTATTATTTATTTTATTTAGTGCAATCTGCCAACCCTAACACCAAGCTTTTCCCTTTTTTTCCAAATGTAACGATGAGCATTAAAGCCCAAAAGTTACATTTTAGCTTCATAAGACTACAAGACATGTCTCCAAAAATTAAGGCTCCTGTGTGCATTTGCAAACATTAATCTGGCTTTTTATGTTTCTTTGGGTGTAATGTCTTCTTCCTGGCAGAGTGGCCATTTAGCCCATGTTGATGCAGTACTTATTTCCCTGTGGATATTGACACAATCTTACCAGCTTCCGCCATCATCTTCACAGGGTCTTTTGCTTTTGTCCTTGGTTTGATATGCACATGTCGGACCTTCATCTCTGGGACACAGAACTCATCTGCTTCCTGAGCAGTATGATTGTTAGACATTCCCATATTTTTTCTACTTGCGTATGATTGTTTATACAGACGAACAACGCACCTTCAGGCATCTTTAAATTGTACCCAAGGATGAGCCAGAATTATGCAAGTCCACAATTCTCTTCCGATATCTTGGCTGATTTTTTTAGTCTTTCCCATGATGCTACACAAAGAAGCAGTGTGTTTCTGGTGTGCATTAAAATATATCCACAAGTGTGTCTCTAATTAACTCAGATTTTGCCAAGAAATATAGCAGAAGCTTCCAAACACATGACATCACCATATGAGCAGTCCAGAATTGTTTAAAGGCATAGTAATCTTAGTGTATGTAAACTTTTGACCTTGCAGTAAGTAATAAAAATGCCTTAAAACATTCTCTCATTATTCTGGCATTTGGCAAATATTAATAATTGTGGTAATCCTAATTGACCTAAAACGGGAAAGTTTATTCTGATGTCATGTCCGATATTGAGAAAAACATGCATATGTGTCTTTTATGTAGTGTATACAAACTTCTGGTTTAAACTGTGGATTTATAGTACTGTGCAAATGTTTTAGGCATGTGTGTAAAATTGCTGCAAAGTAAGAAAGTAAGAATGCATTTAAAAAATAGAAGTATTAAGGTATGTGCCTATGGTCCGAATGGCAGCATTTTGGACACAGCTCACCTGTGCTACATCCAAAATGCTGCATTCTATGTTACAAGCACAATGGATGGTATTTATAGAAATCACATACCCACTGTGCTTTTATTTGATGCTGAGTAAATTCACCCGTGGGGTAGATTTACAAGAAGCAGCATGTCAATTATCTGCAGGGGAGACTCTAGTCTTTGCTGCGTAATCACACCCATAACCATTGATTAGATGTGGTAAAGCCGCATTTGTTCATTGAACTTGCATGATTAGAATGCAACATTTTGTATGCAGTGAAAATACGCAGCATCCAAAGCGCTTCTACATTCTGATCGTGTGCACATAGTTTTAACAGTTTATTTTTCTCAAGTAGCAAGGTAAAAAAATGTAAATTTAATGCACAGAACAAAAATCTAAAAACAATATGTAGTATAACCAACCTTTGTCTTCAAAACAGCCTTTGCCTCCAATTTTTCAAGGTACACAATTTTTGAAGAATCTCAGCAGGAAGGTGTTCCACACATGTTGAAGAACTAGCCACACGTTTAGATGTAGGCTTGCATCGACACCTCGGTCTCTTCCTATGCAATTGCCTGTTCAGAGAGGAAGAGTACTTGAACTCTATAGCGCCACCTGTTGGAACGACAATCCTACAAGTTGCTATCGACCTTTTAACAAGCCTTGCAATATGACTTAGGATAAAAGCCAAATCAGAATCTCATTTTGTAGACGTGGTGTTTTGGGGTATTGACGCTCATCATTGCAAAGTATAAGAATTTATTTGGCTAATTTATTTATGAGGGGCAATACCCTGAAACACCATTTCTGCCAACTGAGATTCTGATTTGGCATTTATCCTAAGTGAAATTGGAAGACCCGTTAAAGGGTCGATAGTGGCTTGTAGGATCATTGCTTCCAACAGGTGGAACTATAGAGTTCAAGCCTTCTTCCTCTCTGAAGAGGCAATTTGCATATTAAATTTCACAGAGAAGCATTGCACGGCAAATAAGCCTCCTTAAATTGGCATGCCAGAGCCGGTATTTCCCTTTCCACAAGGAGAAACATTACCCCTTAGGCCTCTTTCACACTTCAGTCGTTTGGCGTCAGTTAAAATCTGCCAAAGTGTGGAAAAAGCGGATCCGCCACAAAAGTGCAAAAACGGATGCAAACGGATCCGTTTTTAGACAGATCCGACATTAACTTTTCAACCCGGAAAATGCATGGTACGTATGTCTGGCACAGAGAGAGAGAGAGAGACCCCGGACAGTATTTTCAGCATTTTCTATGGAAGGAACGGATCCGCTGGCGGATTCCGTCAAAAACGGATGCAGGCGGATCCACTACCTATAGGCGCCCATTATACAAAATGGCGGACGCAGCGGATCCATCATAGTCCGCCATTTTGATGCACACAAAAAACGTTGCATTGAACGTTTTCAAAAATTTATAGTGGATCCGTCAAAAAACGGATCAAACAGACAACCACATCAAAATCCGTCACTAATGCCACCAAAAAAAATGGCGGATCCGTTTTTTTCACACTTTGGCGGATTTTGACTGACGTCGCACGACTTAAGTGTGAAAGAGGCCTTAAACATCTATCTCTTTTTTTAATCCCACTTAAACTCGATGTCATTGAGAACCGGAATTTATAGGGACTTTTATGACTTCCAGGAGCTGTTTTCAGTGTAAAGAGAAAGAATCCTGAAAGTGATGATTTGGCCACCATAGAATCTTGAAATCAACATCAATGAGTCTATGTGTAATTACATGAAGAGACAGGAGTATTTGAGCAAGCATACAACAAAAGTAGAACAATTAATAAGCCATGGTTAGATAAGGGGTTCTTTATCTTATGAATGCTAAAAATCAGAAATCTGTTTTTCTATCAGAAAAACTCTAGGCTTTTTTTGTACTGCTTTTGCTAAATCTCCTCTTTCCTGTCTGTACAAAATAATTATACTTAATGCAAGGTTCCAACCTCATTATGTGTAATGTAGCACTTTAAACATTATCTAGGGTTCAAAAATAACCAAGGACAACATCTGCAAGGAATCTGTATTTTTTCACTAAGTTTGCATGGGGTTCTTCTTTGTACATGAATTTCCTCCCACACTGCAAATATATAGGGATAGGGAATTCATATTGTAAGCTAAAATGGGGCAGTGGTAATATATGATAAGAGCTGTGGAATGTAATGGTGTGGTGCTATATAACAGAGTAAAATAAATATGGTAAATAATTATTGCAAAGTTCCTATAAAATTATAAATATAAGAAGGCTTTCATAACGTCATTTGTGATCCATCATGATTAGTGATGAGCGTACCCGTGGATGTTTGAGTTCATTGGGTTCAATCAAACTTTAGTCTAAAGTTTGGTTCGGGTACCAGAATTCTATCCAAACTTTTCTATAAAATACTTATTGGCTCAAAGTGACCCTCATCCATTGCAAAACGCTTTGGCCCCAATTCATCAAGACCAATGTTCTTCATGGCAGTCTTGATGAAAGGTATGTTGGAGTGAGACGAACCTGATTCATTAAGAGGCCAATACCTCTTAAAGAACCAGGTACATCTGAAAAATGGCATATGCTTCTCTACAAATCTTACTCCAGCCAGGGACTGGAATAATGTCTCTGGAGTATGGCACGCTGCAGCTATTCATGAATTTGATAAGCTGTGACGTAGCATCCACAACTGTCCTATAAATGCCCAAAGTTGCAACATGTTAGCGCAACTCTGCGTTGCACAAAATTATTGCGACTTTTCAAAGTGATTAATACCAGAATTTAGGTGTAATCGCTGTTATGAAGCTGGACCTACATTGCAATCATTATAAATCTGGAATTCTGCACTGTACAAATCCTTTTAAATTTTCTGAATAGTTCTTTGAGCTTATTAACCATTATGACCTTCCTTTATATTTATACTTCTCGCTTTCATGCACTCAGTATTCAAATTCTGTATTTCGATGGATAATTTATCTTAAGGTCACAGCAATAAAATTTTAATGACATTAATATTGGCATGTTTTGTTTCTTAGACAATTACATTTTCTCTGTAGTGTGCATTGGTCACTTCAATTCTCCTTTAAACCTCTAAAAGATTATTTGCCAATGGAACATTGGCTCAGGAAATGTACACTTATTGAATTGCTAGTACTAGAAAATCTGTTTATGCACAGAGTTGAAAAGAATAGTTTCTGTATTAAACACCATTCACTAGAAAAGCTCCATGTATTGTTTATTGGCAGATGCTACATTGATTTGAATAGAGGCCATCTGCACAGGCGAGATAGAAGTTGTGGTACATTGAATTTTACAAAGTAGCTGATAATAAAATATTTTTTTACATAAAGTGAGCTTATGTCAAATGCTGTATTTTGGTTCATGGCAAACGCTATCTGTAAAAGTAGATGGAATTTTGGTACATTCCTTGAAGGTTGCATATTTTTACAATAAGTATGTTCTCGTCTCTATGTGTTAAAATGTTAACATTCACTAAATAATCCAACTATGCGTCATGATAAATACCAGTGGGTGAGTTATTTGACAGTTTGAAGGTTATGGTGATTATTTGCATTGAACCTCTATCACCATTTTGCATACATGCATTTTTACAATCTGTTGTTAGCTCTGGAGATCATCCAAACCTAGAATAAATTTAGAGTGGTTGTCTGCTTAGTATGCTATGCGAAAAGGATCACAGTTTCAACTGAAATTGAAAATTAACAGAAACAGCCTTCTCTTATTGTACAGTATATATTATTGGAATAGATTCCCAGGAGATGTATAAGTTTCACCGTGCACCACATAAGTTCTGCTTACAACTCAGCAAATGGCATTCAAACAGGATTATTGATTCCTATGTGCAAAACAAAAAATAAGCTTGGAAGGCATGAACTACAATAAGAATAGCTAGGGGTGCTTGTACTGCAAAAGGCCCCTGGAAGAAGATTATTGATTCCTGTGACAGCTACATACATGAATGTTTACCTAAAATGGATGAGAGACCATGTACCGAGAAAATAGTTCCCGCTGTATTTCAGCATAGCCCCCTGTTTCCAGAAGATTGTGCATTGGCTTAGAGACTGTCATGAGGCTCGATAATGAATGTTAGCCGACAAGCACTAAAATGAAATCACAAGGAAAAAGGAAAGGAAGGGAAATTCTGACCTTGCAGCAAGTTAATATTGAAAGGCATGTGGGGTTCTATATATAAACATCTATATTGATTTTGGGGATAATATTTTAAATGTTTGCCTCAGTGTCCATATTTCTATTTTCCCTGCCATTAGGAAATTAAAAATGCCACCTTGATAATGTAAAAAGAACCTCATATGCCTTTCAATATTAACTTGCTGCAAGATCAGAATTGACATTACTGTGATACAGGTCTTATATTTTCAGCAAACTCATTATAATCTGTATGCAATTTTATCTGAGGCTATAATGTATATTGAATTGTGCTGAGCTTTCAGTATGTAGAGAAAATTTTATATCATACAGAAATACCTTGACTGGCTCTTGAGGCCTTTTTACTGTAATATTATTGCAGCGGCAGATATCTAGCAAAGGTTAGTAATAATATTGAGAAAAGAAAAAAACAATGAGTTCTGGACATATTGAGAATAAAATATTTTGGACACACAAATTGCATACCAATAAAATGAGATTTGAAATATGCCAATCATTGGCCTGCCTGACAAAATGAATGACGCAATATTCTGCAAAAAGATTGTGGCAGGGAAATGTAAAATGAAAACATCTCTATACTTGATATTAAATATGTCAACTATGAGGCGACTGTGGTGTGCTAAGTATTCAGACGTGTTCTGCATTCTATGAACAGTTGTCAATCCAGTAATTACTCTCATTTTGATTGGTGTGTCAAAATCAATTATGAAATCTCATTTGTGTTAAAAATGAATGAATGGCTAGCAAATAGTAACCATGGTCCCAAACAGAAAAAAAACAGAGGGTCATAAAAAATTATTCATACTCCTGCGAACTTTTCCACATTTTTTCACATTAGACCCTCAAACATATTTATTTTATTGAGATTTTAATAGCTAGCAAATAGTAACCATGGTCCCAAACAGAAAAAAATACAGAGGGTCATAAAAAATTATTCATACTCCTGCGAACTTTTCCACATTTTTTCACATTAGACCCACAAACATATTTATTTTATTGAGATTTCTATGTGATAAACCAGCACAAAGTAGCAAGTATCTGGGAAATTTAAAGGAAATTATAAATGGTATTCTAATTATTTTTAGAATGTACAGTAGATCAGAAAATTTGCCTCCAGAAGTGACATAATTAGTAAATTCAGTCCACGTGTGTAATTTATTTTCAGTATAACTACAGCTGTTCTGTGAAGACCTCAGAGGTTTGTTTGAGAATATTAGGGATCAAGTAGCATCATGAAAAGCAACGAATACACCAGACAGGTCAAGGATAACGTCTTGGAGAAGAGTAAAGCAGGGTAGGTGATAAAACAATAGCCTAAGCTCTAAAGATCATATGGAGCACTGTTTAATCCATCATCAAAAATGGAAAAAGTATGGCACAACTGCAATCTGACCAAGACATGGCTGTCCAACTAAACTGACATCCCAAGTAAGGGGAGCACAAATTAGAGAAGCAGCCAAGAGGCCCATGGTCACTCTAGAGGAGCTGCAGAGATCCTCAACTCAGGTGGGAGAATGTGTCCACAGGACAACTAGTAATTTTACACTCCACAAATCTTGAATTATAGTTAAGTGTCAAGATGAAAGCCTTTTTTGAAAGCAAGTCATAAGTAACTTGATTTGCAGAAAAAAAAAAAGTAAAGTAGAAGACACAGATAGAATGTAAAAGAAAGTGTTCTGGTCAGATAAGACCAAACTATTACTTTTTTGGAGAAATTCAGAACTTTCTGTGTCTAAGAAAACCAATACTGCACATAACCCTGAAAACACAAACCTCATCGTCAAACATGGTGGTGGCAACATCATGCTGTGTACATGCTTTCCTCAGCAGGGACAGAAAAGTTGGTTACAGTTGATTGGGAAATGGATCGAGCTAAATTCAGGGCAATCTTCAAGGAAAATCTGTTAGACGTTGCAAAAGACATAAGTCCGAGGTGTAGGTTTACCTCCCAGCAGGATAGCGATCCTAAACATACTGTCAGAGCTACAGTGGAATTATTTAAATCAAAACATGTTTATGTGGTTGAATGGCCCAGTCAAAGTCAAGACCTAAATCTTATTAAGAATATGTGGCAAGACTTAAAATTTTTGCTCACAGATATCTGCATCCAATCTCAGTGAGCTAGAGCTAGATTGTAAAGATGAATGTTCAAAAGTGTCAGGTTCTAGGTGTGCAAAATTGGTAGAGACATATCCCAAAAGACTTGCAGCAGTAATTGCAGCTAAAGGCTTTCATATGAAGTATTGACATAGGGAGACTGAATACAAATTCACATCCCAATTTTCAGATTTAATATTTTTAAAACATTTGGAAAACCATGTATTATTTCCTTTACACTTCACAAATACTTTCTACTCTGTGTTGGTATATCACATAACCTCCCAATAAAATACAATAAAGTTTGTGGATTTAATGTGAAAAAATGTGGAAAAGTTCACAAGGTGTGAATACTTTTTCAAGGCACTTTACATGTTAAGTTGTGTTGAAATCTATGTTTATTAAATTCAACTCTCTGCTCTATTATAGGAGCATAACTACAGCATCATTATAGTTCTGGACATGCCAAATGACAGACATATGCACCACCTGATGAATGCTATTCACTAAAGATGAGAGAATTGATTTACATACCTCTGCTCCATCAGCCTAGTCAGTAATCTATGACTGCTGTATAGGAGGCTTGTAAATCTCCTTAATTCCCTGTATACCCTGCTCTTCTTTTGATTAGCTGGGCTAGCAAACATCAACATTGTGGCGTAACATGCTTATACAGTCATGGCCAAAAGTTTTGAGAATGACACAAATATTAATTTTTACAAAGTCTACTGCTTCACTTTTTCTAATGGCAATTTGCATATACTCCAGAATGTTATAAAGAGTGATCAGCTTAACAGCAATTACTTGCAAAGTCAATATTTGGCTAGAAAATGAACTTTTTCCCCCAAAACACATTTCAACATCATTGCAGCCCTGCCTTAAAAGGACCAGCTAACCTCTTTTCAGTGATTTCTCCATTAACACAGGTGTGGGTGTTGATGAGGACATGGCTGGAGATCAATCTGTCATGATTAAGTAAGAATGACACCACTGGACACTTTAAAAGGAGGCTGGTGCTTGGCATCATTGTTTCTCTTCTGTTAACCATGGTTATCTCTAAAGAAACACGTGCAGTCATCATTGCAATGCACAAAAATGGCCTAACAGGGAAGAGTATCGCAGCTAGAAAGATTGCACCTCAGTCAACAATCTATCGCATCATCAAGAACTTCAAGGAGAGAGGTTCCATTGTTGCCAAAAAGGCTTCAGGGCGCCCAAGAAAGACCAGCAAGTGCCAGGACCGTCTCTTAAAAGTGTTTCAGCTGTGGGATCGGGCTATCAGCAGTGCAGAGCTTGCTCAGGAATGGCAGCAGGCAGGTGTGAGTGCATCTGCACGCACTGTGAGGCGGAGACTCTTGGAGCAAGGCCTGGTCTCAAGGAGGGCAGCAAAGAAGCCACTTCTCTCCAGAATAAACATCATGGACAGACTGATATTCTGCAAAAGGTACAGGTAGTGGACTGCTGAGGATGGGGTAAAGTTATTTTCTCTGATGAATCCCTTTTTCGATTGTTTGGGACATCAGGAAAACGCCTAATTCTGAGAAGACAAGGTGAGCGCTACCACCAGTCTTGTCTCATGCCAACTGTTAAGCATCCTGAAACCATTCATGTGTGGGGTTGCTTCTCAGCCAAGGGAATCGGCTCTCTCACAGTCTTGCCTAAATACACAGCCATGAATAAAGAATGGTACCAGAATGTCCTCCAAGAGCAACTTCTCCCAACCCTCCAAGAGCAGTTTGGCGATCAACAATGCCTTTTCCAGCATGATGGAGCACCTTGCCATAAAGCAAAGGTGATAACTAAATGGCTCAGGGAACAAAACATAGAGATTTTGGGTCCATGGCCTGGAAACTCCCCAGATCTTAATCCCATTGAGAACTTGTGATCAATCATCAAGAGACGGGTGGACAAACAAAAACCTAAAAATTCTGACAAAATGAAAGCATTGATTGTGCAAGAATGGACTGCTATCAGTCAGGATTTGGTCCAGAAGTTGATTGAGAGCATGCCAGGGAGAATTGCAGAGGTCCTGAAGAAGAAGGGTCAACACTGCAAATATTGACTTGCTGCATTAACTCATTCTAACTGTCAATATAAGCTTTTGTTACTCATATGTTTGCAATTATTATATTTCTGTCTGTGATAAAAACATCTGTCAAACACACATAAAAACCAGAGGGCAGCAGATCATGTGAAAATATAATATTTGTGTCATTCTCAAAACTTTTGGCCATGACTGTACAATGTCACGTCAGCTCAGCTAATAAAAAGAAAAGCAAGTAATGTTAGAAGATAATAATAATAATAATAATAATAATAATAATAATAATTTTATTTCTATGGCGCCAACATATTCCACAGCACTTTACATTATAGAGGGGACTTGTACAAACAATAGACATTACAGCATAGCAATAAACACAGATCAAAGTAGATACCAAGAGGAATGAGGGCCCTGCTCCCAAGCTTACAATCTATGAGGAAAAAGGGGAGACACAAAAGGTAGATGGTAACAATTGCTTTCATTGTTCGGACCAGACATATGCCCCATTCAGAATTCATTATAGTTGGGAAAACGTTGGCAGTGTATCACATATTTATTTTCCACACTGTACAAAAAAAAAGTATTTGATTTACTTTTTGATTTATATGTTTGCTTTATGATAAATCTTTCTTAATCAAGCAGCTATATGCACATTGAGATTTTACAAAAAATAATGTAGCTTTAGCACAAACAAGTAAAACAAAGGGGACAAAAAGCTATGTGCTCTTTATCTTGTAAAAGTACATACTTGAGAACTATTATTAGGGATGAGCGAACGTGCTCGGAAAGGGTGTTATCCGAGCATGTTTGAATGCTAACCGAGTGATTTTGGCATGCTAGAAAAATATGTCCTAGTCTCCGAGCCTGCATGTCTCGCGGCTATTCAGCAGCCGCAAGACATGCAGGGATTGCCTGTTTGTTGGGCAATTCCTGCATGTGTTGCAGACGTCGAACAGCCATGAGACATGCAGGCGCAGAGGCTAGAACATATTTTTAGAGCATGCCAAAGTCACTTAGTTATCACCCGAGCATGCTCAGATAACATCTTATCTGAGAACGTTAACACATCACTATTTATTATATATAAAACCGAGAGCTTCTGACAATTGGATACCAAATTCTTTGTATGGTCTTATTCTGAGTTTATCATTAGATTTCCTTCACATGTCCAATTACAGAAGAAATCTAATGCAAAACATTGAATACAGATATCTTTTCTTGTGCCTTATTGATTGTTTTATGACTTTGTATGGTGTTAGTGCTTTGTTAGCTGCTTGGTCTTTCAGATAGCAGCCACAATTTCAAGACAACATCAAACATGTTATATTTTTAAAGGTCTGCTTGCTTGTAAAGGAAAAACACAGGACAAATACTATAAAAAAAATTGGACAAACTGATGGAAGAACATCCTTTATTCCAATATGGAAATATTGTTTAAAGGGGTTGTCCATTACAAGAAAACGTGGGTCAGTAGTAGAAAATTACATAAAGTAATAAAATCCCCATCACTCCAGCACTATTTCTAATCTAAATATCTCAGTCAGATGTAAATGATTTCTCTTTTAGTATTTTATTGTGCTTCTTCCGCTGGTTATTTTTCTTGATCCGTTGCTAACTTAAAAAATTGGTACAATAATGTAAACCTTTTGGCACGTGCTTAGTGGTTAGCAATAAAAATGAATGAATTTATTCAAATTGAATTTAATTCTACAAAAATTTTTATTCTCCAGAATATTATTTTCTTCAATTCTCTCAGCAAATGATGTATCTGTCATTTTACTGAGTCGTAGAGGGCGAGGCAAATGAAAAAAACAACCGTAATAATTACCTCACTGCTCACCGGTAATGCAGTCCCCACTGTTCCCTGTCCTGTTTTTGACACTTTTTCTTTTTTTTAACCCGGTCAAGTGTATTCTCTTTGGCTGGGAAGAGTAAAAGCAAAACTGGAAGGTCAAAAGAAGGACGTTGGGACATGTGAGCTGTGAGATGAGTGTTAATTTACTTTTTTACATTTGTCATTGTTTTGTGCTTTGGGCTTTAGAAAGATCCCCAGAGCATAATTATTAACATTAAATTTTCCTCAAATAATTTCACTACTAATCGAATTTCCCTGAAAAATATTATATTATTTGATATAGGAAAGATGTATATCTTCGTACCGTGTTAGCCAGTAGATAGAAAATATTTAGACTTGAGAGTCCTCAGTGGTTGATACCTGGCCATTAAAAGGTATCAACCACTGAGGACTCTCAAGTCTAAATATTTTTATATTATTTGACAAATTCAAATCTTGGCAGATCAACTCATCTTTGGTTAGCAGTCTTACCTTTTCTCAACTAAATTTCTGAGTTTTAATCTGAGTGATAACTTGGAATTTTGCATATTTTTCCCTTCTTTGTGTGGGATTACTTTAAAAATCCAAATTTCCTATAACACATCCAAACCATTCTGTTACATAAATTATGTGCCTATGAAATTGCCACTATGCTTAAAGCGCAGAAACAATAACTAATTATTTCCAAGGATTATATTGCACAACCCTTCATATCAATCATTCTTGTAGGATTTTTTGTGAAGTAGCTTGGATAAATATAGTAAGTTTAAGAAAACTGAGAAAGGTCATTATTTCCAGAAATACACTAGTTCATATGTAAAGTAGGGAGATTAGTTGCTAGCTGAAATGCATATTATAGCAAAATATTGACTGTAATTAGTTGCCTAGATCAATTAACATCTTTAGGAATGGCTAATTCTAAAGGGACATTTATAAATAGATGATTTAATGAATGATATGCCACATTACAATTCTATACTCATTTCGCTTTTAATTAAATTAATTACATACTGGTGTACATGTTTTAAATTATTGCAAATGCCAGTAACAATAATCAGAATCTTTAATGACCTTTAAAATTAGTATTATATAGCAGTCAGGCAATAATTTAAGGAATAAAATGAGAATATGAGATATACAGAATTGGAAAAATGCAGCTCCATGGAAATGATATATTACTTGTCTGGTTCATATGCTAATAACTTTCATAGCAGTATCTATATCCCACTATACAATCTAAACTTAATGCATTTTAAACATGATTTTTTGACATATTTTAAGGCTCAGAAACCTTGATCTTAAGTCAGAAATATCTTTAATAGGCAATGTGCCTTTATTTATTTAAGCAGCAAATTCTCTAGTACAGAATCAAAAGTTACAATTCCATAGAAGAACAAAAGGAGAAAGATGTAAGAAGGATGTAAAGTAAATGTAAATCAGGTATCATAAAATGTCAGGATCTTATAATATGAGGGGCAAATTGACCATTTTTAAATTCAGAGTAGTGTCTGAGCATATGACCCAAGCCCGTATATCGAATTAAGAACTCTTTTAGTTAATTTATATGTCTCACAAATATGGAAGATAAATGTAGCTCAAATGAATTGTGTTAACCCAAATAAACCTGCATAAAACAGAAGAAGCTAAAAATAGGAACGCATATTTAAAACTCAATTGATGCCAGCTTAGTTCTATCCTCCCATAGACACCAATAAGGTCCATATTTTAGACCATTAAAGGGTTTGTCTAGTCATACAATATTCTTGACTTAACATTAAAACAGGTCATCAATAAAATATTGATGGGGTTATGACACCTTATCGACCTAGTGATCAGCTGTTTAAAGCTCTGGTGTTGTCAGGGTAGATAATAAATCGGTGGATGTCTGACAAGAGAATAGGAACGGAACAGTTATTCAGTTTCCGTCGGCGACCCCTACACATTGAATGGAGCTGCACTTTGCAGCTCTGTTCTATTTGTCTACTGTTTGCCAGAACTTGGAGCCGGTAAGCAGTGGGGATTCCCGATGTTGGATCCCCCACTGATCTGATATAGATAACCTATTCTAAGGACTATTTTTCAATATGTTCAGACAGGACAACCCTCTTAATTTCTATGGATCTGATTTAGGGAGAATTATTTTTTTGTAGACGATAATTAAGGCTTATCCCACTGGTCTGAGAATTATATGTTAACCTTGACCTTGTTTCTAGGCAGGAAACCCCTTGATCATATGCCAATAGCAGACCACTGATTTTTTTAGAGTATTGATTCAGTTACGCTGTCTTTTCCCATCCTTTTTTCTATCTCCTGAAAACATATTTTCTCTTTTGCTTCCCCTATTCCATCTACTTTTTAAATGCTTGCTACTCTTACTCCGTTTTTTATGATAGCATATCTGTCAACCCCCTTTCTTTCCAACCATTTCACTTATCTTATCATATTCAACTCTTTGTGCATACTCTACTCTAAGTTCTATTAACTTTATATTACTTTTTATTATTTAATGCAGTACTGTCTGAGGTTCCTTTCATTTATTTGCTTTATTGTGCATACTTTTCCTAGGTTGTTCATTTCCTTATGTTATGGTCCAATATTTGCTTGAAACTATTAATGTTTGCCTATATCCTAATACCATATAAAATTTACATGTCTGGTTCTCCACTTTGTTATTACATTGTTTCCCCTTTTTCTTGAATACTAATGCATTTCATCTAAGACATATTTTTGCTACCTTTGAAATATGTTTACAATGCTCAACTCGGCATATTTAGATCAATATATTTCTAGTTAATCCATAGGTGAAAATGTTTCAATTATTTTTCATGTGAAAGTGTTCATGAAAAACAGGTATTACGATTATAGTAAATCACCAGAAAATCTTGGGTAATTCGCTCTCAGTTTTTAATCCCTAATCCAAAACTCTTTAACTCTAGATAGTCACAAAATACAATAAGCATACTGTGTCACACAACCATGGTATCATTGCTGAGACAGTAGACTTCATTAGCAACATATAAACCTATATATAGTTTTACATAAATTAAGTGCAATTTAAAAATAAAAGCTTAAATTTTTGCTACTGGCAAATGGCTATTTTTAGTTCTATTTTTTCTAATATATGAAGTTTCAAGCTTTGATGTGCCTACAACAGAACAATGCACCATTGGTATTACCTTTTAATATGGTGTTTAATGGAGATTTCTATCTTCGTTTGAAGAAGAAAAAAAACACTATTAACTAAAATTATGCATAAACAACTTGTTCATACCAAGCAAATTAATTATGATCAGATAGCCTCCTGTCTGCCATGCTCCACTTCCGAACAACCTGGTATAGCAGTGTCAGGTATGTCAGTTGTATAAACATTAAAAAGTATCTAAAACAAATCTAGGGCTGCCCCCTTTATTTAATAAAAAGATTGTTAGCATTAGAATTGATGCCTAACTATAACCTAGTAACAAAACCCATTGGAACTGCTACTAATGTGGCTTAATGGGCTCTACCTTTTATGAAATTTAGGCTGAAACTTCTAAGGTGTGGGATTCCGGCATGCAGGGTGGTATTTCACAACCATTCATAGCTGTTCTCACTGTGAACAAGCTAGATCTTTCAAAATGTTGTTTTATCCACTAATCCAGTGCTGTCTTTTAGTTTATTAACCTGTACCATCACTACTGCTGTTACCTTTCATTTAGTTGCTTAGTAAAGTATTTGGGAGTATTTGTTTAGTGCAAAGAGTGAGCGCTCATGTGACCTCTCTCACCGAGCTAGCAGCTGGGGAGCATTGTGGGATCTCGCTCTACTGGAATCCCACAACCCTGAAGTTTGGGCCTGGCTTTGACAGGAAGTTAAGTTGTTTTGGTGAACATAGAGTCCACTTCTGAAAGGTTTTGTTTCCAGATTTTATTTAGAAGAATCATCAATCTGAGTCTGCCTACTGTTTTAATCATTAAAATGGAAGTACAAAGATTGATGATAAGTATTCTTTAATTATTCCATATATGCATAGCAGTAATGAAATGTGTCATCATGCTGCACCTCTCACTTGACTCCAATCCTTAATTAGTTCATGTAAAAATATTTTAGGGAACAACAATCGAGCAATACACTGACCTGAAATTGGACATCATTGATTATGTATTTTTTAACATTGTGAATCTAAGGGGACTATTAAGTATGTAACTAGTGAATGTAATTTATTCATGGCCCAATAACAACATACCAGCAGGAGCCCAGTGGCACGTATGTTGAAGTTAGAAAAGGATGAAATATGAGAAAAATATGTGCATGGCAAAGTTTGGGATCCCATGGATTGATTAAACTAAGCTACTTAATAGTGGAAAACCCCCTTCATTGTACATGGTCGAAAAATGATGAAAAATATATCCTTACTAGGAACACTATTTTGTTATCAGGATTTTCTGCAGGCTACACTTGTATGCAGTTAGTGGGATTGGGTTTAATAACACAAGTCACTTTTTCTTTTTAATCATCATGTATGAATGGTTCACCTCCTTCATCTCTATACACAATATTTTCACCGAATGCTATTATTTTGTCCCCTGACCCAAGAACTTCCATTACCTAAAGTTCTATACAGTTTTATTTTCACAGTTTGTGATTCCCTGCTTTTTTTATTAAAAGGTACAGTTGTAACTACATGTTTTCTGCAGCCAAGGGCACATAGTTGAGGAGCGAACAACCTTCAAATTCAACTGATTTCTGGATCATGTCACATGGAAAATCTGAAAAACATAGTGATATGAAAAATATAATCCAGCTTTAACTTTGCTGAATACAGCTCCCCATCCATGACAGTCATTTCTGCTTTTGATTGAAATGCAGAAAATAAATCTGGTTTTGAAGCACCTAAGTGTTGCAAATTAATATACAGAAATGCCCTGTGCCATGAAAAATTACCCATATGTAGCTATTATAATTTATTACTTTCTAATATTTTATAATTAGCTTGCAAAATGAGATTAATGTGTGCAATTATCCTGTAATTAATTCTGCATTACCAAAAATAGTAAAAATCTATACAGAAAATGAAATTTCATGTTAAAAAAAATCATTGTAAGACATGGATTTTTCAGTATTTCCACAGGAAAATGTACTGAGTGGGCGAACAAAACTGTCATTAACTCCTTCACGACATGTGCCATACATGTATGACTCATGACACTTGTGACCCTAACAGCCACGGATGAAATAGTGATCCACACACTGCTGTTAACCTGTTTAATGCCGCTGTCAATCTCTGACAGCGACATTTGACATGACCGTGCTGGAAACACATCACTAATCCCACTCATCGACACTCATGTCACATGACCTCAGTTCACCGATGGGTTGGCATGACAACCCCAGGTTTACAGGAGACAGCTGTGGCTGTCATTGCTGAATTGCTATGAGCGCCACCCAGCAGTTGGCGCTCATTGCAATAGAACATTTCTGCTAAACAGAAATGGGGCATGCAAAAAATAAACCCTCAACCAGCCACAAATTCAGGAAAACTGAGAAGCTACTGATCTCAGAAAACACATTTAAATAAAACTTTGAATTTTTTTTCACCACTTAAATAAAAAAGAACCTAGACATTTTTGGTTTCTACAAACTTTTAACGACCTGGAGAATCGTAATGGCAAGTCATTTTTAGCATTTGGTGAACATGGTAAAAATAACCTTCAAAAACATGGTTGAATTTCACTTTTTTGCATTTTTACCACAATTGGAAATGTTTCCCATTTTCCAGTACACAAAATGGCAAAAACCAATGGTGCAATTCTAAAGTACAATGCGTCCTATGAAAAACAAACTCTCACATGCCCATATTGATGAAAAACTAAAAAAGTTATGGCTCTTGGAAGAAGGAGTAAAAAACAGAAACATAAAACGAAAAAGGGCTGTGGCGTGAAGGGGTTAATTTAGAAGTAGAGACTGTGTGACCATGTTGGTCATCTATAGAAAAGGAAACAGTTTTCTGATACCTTTGTTATTGTTTGAGTGGATTGAAGATTTCACCTTTTAATAAACCAAGGTTTCTTACTCGGTCATTCTGTCGTTAATCAGACAGTACAACTCAGCAATGACTCATGATCTATGCTTTTAATAATAAAGACGATACTAAAGATTGAACATCAACAAAATGAGGCTATTTAGTATGAAAAATAGATGACAGAGGGTGACTCAATAACATTGTAAAAATATGTCAAAGAACATTGAAAGTGATTTATTTATAATGTAAACTATAACTTAACAAATATAGTGGATATTTTTTTTGTCAAGATGCAGGAAGGTTTCTATATCAAAATAGAAGGGTTTCCTTACTGTAAGAGAAATGGAATTATGAAACTGTCATGAAAGTAGTCATAGTGTATTCAATTAAAAGTTGTACAGCTGTACCTCTGCCTGTTTTTAGCATTACTAACCAAATGAAGGCTTTGCTTCAACTTATTTATTCCATGTCTCATACATGATAAAAGTGAATAATTAAAATATAACCTTTAATAATATAATAAAAAAAAACCTCAGGCTCACGAGACTAAACAAAACATGCAAACAAAAAATAATAAACAAAAAATATGCAATACAGGTATACACCAGCAAATATTGTATTTTGATATGTGAAACAGAGAAAATTGTATCCTCATATACAATAGAATATAGCTAAACAAATATTAGTTAGCAGATGTATAATAGGGAAATACGAAAATCTCACAAATTTTCTACTAAGATGTTCATGGATTAGAAACAGATCAAATCCTTCTGCTGTTCATATAGATTAAATGATCCTATTTGTCAAATAAAGGAAGGGGGAAATTCCTTGCCACACATTATCCCACTATCAAAGAGACTTCATGAAATCAATTTTTATGGGGACAGTGTCACCTTTAGAGTGTCATTTTTTGTGTGCTCCGTGATGGAGCTTATCAGTTACACTCACATGCCACTTCTAACTCATAAACGCTGAGGTGTCGTGTGCATTAATGATAACTTCCTATGCACAACTGTATGGAGTGCACTGGTGACCCGCACACATCACTTTCGGTGCGTCGTTGTTGGAGCCGATTTATGCATTGACTCCCACTTTGACCTTAAAATGGAACACGGCCTATGGGTACATATTAGTAATAAACAGGTCTATCGCACATATGCAGGTACGGGTCACATAAGATAAACATGGCTAATAGCATACCCATAAAGGATGGAACATGTACAGCCTTGTTATAAGGTATAAAGTCCCATTTGAAGGTCATTTTTTGTAAAATCATAAAGGGGTAGGATAAATCAAACTCCCGTTTTTGTGAGAGAAACTCCTGCGTCCTCTTATAGAGAGGGAGGATTATTAAAGTAGCTTTGGAGGTCCCGAAAACAGAGGCTATTGATAACCGACAAAGGGAGGACTAGATGTAGGTATCTATCAAGGAGTAAACCTAGGGGAAAGGTAAAGTAAGTGTGCATAATCTAAATTTAGACTGTCATTGTGAGTCTGAAAAATGGCATGTACCACTGAATAATCTTGAAAATTAAAAATAAAATTGTGGAGGCAGGGTGGAAACATAGGGCATCAGGTGGAGAGCAGGATAAAATTCAGACCCAAGAGTTCACTAGATAGCCCTATCTCTTACCCTAAGATTCAAAACTGCTTAACAGTGGAGGCTGGAACCCTAGGGGAGAGAAACGAGAAGTGGCATCCCCACTCAGTAGTGGCTGACCTTAGGATGTACCCTAGTAGACCCTCTGCAATGTTACCTAATAGGGGATCAAAGTGTCATCTTGAAGGGATATTCATAATGTTTGTGGTATCGGTTCTCACAATCCCGATGATCAGAGGAGAGAAAGACGATCTGTCATTTGTCAAATGAGTGAAGTAATAATCTTTTTACTGGTAAAGAATGGGGGAAACAAACAAATGATGTTACACTTGTGCCCTGAGTTTTTACCCTGCAAGTTATGCCCTGCCTGACAGTAGAGGTTGGATAAATGAAGAAAAAAATATGCGGTCAAGTGAAGCACTGGGCATGCAAAAAAGGGCAAACATTTAATAAAAATAATCAAACCTTTATTAAAATGCTAAACATACAACGTGTTTCGACAGCTGAATACCGCCTTAGGCTCTTCACTAACCGCAGGCTACTTCCGAGGTTGTGCAATGGTGCAAAACCAGATAGGTGAGTGGATCCCTGTTTTAATAGATACCTAATCTTATCACCAGGTATAATACTATGAGCACCCCCTGCTCTTTTGTTTCTTTGACAGTAGAGGTTGGCACCCTGCAGGGGAGCGATAATGGTGCCACCACTCCGTGACTGGTCTTCCTGAATGGCCCAACAAAAAAGCTCTCTTCTAGAGAAAACAGCTATAGGCGAGGGTTTCATTGAGGCATGTGGATGTTTTGAGTTTTGAGGCGATAAATCCACCTCATCTCACATTGTAATATCAATTGATTTCAGTTACATCCCCTTTTTGGAACATTATTTTGTCAATTCCCAAAAAGTTAGTAGGGAGCTGTGTCCAATGTGGATGATATTAGTGCTTCTAGACAGGGGGTATCTCTTTTAAGTGTAATGTCCCCCAAATGTTCCCCAACTCTACTTCAGAGTTCTCTGATTGTTTTCCCTATATATTCTAGGCCGCATTGACAGGCGGCTCTATATACAGTGGGTACGGGAAGTTTTCAGACCCCTTTAAATTTTTCACTCTTTGTTTCTTTGCAGCCATTTGGTTAATGCAAAAAAGTTTTTTCTCATTAATGTACACTCTGCACCCCATCTTGATTGAAAAAAAATCAGATGTAGAAATTTTTGCAAATTTATTGAAAAAGAAAAACTGAAATATCACATGGTCATAAGTATTCAGACCCTTTGCTCAGGTCTGAAAAAAAATTTAAATGGGTCTGAATACTTTCTGTACTCACTGCATAACCCCCTTTGTACGGCAGTTGATGAAGGGGCGTATCTGATATTTTTGACATTCGATATTGCTTGTAAAACAATTCCCTGTTGAAATTACTGGGTAGGCTATACAGCCACTACATTTACAGCATCCCTTAACATAAGAGGTAAGCCAAATTTCATTTTTTTAATTATATCATTAAAGATTATCTTTTAATTATTAAATTCTACCTTGCTGATCCAAACTAACCTTTTCTTATTGGTAGCGCTAACAATTATATCACATACACATTTGGCTTATCCTAGTATTCTTGTGTTTTCATTAAGGATAGAGGTGTAAGTCCCAATCATATACCCTTTCATGGCAGCTTATGTCAATTGAGAATAAAAGATTCAAGCATGTTTAGATTTAACATTCTTGACACATCTTTCTTCCAACCTTAGCCATTCTGGGGTGGAAAGTGATCCTCCAATGCATATTGAACGGTGTTACATGCCTGCAGAAATAGTGAGGTTTGGATACAATGTATGTTCCCTCTAATGTGTTTGTCAGGAGCATAATAATCACAATCACAGAAAGTGGAACTGTGACTGGGCCGAGGACGCACATTCAGCTAAAATGTATTGCGGCGCACAAATCCGCCTCGTCCCTCTACTGCAAAACACGCTGCCAGCCAATAAAAGGCTGGCAGCTGATGTCTGCATGCATTTCAATTGTGGTGCATGGCTTTCCATCACTTGCACGCTAAAGTAAGCTGCCACCTTCTGTACTCGTTATGGAGGAGAATGCCACGCATCATGGGAGCAGAGGAATAATTTATTTTTTTGATATATTTATTGGGGAAGACCCACAGAACTGGCACATTATTACCGGAAGAAGCCCATGATGGTACACATTAAATAAGCATGGAGGACATATGTGACTGGAAGGAATTCAGAATAGGAGACATATTTAACTGGCAAGGGTAAAAAATGTGGATCATTGTCCCAGGATGGGGGACATATATTACTGGAAGAGGCCAAGGATGGGGGGATTTATTCCTCGATGGGAGACATATAACACTAAAAGTGGTCAAAGATGAGGGACATTATACCAGGATGGAGAGCATTAATACAGTAGGGGGCCAGGATGGGGGACATTAGAACACAAAGGGGCCAGGATCAGGGACATTATGATGGGATGAGAGACATTGTTACATGAGGAGGCAAACATATATGTTCACATGATCTGGAATGTTATAAGGGCCATACATCTGCAAATCATGCACGTGGGGACACAGGTCCAAATTGTTATGTCAATGGTGTTTGGTATGTTGATTTTTTTCAAGCTGGCCATTCACATTAAATAAATTATCTGATTAAAACTGTATTGTACTGCCCTTAGTTTATTATGTTGTAAAGAAAGGTGTAAAATGGTAGTGGACAATGTGATACATTGTCGGGCTAGGACTGGGTCAAGATTTAGAAGCACAGACATAGATATGACTTTTTTACACGACTGTCTGAGTAGTCAGAATTTTTATACCATGTTTTATTTATTTAACACCTGGTTCAGATTTTGTAATATTTCAAAGAAAGGAACCAACTTTTCAAAAAATAAAATACATGATGTATATCAAAAGCATACAACAGTCACATATAAAAGACAAGTCACTATAACAGAGGAGGGAGCATGTTTCCCAATAGAACATTCAGAGTAAAACAGATCTTATTCCTTGAAAAGGATGCTGGATTTGTTTTTATCCGAGAGCCAATTATGTAACATAAGAAAGTTGGCATTTGGGCATCGCTGGTTTAAAGTGACCCAAAGGTGACATTTGAAATAGAAGAATTTTCCTTGTCCTATATTTGGATTCTGTGATAGACGTCTTGTACTGTTGAACTAGATAGTAATCTATATTTAGAACTTTACACCTCACAAGCACATTGCTAGTATTTTGTGAACATATATTTATAGCAGAAATAATATGAATGTGGTATAAATACTAAATAGAGCAAATGAAAAGTTATACTATTACAAATGATATGCAGGTCTTATTACCAGACAATAGTCTTCCTAACATATTGGTTTCAGCTAAGCCTTGAGCATTTATAACAGTATAGTGACTGATCAATTCATTAGTAGCAGCAATAGGCATCAATGTAACCTGCACCATTTAAATTCTACTTTACTTCACCTGAGGATATTGGTAATAATCTATAATGCATACATGAAGCATTGATTTATGCCTCAGCTTAGAATCAAGCAAGCCTGTCTGTCAAATAATATAAAATAGTATAAATCTCTTCTTAGGCGCTAGATGAAAAAAAAATATATGTCTGAATACTAACTGGCATTAACATCTGCTGAACAATGCAATTTCAGAGTATATTACATTCGATATACAGAGTCGCTCCTAAGTGCTTTGCTGTTACAAAAAAAATTAAATCCATTCAAAAAATGGTCATCTCAGCACAAAATGAGCATTAAACCAGTGCACAATTTATAAAAGAGCATATTATTAAAGAGCTGCTGATCTCATTCATATATGTATGTAACTTTTTCCAGAGATTATCTAAACTGGGGATATAGGAGAAAAAGACGTGCATTATTTTTCTAGACGTTTTCTGGACTACTCAAAATACTCCATTCAGCCACCGTAGCCTAAATGGACAACCGAAAGGGTATAATTGTTGCAGTTTTTTAAAAAAATCAATATCTGTATGCCATAATCAGAAGTAAAACGTAGAAAGAGAAAGACTATTGTTATGAGCTCGGTTGCAACAGCTTTATTATATGATGGATTGCAACCAAATCGGGGGTCCACGATGCAGGTTATGTTCAATGCTGCCGAACACCCTAGAGTATGCGGGTCGAACTGACGACAGAAAACTAACATTAGATCTTGCCTGTGTTACTTCACACCAGTGTTATATTGAATTGGCACTATCACCGTTAACTTCACAGGAAATGTGCTGCTAGCTGGTATAGACATAGCCCTGTTGACTACACAAAAGCTACGTGCCAGCCGCTAGGAAGTACGTGCCACTAACGCCAGGCATATGTGCTGTCAGCCGGTGTGCGACTGGACTGAGCAACTTCAATATTCAGTTGATGGCGATGCCTGCTTGCTGCCTACCGGGGTACGACCGGACTGCGCAGCTTCAATATTCAGCTGGTGGCGATGCCCGCGTGCTGCCAGCTAGTGTGAGACCGGACTAAGCAAACTTCACTGTACAGCTGGCAAGTGATGCCCAGGTTACGCGCCCCGCAGTCTGATCAGTGTGTATAGCTACCCTATATTCGTAGCAAGACTGCGCCACATTGGCTACCTGCCTGGCATAAGCTATACCTGCCTGAAGGACCTGAGCTAATAAGCCGAGCATACTCTGGCAAGGTCCCGGAGAGAAAAGCTAGAGAGCACGTGGAGCCCAGATTCTGGTACGTCCACACATGAGCACCGGGTATTTTAGTATGATCTGACCGCGCCGTGGACAGACAAGCTATTAAGGGCTAAGCTCTGCCCCCAGCCATCTCATCAATCGCATCACCGATGACGTCATCTGTGACCAATCAGGCGATGCCAGGTCAGAGGATCAGCTGACACTAAGCACCAATCATGGCTCACCATGTCACGGACATGCTCAGTGCAGGCATTTCTGGACTTAGGTTTACAACAGCCTTTTCTTGTTCCGTAACCTAGGTTTAAGGCTACTATGAACAAAGACCCAAGTAACTATTTGTGCCTCTAGGGTATTGGCTAGGTGCTGGGATTGACAGCTAAGCAGCATCTGCCTCAGCTGGGTCTGGATGGGAGACCACAGACTCCTCTTATCCAGGTTCAGATCCCACCGTCAGCCGATGCCTAACAACTATAATGGAATGATTTGCACCTCTTCCATTTTCTTGGACTCACTTCTGGTCTTGGATTAAAATGCTAATAAAAATAATCACTCACGTACTGTTAAGTAAAAAGTGGTCTTTGTGAAATCGTAGTTTCAAATAACTGATCACTAGAGATGGGTAGATTGACTTCTTGGACTCCAGTTCATAGGCCAGGTCAGTATTCTATGGCCACTGGATAGATGGCTCTAGACTCTCCTACCATTCAGGATCACTGCACAGCTTTTAATTAACCGGGCTGGTGCAACATCATTTTTTTGTGCATTATGTCATAATATTGATGTTGCTCCAGCACAGTTAATCAAAAGCAGAATCTGGAATCCCAGAAGGTAAGAGATTTGTGAGCCTCCCATTCATCTCTTCTGATCATAGAGATGTCTCTCTACTGATCTCTACTGAATATACAACACTGCCCTTCACCTCTCCAAACAAACCTATTTCAACACCCTCATTATCTCCCTATCCAATAACCCAAAATGTTCTTTGACATTTTTCATTCCATACTCACCCCAAGAGTGCAGGCCCCAACCACAGATCTCTATGCTGACAATCTGGCCAATTACTTCAAAGAAAAAAGTGACCACATCTGACATGAAATTTTCTCCCAATTCCCTCATACCATGCACTGTCCTCCCTCCTCAACTGCATCTAGCTCACTCTCTGACATTGAACCAGTCACAGAAGTAATTAATTCTTCTGGTCCTACTACTTGACCCCATTCTGTCACCATTCACCTAACAAAAATATTAAACCTCTCTCTTCCGGTATCTTTATCTCCTCATTTAAGCATGCCATCATACATCCATTACTTAAAAAAACTATCCTTTAAACAAAACTGTGCAGCTAACTATAGACCTGTCTCTAATCTTCCATTCATCTCTAAACCCTGAAACGCCTGGTCCACTCCCATCTTATCCGCTATCGTTCAGATAATTCTCTTCTCGACACTCTGCAATCTGGTTTCCATTCTTTACACTCTACTTTAACTCCCCTCAGTAAAGTCTCTAATGATCTACTAACAGCTAAATCTAATTGTCACTACTCCATGCTAATTCTCCTGGACTTCTCCGCAGCATTCGACATTGTGGATCATCAGCTCCTCCTCACTATGCTCCGCTCCATTGGCCTCAAGGACATAATTCTCTCCTGGTTCTCCTCCTATCTCTCTGACCGCTCCTTCACTGTATCTTTTGCTGGCTCCTTCTCAAGGATCAGTCCTAGGCCCCCTCATCTTCTCTCTGTATACTGCCCCTATTGGACAAAATCAAAAGCATAGGTAAAGGGGAAAAGGAAAATAGTCAGCTCACCAGACTTCTGCAGGTTTCTCTGATTGAGCACGCACTGAGCAGCCTTGATCAGAGGCGTGGTTCACAATGAAAAATGGAATAGGAAAAATATCTCCAGTGTGTAATCCAATAAAATCAATTATTTTATTCAAGACATATTAAAATGTATGTATCAAAAATACAAATGAACAAAGGAAAGGAAGGATGGGATCCCCATAACAACCAACACATTTCAACCTCTTGCGGTCTTAGTCATGGTAAGACAAACAATCAGTAGATTTGGTTTTCAGTACCATCTCTATGCTAATGACATCCAATTATACACTTCTACTGACATCTCGCCTGCCTTTTTAGAAAACACCAGTAATTGTCTTACCCGTCGCTAAATCTTGTCCTCCCTCTATCTGAAACTGAATCTGTCAAAACTGAACTCCTTGTGTTTCCTTTCCCCTACTGACTACTATGCCCGACATTTGCCATTTCCGTGCGTGTTCCACCATTACTCTCCAGCAATGCCGCTGTCTTGGGGTCATACTTGATTCTGACTTTCATTCACCCCCATTCGATCACTGGCTCTGCTATCTGCAACCTCAGAAAACATTCGTAGAATTCGACAGTTTGCACTTCGACTCTACAAAACTCTTACTATTTATCTTATCACTCGTCATCCTGACTTTGTAACTCTCTATTAATCAGTCTCTCTTTTCTAAACTGTCCCCTCTCCAATGTCTGAATGATGCAGCCAGATCATTACCTCACAACCGTTACCGATGCCACTATCTTGTTGGAGTCATTACACTGGTTACCCATCCACTTCAGAATACAGTTTAAACTTATGACCCTCAAGCCTCCTGCTCAGCACCACCCTTACCACCCCTCCCTCATCTCATTTACCACCCTACCCGTGCCTCTTATGCTATGGAATTGAGGTGAACTCTCAATTCTGAACCTTCCCCCTCCGTTCTCCAGACTTTTCACTGTCAGTCACCTATTTTGGAATGCATACCCAGGTTAATCGATTTCGATTAATCCTCAATACTTCTAAAACGATTCTTCTGATGCCATAATGCCTCAACTACGTAACCTAACTATCCCGGTTGTCCATTAAATTTTAACAATAACCTGGTTCCTAATATCATGTTCTCACATGCCTTATGCACTTAATGCCTCTGTTCTGTACTGTGTACTACTTAGGCTAATACTACCAGGTCTACTATCATGCAAGTTAATATTAGTCTTTGCTGAGAGAAGCTGAAGTCTCGAAGCTTGCAATTTGTTACATCTTTTCAGTTAGCCATTAAAAGGTATCAACCACTGAGGACTCTCAATTCTAAATATTTTTCTATTTACTGGCTAACACGGTACAAAGATATACATCTTTCCTGTATTTTATATCCTGAATTCAGAAACTGTTTTAACATTATCTATGTTTTTTAGATTGGCTAGAGTGACAGTAATGAAAAATGAGTATGCAGTACACCATAGCACATTATCCAGGAAATAAAATATATGTAAGGGCTTGAGATCCCAATTGTATTCAGGATCTATATATATTACATCTATTCTATATAATTAGTTACCATTGGTTACTGTTAAGGGATTCGGGGGTTTAAATTTGAAAAGAATAGCAATGAAATTCTAGCTACCATCTTCAAAAAAAATTAATGGTCATTCAATTGACTTCCTTTGAAAGTGATCTTAGGATGTGTTTGGATTTCAGATAGGGAAAATGGATTCTGAGCCCTCTGGGACACAAATGTGAGTTTTTTTAGTAATTTGTGACTTGATTTTCCATCCTCAAATACAAAGAAACATCTTGATATCTTCTAACCCCTTAAAGACCAAGCCATTATGTAGGTTAAAGACCAGGCCAATTTTTACAATTCTGACCACTGTCTCTTTATGAGGTTATAACTCTGGAACGCTTCAACGGATCTTGGCGATTCTGAAATGTTTTCTCGAGACATATTGTACTTCATGATAGTGGTAAAATTTATTCAATATAACTTGCGTTTATTTATGAAAAAAACGGAAATATGGCAAAAAGTTTGAAAATTTTGCAATTTTCAAACTTTTAATTTTTATGCCATTAAATCAGAGAGATATGTCACAAAAATTAGTTAATAAATAACATTTCCCACATGTCTACTTCACATCAGCACAATTTTGGAACCAAAATTTTTTTTTGTTAGGAAGTTATAAGTGTTAAAAGTTGACCAGCAATTTCTCATTTTTCCAACAAAATTTACAAAACCATTTTTTTTAGGGACCACCTCACATTTGAAGTGAATTTGAGGGGTCAATATGACAGAAAATACTCAAAAGTGACACCATTCTAAAAACTGCACCCCTCAACGTGTTCAAAGCCACATTTAAGAAGTTTATTAACCCTTTAGGTACTTCACAAGAGTTGAAGCAATGTGGAAGGAAAAAATTAACATTTAACTTTTTTTCCCAAAATTTTTCTTTCGACACAATTTTTTAACATTTTGTCAAGGGTATCAGTAGAAAATGAACCACAATATTTGTTGTACAATTTCTCCTGAGTACAGCGATACCCCATGTGTGGGGGTAAACCACTATTTGGCCGCATGGCAGAGCTCGGAAGGGAAGCAGCGCCATTTAACTTTTTTGGCTGGAATTGAGATTGGACGCCATGTCGCATTTGGAGAGTCCCTGTGTGCCTAAACAGTGGAAACCCCCCACAAGTGACCCCATTTTGGAAACTAGACCCCCAAGTAACTTATCTAAATGTGTAGTGAGAGCTTTGAACCCCAAGGGCTTCACAGAAGGTTATAACGTAGAGCCGTAAAATTTAAAAATCATATTTTTTCCACAAAAATGATCTTTTCATCCCAATTTTTATTTTCCAAAGGATAAAAGGACCCCAAAAGTTATTGTGCAATTAGTCCTGAGTACGCTGATACCCTATATGTGGGGGTAAACCACTATTTGGGTGCATGGCAGAGCTCGGAAGGTAAGCAGCGCCATTTGACTTTTTTGGCTGGAATTGAGATTGGACGCCATGTCGTATTTGGAGAGCCCCTGTGTGCCTAAACAGTGGAAACCCCCCACAAGTAACCCCATTTTGGAAAGTAGACCCCCCAAGGTACTTATCTAGATGTGTGGTGAGAGCTTTGAACCCCCAAGGGCTTCACAGAAGGTTATAACGTAGAGCTGTAAAATTAAAAATCATATCTTTTCCACTAAAATGATCTTTCCACCCCCAATTTTTATTTTCCAAAGGGTAAAAGGACCCCAAAAGTTATTGTGTAATTTGTCCTGAGTACGCTTATACCCCATATGTGGGGGTAAACCACTATTTGGGCGCATGGCAGAGCTTGGAAGGGAAGCAGCGCCATTTTACTTTTTTGGCTGGAATTGAGATTGGACGCCATGTCGCATTTGGAAGTCCCTGTGTGCCTAAACAGTGGAAACCCCCACAAGTGACCCCATTTTGGAAACTAGACCCCCCAAGGAACTTATCTAGATGTGTGGTGAAAGCTTTGAACCCCCAAGGGCTTCACAGAAGGTTATAACGTAGAGCAGTAAAATTAAAAAATCATATCTTTTCCACAAAAATGATCTTTCCACCCCCAATTGTTATTTTCCAAAGGGTAACAGGACCCCAAAAGTTATTGTGCAATTTGTCCTGAGTACGCTGATACCCCATATGTGGGGGTAAACCACTATTTTGACGCATGGCAGAGCTGGAAAGGGAAGGAGCGCCTTTTTCAAATGCAGATTTTGATGGAATGGTCTGCGGGTGTCATGTCACGTTTGGAAAGCCCCTGATGTGCCTAAACAGTAGAAACCCCCCACAAGTGACTCCATTTTGGAAACTAGACCCCCCAAGGAACTTATCTAGATGTGTGGTGAGCACTTTGAACCCCCAAGTGCTTCACAGAAGTTTATAACGTAGAGCCGTGAAAATAAAAATATCATATTTTTTTCCACAAAAATAATCTATTTGCCCCCAAATTTTTATTTTTATAAGGGTAACAGGAGAAATAGGACCCAAAAGCTATTTTGCAATTTGTCCTGAGTACGCTGATATCCCATATGTGGGGGGGAACGACTATTTTGACGCATGGCAGAGCTGGAAAGGGAAGGAGCGCCTTTTTCAAATGCAGATTTTGATGGAATGGTCTGCGGGTGTCATGTCACGTTTGGAAAGCCCCTGATGTGCCTAAACAGTAGAAACCCCCCACAAGTGACTCCATTTTGGAAACTAGACCCCCCAAGGAACTTATCTAGATGTGTGGTGAGCACTTTGAACCCCCAAGTGCTTCACAGAAGTTTATAACGTAGAGCCGTGAAAAAAAAATATCATATTTTTTTCCACAAAAATAATCTTTTTGCCCCCAAATTTTTATTTTTATAAGGGTAACAGGAGAAATAGGACCCCAAAAGCTATTGTGCAATTTGTCCTGAGTACGCTGATACCCCATATGTGGGGGGGAACCACTGTGATCGCCTTACTGCGATCTTTGGGAGGCACAATGAACAAATCCACAAAAGGTGAAGAATTGGTTTTCTTTTTTGCGCCGTTCCTCGTGCGGTATTAGTGATTAGGCGACTTTATTCCTCGGATCGGTGCGATTACAGCGATACCAGATTTATACTCTTTTTTCATGTTTAGCTTCTGTCACACACTAAAAGATGCTTTTTTTTGGAATAATTTTTTGTAAGAAATTTTTGCATCGCCGTATTTTGAGAGCTATAATTTTTCCATATTTCGGCCGACAGAGTTATCTATGGGCTTATTTTTTGCGGGACGAGCTGACGTTTTTATTGGTACCATATTCAGGCACATAACGTTTTTTGATCGTTTCCTATTCCGATTATTGTGGAATCAGAATGAACAAAAACCAGCAATTCAGGAATTGTTTTTTTTTTTTTTTTTTCCTCCGTTCCGTGTGTGGTAAAATTGATAAAGCAGCTTTATTCTTCGGGTCACTACGGTTACGGCGATTCCTCATTTATATATATTTTTTTATGTTTTGGCGTTTTTTACACAATAAAAAATTTTATAGAAAAAATAATTTTTGCATCAGTTTATTCCGCGAGCTATAACTTTTTTATTTTTTCGCTGATTATGCTGTATAGCGGCTTGTTTTTTGCGGGACAAGATGACGTTTTCAGCGGTACCATGATTATTTATATCTGACTTTTTGATCGCGTGTTATTGCACTTTTTCCAAGCGGTATAATGATACCGCTTGGAAAAAGTATAATTTACTACTTTTTTGTGTTTTTTTTTACGGCTTTCACTGAAGGGGTTAACTAGGGTTACGCTTTTATAGATGGGTTTTTACGGACGTGGCGATACCTAACATGTGTATGTTTTTTGTTTTTTATTTTTTTATTACATAAAAATGTGTATTTTTTAGGGGATTTTTTTTTAATTAATTTTTAATATTTTTTTTACAATTTTTTTAAAAAAATGATTTTTTTTAACTTGTCCCTTTATGGGACTTTCACTTTTTTTACTTTTTATTGCAGTTACAATGCATTGCAATGCTCTGGCATTGCAATGCATTGTACCTATGGGGAAAGCTGCTGTGACATGATCACAGCAGCTTCCCGTAGCTAGATGACCCGGAGGTTGTCATGACAACCCCCGGGTCATCAAGGCAGAGATCAGGCCCTGCAAATACATTGCGGTGGCGCTGATCTGAGGCAGAGGGAGCTCCCGACCCTCTGCCTCCCCCCCTGAGCTCTGCGATCGCGCTGGATCGCAGCAGTCAGGGGGTTAACAGCCAGGGGCGGTGGGGGCTCCGCTCCTGGCTGTCAGTGCAGGAAGCCTGGCCACTGCAGCGCCGGCTCCTGCACTGATCGCGCTGGGGAAGCTGAAATTTCAGCTTCTCCTGCACGATCGCTGCTGTGTTTGGTCAGTCAGATTGACTGACCAATCACAGCGCTGTGGGTGCGGGGACCGACGGCAAAGGTCCCCGCACCGCTTGCCGTGCCTGTCAGCTGTCTGTGACAGCTGTCGGCACTGATCTACCACTGCGTGTTTACACGCAGTGGTAGATCAAAGGCATGACGTGCAGAGTCCGTCCTGGTGCCGGAACTGGCACCTTGCCATGACGGACTCTGCACGTCAGTGGACATTAAGGGGTTAAAATCGTTATGTGTTTACTGAAGAAATTTTTACATAGTCATTGTTCTCTTTTCCATATTAGCAGTGTATTGTCAATCTACTAATATATTTGGCGCACTCACGAGTGATGACCGAATGTGCTCGGATAGTCTTATCCGAGCATGCTCAGTGTTATAAGGTTATCTCGGGCTTGCTCATATATTATGTATTAGTCCCTGTGGCCCCATGATTTGCAGCTGTTAGACAGCCTCAACACATGCAGGGATTCCCTAACAAACAGGCAATCCCTGCATGTATTGAGGCTGTCTAACAGCCGCAAATCATGCAAATGTGGAAACTCAAACATAATACATGAGCAAGTCAAAATGCTCAGATAACACCTGAGCATGCTCAGATAAGATGTTGTCCAAGCACATTCACTCATCGCTAGCACCCACACAACAAAAAGTTGACCAAATGTGTTGCCTATTGCACATCCGTTACTCAGATCAACACAAGAAAGGGAACCTGTTACTAGTAAAACCGCTTTTAACCTGCAGATACTGGCTCATCTGCAGGTTAATAGCATTACTAACCTGCCCTGCAACTGCACGTAGAAGAATGCTGCGTGGAGAAAATTTACTTCATTTTCCCTGGCAGTATTCGGTTTCTATCACATGAATGGTGCCGGTGCTGGAGCTGATTCAGTCACCGCTCTGAGAATACATAATAGCTACTTTAATTGCACCCCCTGCCCTGACTGACAGGCAGCCCAAACAGAACTGGCGTTTTTTTTTATTTGCAACTTCAATATCTCTTTGCCTTCCTCCAAGAGATCTAGGTTGTTATTTTTTCTATATAATGGCTATTTTGTTTTCCAGAAAATGAAGTATTTCTTTCAGAAAATTATTCAAATTTTACAAATTTCATTATAAACATGTTTATTTCCTTTGTATATATTTGAACAACACAAAATAACAGATAAAAAGGTAAATTGAACATAATTTCACATAAAACCAGAAAAATGGGTCTGACAAATTGTTTTCACATCTCCAACAATGTGGGTATACAACTTTATTTCAAGCATGTGATGCTGATTCCAATTCACCTGTGGCAAGTAACAGGTGTGAGCAATATGGAAGTAGCAAACAGCCTTACAAACATCAAGTCAGATCACAAATGCACAAGTAGGATGCAGCAGATCCCCATTATAAATGTGTGGGAAACACAGGTGCAAAATACTGATGAAAGCAGCCACTCATAAACCTACTAATTTATGTAGGGGGTGGCTGCATAGTAAAAAATGTAAACAAATAAGGCTTGAATAGAATGCCAGTCACACAGGTACATGTGATGCACAGTGTCCAGCCTGCAGCCTATTAACGATGCCCATAACATTATATCAGGCGGGCTGTCCAGCACTATATGAGTGCACCCCACAAGGACAGATGTCTGAATTCATCCAACCAACATAAAAGGGCCTGACTGCATCCTACAAAAATGGTAAAATGTGTAATTAAAAAAATGAAAAATAATGTATATAATGGGGATCTGCTGCATCCTGCTTGTGCATTTGTGATCCGACTTGATGTTGGTAAGGCTGTTTTAATCCAATTTGGAAGTCACACCTGAAACCATATAAAACGTTGAAAAATCAACTCAATCTTTGAATTGTGTGTCTGTAAGTGTAACACTAAGCATGGAGAACAGAAAGAGGAGAAGAGAACTGCATGAGGACTTGAGAATCAAAATTCTTGACCAATAAGTCTGGATGACAGATAAGCATTCCTAAAAAAAATTCCAACGAAATTTAAGTTGTCCTGCAGGCTTAGGGTGCATTAGTCTCAACTCTGACATTTGAATGAATTTAAAGCTAAACTGCAGTTTACCAAAATTTACGTGTGTAAGCCAAAATCATTCTGGGAAAGTATCTTGTGGACAGAAGATACTAAGTTAGAGCTTTTTGCATTTTGCTGTTTATTGAAAACAGAGTAGGGCCTGCAAAGAAAAGAACACAGTAGCTATAATCAAATGTGTTGGAGGTTCATAGGTGTATTGGGTTTGATTTGCTACCTCTGGCACTGGATGCCTTGACTGTGCATAAGGCATTATGAAATGTGAAGATTACCAAATTATTTTGGGTTGCATTGTAGTGCCAAGTGTCAGAAGCTGGGTTTGGGCCCAAGGTCACGAGTCTTCCAGCTGGACAATGACTCCAAAATTACCTCAAGAAGCCCCCAAATATGGATGGAAGCAAAGCCTTGTAGAGTTCTGAAGAGTCCAGCAATGAGTCTGGATTTAAATACCATTGAACAACTGCGTAGAGATCTTAAAATTGCTGTTGTTCAATGGCACCCTTCAAATATGAGAGAATTGGAACAGTTTGCAAAAGAATAGTGTTCCAAAATTGTAATTATGAAATGTAAGAAGATTGTTGATGGTTATAGGAAGTGATAGATTGCAGTTATTTATTCCAAAGGGTGTGCAAGCAAATATTAAGTTGAGTGTGGCAGCAATTTAGTTTAGCCCATTTATGGGGTTTTGTGTGAAATTATGCCCAATTTTTTATCCCCCATTTTTTGTGTTGTTCAAATACACAAAAGGAAACAGGAAATAAACATGTGTATAGCAAAACATGTGCAATTACAAATATTTTATGGGAGAAATACTTCAATTGAACAATTTCAAGGGCGCCAACACTTTTGGCCTGGACTATATATACATATATATATATATATATATATATATATATATACAAACATTTATCTATTTTTATATTTTATTCTAGTAATAAAAAAGAGATTAAAAGGTTTGTAATTTTTTTTTTATTTGGGTAGCCATTTTCCGAGACCTGAAAAATTTTTCACTGATAAAATTTTGGGGTACATAAAACATTTAAATCACCTTTTAATTATATGTTTTAGAGAGATGTGGTGACCAAATAAATGTAATTATGTTGTTTCAATATTCTTTATCTTTCCGGCATTCATCATAGGGATTAATTAATTTAGTATTTTGACAAATTGGATTTTTATACATGTGGCAAAATGAGTTATGCTTGATTTTATATCAAAAAGTTGATTGTCATCAGATTTGGAAACTGACAGACTCCAAAAATGTAGGGCTAATGACAAAACAAAACCTCACTTTTGTTATTCTAAATTTGCAGGTTTCAGGTTTATTAACCTTTCGGACTGCCCAACAGCTCTGCAGTTGTTCAGTATAAAATGAATCATGAAAAATGCAAATTGCCTAATAATTGTGCACACACTGTATTGCAATAACTGCTGCAATGCAGAATGTTGGAACAATCATAATTTACTAAGAAACTCATTCTGTGGCTGATCTTAGCAGGAGTACTAGGATAGCAGCAACAATGTCTTCAGCAGGACTTCATCTGCCATGGTAATCCATTGGTGCCTTGTGATGACGTTGCAGTGGACAATGGTAGCTGGTGCATTGAACTCTTTCCCAGCAGTGATTTGACCTTTGCTTTTAGAGGCAGCTGCTGCCTATGTAACATAGTTGCTGATTATCGCATGTTGAAAGATCTTGGCTCACTGCAAAGTCCCATGTGAATGTACTGATAAGTCCTAATGCGCTAAGGGATTAGTGTGCAGAGCAATCCCAGTAGTGAAAGACAATGACCACACTTTACTTCCTATTAAAATTGATATGTAAATTATATAATTAAATTGGTTACTAAATAATAAAATGGTCTGCCCAATTTTCTGGTTTCAGTTTTATCTACTCTAAATTATAGCCACATTTACATATACACCATGTAAATATCGTCATATGTCTAATGTATATAAAAATGTAGAGTATAAGCTAAAAATGAGATATTAATCAATTGGCTTAAGGTTAAAGGTTTAGCATTTAGATGCTTATTGCAATGATTTTATTCAAAGTAATAATCTTTTCAATTGGATTATAGAAGAAGCAACGTAAAACATTTCTAATAAATTATTTATTGGTTATCTTACCAAGGTTTTCTAAATCTGAAATTTCATCATAACTTTGTATAGGACTTGTACATTGACATATTAATTATGCAAGCCATGAGATATAGGAGGTTGGCCACTGCAAAAACAAAATGTTTGCAAAATGATAGCTCATACAAAATACACTTTTCCCTAATTTCCATTCTAATATCAGTTTAGCTCGCTATTTCATCATCAAGACACTTTTATTCACCCTGTTCCAGTGTTCCGAGTTGCATTAATGTGATAACATGACAAAGTTTGGAGAGGGTGGGGAGGAAGACTGAGCAAGAGTATCTAGGATGATGATGGAATGCAAATGGGTTGAAAACAATATAATGCTGTGAATATCCAAAGGACTGAAGACCAAAGTGGCTGCTACCTGACATGGTGACATTTTGTCAGAGAGGAGAGGGGGGAAATATTACAAAAATACAGAAAAACAGTGGCAAAAAGTGAAGCTAATTTTGAAAATATTAAATTCATGTAGTTTACAGAATTCTATCATTTTTAACGCAATTTTAAGAGGACAACCCCTATAATAATACTAAAGAAGTAACGAAAGATATTAGATCTGTTTGTACTACATCATTGCTTATATTGTTCTGCTCTACCTGCCAGTACAGTTTAATCACTTTATGTAGCAATCCAAGAATTGTAAAAGTTTAGTTAAAAGGAAAGGCATGCATGATAGGAATTACTCAAGCTACCCTGACATTTGCATTATTTTCCTTGTGTCTCCAGGGTAAACTCTTTGTGAATATATAGCTGGCTCACTGGTTTTCCAGCCAAGTGAGTATGCATGCCTAGATCCTTGAAGTTAATCTACTAAGGCAATTTTACCTACCTTTTACTTTCAAGATATCCTATCCAGACAAAAAAAAAAAAACTAACAGTATATCAAAATATTATCTGCAAATTTAAAGGAAAAACACAATTTATATGTGTTACATTTTCTTTACCGATTTGTTTCAGAGCATACTTTTTTACCATCTACTGGTCTAACAGATTCCTTGATCTACCGTTTTTTTCGGACTACAAGATGCACCCCAAATTTTCAGAAGGAAATAGGGAAAAAAATTAATGTGTCAAATGGGGGTCCGTCTTACAATCTGAATTCATTTTACCGGGTGGATCGGCACAGATGGAGGAGTAGTCACAGAGGAGCGTGATCACAGGGATTGTTCGGTGGTCTGGTGATATGACCCCTATCCCATGCTGGTGCCGTAGCCTCTGGTAAATCTCATCCCAGTCTGGTGCGGCGATGGTGCTCTGTGGTGCGCCGGGGCTCCGCAGGAATTTTGTGAAAATCCAGAGGCCCCCGCAGATCCATTGCTGCGATGCGGTAGCCTCCGGGAAAATGGCCGCCAGGGCTGCACATGCTCAGATTGAAATCTCGGCAACGAGATCTCGTCCCGAAATCTCAGGACGAGATCTCGTTGCCTGAGATCTCAATCTGCTTCCTGGAGGCCACCGTGTTACAGCAATGGATCTTCTGGGGCCTCTGGGCTTTCATAAAATACTGGCAGCATCCCCTGCACCACAGAGCACCACCGTCGCACCACAGCGCACCACCGCTGCACCAGTCTGGGAAGGGACACTCCATTGCATTGCAGCATCGGACCGGGACTTCCGCAAAATCGCCCGACTCCTGCTGCCGCCACAGTATTTGTAAGTATATTCCGATTATAAGATGCATCCACCTTTTTACAGTCCAAAAAATACAGTATTTTAGATTGGATCAAAGATGTCCATAGTCACTAGTAAGTTTATTCATCATATGACATGACAATCAGACTATAACATCCACTCTGTTAAATCTATGCTTTTTATTAAAACAACCTTTAGGCAAGAGCTTGCAAGTTCCTTTAGATATTAGATATTAAAAACCAAACCCACAGACATATAGGAAGAGATAATTTAATAACTTTTACATCTGAGGAGATCTTTAAGAGTTAAATTTGGAGTATGCATTGAGAAAAATTAGTAAGCATTAGAGAACCTTAGCCCATTCCCAGTAGGCTATGCCTATGGACAGCAGGCCATGTGTATCCTGAGTCTGCAGCATTAAAACTTCTGCTCCTGGAGTCTAGCCAGGAGTTGGATGGGTATTCAACTATCAGAGACAGTCAGAAGCTGTGTGGAGAACTTAAAACTGAAACCTCACTGTTTATATCTTCTTTGTTCCTGCTACATAATACTCAATTAGCGTTTCGAAGTGAAAATAAGTTTTTGCAATGCCAATGCTTCCTTAGGCACAGCAATCACATGATCACAGAGCATCTTTTAAGCATGGCTGAGCTGATAGATTTTAGCAGATCCATATGAGCTCTGTTAATGACGTTGCACATCACTGTTATGTTTTCTTCTATAACTGGCCCCAATGGATGCCCTTGCTGTTTATACATCTCCTGGGGGACATAATATGTAAAGAATTTAAAATATTGAGTAAAAGTTTCAGACAGGTGTGGATAAAATCCTGCATTGTAAAAATGCTCCCAAAATTTATGTGTTAAAAGCTTAATTTTATCAATTATTGACATCAGATCTGGCCCATGGTTATGATGCCACCACACATTCCTCATTACTCTTCTGAGTGTTATATACTGTTTTGTAATTTCTACTTCTAGATTCTTGTCTCTCTTGAGGATTTGAAATTTACAAACATAAGCAGTATAACAAAAATATACGTTGGTACATTCAGCATCTCCCACTCACTCACCACCTCCTCACCTCGCTCTCTATGAGCCAGTGTCTCCCAAGGTACAGCTCAATGACCCCTGCTCTTCTCCATCTACACATTTGGCCTGGCACAGCTTAGAGTCCCACGACTTTCACTATCATCTCTATGCTGATGACACACAGATTTAACTCTCTGGACCCAATGTCACCGTCTTACAAAACAGAATCTCACAAAGTCTGTCCACTATTTCATCTTTCTTCTCTGCTAGATGTCTAACACTTAACATGGATAAAAAAAGAAATCATCTTTTTACCTTCTCACCCAACCAACAGACCTATCCATCAAAGTCACTAAAGCTCTTTGCCTAGGGGTAATCCTTCACTCTTATCCCTCCTTCAAACCACACAACCAAGACTTTTCCACTTCCTGCAACTCCAACTCAAGAATATCTCCCGGCTCTGCACATTCCTCAACCAAGAATCTGCAAAAACATTATTGCATGCCTTCATCATCTCCCACCTTAACTGCTGCATCCTCCAGCTTAGTGGCCTCCCCGCTAACACTCATCCAATCTAACCTTAACTTCGCTGTCTGACTAATCCACCTATGCAACTACAATTTCCCTGCCTTTCCTCTCTGTCAGATATTTCACTTGCTCCCTATTGCCCAGAGACTTAATTGAGAGGTTTAATTGGTGAAATGGGGTCACTTATGTGGGTTCTGCTGTTCTGGCACCTCAGGCGCTCTGTCAATGTAACATGGCACCCTCAAAAAAGTGCAGCAAAATCTGAAATGTAATGTGGCGCTATTTCCCTTGTGAGCTGGGCACTGTGCCTCAAAAGTAGTTTTTGACTACATATGGGGTATCAATGATGTCAGGAGAAATTGTAAAACAAACTTTGGGTACCAGTTTCTCCTTTTGCCCTAGTGAAAATACAAAATTTGTAGCTAAACAATATTTTTGTGGGAAAAATGTGATTTTTTTTTTTATTTTCACAGCTTAACGTTATAAATTTCTGTGAAACACATGGGGATTCAAGGTCCTCAGTACACATAGTCCCAAAGGGTCTAGTTTCCAAAAAAATGATGTGTCTTGTGGGAGGCTACCACTGTTTAGGTACATCAGGGGCTCTTTAAACGCGACATGGCATCCGCTAGACCATGTTCCAAATTATTATGCAAATAATATTTTTGTCTGATTTTCCTATGTGGTCGGTGCAAATGACAGTCAGTCTAATAAAAGTCATCACCTGTTAGAGTATACATCAAATTTTATTGAAGAAACTTCCCAATGATAACATTATAATCTCCAAAATTAAAAAAAACTCAAAATGTACTGTTCCAAATTACTAGGCACAGTAGAATTTCTATACATTTGATATGTTTTAAAGAACTGAAAATGCTCATGTGTGGAATTTGCAGCATTATGAGGTCACATTCACTGAACAAAACAGCTATTTAACTCCAAAACATCCTAACAGGCCAAATTACATGTTAACATAGGAACCCTTCTTTGATATCACCTTCACAATTCTTGCATCCATTGAACTTGTGAGTTTTTGGAGAGTTTCTGCTTGTATTTCTTTACATGAAGTCAGAATAGCCTCCCAGAGCTGCTGTTTTGATGTGAACTGTCTCCCACCCTCATAGATCTTTTGCTTTATGATACTCCAAAGGTTCTCTATAGTGTTGAGGTGAAGATGGTGGCCACAACATGAGTTTATCTCCTTTTATGCCCATAGCAGCCAATGACTCAGAGGTATTCTTTGCAGCATGAGATGGTGCATTGTCATGAAGATGATTTTGCTCCTGAAGACACATTTCTGCTTTTTATACCATGGAAGAAAGTTGTCAGTCTGAAACTCTATATACTTTGCAGAGGTCATTTTCACACCTTCATGAACCTTAAAGGGCTCTACCTGCTGTTTCCCCATGATTCTGGCCCAAAACATGACTTCTCCACCTCCTTGCTGATGTCACAGCCTTGTTGTGACATGGTGGTCATCCACCAACCATCCACTACTCCATCCATCTGGACCATCCAGGGTTGCTCATCAGTAAACAAGACTGTTTGAAAATTAGTCTTCATGTATGTCTGGGCCCACTGCAACCATTTCTGCTTGTGAGAACTGTTTAGGGGTGGCCGAACACTAGGTTTATGCACCACAGCAAGCCTTTGAAGGATCCTACACCTTGAGGTTCGAGGGACTCCAGAGGCACCAGCAGCTTCAAATATGTTTGCTGGTTTGTAATGGCTTTTTAGCAGCTGCTCTTTTAATCCGATGAACTTGCCTGGCAGAAACCTTCCTCATTCTGCCTTTATCAGAGCAAACACATCTGTGCTCAGAATCAGCCACAAATCTCTTAACAGTATGATTATCACGCTTAAGTTTTCGGGAAATATCTAATGTTTTCATCCCTTGTCCAAGGCATTGCACTATTTGATGCTTTTCAGCAGCAGAGAGATCCTTTTTCTTTCCCATGTTACTTGTAAACTCTGGGCTGCTTAATAGTGTGGAACATCCAGTTTTCCTTTTATTGGGCTCACATGGCAAACTAATTATCACAGGTATCTGAGATTGATTTCAGTGATCCAAAGAACCCTGAGACCCAATACCATCAATGAGTTTCATTTACAAAAAAACAAAAAAACGCTATGACACTTAAAACCAATTTGCATAATAATTTGGAACATGGTGTAATTATTTCATCAAATTTTGCATTACAAATGTCAAATGGCACTCCTTCCCTTTCAAGCCTTGCCGTGTGCCCAAACGGTTGTTTTCCTCAACATACTGGGTATCGCGTACTCAGGAGAAATTGCACAACAAATTCTATGGCGCCATTTCTCCTTTTACCCTTATGTAAATGCAAAATTTGGAGCTGAAATGATTTATGTGGGAAAAATGTGATTTTTTTTTGCATTTCCACAGCTCTGTGTTATAAACTTCTGTGAAGCACCTACGGGATGAAGGTGCTCAACACACATCTAAATAAGTTCCCTAAGGGGTCTAGTTTCCAAAATGGTGTCACGTGTTGGAAGTTTCCACTCTGTAGGCACATCAGGGTCTTTCCAAACGCGACTACATGGCAACCACTAATTATTCCAGCATATTTTACATTCAAAAAGTCAAATGGCGCTCCTTTAATTTCGAGCCCTGCCTTGTGCCAAAACAGTAGATTTCCCTCACATATGGGGAATTGACATGCTCAGGAGAATTTGCAAAACAAAATGTATGGTCCATTTTCTCCTGTTACCATTGTGTAAGTAAAAAAGTTAGGTGAAAAGGAATCTTCTGATGAAAGAAAAGTGAATGTTTATTTTTTCTTTCCACATTCCAAAAATTCCTGTGACTCACCTGAAAGGTTAATAAACTTGTTGAATGTGGTTTTGAGAATCTTGCGGGGTGAAGTTTTTATAATGGTGACACTTTTTTGTATTTTCTTTCATATGGACCCCCTTAAAGTAATTCAAATTTGATGTGGTCCCTAAAAAAATGGTTTAGTAAAATTTGTTGAAAAAATGAAAAATTGCTGGTCAAATATTAACCCTTATAACTTCCTAACAAAAAAAACTCTGGTTCCAAAATTGTGCTGATGTAAATTAGACATTTGGGAAATGTTATTTATTGGCAACTTTATGCGATATGACTCTCTGATTTAAAGGCATAAAAATTAAACATTTGAAAATTGCGAAATTTTCAAAATTTTCTCCATATTTTCGCCAGCTTTTTCACAAATATATGCAAGCCATACTGAAGAAATTTAACTGCTATCTTAAGTTACAATATGTCACGAGGAAACAATCTCAGAATCACCAGGATCTGTGAAGCGTTCCAAAGTTATTGCCTCATAAAATGACAGTGGTCAGGAGGGATGACCGAGTAGTAATAATAATAATAATCTTTATTTATATAGCGCCAACATATTCCGCAGCGCTTTACAGTTTAACAGAGAAAATGGGAAACAAAAAATACATAGTCAGCTCACCCTTCTGTGAAATCTTCATTAGACAGCTGGTGCTCAGCACGGTTCCATGAAGCAAACGTACTTGGAAAGAGAAAAAAAAAAAAAAACAGCGAGAAGGTTGCAGTCTAAAAGATAACCTTTAATCCATTAAGTTAAAACATAAGTGGCACAGGATTGTCGGGCATAGGAAAAAACACTTCAAAAACAGATGACGCGTTTCGACTTAGCAGTCTTCATCAAGATCTGATGAAGACTGCTAAGTCGAAACGCGTCATCTGTTTTTGAAGTGTTTTTTCCTATGCCCGACAATCCTGTGCCACTTATGTTTTAACTTAATGGATTAAAGGTTATCTTTTAGACTGCAACCTTCTCGCTGTTCTTTTTTTTTTTTTTACAGTTTAACAGTTTTAAAACATAAGTCATAAGTAACAACGTTAACCATACAATAATTAAAGCAAAATAAGCCGACCCTGCTCGGGAGAACTTACAATCTACAATGAGGTGGGGGAGATACAAAGTACAGGTGTGTATATACAATGGTGCATTTACAATGATGGTCCAGCCATCTTGAGGGAGTGAGGGATGGATGGAGATAGTGAATGGGCTACACACACTTACACATAGAATGACTTTAATTAGTGAATGTGATAGGCCACTCTGAACAAATGTGTTTTGAGGGAGCGCCTAAAACCATGCAAATTGTGGATAGTAGTAAGATATTCAGACTCGCTATACTCGTAAAGAGTAGGTCCTAATACTCGGGTATTCGTTACGAGTATAGCGAGTCCAATGCAAGTCAATGGGAAATGCGAGTAATGGGTGCATGATTGTTTAAATGGAGGCTGTAATCGGGAGGAGGAAGTGTGTGGGCGGAGAATGTGTTTGGGCGGAGACTATGCGTGTGCGGAGAATGTGTGCGTGTCTGTGTGCGGAGGTCTGTGTGTATCTGTGTGTCTGTGTGCAGGGTCTGCGAAGCTGTATGTGTATGTGTGCGCCGCTGTGTGTGTGTGGGTCTGTGTGTAGGCAGGCATCATCCAATGGGACTACAAGTCCCATCCTGCTATGCCTGCTACAGCGACAGCATTAGCGGAAGATGGGACAGTAGTAGAATTTTGAATAAATCCCCAACAGTGTCACCAGCAAAGCACCCCCACACCATCACACCTCCTCCTCCATGCTTCACGGTGGAAAACAGGCATGTAGAGTCCATCCGTTCACCTTTTCTGCGTGCAAAGCAGTAATCAAAGCAAAAGGTGGCTACTTTGAAGAATCTAGAATATAAGACATATTTTCAGTTGTTTCACACTTATTTGTAAAGTGTAATGTATAATTCCACATGTGTTAATTCATAGTTTTGATGCCTTCAGTGTGATTCTACAATTTTCATAGTCATGAAAATACAGAAAAATCATTGAATGAGAAGGTGTGTCCAAACTTTTGGTCTGTACTGTATATATATATATATATATATATATATAATATATATATATATATATATATATTCATATATATGTATGCATATTTAAATACATTTTTATATATATAAATTTATATTTTACATTGTAACCAACTTATGCCACTGTATAACTTTTGAACTATGCAGTTTTCCTTAAGAAGACTGCATCTGAAAATCCTCATTATGTATGCCTTAGATGAAAGGCTTGGACACATTCAGCACACAGATTAATAAAGCACAGTAAACATACTATAGTTTCTACTTTTCATTATTTCACCTATAACAGCAGTCTATAGGCCCTCGGCTAAAGCTATGGCACAATTTGATATTTGTTTTGGAATGTCGGGATTGCATACTGATACTGTTTGATGTAGTTAATGAAGTTAATAGCTGCTAGCTACTTCAGGTGAAAAATGTTTTCATGCTAATTCATTCCATTTATTTAGATGCAAACTGTGTTCGTTCCATGCTTGGCTTTTATCAACGCTCACAATTAATGATTCTGTACTAGTTCTAGCTGTTCATGTGAGTAAAATACTGCTATAAATCAATATGATACATGAAAGGTAAATCTAGAACTACTGTTTTGATACAAAATCTGTAAATAGCAAGTGAATTAGGGCTAGTATATAATTTTGAATGTAAGCAACCACTAACATTTTATAAACTCTTCTGAAATTATACTTTTTTTGGGGAATGCGATATTTTGCACAAGGGCATATTGAAAATTCATATTTATTTTGCTATGGATTTGTGAAACAGTGTTAGTGCTTATTCAGTTATCAATTTTTCACCTATGTGTTTTATTCATTTTTTTCCACAAATATACTGTAACATATATCCATTATAGTCTATGGTGCTGTGTGTCGCTCAATGATTTTCAGGTAATATGTATCCTCAAAATAATTGTGAAGTTGTCCTTTTTTGATTTGACTCAGTATTCAAAATCAATACAAGTCCCTGGTTCCATTAAAATAATGTAAGAAGTAGAGATGAGCAGACCCAAGGAAATTCACATTCTATTACACGACCCATAACTAATTCCAAAGTTCGGTTTGGGTGCCAGAACAGTACCCGAATTTGTACCAGCACCTGAGAAAAACATCTCTCTGTCTCTGAAAATCAGCACGTTTTTTATGCGGTTTTTATGCGGATTTGTGCGGATTTTAAAAGCGGATTGTCATGCGTTTTTTGGCCTGCGGTTTTCTATAATGAAATGGATATAGAAACGCTGCGCTTTCCGCACAAATAATTGACATGCTGCAGAACATAAATCTTAATGATTTAGCGATGATCTACTAAGAGGAGTGGGCCAAAATTCCTCCTGACGTGCTCAATCCTCATCATCAACTACAAAAAACGTCTGACTGCTGTGCTTGCCAACAAGGGTTTTGCCACCAAGTATTAAGTCTTGTTTGCCAGAGGGATCAAATATGTTTATCTCACTGCAAAATGCAAATAAATTTATATAATTTATACAATGTGATTTTCTGGATTTTATTTTTTATATTCTATCTCTCAATGTTAAAATTAACTTACCCTTAAAATTATAGACTGTACATGTCTTTGTCATTGGGCAAACATAGAAAATCATCAAGGGATCAAATGTTTATTTCCCCCACTGCATAACGATGTGCTGCTGAGAATGATTATTGTTTAACCAAGCTAAAAGGTAATTTCATCCAACGAAAGTTTCTCATTGAGTGAACTTCAATCTGTTTACACTAAATACAGTGTTGGACTCGGGTGCCAAGGGCCCACCAGTAACATTGAATTCTAGGGGGCCCACTTTTCACCTGCACACAAACATTACACTACCCTCATTCACAAATTTACCTATATCTCTATGTAATAGTAAACTGAGTCGTTTTGGTAATGAATGATGATATGCTGCTTTTTTTGTACAGAGTGAATCAAGTGAATTATGTCTAGTACTCCCCATACAGTCGGGTTGGGGACCAAGATCTGCACAGGGGCCCACCGGGGGATTCCCCTGTTATCCTATGGCCAGTCTGAGCCTGACTAAATGTGATTATTGGTAAAGAGCATTCTATGGAACCTTCATTCCTAATAATTGTGCTATGAAAATGCACGTTAAGAAGAGAACACAGGGAAAGCTCCAATGTAGCATGACATAATATAATTTGTCTTTGTATGACAAAAATTGCTTGCCTTATATAGAAATATAGAATGTAGCTGAGAATTTTCTAAGTAACAATGCTTTATCCAGATTGACATAAAATATACTAAATTAATTTAGCCTTCCGACGGCACCGCCAATGTCATTTTCATGAATGTTCACATCTACAGTTCAGTATATATTGCATTGTATGTTCAGCAGCTCTGATTACGAGGTCAGAATTTAATGAAAAGGTGCTTCAGAAGCTTCATTGTGCATGAGAATTGTTAGTGACCAGGAGACATAATCATTTAACAATTGATGATCTTGTTACGTGACAGTGCCTAGAACTGCTGATTAAATCTTGACAGTATATCTGTCCACTGTTAATGTGTCTGACTTATCTCTCTCTAAAAGATGAAAATGTAACAGTGACAACCATGAGTTCATTGTGCATTAACAGGCAGAATATAAAAATAACATCCTAAAATATGTTATTACTGTGATTTAATCAAAATGCCATATGTTGTTGGTAAAATATTTTTCTACATGCACTGAAGATTTATTTCACTAAGGAAAAGTCTTAGTTAAATAGAAATATGTTTTTTTCCTTGACTTATTTTATGCAATTGACACAACAGCCTACTGTATATCAGAGCTTTTAGATACAAGAACACCTCAGCTCAGTAGGATATTGGATTACTTGCATTTATTCTTGCTGAGTGGTTGACTGGTTTTCAATAACATTGTTATTGAATGCAGTTTTTTAGAAATTGTGCCTTTTTTTAGTACATTGTCTTTAAGCAGTTACATCTTCTGGACAGGAGTATGTTAAGGATCCACATGGATAAATAATGCTGTTGTAAAGAAAAAACATTTTTATCATTATCATGCACACTACCCTTGTTATTATTGTAGATGATGATGATGTGGGTAAGCGATAGTATTACTGTATTATCGTGCACATGATCAATTATCTCGGACGAGTGCAATTCATGGTTTTCATGGATAGCACTTGTATCCACGATATTCTATGGGACGGTGCACATTTCTGATGTTTTTCCTTGGACCAGCGACATGTCCAATTTTGATGTGAATATTGGATCAAAATTGGCAATGGATCGGTGAAAAACATCAAACCGCACTCGGATCACATCCCAGTGTGGTCCAATTTTCACCAACTGAAAGAATGGAGAAAGTGGAGTAACCTTTATTTTTTTCTTTCCAACATCAGAGAAAAACTGATGCCACTCTGATCAAACTCTGATCAGAGTCTGATCAGAATAATTGGACCGCTTTTCTCGGATGAAGAGAAACCGGTCATGTGAACCTTCCCTAAGAGAGACATCTTGAGCATTTCCTTTTATAAGTATGACTATATCTTAATTATGCGTGAATTCACTAATGGATATTTTGTTACATAGAGTTAAACAGTAGGATAGGAGAAAACTTGTCCAACCACTGGGACCTGCACAAATTGGTAGATTGAGTAATTTTCATTCCCAATGGGAAAATATTATGCTCATTAGAAGATGGCATGGCCGGTGGGAGGCCCGACTGCCTACCCATTCATTCCCTCTGGTGCTAATGGAAAAATGTTGAGCGAAGTGCTTGATAGCCTGATGTTGAAAGAATCGACCACAGGTCACATTCATACTGTCGCTCCACTCATACTTATATAGATGATAACTCATTTTAACCAGGTAACCCCTTTAATTTCTTAAGCCCTTTACCATTTTAGGATGTGAATTAATGTTCTGTGAAGCTTAGCTTCCTCTAAATGCAGGTGAAACTGGCTAAATTACATAGCGAGCATCTGTCTCTTAACAGCAGTGTCTGTAGCTGCAATCTTGGAACTTCTACGAAGCACAGCCACAGGCATTATTACCACATTGCAGTATGTAGTGTTAGTGATTAAACAATGACAGGTTCAAGTCTGTGAAAAGGACTGAAAAGCAATGTGAAAAAAAGTTTTAAAAAAATAAATAAATTCTTAAAAATTAAAATCACACCCCTTTTCCATGTTTAAAAATAAAAATATAAATAAAATAAATATATTTGGCATCACTACATCACTAAGTTATTGATCTATCAAAATATTTAATTAATTAATACTTATTGTAAAAATTGTAAAAAGAAAAAATGCCACAATTATACATTTTTTGTAATAAAAAGCAATTACAATATCATGCATACTTCAAATGCTCTTAATAAGATCCATAAATTGAAAAAAAATTAAGGGTCTCAGCAAAGCAAAAGAGCTTAGGCAGGATTGCCAAATGAAGGTCAGTATCATTCGGTAGAAAACCAGAGGCAAAATCATCAGACAAAATTGTAGTCAGGTAAGGAATTGGGGTCAAATACCAGGTAGTCAGAGAAAAAGTCAGGTTTGTTGGTGTCAGTATTAGGAAGGATTTCATAAGAAAGCCAAGGTCACAAGCAATGTTAGGATCAGTAGAAGAACCATAGGAGTAAAACCAAGCAGTTACTCCCATTTAAATATTGTGTGAACTGCTAGACAGCAAATATCCATTTCTGCCTGACTTGTACCAGCCACAACAGAGTACCTGGCTGAATAGGGCAAGCACTGCCCAGCAGTATTGACTGTGATGTTTACTCCATCACCAACATTTCCTAAAGTGCACATTTGCTTGACATCAGAGGCAGATGTCACTAGATCATATCTAGGTAGAGATGTAATGAATACAATTTAAAAAAAATACTCAAAATGTTTACTTTGAAACTATTTTATTCTATTTACATTGATTTTTATTTAAGATTTTATGTTTTAACGGCATACTAAGAAAGAAAGATATTGCGAAGTTCCAAAGAAAATTTTCTTTTAGAGAACCATAGGCTTTACTTAGTAATTGTAAGCCTGAAGCTACCTCAAGGAAGAATAAACAATTTCACATGTCTTTCTAAAAGGCAATGTACAATCTATTTTACTTTTCTTTTATAGTTGGCCTGATCATTTTTTGCAATCTCTTTATTATATAACAATAGTTGATGTCTAATCCATACAGACGTGAAAAAAACACATTATTTTTATTTGATCACATTTGGGAAAAAATAAAATCCTAATTCAAACAGTATGAGTAGTACAGTTTGCTCTTTCTGATTACATTTGTGGTACAGAATTATCATGGCCAGATCCAAGGAAGATTATAGATATCAGGAAAGAGATTTAAAGGGTTCTCAAAACAATTAGATATGAACTGCTCTAATTACAGGATTACACTTTAAAAGTGGACAAGGTTTCAGTCAACAGCTAGATTGACAAAATCATTTTAGCAATGTTAGGGCCCTGTCACACATAGCGACACACCAGTGATCCCGACAACGATATGCACTTGTTAGGATCGCTGGTGTGTCACTACATGATCAATGCTGAGCTGCCAAACAGGCAGCTCAGGCAGCAATCAGGACAGCGACACTGCGGGTAACGTCGCTTAGTTACCCGCAGTGTACGGTGGATACCAGCCCGCTAGTGCAGTGAGCTGGTAACCAAGGTACACATCGGGTTTCCAGGCGCTGCGCGGCACCAGGTAACCCGATGTGTACCTTGATTACCAGCTGATCGCTGGTCTCCTGCCAGCCACACGCAGCGATGCGTGCTGGCCACCGGGAGACCAATGATCAAAAAAATGTCCAGGACATTCAGCGACGATCAGCGACGCCCAGCAGGGGAGCTGATCGTCGCTGAAAGTCACACACAGTGATATCGCTGGGGAGATCGCTGTTGCATCACAAAACCAGTGACTCAGCAGCAATCTCGCTAGCGAGAGCACTGTGTGTGATGGAGGCTTTTGTCAAAGAACATAACAAGGATGCTAAGATAATGGTGGAAATAGCTGGGCAGTTGGAATTGAAATGCCTGATCCTTTTTAGCTAAGAGAAATATGCTGCTGCCCAAAATGTCTGGTAATGGCTTAACCCCTTAAAACAGAGAACACAGGTATGCTTAGTTGAACCAAGTATTCATGGCCATGGTGAACCAAAGAGAGAAACCTCTTAGCAACCAAGAGTTTAGTTAATAGTTTTAGTATGTTTATAATTAACCTTAGTTTTGCTTTTGATAACTTAAAAGGGAACCTGTTAGCTGTTTTGGCTGCTATAAGATGCAGCCACTGCTTTTCAGGGCTTATCTACAGCATTTTATAATGCTGTAGATCAGTGTTCCCCAACTCCAGTCCTCAAGGCCAACCAACAGGTCATGTTATCAGGATTTCTTTAGTATTGCCTAGGTGATAATTGCATCACCTGTGCAATACAAAGGAAAACCTTAAAATATGATCTAATGGTGGGCCTTGAGGACTGGAGTTAGGGACCACTGCTGTAGATAAGCCCCCGATCCGACCTGCAAGGTAAGAAAAATAAGTTTTATTATACTCACCCGGGGGAGGTGCTTTGTGGTCCTGTCGGATGGGTGTTGCAGGTCTGGCACCTCCCATCTTCTTGTGATGCCACCCTCCTGCTTGCTTGATGGCTTTCTGGCATCGTGCTCCTGCACAGGCAATCAGAGCAAGTGGGCATTACTGCTACACAGAGCAGGGCTGTAGCCCTGCTGTGTACAGCACAGGCAATCAGATAATCGCATCTTCTAGTCTCCCATGAAGACTTTTGAAGCAAGGAAAAAGTGAAAAAAAATGTTTTTAAAAATATAAAAATTTAAATCACCCTTCATTCACCCAATTCAAAATAAAAGAATAAAATAAAAAAATACACATATTTGGTATTGTTGTGTTCAGAATCCCCTGATCTATCAACAAATAAAACTAATTAATGCTATTGGTAAACGGCGTAGTGCAAAGAAAATCAAAATGTCAGAATTACGCTTTTTTTGGTTGTCCAACATTGCATTAAAATGCAATAATGAGCGATCAAAACATCATAACTACTCCAAATAAGGTCAATAAAAATTTAATCACGGCATGCAAAAAATAACCTTTCAACCAGCCCAGATCACAAAAAATAGACATGCTACGGGTCTCGGAAAATGGCAACTTTTTTATTTTTTTTTACAAAATTTGGATTTTTTTCACCACTTAAATTAAAAAGAACCTATGCATGTTTAGTATCTGCAAACTCATAATGACCTGGAGAATCAGAATGGCTGGTCAGTTTTAACATTTAGTGAACATGGTAGAAAAAAAAACAATGTAGAATTGCAACTTCATTACACACTGAATTTTTTCCCATTTTTAAATACACTATATGGTAATTCATGTCATTCAAAATTACAACTCATCCCACAAATAACAAGCCCTCAAATGGTCATATTGATGGAAAAATAAAAAAGTTATGGCTCTTTGTAGAAGGGGAGCAATAAATGGAAACCCAAAAACAGAAATACCCTTGGTCCCAAAGGGGATAATGAGAATATGTAAGTATAAAATGAATGTTTAAATAAAGCACAGGAGTAGGTAAGGGTTATATCCTTATAAAAAATTGTGTTTTCATTGATCATTTTTGTGGAATTTGCCAGATACCATTCTTTATTCAATCATGGTAGTGCACCTACAGCACGGCTTAGCAATTTAGGGCACATTCCTATCTTCTTTTTTTATCCTATTTCCACATTCATTAGTTCCTGTAAAGCTAGTGAGATAACCAAGTTAGAGGAGGGCAGAGATAGATGATACTAGATTGAAAGGTATGATTATCTGCTTGGGCCCACCAAGAGTACACAAAACACTTTATTATGATATTAGATTAAACAACTACATTTTACAAATGCAAAAACGATGTGAATACTTTTCCGTCCAATTATGACAAGAGTATTCTTAGAGTGATACCTTTATTGGCTAATCAGAAAATTATATGTTCGCAAGCTTTCAGAGCACAGGGGCTCCTTCTTCAGGCAAGATTACAAATAGATTAATAAAGAAAAAAGCACATTTAAGAGATACTACAGTCGGACATTTGCTCATGTACATGAGCTCATGAGCAAATATCCTACTGTAGTCATAATTGGACGGAAAAGTATTCACATCGATTTTTCTGGCTAACACGGTACCACAATATAATTTATTATTGTACACCACAAATGTAAAAACAAATTTGAACACTAATGTCCTGATTCATTGAGAGTGGTGTTTTGCACTTAAGTCACAAATAGATGGTTCGAAGGCAAGGTAAATTAAGTAAATTTCATTCAAAATCCCTGTCTACAGTACTTAATGCCATATTTTAAACTTCTAATATACTTGCATTAAAAAGTCATCTATACTTTCATCACAATGCCTGGCGTGCAGAGACCAACACAGCCCCCACAAATAAGTCACTGGTCTCTGCATGCCAGGAATTGTGACTGTGCTTTGTTGCTGGATTTTAACTGCTGATCTGAGGCCAACAAAAGAGTGTGCGCTGTCAATGTACACATCGCATAGTGCACATCACTAACGGAAAGATCAGGGACTAGCCCAGGTTCATTTTAATACCATCTCCGTGTGTGGTTCCACCATTACTCAAGAGCAACATCCCCCCTATCTTGTGGTCATACTTGATTCCAAGCTTTTATTCACCCCCCACATCCAATCACTGGCTCACTCTTGTTATCTCCACCTCAAAAACATTTCTAGAATTCGACCTTCTCTTACTTTCAACAATGCAAAAAGTCTTACTGTTTCTCTTATTCATTCTAGTCTGGACTATTGTAACTCTCTACTAATCGGTCTCCCTCTTACCAAACTCTCCCCTCTCCAATCTGTCTTGAATGCTGCAGCCAGGATCATATTCCTCACCAATCACTATACCGATGTCTCTACATTGTGCCAGTCATTACACTGGTTACCCATCCACTTCAGAATCCAGTATAAACTTATTACCCTCACCCACAAAGCACTCCATGGCTCAGCACCACCCTACATCTCCTCCCTTGTCTCAGCCTACCATCCTACCCGTGCCCTCCATTCTGCTAATGACCTGAGGTTAGCATCCTCAAAAATCAGAACCTCCCACCCCCGTCTCCAAGACTTTTCATGTGCTGCGCCAATTCTTTGGAATGCACTACCCAGGTTACTACGATTAATCCCCAATCCCTACAGTTTTAAGCTTGAACTAAAAATGCAATTGTTCAGACTGGCCTACCACCCCCTAGGTTTCTCGTATCATGTTCTCACCCACTTTATGCATTTAATTAGCCCTCTATGTCTGTAATATTACATACTTTGGCTGTTAACTGGTTCATGCAGCATTACATGAACACCCGATTGGTTACACTATGGCTGGTCCGAACAATGAAAGCATTTGTTTCCATCTACCTTTCGTGTCTCCCCTTCTTCCTCATAGATTTTAAGCTTGGTCCTCATTCTTCTTGGTTTCTATTTTGATCTGTGTTTATTGTTATGCTGTAATGTCTATTGTATATACAAGTCCCCTCTATAATGTAAAGTGCTGCAGAATATCTTGGCGCTATATAAATAAAATCATTATTATTAGCATTATTTCAGAGAGGCAATAGGGCTGTGGCAGTTACTGAAGCCTCTGTCCCCTGATGAAACTTCTTTTGAGTATACCAGCATGCACTGGAATTCTCAAATGAAGCATCATCATAAAGGAATAAGGGAAAAAAATAGAATAGCTGTTGCATTTTGTAGTTAGGGAAAGGTAAGGAATTTTTAACGCAAGTATATAAGAAAATATTTTACATTATGGCATCAAATAGCTAGGGGTTTAGAATGAAAATTATTTTGCCTTCATAGCACCCTTGCAATGATGGACATGCACTCATCCACTGAATGAATTTGGTGACCTGGGGAAAATTAAAAGTGTAACACCAAATCCATCATTACACAAACATTTAGAGTGCTTTTATACAAGCTGATTTCAGACCAGCAACAATCACTAAGAGACTACATTCCAGTTTTTTATTGGTCAATCACTGGGCTATATACCGGCTAGCAAACAACAAAGGAGACAGAACAATCACTGATTCAAATGTTCTGTCCTAACATCATATACATTTTCGGTTGCACATCTCCTGTTCGTATTGGGCAATGTGCAGCCAGTAATGATGTTCTTTTAAGATGACTTAGATGATCCATTCAACAAGTGAGAATTTAACTCATTCATTAGGCTATTGCTGACATGTTTTCATGGGCTGATTATTAAACTTTACCATTCTTACAATGGATCTTACAACAGATTGTTTAAGTGGGTCATTACTATCAGTCAAATCAGGAGAGCTATGGTAATGATATTCAAGTCTCCATTGGACTTCTTCCACTTCTATTAGCAGCTGGAAACCCTTTGTCAGTGTTGTTAAGATGTCCTGGACAGCAAAATGGTATGCATCATTTTATCCTATCACTAAATAAGTTGTCAATATGATCTGGTGCAGACAGGCCATGCTAATTTTAGGATATAAGATATGCAAACAATTTAAGTCATGGTCCTCCTACTTATGAATTAAGTTTTCTTCCTCATCTCTCCTGCCAGCAAAGCCTCTCACCTACACATGCACAGGCTTTCTACCCAATGTGTGGATGAAGAAGTAGACATCATTCACATCATTCATAGGTAGAGGCCACAATTACAAGACAGAGAAGGGGGGTTGAGCACTGTCCGGGGACATTCGGACTGCTAGGTACACATTTAAATCCTTTGCTCTTTTTTAATGTTTGAGTGCTGCCTGAGAAGATATAGTGGACTTGTTAGAAATTTATTAAAAGGCAGGAGACAGCGGTGAAAACAGATTATTTGACCGTTGACAGGTTTACATTAATATTATTTAAAGGTGTTTTCCAGTTTCTAAAAATATCTGTTTCCATCTGCAGATAGTTTTAAAATAAAGAAAGTTTTCTTAAGTCACTCTTCATAGGTCAAACACTGAGCCTCTTCCTCTGCTACCAGTGTTTGGCATTAGCTGCAGTTCTAAAATTATTATTAGTGCTGCAGCCAGTAATTGTGTTCAGCGACTTACCAGTTTATGCCACCAACTCAGGAAGAGCTGCTTAGGTGTTATTGATTGTAGCACTGTTAACGTAAAATCAGTAACACACCCAATGTCAGACACTGGGAGCAGCGACAGAAAGTCAGCGCTCAACTCGAGGAGAGGAAGCAAAATACAGTTAGTTCTTTTCAAAACCCTTTAATATTATAATATTATGTTAGTAAAATTGGTCTTGCAGTACATCATGATTTTCTCCAATGTCAGGTGGGTGCATATTTGTAGTACAGACACTCATCTAGGGCAAGGATGGCAGCATGGGCCAGTATATATTCAAATGGTACTGTACTAAAGTTTTGACTTTCATCAGTGAACAGCACTGAGGCCCAATGGTTCCTTGTTTAGAATCCCATGCAAGACAATGAAGCCTAAGCCTGGTCGTGTGGTAAAGTACCCTTGCAGGTCTTCGAGCATGCAGAATACATTGATATAAATGGTATTGAATGGTATGATGTGAGTTAGGTGACTCTGATCTCCCTTAAATGTGCCTGGATTTGTGTGGCATTCATCATCATCATCATCATCATCACCATCATCATCATCAGTTCCAAAAGGCAATGTTCAAAATGAAGTGATCATCAGTGTTGTATGTGGCCCAAGGAAGTCTGCTCCTATGCTTTTCTGTGACTCTTCCAGTCTCTTTGTATTTCTGTTGCAACCTGCTGATGACACTTTGTGACTAGTGTTGAGCAATACGATACCGCAAGTATCGGGTATCGGCCGATATTAGCTCTATCGGCCTTTCGATACTTAGTTCCGATATTTTCGTCATATCGGATACCGGAATCGGGATTGTCACTGTCACTGTCAGTGTCCGTCGGTCGGGTCTGTCAGGAGTCAGCGGCACTTACCTGGCAGAAGATCTCCGGCGGTCACGGGCTATACTGCTTCATGGCCGCCATCATCTTTCCCCGGCGGTCACATGCAGTTTCTCGCGATAACTGCAGTGACTGCTGGGTAATCCCGGCCGTAAAGCAGTCAGTCCGATGACGTCACCGCCGGGGAAGCAGGTAATCAGCTGTGCTGCGTTGCGATGACAGGCTCTGCCTGTCATTGCGATGTAGCAGAGCTGGATCGTCGTGGGACTGTCGTTACTATGGACTGCGTCGGACAGGTGGTATACTGTTGGTTTGTTTTTTTTCTTTTTTTTACAGAAGATTGATGGCGTCGCAGGAATGAGAGTACAATAAAAGAAATGAAAACTGTGTTGTCTCTTTTATTTCATTAAAAGACTTTTTTCTTGCTTTGTCTTTTTTTTATACATTTAATAACTTTGGGATTAATAATGGATCGGTGTCTTATTGACACCTCTCCATTATTAACCGGGCTTATTGTCACCGTGCAATCAACGGTGACATTAACCCCTTATTACCCCACTTGCCACCGCTACAGGGCAGTGGGAAGAGCCGGGTAAAGTGCCACAATTGGCACATCTTTTGATGCGCCAAATGTGGGGCTGCTGTAGCCTGGTATTATCAGGCTGATGAGGGCCAAAATCCATGGGCCTTGACAGTCTTTTAATACCAGGCCGCAGCAGTCTGCATTTTACTTGGCTGGTTAACAAAAATAGGGGGACCCCTACGCCGTTTTTTTTTCGAGGGGATCCCCTATTTTTGTTAACCAGCCAAGCTAAGCAGACTGCTGTGGCCTGGTATTATCAAGCTTGCAAGGTCCATGGATATTGGATCCTTACCAGCCTGAAAAACCAGGCCTCAGCGGTCTGCTTCATCTGGCTGGTTAACAAAAATAGGAGGGACCCCACGCCAATTTTTTTTCGAGGGGATCCCCTATTTTTGTTAATCAGCCAAGATATGCAGACTGCTGTGGCCTGGTATTATCAGGCTGGCAAGGTCCATGGATCTTGGCTCCTTAACAGCCTGAAAATCCAGGCCTCAGCGGTCTGCTTCATCTGGCTGGTTAACAAAAATAGGGGGACCCCACGCCAATTTTTTTCGAGGGGATCCCCTATTTTTGTTAATCAGCCAAGATATGCAGACTGCTGTGGCCTGGTATTATCAGGCTGGCAAGGTCCATGGATCTTGGCTCCTTATCAGCCTGAAAATCCAGGCCTCAGCGGTCTGCTTCATCTGGCTGGTTAACAAAAATAGGGGGACCCCACGCCAATTTTATTCAAAGGGAACCCCTATTTTTGTTAATCAGTTCCCTCTGACGTCACTGATTGTGTCCCTGGGTGACCTGAAGTGAAAGTGGAAAGCAATCAATTAAGCTTTCCACTTCCTCTCCTGTCAGCCAGGAGAGGAGCTCATTCATTTGGGGGTTTACTGTGAGGCTGCAGCATTAGCTGCGGTCCCTGCAGTAAACATTAACCCTTTCTGAAGGATTACACCGTGGGACCTGACTGTGCATGGGATAGGTAAGAATAATTTTGCTTTTTTATTTTATTTTTATTACAGGAAATGTTTTTTGCAGTCAAATAAAAGATGGTCAAAAACATGTGCCTTTATTTCATTAAAATTATTTTTAATTAAAGTGTGTGTGTTTTATTTTTATTTGATGCAATAGGATTAATAATTGATAGTTGTCTAATTGACAGCTCTCAATTATTAACCTGGCTTAAGGTCACCTTTCAATTGCAATGTGGCTTTAACCCCATATTAACCCATTCGCCACCGCTACAGGGCAATGGGAATAGACGGGCAAAGTGCCAGAAAGGGCGAATCTAATTATAGATTTGTCTTTTCTGGGTGTCTGGGGGCAGATGTTAGTAGCCGGGGGGGGCAAAAATAATGGTCCCTCTCTGGGCTATTATTATCTGCCCCCATTCGCTGGCTTTGTCTGTCTGGTTGCGAAAATAGGGCGGGAGCCCACGCATTTTTTTTAAACAATTTTACACCTCATAGATATATATATATATATATATATATATACATGTCATTGAATTTGTGACACATATATATATATATATATATTTATATTTATAGTTCATACACTTCTACATAGTATAATAGCCGCTAATTCAATTGACGGCTTTTGTGAAAATGCAGAACCCGACATGAAATGACACTTGGTGTACATAGGGTTAACCATGTCTTTTCATGTCCTTTGCTATCTGATTTGCACAAACAATTACATCAGTCTATGTGTGCAAAATTTCACACCTGTAGGGGTTAATTAAAGGTGTAAATTCGTAGCAAAAAAGTCCGGTTTTTTTACAACGAATTTACACCTTTAATTAACCCCTACAGGTGTGAAATTTTGCACACATAGACTGATGTAATTGTTTGTGCAAATCAGATTGCAAACGACATGAAAAGACATGGTTAACCCTATGTACACCAAGTGTCATTTCATGTCGGGTGCTTCTGTCTTTTCACAGAAGCCGGCTTTACCCGGCAATTGAATCAGAGGATATTTTACTATGTAGAAGTGTATAAACTATACATATATGTATATATATATGTCACAATGACATGTATATATATATATATATATATATATATATATATATATATATATATGTATTCTATGTGTGTATATTTAGTGTTTACAAGGAAATAAAGGTTTTTTTTAGTTGCGATATTTTGTTCCCATAGACTTACATGGGACTTCCGGTATCGAATCGGATATCGCCGATATTTAGTGATATCGGCGATACCATTCCGATCCGATATTTTTAGATATCGAGCAGTATCGCTCAACACTATTTGTGACACTCTAAGCCCAGTGGCCACTTCTGTCAGAGAACATCCTACTTAAAGTTGTACTGTTGATCAATTGTTAGGTATCATCTTGGTGTCATGATGACAAAATGTAAACAGTATGATTAGGAAGACTAATTAAACACCAATTCCAACTGAAACCCAAAATGTATTTAGCAATTAATGGATCAAACATCTTTTGTGAATTTTGCTATTAAGCTTCCTGCTAGAGAACAGCAAGTTGTGCAAAAACTACTGAAACATTGACCAGTTGGACATGTGTAATCAAAAGTTAAGAGAAGCTCACATTAAGTTCACCTGAAATGAATAGAGTGGATTTTAGGATCATCCTTAAATTTCACCTGAAAGCCAAACATCCTTAACTTTTTGAGAGTAGTGTATGTAGATATGTTTATGTATGTAGGGTGTAAGTGTGTGTGTATATAGTTATATTTATATGCAGTGCCTTGCGAAAATATTCGGCCCCCTGGAGATTTTCAACCTTTTCCCACATATCATGCTTCAAACATAAAGATACCAAATGTAAATGTTTGGTGAAGAATCAACAAGTGGGACACAGTTGTGAAGTTGAACGAAATTTACTGGTTATTTTACATTTTTGTGAAAATACAAAAACTGAAAAGTGGGGCGTGCAATATTATTCAGCCCCTATAACTTAATACTTTGTTGTGCCACCTTTTGCTGCGATTACAGCTGCAAGTCGCTTGGGGTTTGTCTCTATCAGTTTTGTACATTGAGAGACTGAAATTCTTGCCCATTCTTCCTTCGCAAACAGTTTGAGCTCAGTAAGGTTGGATGGAGATCATTTGTGAACAGCAGTTTTCAGCTCTTTCCACAGATTCTCGATTGGAATCAGGTCTGGACTTTGACTTGGCCATTCTAACACCTGGATACGTTTATTTGTGAACCATTCCATTGTGGATTTTGCTTTTTGTTTGGGATCATTGTCTTGTTGGAAGACAAATCTCTGTCCCAGTCTCAGGTTTTTTGCAGACTCCAACAGGTTTTCTTCAAGAATGGTAGTGTATTTGGCTCCATCCATCTTCCCATCAATTTTAACCATCTTCTCTGTCCCTGCTAAAGAAAAGCAGGCCCAAACCATGATGCTGCCACCGCCATGTTTGACAGTGGGGATGGTGTGTTCAGGGTGATGAGCTGTGTTGTCTTTACGCCAAACATATCATTTGGCATTGTTGCCAAAAATTTGGATTTTGGTTTAACCCCTTAATGTCCAATGACGTGCACAGTCCGTCATGGCAAGGTGTCAGTTTTAGCACCTTGACAGACTGTGCACTTCATGCCTTTGAACTACCACTGTGTGTAAACATGCAGTGGTAGTTCAGTGCCGACAGCTGTTTCAGACAGCTGACAGGCACAGCAAGCGGTGCGGGGACCTTTGCAGTCGGTCCCCACACCTACAGTGCTGTGATTGGTCAGTCAATGTGACTGACCAAACACAGCAGCGATCAGGCAGAAGAGGCTGAAATTTCAGCCTCTTCTGCCCGATCAGTGCAGGAGCCCAGCGCTGCAGTGGCCGAGCTTCCTGCAATGACAGCCAGGAGCGGCGCCCCCTCCGCCCCTGTCTGTTAACCCCCTTACTGCTGCGATCGAGCGCGATCGCAGCGCTCAGGGGGAGAGGCAGAGGGTCGGGAGCTCCCTCTGCCTCAGATCGGCGCCCCGCAATGTATTTGCAGGGCCCGATCTCTGCCTTGATGACCCAGGGGTTGTCATGACAACCCCCGGGTCATCTAGCTATGGAAAGCTGCTGTGATCATGGTCACAGCAGCTTTCACTATAGGTACAATACATTGCAATGCTGGAGCATTACAAAGCATTGTACCTGCAATCAAAAGTAAAAAAGTGAAAGTCCCATAAAGGGACATAGTAAAAAAATCATTTTTTTAAAAAAAATTGTGAAAAAAATATTAAAAAATTATTAAAAAAAATTCCCCTAAAAAATACACATTTTTATGTTAAAAAAAAATAAATAAAAAAAATACACATGTTTGGTATCGCCGCGTCCGTAAAAATCCCATCTATAAAAGCGTCACCCTAGTTAATCCCTTCAGTGAAAGCCGTAAAAAAAAAACACAAAAAAGTAGTAAACTAAACTTTTTCCAATTGGTTTCATCATACCGCTTGGAAAAAGTGCAATAACACGCGATCAAAAAGTCGGATATAAATAATCATGGTACCGCTGAAAATGACATATTGTCACGCAAAAAAAAAGCCGCTATACAGCATCATCAGCGAAAAAATAAAAAAGTTATAGCTCGCAGAATAAACTGATGCAAAAATAATTATTTTTCTATAAAAAAATTTATTGCGTAAAAAACGGCAAAACATAAAAAAATATATAAATGAGGTATCACTGTAATCGCAGTGACCAGAAGAATAAAGCTGCTTTATCAATTTTACCACACACGGAATGGGAAAAAAAAAAAAAACAATTCCTGAATTGCTGGTTTTTGTTCATTCTGCTTCCACAAAAATCGGAATAGGAAGCGATCAAAAAACGTTATGTGCCAGAATATGGTACCAATATAAACGTCAGCTCGTCCCGCAAAAAATAAGCCCACAGATATCTGTCGGAAGAAATATGGAAAAATTATAGCTCTCAAAATACAGCGATGCAAAAATTTCTTACAAAAAATTCTTAAAAAAAAGCATCTTTTAGTGTGTGACAGAAGCTAAACATGAAAAAAGGGTATATATCTGGTATCGCTGTAATCGCACCGACCCGAATAATAAAGTCGCCTAATCACTAATACCGCACGAGGAACGGCGTAAAAATTAAAACAAATTCTTCACCTTTTGTGGATTTGTTCATTCTGCCTCCCAAAGATCAAAGTGAGGCGATCACAGTGGTTCCCCCACATATGAGGTATCAGCGTACTCAGGACAAATTGCACATCAACTTTTGGGGTCCTATTTCTCCTGTTACCCTTATAAAAATAAAAATTTGAGGGCAAAAAGATCATTTTTGTGGAAAAAAATGTGATTTTTTTATTTTCACGGCTCTACATTATAAACTTTTGTGAAGCCCTTGGGGGTTCAAAGTGCTGACCACACATCTAGATACGTTCCTTGGGTGGTCTAGTTTCCAAAATGGGGTCACTTGTGGTGGATTTCTACTGTTTAGGCACATCAGGGGCTCTCCAAACGTGACATGACGCCAACAGACCATTCCATCAAAGTCTGCAATCAAAAACGGTGCTCCTTCCCTTCCGAGCTCTTCCATGCGTCAAAATAGTGGTTCCCCCCCGCATATGGGGTATCAGCGTACTCAGGACAAATTGCAAAATAGCTTTTGGGGTCCTCTTTGTCCTGTTACCCTTATAAAAATAAAAATTTGGGGGCAAAAACATTATTTTGTGGAAAAAAATGTGATTTTTTTATTTTCACGGCTCTACGTTATAAACTTCTGTGAAGCCCTTGGGGTTCAAAGTGCTGACCACACATCTAGATAAGTTCCTTGGGGGGTCTAGTTTCCAAAATGGGGTCAATTGTGGTGGATTTCTACTGTTTAGGCACATCAGGGGCTCTCCAAACGTGACATGACGCCCACAGACCATTCCATCAAAGTCTGCAATCAAAAACGGTGCTCCTTCCCTTCCGAGCTCTTCCATGCATCAAAATAGTGGTTCCCCCCCACATATGGGGTATCAGCGTACTCAGGACAAATTGCACAATAGCTTTTGGGGTCCTATTTCTCCTGTTACCCTTATAAAAATAAAAATTTCAGGGCAAAAAGGTCATTTTTGTGGAAAAAAATGTGATTTTTTATTTTCATGACTCTACGTTATAAACTTCTGTGAAGCACTTTAGGGTTCAAAGTGCTCACCACACATCTAGATAAGTTTCTTGGGGGTCTAGTTTCCAAAATGGGGTCACTTTGGGGTTTCTACTGTTTAGGCACATCAGGGGCTCTCCAAACGTGACATGACACCCGCAGACCATTCCATCAAAGTCTGCATTTGAAAACGGCACTCCTTCCCTTCCAAGCTCTTCAATGCGTCAAAATAGTAGTTTACCCCCACATATGGGGTATCAGCGTACTCAGGACAAATTGCATAATAACTTTTGGGGTCCTGCTACCCTTTGGAAAATAAAAATTGGGGGTGGAAAGATCATTTTTGTGGAAAAGATATGATTTTTTAATTTTACGGCTCTACGTTATAACCTTCTGTGAAGCCCTTGGGGTTCAAAGCTCTCACCACACATCTAGATAAGTTCCATCGGGGGTCTAGTTTCCAAAATGGGGTCACTTGTGGGGGGTTTCCACTGCTTAGGCACACAGGGACTCTCCAAATGCGACATGGCGTCCAATCTCAATTCCAGCCAAAAAAGTCAAATGGCGCTGCTTCACTTCCGAGCTCTGCCATGTGCCCAAATAGTGGTTTACCCCTACATATGGGGTATCAGCGTACTCAGGACAAATTGCACAATAACTTTTGGGATGCTTTTATCCTTTCAAAAATAAAAATTGGGGGTGAAAAGATCATTTTTGTGGAAAAATTATGATTTGTAAATTTTACGGCTCTACGTTATAACCTTCTGTGAAGCCCTTGGGGTTCAAAGTGCTCACCACAGAACTAGATAAGTTCCTTGGGGGGTCTAGTTTCCAAAATGGGGTCACTTATGGGGGGTTTCCACTGTTTAGGTACATCAAGGACTCTCCAAATGCGACATGGTGTCCGCTCTCGATTCCAGCCAATTTGTCATTCAAAATCTCAAATGATGCTCCTTCCCTTCTGAGCACTGACGTGCGCCTAAAGATTGGTTTTCCCCCACACATGGGTATCAGTGTACTCAGGAGAAATTGTACAACAAATATTGTGGTTCATTTTCTCCTGATACCCTTGACAAAATTTAAAAAATTGTGTCGAAAGAAAAATTTTGGGAAAAAAAGTTAAATGTTCATTTTTTCCTTCCACATTGCTTCAATTCTTGTGAAGTTCCTAAAGGGTTAATAAACTTCTTGAATGTGGCTTTGAACACCTTGAGGGTGCAGTTTTTAGAATGGTGTCACTTTTGGATATTTTCTGTCATATTGACCCCTCAAACTCACTTCAAATGTGAGGTGGTCCCTAAAAAAAATGGTTTTGTAAATTTTGTTGGAAAAATTAGAAATCGCTGGTTAACTTTTAACACTTATAACTTCCTAATAAAAAAAAATTTTGGTTCCAAAATTGTGCTGATGTAAAGTAGACATGTAGGAAATGTAATTTATTAACTATTTTTTGTGACATATCTCTCTGATTTAATGGCATAAAAATTCAAATTTTGAAAATTGCAAAATTTTCAAAACTTTTGCCATATTTCCGTTTTTTTCATAAATAAACGCAAGTTATATCGAAGAAATTTTACCAATATCATGAAGGACAATATGTCACGAGAAAACAACCTCAGAATCGCCAAGATCCGTTGAAGCGTTCCAAAGTTATAGGCACATAAAGAGACTGTGGTGAGAAATGTAAAAATTAGCCTGGTCATTAACCTACAAAATGGCTTGGTCGTTAAGGGGTTAATCTGACCATAGCACCACCTTCCACATGCTTGGTGTGTCTCACATGTGGCTTGCTGCAAACTTTAAATGACACTTTTTATGGATATCTTTGAGAAATGGCTTTCTTGTTGCCACTGTTCCATAAAGGCAAGATTTGTGCAATGTACGACTGATTGTCCCTACGATAGAACTAAGCTTGATCCCTACGATGTAACGGGGAACCTGATCCTGCAATCAGACCCGCTAAAGTCTTCAGCTAGTCTGTACGAAGACCTATAGATGCAAGGGAGGGATCCCTACAAGAACTAGGGATTGGGAGAAAAGATGGACACCTCCTAACAGAAGTTGTAGCAATAAAAAGAAAAACAAACAACATAGAACATAGAGGTCAAAAGACCAGGCAAAACTAATATAGAAAGGTAACAAAGCACCCGGCTAGCTTAAGAGTAGAAATTACAATGAAGTCCAGCAAAGCCAGAAGGGCGGAGCAGGATTAAATAGGCAACAAAGGTCATGTGACCAGCAAGATAGAAAAAACCTAACAGGAGAGTTCTAACAGTATGATACTTCTTCCATTTCAATATATCGCTTGCACAGTGCTCCTTGGGATGGTTAAAGTTTTGGAAATCATTTTGTATCCAAATCCAGCTTTAAACTTCTCCACAACAGTATCACGGACCTGCCTGTTGTGTTCCTTGGTTTTCATGATGCTCTCTGTGCTTCAAACAGAACCCTCAGACTATCACAGAGCAGGTGCATTTATACGGACACTTGATTACACACAGGTGGATTATATTTATCATCAGTAGTCACTTAGGACAACATTGGATCATTCAGAGATCCACAATAAACTTCTGGAGTGAGTTTGCTGCACCGGAAGTAAAGGGCCGAATAATATTGCACGCCCCACTTTTCAGTTTTTGTATTTCCTCAAAAAATTTAAATAACCAATAAATTTCATTCAACTTCACAATTGTGTCCCACTTGTTGTTGATTCTTCACCAAAAATTTACATTTGGCATCTTTATGTTTGTAGCATGATATGTGGTAAAAGGCTGAAAAGTTCCAGAGGGCTGAATACTTTTGCAAGGCACTGTATATATATATATATATATATATATATATATATATATATATATACAGTGCCTTGCAAAAGTATTCAGCCCTCTGGAACTTTTCAACCTTTTACCACGTATCATGCATCAAACATAAAGATGCCAAATGTAAATTTTTGGTGAAGAATCAACAACAAGTGGGACACAATTGTGAAGTTGATTGAAATTATACACACAGCAGGAAAAATAAATATTGAACACATTACCAATTTTCTAAGTTAATATCGTTCTAAAGGTGTGTTTGACATGAAATTCTCACCTGATGTCCATAGCAACCCATCGGATCCACACAGGCAAATAATTCATACCATAGACATCCATAAGTAAAGGGAATCTGTCACCCCCAGGACGTACAGTATATGACCTATTAATTTGGGCATAAAGATAATAGAAATGTTAAACTAGTCCTAACTGTATGCCTCATATTAACAGTTTTGTTCCTGGAGCCTGAAAGAAATCATTAGCATACAGAAAGAATATAACATTTTTAAATAAAAAGAGCGTTAATATGAGGCATACAGTTAGGACTAGTTTAACATTTCTATTATCTGTATGCCCATATTATTAGGTCATATACGTTCCAGGGGGTGACAGATTCCCTATAATTAAGTTATGTGTAATAATGAGAAATGACAGAGGGAAAAAGTATTGAACACACATACTGACATTTATTTAATACTTTGAACAAAAGCCTTTGTTGGTGCTTCAAGACATCTCCTGTATGGAGAAACTAGTTGCACACATTGCTGAAGTGTGATTTTCTCCCATTGTTCCACACACACTTCATATCCTGAATGCTCCTGTGGACTTCTTTCATGAACTTTCAGTTTAGTACCTTCCATAAATTGTCTATTGGATTCATGCCAGGTTATTGGCCTAGGCATGCTAGCAGCCAAATTTTCTTTCTCTGAAATCAATAAAGAACTTCCTTGACTGTCTGTGGGATCATTGTCTTGCCCTTGTTTCATCTTCATCATGTTGATAGATGGCAGCACAATTTTTTCAAAAATGTCTCAATATATTTGTCCATTCATCCTTCCTTCAAGTATATGAAGTTTGCCAGTGTCGTCTGCTGAAAAACATCCCCACATCACAATGTCCCCACCTCCAAATTTCACTGTAGGTATAGTGTTTTTGGGGTAATAAGCAGTGCCTTTTGACCTTCAAACATGGTGTATATTATGGCATCCAAAGAGTTCAATTTTGATCTCATCTGACCAGACTATATTATACCAGTATTCACAGACTTGTGTAAATATTGTTGAGCAAAACTGTAAACACAATTGAACATGCTTTTTGCTCAGCTATGGAGCCATGCGTGGTGAGCGTGCAAACAGGCTATTGACGTTAAGTGCAGAACTTATTGTTTAATTTGAAACAATTGTACCTGATTATTCCAGGTTTTTCTGCAGCTCTCCACGGGTGTTCCTTGGCTTTTCGACAACTTTTCTGATCATTTTTTTCACTTGTCTGTCTGAAATTTTGCAATGAGCACCGGGTCATTGATGATTTACTGTGAAATGATGTTCTTTCCTCTTCCAAACTATGGCCCCAAAAGTGCTCATTGGATTTTTCAGTAGTTAAGTAATTCTTCTGTAACCAATGACATAAGTATGCTTTGCAGCAATAAGGTTGGGAAGATCTTGAGACTTAATTTAACCATCATGAAATGTTTCTTGTTTGGAACCTTGATAATGAGATACCTATTTATAGGCCATCAGGTGAAACAGCTGATTTTATTTTTCACTAAGTGGCAGAATTTCTTTCTAACTACTGATAGATTTCAGCTGGTGTCATGACTTTACATGGCCTTCTGAACTTATTTTTCTTCATATGTTCAATACTTATTCCCTGTGTTATTTCTCATTATTACACAAAACTTAATTTATGGACATCTATGGTTTGATTTATTTGCCTTTGTGGATTGGATGAGTTGTTGCCAACATCTGGTGAGAATTGTCAAAGTCAATATCAATAGAATCTTTAGAAATACAATCTTTTGGTAGCAATGAGCTGCTGATCTGCTCATTGATTGTTTCGCAGTTTGCCCCCCTAATGCTTGCCTGCTTATAACTGACGTTTAAGCACCATGTGCATTGCCGTAAATGTTACTCAAGTAAGGAACTGGAGTTATATTTCTGATGTAAGAGATTTCCTAACTAAATAAATTTGTTCGGTGTTTCCACTCCCTGTTTTGCTCCAAGTCCACCCCAGCTCTTGCTATTTTGACACATTTGGCAAAAACTAATGTAAAAACAACAAAAGACACAACAATTGTGATCAACTTTGCGACTTTTAACCTTCGTCCGGCTGAGTAGGCACAATTGTAACTGTTCCGTTTTAAAATTGCAATAACTTTTTTTCGAAAAGCCGTAGAGGGCTAAAATTTCGTGACATCTCTGCAGTTTTGGTCCAGAATATAGGGGCCAAATTTCAATAAAATATCTCCACCCCCTTCCGAGAAAAGGGGTCGAGATATTTTTGCATCCATAACATCCTGCATAGGTACAAATGTACCCTCATAATATTTTGAATGAAGATAATGCAAGGAAAAAATAATAATATATTTTTTAATGATAATGCTCTTTTATTATTATAAACAAGTAAAAAATCTGTTCATTTACATTATAAAAGAAAATGTAAGAAACTTTTTATTGATTTTCTTCACAAGTAATGCATGTTGTCTTTGCTACCGAGTGTTCATCGCAAATGGGTTTCACACAAACCACACAAGACTTTCTAGTCTTACGTTGTTTTCACCTCAGGTCTCGGCAGACATAGCAACTACCAACAACAGGGGAGGGTCCACGACTACCATGAGGTATTTGAGGGCCAGCTGCTGCTTGCGATGCTACCAGAATGCATCGTCCAAGCACCATTTCTACTGCACCTCGAAGAAAATGGTTTCTCATCATCATTCGATTTGTACTATGATCTTCAATTGCAGGCATACACAGCTGATTTGCGAGATCTTTCAGGAACTTTCTTCGTTGATCCTTTGTCCTGAAGCTTGGATTGTGTTCTCTGTAGATGATGTAGGATGCTAACTCAGTGACGTCAATCATATTGTAGAAAAATGCCAGAGGCCAACGTAATGTTCGTCATTTCACAGTGTACTCTCCCAACATTTTATCCATAACATCAACTCCGCCTTTTGTTTTGTTGTAGCATTTTATTATCTCTGGCTTTGCTGCTAGTGTCTCTTCAACTTCTCCCGTCATGTGCATAGATGATAGAAGCACGACTGATTTGTTCTTCTTTGGTACATATGAACAGACTGTTGCATCATGATTGTAGGCAAAATTTGTCGAGTTTACAGGCCTTTCTTTGGCAGGCTGCATGTTGCTAGGTAGGAACCTTTTGTTTTTTCTCACTGTACCAAATAGTGTCATGTTCCAGGAGTTCAATACCTTAGCTAGTTCAATGGTTGTAAAGAAGTTATCGGTGGTGACATTTCTTCCAGAGCCTTTATACGAGCTCACTAGGTCCAATACTGTTCATTCACCAATGTTTACTTGTCGAGGACCATCAGTTGGTTTCCCAGTGTAGAGCTGACCTTGTAATGGGTAGGCATTTGACGAGTCACAAGCCCAGAAAATCTTTATGCCATATTTAGCTGGTTTTGAAGGTATATACTGGGTAAATTTAGTATGGCCTCTAAATGGAAACAATTGCTCGTCGACGGTGATACAATTATATGGCTTGTAGGCTCTCTCCAGATTTCTGTTCAGCATTGTCCAGATGTCCCGTATTGCTGCAGCTTTATCTGTTTGCACATGTTCTGCACGTGTATTTTCGTTGTCAAATATGATAAATCTGAGTATCATCTTGAAGCGGTCACGAGACATGGCTGCACGTATAAGAGACAAGGCAAGGAGCGGGAGCGCTGCCTAATCCCACCGGTCCATCAGCAGCTGATTACCGTCCTCCTTACTGAGGTCTCCCCTATTGTTAACCCCATCAGCACTTCTATTGGAGGATTTCTAACCTGGCTCTTACTGCTCTATTGCATTCTATGATTGGCACTGGACTATTACTAAGCGTTATTTGACAAAGGCCCTGGTTGGGCCGAAACGTTATATATCGCTTTATTTCTGTCCTTAAATGTTGCCTAATTTGTTAATAAATATATATTACTCAGCATTTCAAAACAACATCTTAGAGTGTGGTGTTCTCCTTTATACTATTGGGGATCTTCTGGTCCATTACACCTGCACCTACCCTACTTGTTAGTTGTGTGCACGCCCACTTCTACTCCATAACATTGTAAAATTATGCAGCCTGACTAAGGTTAATGGTGTATAATGCCAGGTTAACACGATTATAAATTGTGGCCCAAAGATGGGATTTTTATTAGGGCTATGCTACTGTCAATGTGTTGTGCTTGGCTTGAATAGTGTTTTTATTGTTACCAAAATCTCCTTTAAAAATCATTTCAAGTCAGTTGTTCTTATCTTTTTTTAATTAAATAAACTAATTTAATACCAAATAATATAAGAACAGAGAACTTTAGACTCATATCTGTGAAAACAGTATAATTCATTAGCCTATTATGAGATTTGATATGACTTTTCTCTTTTTCTTTGCATAAGATGCCACATCACTGTGTGTTTCTTCGCCCTTATTAGTTGCACTCCTATGAAGGCTAATGTGTTTTCATGATTATAGACTCGAAACACATTATGGGCCCGATTCTTCAAAACTTTTACACCAGTACTTTGGCATAAAAAGCTTTCAAAAGTCTCATAAGTTTGACGCAACTCAAGGCTGCAGTAAATTTTTGCTATTTTAGCTATTTCACACCATTTTTGCCCGGCTCCAACAAAGTTTACGAAGCTTGGGTGGGACAGGAGAGTGGTAACTGCTGCTCATCAAACTCATAACAAGCAGTTGCGCTCATTATGCCAAAAATCTCACTCCAGCAGGGACTGGAGTACGATTTGTGGTGAGGCACAGAGAAAGGTGTATGCCACTCATTTGATGCTCCTCATTGATAAAGACATGTTTGTCTGACTCTTGCAATCTCCTGAAGACTAGCGTGATTAATCCAGCCCTGTGTATAAATGTATCCTTCAGACATATAGTGCTTCATTTGCTCTTCTTCCTCTACTTGCTAGCTAACTGACTGTCGAGGTGGGGCATATGAATAAAGGAATACATAAAAATAGAATCAAGGCGCCCTAGATGGAGATTAGTAGAAATAGAAATATTTGAATAGTTACTTTATTTTTCTTTTGAAAAGTTGGTAAGTTTAAATATTTCCTTTAAATATAAAATGATTAAATAATCACAACAAGAAGCATAGTATGTGATAACAAGTGACTGAGGCTGTTGCTCTATTGCCATATTTACTAATCTACAGGGCAAAGAGAAAATTAGTTTATAAAAACATTAAGAGTGCACAGGAGTAACAACATATTAAGAACCAAAATGCATAGTAAAACAATGCAAAGTGTAGTATGTCATGTAAAATAAAAGAAAAAGAAAAAAAGATTAGCTTAAATAAACATTATAAGAAATGTTATATTAACCCAGAAAAGTATTTGGCTTGTATTAAAATGATCATAAATAAATTATACTTATTACTATATTATTTATTACCATTATTTTTTAATGACAACTTAGCTGCACTTCTATTATTAATTCTATAAAATATAGGATGTTAAATGTCTTTAAATTAATGTGTTATTAAAAATTAGAGTTTAGAAAGACATGCTCTCTTCTAAAGAAAAAAATCTAAATCAGTACTTATCTAATAGCATATTTATATATGCAGATTCTTAGGCATCTTGCCACTGGAGAGTTTACAGTACATATGTAGTTTTATGTACTTACGAAAATTTCTATGCCATAACAGGAGCTGTGCTGTATTATGTGAAAGAAATATTCAAATCTGTTTTTACCACTTCCATTATATTCTTTATGTGTTCTTGTTATAATAATTAATAATAATAATAATTTTTATTTATATAGCGCCAACATATTCCGCAGCGCTTTACAGTTTAACAGTTTCAAAACACAAGTCATAAGTAACAGTGTTAACAATACAATAATTAAAGCAAAATAAGATGACCCTGCTCATGAGAGCTTACAATCTACAATGAGGTGGGGAAGATGCAAAGTACAGGTGTGTATATACAATGGTGTATTTACAATGATGGTCCAGCCATCTTGAGGGAGTGAGGGGTGGATGGAGATAGTGAAAGGGCTACACACACACACTTAAGCATTGAATGACTTTGATTAGTAAACGTGATAGGCTGCTCTGAACAAATGTGTTTTGAGGGAGCGCCTGAAACCATGCAAATTGTGAATAGTCCTAATTTCTTGGGGTAGAGAATTCCAGAGGATTGGCGCAGCGCGGAAGAAGTCTTGGAGTCGGGAGTGGGAGGTACAGATTAGTGCAGAGTTTAGTCAAAAGTTGTTTGCAGAGCGCAGCAGTCGGTTAGGCCGATAGATAGAAATGAGGGAGGAATGTAGGGGGGTGCTGCACTGTGAAGAGCTTTGTGGGTGAGAACAAGTACTTTGAATTGGATCCTATAATAAATGGGCAGCCAGTGTCAGGACTGGCGAAGAGCGGACGCGTCCGAGTGCCGATTAGCCAGATGGATGAACCTGGCTGCTGCATTAAGGATAGACTGGAGAGGGGATAGTCGAGTAATGGGGAGGCCAAGTAATAGAGCATTGCAGTAGTCCAGGCGGGAGTGGATCAATGCTACAGTGAGGGTTTTTGTTGTTTCCATGGTGAGAAAAGGGTGGATTCTAGAGATGTTCTTTAGGTGTAGGTGGCAAGTGCGGGCAAGAGATTGTATATGGGAGGTGAAGGAGAGATTTGTGTCAAACATAACACCCAGACAGCGAGCTTGCTGCCTGGGTGTTATTATGGTGCCGTCCACGGAGAGGGAAATGTCAAACTTAGGGAGGTTAGTAGACGGCGGGAGCAGAAGAAGTTCAGTTTTGGAGAGGTTGAGTTTCAGATAGAGAGCAGACATGATGTTGGAGACTGCGGACAGACAGTCACTGGCGTTCTGTAGTACAGCGGGGGTAAGGTCGGGGGATGACGTGTATAGTTGTGTGTCATCAGCATAAAGATGGTACTGAAAGCCAAATCTGCTGATGGTCTGTCCAATTGAGGTCATGTAGAGAGAGAAGAGAAGGGGCCAAGGACTGAGCCCTGGGGTACCCCGGGTGCTCTTTTTTAATGTTCATTCATTGTTTATAAGTATATATAGTATATATTTAAAAAAAAATAGAACACGTTGAAAAGGATAGCCTGAGATGGAGTTTTTTTTTAGTATTTAGGACTCTCCCAATCCCTATGCCAACATAACATTTTAGAAAATTGCAATTAGAAATACTCGACTTTATATGGGTGGGAAAGCTGACACAGATTGATAGATCGTTAATTTTGCAACTTTAAAAGGTGGGAAAATTGTTAATAATAAATTCATGTATATACTATATTAGTGTTCTATTTTGTCAAATACCGTATTTTTCGGACTATAAGACACACCGAACCATAAGACCCACCCCAAATTTTCAGAAGGAAAATGGGAAAAAAAATTAATGCGTCAAATGGGGGGTCCGTCTTACAGTCTTGTATTCATCTTACCCGGGGGTGGGCTCAGCATCGCTGGTGGCAACAGAAGTCGGGCGATTCTTCTGGTGATACAACACTTCAGAGCGATGATATCACTCCCATCCCAGCCTGGTGTGGCTGGTGCGGCGATGCTCGGTAGTGTGGGGGCTCTGGTGACATCTTCTGATGTGTGATGCTGCAGGAAGATGATGGTGCGTTGGTGCTCGGTGGTGTGGGATGCTCCGGTGATAATTTCTGATGTCCGATGCTGCAGGGAAATGATGGTGAGGAGGTGCTCGGTGGTGTCGGGGGCTCTGGCGACATTTTCTCAAAGCCCAGAGTCCCAAAAAGTCTATTGCTCAATGCTGTGGTCTCCAGGAAAATGGGTGCCGGAGGCGGCTCATGCGCAGATTGATATCTCGGCAACTAGATCTCATCCCGAGATCTCTGGACATGAGATCTCGGAGCCGAGATTTCAATCTGCGCATGCGCCTCCTCCAGTGGCCATTTTCCTTGAGACCAGATTGATTCCCCAGGCGCAGATTGAGATCTCGGCAGCGAGATCTCAATTTATGCATGTGCCGCCTCTGGCGCCATTTTCCCGGCCACAGCAATGAAGCAAGAGAACATCTGGTTTTCTGGGTTTTCAGAAAATGCTGCCGGAGCCTCCGGAACCACCGAGCACCACAGCACCATCATCGCCTTGCAGCATCGGACTTCAGAAAATGTCGCCGGAGCCCCCGGCAGCACCCAGCACCGACACCATCGAGTACTCCAGTACCAGTCGCACAACCATCACCCTGCAGAGTCGGACCATGACCACTGGAAGAATTGGCCGACTCCTGCTGCCATCACGCTAAGTGTAATTACCATACATTCCGAATATAAGACGCACCCTTGCTTTCCCAGAAAAATTTTTTGGGAAAAAGTGCGTCTTATAGCCCAAAAAATACGATAACACATATTTATAACACAGAAAATCTACCTCAGTCAGTTGTTTTATAGTCTTCCCATATTACTCGATTTTGTATTATTTTTTTCAGGACTATCACGAAATGCTTTCATCTGCTGGAATCATACTTAACTTAAGATCCCTAAAGAATACTTTTCTTTAAATGATTGGTACCACCTGAGATTTTCTGCAGATCTGCAGATTGATGGTGCCTGGTTCCTAAGACCAATACCAATTACTTAATGTGCCACCCTGAAACACACAGCTTGTCAGATAGAAACCACTATTAACCCCATTACGACCTTGGACGTATAGGCATGTTCAAGGTAAGCCTCCACCTGTTTGATGCGGGCTCCAGGTAACGTTAGCTGATTTCATCTGCTGACATCGGACCCTAATAGCCACAGGTGGAATCATGATCCAACTGTGGTGGTTAAAATGTTAAATGCCGTTGTCAATCTCTCACCGCGTCATTTAACATGATTGGGCCTGAAGCACCTCACAAACTTTGCCCATTGACACTTGTGTCAAATGACCGCGAGTTGCCAATGGGTTGGCATGAAAACCCAGGGTCTGCAGGAGCAAGAGGATGGCGCTCCTAGCAGATGAGCATTTTAGCTGCACATAGCAGGGCTGAAGCCCAGCTATGTGTGGCATCAGAGATCAGAAGATAACAGCGTCTAGTCTCCCATGGCGACTATTGCAACCAGTAAAAACAAAAAATAAAAAATTAAATATTTAAAAAATGAAAAAAAATCTAAAATTTTACATCACCCCCATATTGGTATAGACGCTTTCAGAATTGTCTGATCTATCAACATATAAACAAATTTATCCGATCAGTAAACGACGTAACAAGAAAAAAAAATTTAAACTCCAAAATTAAGTTTTTTTGGTCACCGCAACATTGTATTAAAATGTAATAAAGGATGATCCTATCTACACCAAAAAAGTATCAATAAAAATGTCAGGTAGGCACACAAAAAATTAGCCCTCACCCAGCTCAACATCATGAAAAATGGAACCGCTACAGGTCTTGGAAAATGGTGACTTTTTGTTTTATAAACTTTGGATTTTTTTTCACCACTTAAATAAAAAAGAACCTATACTTGTTTGGTGTTTACAAACTCATAATGACCTAGAAAATCATAATGGAAGGTCAATTTTAGCATTTAGTGAACATGGTAAGAAAAAATACCATTATGCAATTGTGGAATTGCACTTTTTTGCAATTTCACAGCACTTTGATTTTTTTTCCTGTTTTCCAGTACACTATATGGTAAAACCAATGGTTGTTAAAAAGTACTACTCATCTCACAAAAAAAGCCCTTACATGGCATATTGATGCAAAAATAAAAAAGTTATGGCTGTGGGAAAAAGGGAACAAAAAACAAAACCTCAAAAATGGAAAAGCCCCAGGTCGTGAAGGGGTTAAACATGTGTAGGTATACTGAGATTTTACTGAGGCAGTACACTGCTTTGCTCATGTTTAGACACAAGCTATGTGTCTCTGCCTGACAAGTTGCATGTTTTTAAATGGCTTTTTGAGTGATCGTTGGTGGACAGTGCACAGAACCCCAAATATCTGCAAAACATGTCAGATAATATCTATTATTTAAATAAAAAAAAATGATATATACTCTTTTAAATTGTTGTCCAGTTTCAGGAAAAAATGCCATAAAGGCTTCATTTGCTTTAAAATATCAAAATTATTATTATTTACTTTTTGTAGTCCTTGTAGCTTAAAGAGGACTTGTCACTTGCTTAAAAATGAAGGTGATAAAAAAATACTAAAACTCATTAACCTCACTTGATTCTGTTGTTTTTTTCATTTTTGGGGTAAATCAATCTATTACAGAGAAAAATCATGTGAAATCTCCATCTCAAGTCCAGCTGAGTGTTTTAACCGTGTCTTCTCTGGGGGCATGCACTTTCACCACTTTATTCCAGGTGCTGCCAATCACTGCTCATCACCAGTTCTAACAACCTATCAGACTCAGATGTTGCTCGCATGATTGGCAGCATCTGAGAGGGAGAGGTGAAAGAGCACTCCCAAAGTAATGACATTGGAGAAGAACCTAGCTGGTCTGCAAAGAGAGATTTCACATACCATGCTACAGAAGAAACAAATATGAATATCTCTGAAATGGAGTGACAGAGCACAAAAAAGGAAAAGAGCAACATAACCATGAGAAATTAGTGATTTTTACAAGAGATTTAATTTATCATACTTTGCGTATTATAAAATGCACCCCAAAGTTTGAAGAGGAAAATAAGAAAAACATTTTAATAAATGGGGTTGCATCTTATAATCCATTTTTACGATAACTTACCTGGGGAGGTGGGATCCCAAGTACAGCATCGCTGCTGCAGGAAGTTGGTGGTGGCGGCTGCCGAAGCATGAGGAACTTCAGTCCCTAGGCTGGTATGAGGTGGTATGAGGTGGTGCGGGGGCTTCTCCAACATTTTGTGAAAGCCTTAAGCCCTCGCACTTTCCTTGCTTTTCAATGAGCACCACATTGAAAAGCATGGAAATTACAGGGGCTCCAGGCTTCCACAAAATGTTGGTGGAGCACCTGCAGAGCCGAACACCCCATTTACCAGCCTGGGGCTGCAGCATTGCCCCTCTCCTGCCAAAGCCACCAGAATCTTGATACATCAAGGACCCTGCGGTCCCACTCCACCGCAGCAGGTAAGCTAAATTCTGATTATAAGATGCAACACCATTTTCCCCAAAATTTTTTGGGAAAAAATGCACTTTATAATCCGAAACAAGTGATGGTACTTTTTAAGCATGCCACAGTCCACCTCTTTGTTGACAAGGCTGCATTCATGATGTCCTGTCTTACAATACATGACTGTTGCCATTATGGCACAAGACGGCAGAGCCCAGTTACTGCCTTTCACAGTTGTCTACTGTTGACAGGATGTCATTCCTGCAGTGTGATCTTCAGAGACTGAGGTGGAGAAGAAAGGAGCTTTAATAGGTAACTATGCTTATTTTATTATTATAAAGCAGATCAAGCCTGTACATATTTGTAAGTCCTACTTTAAAACTTATCATCTGCCTCCTTTTTCAAAATATCTTGGTGCGCATCAGATTTTTTTTCTTTTATATTTCTATGCACTACAGGACACCTTATGAATTACACTGTCTTTGAGAGGCTTTGTCTTTCAAGAGCCATAGTTTAATCCTCTCTTTAAAATAAATAATGTTTTATGTGCAGCTGAGAAAGCAATTTAGCTGCATTGCTGCCACTTGATGCTAAACAATGTTCAATTAATACAGCTGGCAAGTAGAAATGAGAAAATATATTTGAGTGGAAATGGATTCTATTAAGCCCTTTCTGACATCAGGTGTAAAAATACGCAGATTTCGGACTCCCTCCCTTTGATGTGGTCTCCGGTGCAGATCCCTCATCTTTCCCTGCACATGTCAGCTGTTTTGAACAGATGACATGTGCCCGGAACAGGTGCGAGTGGAATCACGATCCACCTGCGGCTATTAACTAGTTAAATGCTGCTGTCAAACTCTGACAGCAGCACTTAACATGCGATTCCAGCAATCGAGCTGGAAATCAGCCCATCGGTGACCCCCTTCACGTGATCGTGGGTCACTGATGGGTTGACATGACATCCAGAGGTCTCATGCAGACCTCTATGGTTGTCAATGCCGGATTGCTATGAGCGCCGCCTGGTGGTTGGTGCACATAGCAAGTCAGTAATTCTGATACATGCAGGTGATCTGATCATCGCCTGTATGCAGCAGAGCCGATTGAGTTATGGCAGCTTCTAGTCTCCCATGAAGACTATTGAAGCATGCAAAAAGTAAAAAAAACTTTTTAAAAATAATAAAAAAATAAAAATTCAAATCACCCTCTTTTGCCCCAATCAAAATAAAACAATAAAAATATTAAACATACACATATTTGGCATCGTCTTGTTCATAACTACCTGATCTATCAATATAAAAAAGAATTAACCCGATTGCTAAACGGCTTAAAGAGAAAAAAATTTAAAAAACCTCAGAATTACGTTATTTTGGTTGCCTCAACTTTGAATTAAAATACAGTAACGGGTGATCAAAAGATTGTATCTGCACCAAAATAGTATAATTAAAAACGCCAGCTCGGCACACAAAAAATAAGTCCTCACTCAACACGAGATCACGAAAAATGGAGAGACTATGGGTATCAAAATATGGCGCTTTTTTTTTTAGCAAACTTTGCAATTAATTTCACCACTTAAATAAAAAAGAACCTAGACATATTTGATGTCTATGAACTCATAATGACCTGGAGAATCATAATGTCAGGTTAGTTTTAGCATTTAGTAAACATGATGAAAAAGTCCCAATAAACAACTGTGGGATTGCACTTTTTTTTTGCAATTTCACCGCATTTGGATTTTTTTTTCCCAGTTTCGAGTACACAATATGTTAAAACCAATGATGTCATTCAAAATTAGAACTCATCTCACAAAAAACAAGCCCTCACATGGCCATTTTAATTAAAAAATAAAAAAGTTATGGCTCTTGATAGAAGGGGAGCAAAAAAAGAAAATGCAAAAACAAAAATACAGTAGGGAAAAAAGTATTTAGTCAGCCAACAATTGTGCAAGTTCTACCACTTAAAAATATGAGAGAGGCCTGTAAATGACATCATAAGTAGACCACATCTATGAGAGTCAAAATGAGAAAACAAATCCAGAAAATCACCTTGTCTGATTTGGCAAGATTTATTTAGTAAATTATGGTGGAAAATAAGTATTTGGTCATTAATAAAAGTTCATCTCAATATTTTGTTATATCTTCTTTGTTGGCAATGACAGAGGTCAAACGTTTTCTGTAAGTCTTCACAAGGTTGGCACACACTGGGGTGGTATGTTGGCCTATTCCTCCATGTAGATCTCCTCTAGAGCATTGACGTTTTGGGACTGTCGCAGGGCAGCATGGACTTTCAAAACCCTCCAAAGGTTTTCTATAGGGTTGAGATCTGGTGACTGGCTAGGCCACTCCAGGACTTTCATATGCTTCTTACGCAGCCACTCCTTTGTTGCCCTGATGGTGTGCTTGGGATCATTATCATGCTGAAAGACCCATCCATGTTTCATCTTCAATGCCCTTGCTGATGGAAGGAGGTTTGCACTCAAAATCTCACTATCTATGGCCCCATTCATTCTTTCATGAATACGGATCAGTCGTCCTGGTCGCTTTACAGAGAAACAGCCCCAAAGCATGATGTTGCCACCCCCATGCTTCACAGTAGGTATGGTGTTCTTTGGATGCAACTCAGCATTCTGTCTCCTCCAAACAAGACAAGTTTTGTTTTTAGCAAACATTTCTACTTTGGTTTCATCAGACCATATGACATGCTCCCAATACTCTTCTGGATAATCCAAATGCTGTCTTGCAAGCTTCGGATGGGTCCGGACATGTACAGGCTTAAGCAGGGGACACGTCTGCCACTGCAGGATCTGAGTCCCTGGCAGAATATTGTGTTACTGATGGTAGCCTTTGTTACGGTGGTTCCTGCTCTATGCAGGTCATTCACTAGGTCCCCTTGTGTGGTTCTGGGATTTTTGCTTATTTCCTTATTATTGCTTCCACAGTTGATTTCATTGCACCAAGCTGCTTGCCTATTGCAGATTCAGTCTTCCCAGCCTGGTGCAGGGCTACAATTTTGTTTCTGGTGTCCTTTGAAAACTCTCACCATAGTGGAGTTTGAAGTGTGACTGTTTGAGGTTGTGGACAGGTGTCTTTTATACTGGTAACAAGTTCAAACAGGTGCCATTACTATAGGTAATGAGTGGAGGACAGAGGAGCCTCTTAAAGAAGAAGTTACAGGTCTGTGAGAGCCAGAAATCTTGCATGTTTTTAGGTGACCAAATACTTATTTTACACCATAAATGGCAAAATAAATTTTGCCAAATCAGACAAGGTGATTTTCTGGATTTGTTTTCTCATTTTGACTCTCATAGTTGTGGTCTACCTATGATGTCAATTACAGGCCTCTCTCATCATTTTATGTAGGAGAACTTGTGCAATTGATATATGACTAAATACCTTTTTCTCCACTGTACCTCTGGTCGTTAAGGGGTTAATGGCATTTTTTTGCAAAAAGAAAATATATATACACAATATTTTTGATGAGCAAATTATGGAATAGTCTACAGTATATAATGTTTGCCAGATTCCTCAAGATTAGTGTTTTGTATGTAATGCAGTGCACTGGCCTAAGATGTGCCAAATTAATTAAATTATTAATTCATGTAATGCATCTTTCATTAAAAAAATATGTATCAAGAATATGTCAGCCACACTTGGCCAAGCCACATCTCGGTTAAACCTGCCTATTTTGCAAAAACTTGGTGGAATAGGCCAGGACTTGGCATAAAAATGCCAGGTGTAGCTACAGTAAAGATGTATATCTTCGTACCGTGTTAGCCAGTAGAAAGAAAAATATTTAGAGTTGAGAGTCCTCAGTGGTTGATACCTTTTAATGGCTAACTGAAAAGATGGTAACAAATTGCAAGCTTTCGAGACTACTCAGGTCTCTTCATCAGGCTGAACTAATACAAAATCTGAAGAATCACATATTTATACACAAAAACACAGAAAAAATGCAATAGGTAAGACAAGTGACGTGAAGCAGAATAGTCATTATGGCAGAGGGATGAGCATAAATATTGGAACAGTTCAAAAGATGCCCGGTTACAATCCATATTTCCAGACCCCCCACTACTGTGTTTTAGACAGCCCCCAAATCTAAGAAGCATCATTGTCAGAAGTTCCCTGTCTTCCCCAACAGCTGCAGGAACCTTGCCTTGCAATCAGAAGAAATGCAAAACCTGTCCATTTATAATGACTACAGACAAGATAAAGATCCCCAACTCACATCAGGACTACAAGATACCAGGTACTTTCAGCTGCATCACATCTAATGTTGTGTACCTAATTATATGTACTAAATGTCCAACTGGGGGTCTGTATGTGGGGGAGACCGGGCAAAAACTGAGAGCAAGGATGAATTCTCATCGCCACGCAATAAGAGAAAAAAGAATGGATCTACCTGTGGCAAAACATTTTTGCTCCCCTGATCATAGCATGTCAGATATGAAAATACTGGTACTAAGAAGCAGATTCACATCTCAGAGACAGAGAAGAATTTGCGAATACAAATTGATGGTGACCTTTGACACTCTTAATGCTGGAATGAACCTGTCACATGGTTTTATGGCCTATTACATCAATTAAGGAATTTACTCCAAATACCCTGTGAAAACATCACAAAACATTACCAGACCCCAATCAGAGGGTAATAAAACTTTCTCTCCTTATCTTTGAACTGTTCCAATATTTATGCTCATCCCTCTGCCATAATGACTATTCTGCTTCACGTCACTTGTCTTACCTATTGCATTTTTTCTGTGTTTTTGTGTATAAATATGTGATTCTTCAGATTTTGTATTAGTTCAGCCTGATGAAGAGACCTGAGTAGTCTCGAAAGCTTGCAATTTGTTACCATCTTTTCAGTTAGCCATTAAAAGGTATCAACCACTGAGGACTCTCAACTCTAAATATTTTTCAGGTGTAGCTATATTTTTGTTTCAATTGTGAAAAAAATTATGCTGAATCTTAAAAATGAAAAAATGCTTGTAAGAAACACACATAAATGCTAATGGTGTATTTTCAAGGATTTATGATGCTGAAAAAATTGAGTTGGTCATTAGGTGCCAGGAAAAAGGGTACATTGCAAAATTTACTTTTGTTTGCAGAGTCAGATCAAATTAATAGTAGTGGCTTGCTTACACATTCCAATTGTTACATTTTTGTTCCTAGCAAAATATATTTCCATGTAAAGCAAAATTTGAACTTAAATTACAATCATTATTTTCTTACCACCTGAACCATTATCACTCCAGCATTTCACCAGATTGCTTATTAGACCGGCGTCACACTAGCGAGATTGATGCGAGTTAGTCGCATGACTTACTCGCATCAACACCCGGAAAGGCCGCCCGCTCTCAGACCAGAGTGCGCGGCTGCATGTTTTTCTATGCCGCCGCGCACTCGGGTCCGAGAGCGGGCGGCCGTGCCGGGTGTTGATGCGAGTAAGTCGTGCGACTAACTCGCATCAAACTCGCTAGTGTGATGCCGGTCTTAGGTACAAAATCAAAATAATTCTAGCAGGGTTCTTAATACAGTAATGCCAAGCAGTAAAAAAAACGATATGGTCAAAAACCCTGAAATAAACAATTTTAGTACAAAGTTTAATTCTATTGCATGTGAGACAAAGATGTCCGCAGACTCATACATTCCAATAGAAGTCATTCAAAAATTTGCATTTTCGAGCCCTACAGAGGAGAAAGTCTAAAAACATGGCATTAAAAATTGCACTAGAACAAAACAAAATAAAATACATTGGAGTACTTTTTTTAAGCAATATTTTTGCTTTTTGAAAAAAATGTTCTAATGAGGAGCCAAAGGATTCAAACTGCTCTGGTTGGCATCTCTGACCCTGTATCCTAGGAGGCACTAAATCCCACAATTTCATGATATGGATTTCTAGGCCTCAGGTGATGTCATGGTTTGTGCTTCACTGGGATGTCATGACATCACGGGGAGCAGTAAAGGTCAATAAATCGAGGTTGCCGAAGATGCAAACAGCAAAAGTGAAGCCTGCCTCAGTCTGGCTGCCATGGAGTGGTAGACTGAATAACATAGAGGGACAATGAAAATCTTTTTAATCAACTCTATGTATTTTTTATGATGCTTCCAGATATTGATTACAAAACAAAAATAAAACCATGCTGCCCACACTACATTCTTTCGGAGGATTTCTTTTCTTTTTTTTCATACGGTTTCTGAGGCTTTTTGTCATGTACCGTTTCCCCTAAAAAACATTTATTACTAAGATGTGCTTTTCTTGTCTTTTTGACAATATAACTCGCTTAATTCTCAGAACTGTATGATCGTTAAATCATAACACTTAAGATGTTTTAAATATGTATAAAAAATTAAATACAGCAACCACACAAGCGCTAAAACATTTTAAAAAATCCTTAAAAAGTCTATTAAAAGGACAAAAAAACTCATGCAAAATGCTGTAATTCACACATGCTTTTTTTAAAAAAAAGCAAAAAAAAAACATGTATCAGAAGATACTCTCTCAATATATTTCCCATCAAATTTCATATACAAAATAAGTATGCTAAATTTAGGTTAAAAAAAATTCCATTTCACCTGAATACCTAAAATCTTCATCTCAAGAATACATTTTCAGAAAATGTTGATATATGCTACAATGATAAATACTTTTTATATTTAAATAAGTAGATTTAAGATTCATTGCTGTTATGTTAAAATATGTTACTTCATGTACTGACATTGTAAACTGGGAACCAAAATATTATAACGTGCACTCAATCTACTTGTCCTGACTGAAAACAAATTCTGTAATTACTATGACATATATGCCTTGTCTCTATTCTGCAGGAACTAGCATGCATGCAATGTGCCCATGTGCTGACATAAATGAACACTTCATCAAATTACACAGTCTCATGAGCAGGCACAATTCCACAATTCAGTAACTTTTCATGCTCTGCTGCATTGTCTCTCCCTCACTCTAGCTTTGCTCTACCCAGCTGCACAGCTAAAGCCTTAATTCAACAGATAAGTGCCCGATGGGAGTTACACTCTACGCAGCCTCTCAACCTAAGGGCTTTAGTAACAAGAAGCTTGTATCTTTTTATGTGATAACCTATTGGATATGAAATGGCATTCAATAGAGTGACTAAGAACACAAGGATTTACACTTCATTCCAACTCAATATTTTCATGAAATGCTTTAGCTTCACATGGCCTTGTAACAGTATTTCAACATCAATGAAAAATTAAGTAAAAAATAGCCTTTTGTATGCATAAACAAAAATTCATGGTCAGAATATCTATTGTACAGTAAAAATATATGTCCTTCAGTAGAGAAATAATACTTATTTTTATTTTTTTTATAATTATCATTTTTGAGGGGCTAGGTGTATATAGTACATTAACTATGTCTCTACTGTCATTTCTTCCTAGTCAGGCACTTCCATAGAGTAATGCTGTTTAAATAATGTTTCTGGGCTGAGCATTAATTTCTAAAATCACTCTATGTGCCTGCAAATTGCCCAATTCTGACAGTGTTTAGCATACACATTGCCAGGATTCTCCTCTATTGCTGCTCAAGCAGTACATACATAACCACAAATACAGGTGCATTTCACAAAATTAGAGTATTATCAAAAAGTTAATGTATTTCAGTTATTCAATACAAAAAGTGAAACTCATATACAGGAAGGGCCATTTATATGGATACAACTAAATAACATGGGAATTGTTGGTGATATCAACTTCCTGCTTTTTGCACATTATTACATGGGAGGGGGAAAACTTTTCAAGATGGGTGGTGACCATGGCGGCCATTTTGAAGTTGACCATTTTGGATCCAACTTTATTTTTTCCAGTGGGAAGAGGGTCATATGACAAATCAAACTTATTGAGAATTTCACAAGAAAAACTTGAATAACTTGTTTTAAGGACATTACATTCCACTTTAATTTTGTGTGTCACTACAAATCCAGGCCTACTTTGGTTAATTTGATTTGTGGATTTTGTTGTCAGTACATTCAACTTTGTACAGAACAAAGTATTCAATGAGAATATATCATTCATTCAGATCTAGGATATGTTATTTGAGTGTTCTCTTTATTTTTTTGAGCAGTGAATATATATTTACAGTACAGACCAAAACTTTGGACACACCTTCTCATTTAAAGATTTTTCTGTATTTTCATGACTACGAAAATTGTACATTCACACTGAAAGCATCAAAACTATGAATTAACACATGTGGAATTATATACTTAACAAAAAAGTGTGAAACAGCTGAAAATATGTCTTATATTCTAGGTTCTTCAAAGTAGCCACCTTTTGCTTTGATAACTGCTTTGCACACTCTTGGAACTCACTTGATGAGCTTCAAGAGGTAGTCACAGGAAATGGTCTTCCAACAATCTTGAAGGAGTTCCCAGAGATGCTTAGCATTTGTTGGCCCTTTTGCCTTCACTCTGCGGTCTAGCTCACAACAAACCATCTGATTGGGTTCAGGTCTGGTGACTGTGGAGGCTAGGTCATCTGTTGTAGCACCCCATTATTATTTTATTATTATTATTATTACACATTTATATACCCCATCATTCTCCTGCTCGGTCAAATAGCATTACACAGCCTGGAGGTGTGTTTGAGGTCATTTTCCTGTTGAAAAATAAATGATGGTCCAACTAAACGCAAACCGGATGGAAGAGCATGCCGCTGCAAGATGCTGTGGTAGCCATGCTGGTTCAGTATGCCTTTAATTTTGAATAAATCCCCAACAGTGTCACCATCAAAGCACCCCCACACCATTACACCTCCTCCTCCATGCTTCACGGTAGAAACCAGGCATGTAGAGTCCATCCATTCACCTCTCTGCGCCGCACAAAGACACGGTGGTTGGAACCAAAGATCTCAAATTAGGACTCATCAAACCAAAGCACAGATTTCCACTGGTCTAATGTCCATTCCTTGTGTTCTTTAGCCCAAACAAGTCTCTTCTGCTTGTTGCCTGTCCTTAGCAGTGATTTCCTAGTAGCTATTTTACCATGAAGGCCTGCTGCACAAAGTCTCCTCTTAACAGTTGTTGTAGAGATGTGTCTGCTACTGGAACTCTGTGTGACATTGACGTGGTCTCTAATCTGAGCTGCTGTAAACAGGCGATTTCTGAGGCTGGTGACTTGGATAAACTTATCCTCAGAAGCAGAGGTGACTCTTGGTCTTCTTTTCTTGGGGCGGTTCACATGTGAGACAGTTTCTTTGAAGCACTTGATCTTCTTGCAACTGTACTTGGGGACACTTTCAAAGTTTTCCCAATTTTTCAGACTGACTGACCTTCATTTCGTTTCACCTCGTTTTTCTTTACTTAGCTGCTTTTTCTTGACATAATACAAATTCTAACAGTCTATTCAGTAGGACTATCAGCTGTGTATCCACCAGACTTCTGCACAAGACAACTGATGGTCCAAACCCCATTTATTAGGCCAGAAATCCCACTTATTAAACCTGACAGGGCACATATGTGAAGTGAAAACCATTTCCGGTGACTATCTCTTGAAACTCATCAAGAAAATGCCAAGAATGTGCAAAGCAGTCTTCAAAGCAAAAGGTGGCTACTTTGAAGAACCTAGAATGTAAGAAATAATTTCAGTTGTCACATAATTTTTTGTTAAGTATATAATTCCACATGTGTTAATTCATAGTTTTGATGCCTTCAGTGTGAATTTACAATTTTCATAGTCATGAAAATACAGAAAAATCTTTAAATGAGGTGTGTCCAAACTTTTGGTCTGTACTGAATATATAAAATATATATATATATATATATATATATATATATATAATATATGTCTCACAGATATATATATATATATATATATATATATATATATATATATAGACTGTATATATGTTTTCACAAATATTTGAGGCAGGTAACTATCCTACTTGGGGCTGGCTAATTGGATCCGAGCATGCTCATCTTAAAAAAGCGGATTCCGTCGCCGGATTCCATCATTTGATGGATCTGGCACCCATGGGCCTCCATTCTAGCAAACGACGGACGGCGACGGATTGCTGTCCGTTTTTTTGACATACACAAAAAACGGTCCTTTTTCTGTTGTCTCCGACAGCCAGACAAACAATTTTCGATGGATCTGGCGAATGACGGATCAAACGTTAGGCCATCTGTCACAATCCGTCACTAATACAAGTCAATGATAAACAAACTGCAGCATCAATCGCCATATCAGTTTTTTCAAAATTTGACAGATTGCGACTGATAAGCAAAATACTGATGTGTGAAAGGGGCCTTAGCTAGAGCCTGTTTGCTGTGGTAAACCCAGGACTAGAGTGATTACTGACCTGGAGATGTAGTGCTATGCAAGCACAGAGGATCAGGTCGCAGGCAGTGAACAGCAGAGATGGCAATAGTGAGCAATATGGTACATTTTTTTTATTCGCTGGCCTTCTCATGCCCAGAAAGTGGACAACTGCACGTGGCTGCCATTTTGCTGAATTAGTGCAGAGCAAATTCCTCAAAAATCTGTATTCTACAGAGAACAGATTTTTGTAAAATTTGATTCGAATTAAATTTCAATTTGTTGTGTAAATGGTTCATTACGTTTTATATACATTCTGTAAACTTTTGCTACTCAGAAAGCTTGAAAGCAGTGTATGCAGAGTACGCATGTAGAACTGTGGTTTTTGACATTTCTCAAAAGGCATCTTCAATAGTGTGTATTCTTAGCAATTAAACTGTGCTTCACTTTTTCAATAGCAAAGGAAAGACTGGATAATTCCTTTGGATATCATAAACACTGGTGTAATGAGAGAAAGGTCACAAATTCAGAAAACATTTTTGTTTGCAGCCAAAACAAAATATTATGTTAAAAAAAAAAGGTTTGAAGACGTTTACAGAATTCCTGAAGTTGCAAAACTTGCTTTAAAGAGCTTAAAAAGTTCTAGTTGGCTTCCTACAACTCCCTAACATAACTGATGATTATTTTGCATCTCTGCTTCTCAGGAAGCCTATTTTATCAACTTATATTGAAAAGAAAACTTGGAACATGCTGAGCTGCAGTCAAATCAGCAAACCTTCTGTCCTCTGCATTGTGAAAGTGTATGATTAAGCTGTGCTTTAAAAGCAATGTATTATGCTAGTTAAAATTGTGAAAAATTTGAATTTTGATTTTCTTTTCATGTTTTTATCTGTTAGATTTGTACATACAGTTGTGTGAAAAAAAGTGTTTTCCTCCTTCCTGATTTCATATTATTTTGCATGTTTGGCACACTTAAGAAAATTTAAATATTAAACAAAGATAACACAGTTAAACACAAAATGCAGTTTTTAATGAGGGCCTAAGGGAAAAAAGAAATCCAAACCTACCGGGTCCCATGTGAAAAAGTGATTGCCCTCTAAACTTAATAACAGGTTGGACCACCCTTAGCAGCAACAAATGCTATCAAGTGTTTGTGATAACTGCTAATGAGTCTTTTATAATGCTCTGCAGGAATTTTGGCCCACTTATCTTTGCAAAATTGTTATAATTCAGCCACATTAGAGGGTTTACGAGCATTAATCACCTTTTTAAGGTCATGCCACAGCATCTCAATTGGAATTAGGTCAAGACTTTGACTAGGCCACTCCAAAGTCTTAATTTTGCTTTTCTTAAGCCATTCCATTCAGAGGTGGACTTGCTGTTGTATTTTAGGTCATTGTCTTGCTGCATGAACCAAGTGGGCTTCAGCTTGAGGTCATGAATAGATGGCCGGACATTCTCCTTCAGGAATTTTTTGGTTGACAGCAGAATTCATGATTCCTTTACCACAGCAAGTCTTCCAGGTCCTGAAGCAGCAAAACAATTCCAGACCATCACACTACCACCACCATATTTTACTATGGCATGAGGTCCCTTTTTTGAAATGCTATCCTACTTCAACATCAGATGTAATGGGACATACACATTCCAAAAGTTCTACTTTTGTTTTATCAGTCAACAGAGTTTTCGCCCAAAAGTCTTACAGATCATCATGATGTTTTCTGGAAAAACTCATATGAGCATTTATACTCTTATTGCTCAGTCATGGTTTTTGTTTTGAAACTCGGACATTCAGGCTATTTTTGCACAGACTCTTTGGTATGGTAGAGTCATGAACACTGAATTTAACTAAGGCAAGTGAGGTCAGCAGTTATTTGGATGTTGTTGTGGGTCTTTTGTGACCTCTTGGATGAGTCATCGCACTTCTCTTTGGGTAATTTTGGTCAGCCTTCCATTTGTGGGGAAGCTCATCACTGTTCTGTGTATTCACCATTTGTGGCTAATGGCTCTCAATGTGGTTTGCTGGAGTCCAAAAGCTTTAGAAATGACTTTGTAACCTTTTCCAGACTGATAGATCTCAATTACTTTGTTTCTCATGTATTTCAGAATTTCTTTGGATAGCGGCATGATGTCTAACATCTAAGGATCTTTTGGTCTGCTACACTTTGTCAGGTAGGTCCTATTTAAGTGATTTCTTGATTGAGAAAAGGTGTTACAGTAATCAGGCCTGCATGTGGCTAGGGAAGTTGAACTCAGCTTCCCAAAGATGTGATAGACCACAATTAATTTATGTTTTAGGGGTGGAGGCAATTACTTGTTCACACAGGGCCCTGTAGGTTTGAATTTCTATCTCCCTTAACAGTAAAGAACTTCATATAAAAACTGCATTTTGTGTTTCTTTGTGTTATCTTTGCCCAGAATTTTAATTTGTTTTGTGATCTGAAACATTTACGTGTGATAAACATTCAAATGAAAAGGAAATCAGAAAGACGGCAAACACTTTTTCACAAAACTCTTTGTCCTGAAAATATATCCCTAACTAGTGCCCAAATCAGGATAGACGCCCAGACATTAGAGATGATATGAATCATTTCTTTGTACTTGGTCAAGTTTCCAAGTCATTAATCTATGAACATTGGATGAGAGTTTCCGCAAACTGACCATTGCCTAATAGCAACCCTGACTCCTTTAATTATCTGGTGCGACATCACATGGGTATCACACTGGAGCAATTACATTGTACAGTGCCAGTTAATCAAAAGAAGAGCTGGAAATGCTAGTATGTGGGAGGTGATTGCCAGGGCTTCCATTTGACATCCACAACGGACCAGTTCCTGTGACTTGATTCACACAATCTCTAGTAGATTTGTATCCAACACATGGACCTATTGCAAAAAACTGCATTCATCATGTTATACTTTTTTCTGGTGGCCCATATATATGGGAAAAATAGTCTGTTGCTTTTTCCAATATGGTTAAACAAATGGTGTGTAGATATATACTGAGCAGATGGAGTCCGATAGAACATTACTTTGGCATCTATCTGCTAAATGGTTTAAAGCGTATGTCAGGATGTCAGGAAAAGATCCCAAATTAAAATATGTGCACTTAACCTTAGGGCTCGTGCAGGCTATCATATTATCGGTCTGAATGCAATTGTTACCTTCCAAGGTTTCGGGGTGTCGGGACATGGCATAGCTTGCCTAGCTAGCCTATGCTTCCATGCTGCCAGACCACAATGACGTGGGGCTTCCGTCCCAGATGGTAAGGGAATGTGGACCCACTGGACCACAGAGGGGGACCTGAGGCTGCCCGGACTAAGGGAGGGCAGCGAACGAGTCTGTGGCAGCTGAGCATGTAGGCAAGATGGCAACCTGCAGGTCTAGACGACACCGCACAACTTCAGGTATGAAGAAACATAATGTTTACTTGAAGACAAACACAGTACATAAGCAGAACATAATGCCAGGCACCCAATTCCGCACATCACGGAAAGGTACACATCTCAGGATAACAGATGAAGGCAGGAGGAAATCATGGGTTGACGCAGTCCAGGGTTATCTGGTACAGGCATACTACGATGGCTTCTCTCTCAGGCCTCAAGTGTAGCACAGGCTCCGCAGGAGAACATCAGACACCAACCTCGGACAGACTTCAAACAAGGGCAGGGGTCATCACGGGTTGATGCAGTCCAGGGTCATCTGGCATGGGCATACTTGGATGGCCCCTCTCAGGCCACAGACATAGTACAGACTCAGCAGGAAAACATCAGAAACCGACCCAGGACAGACGTCAGATGATGGCGGGGGTCATCACAGGTTGTTGCAGTCCAGGGTCATCTGGCACAGGCATACTAGGACAGCCTCTCTCTCAGGCCTCAGGCATAGCACAGGCTCAGCCAGAGAACGTCAGACACCGACCCAGGACAGACATCATCACAGGGTGGACCACAGGGAACCAGCAGGACATCGGGACACAGGCAAGATATCGGGACATTAGGACACAGGCTGGACATCAGGACACAGGCTGGATATCAGGACTCAGACAGGACATCAGGACACAGGCTGGACCTCAGGACACAGGCTGAACCTCAGGACACAGACAGGACATCAGGACATCTGGACACAGGCAGGACATCAGGGACACCGGCAGGACATCAGGGACACCGACAGGAAATCGGAACACAGGCATGACCTCGGAACGCCGACATGGCAGCTCAGGTCATCGGAAGGGACACGGATGGCACAGGACCAGGAACAACAGCGTGACAGCTCAGGTCATTGACAGAGACACGGATAGCGCAGATCCAGGAACACCGGTGTGGCAGCTCAGGTCATCTGCTGAGACATGTATGGCACAGGACCAGGAACACTGGTGTGGAAGCTCAAGTCATAGACTGAGACACAGAGGGCACAGGACCAGGCAGAGGCGGTCGGACTCCGGGTACCAGACAGCGGTTGCCAGACTCTGGACATCGGAAATGATCTTTAGACACCAGGCAGCGGTCGTCAGGCTCCAAACTACGGTCATAAGGCTCCGGGCATCGGACCTAGGAAGGAACTCAAGCGTGATGGTGCAAGCACCATCAGGTTGGACTGGAGCCAGGCAGAGCTAGCACCGCATAGCAAGCTGAGCACAGAATAGTAGATGCTCAGCTTAAACACATCTTTAACAGACAAATCCTGATTGGGTCACAGGACTCCAGTTACAGGAAACTCACAGTCACTGGGTACATGGTTCCAGACACGAAGGAACTTCAGGAACATAACACAGTTCAGACATGGTCAGGTACAGGAACAGATCCAGTATCAAGGATTCAGGAAAATAGACACAAGAGGAACGGACCTGGATATGCAGCCTCCAGGAAAGGTGATCTGGGAATGCTGCCACCAGAGCAGGTGGACATAATAGGAATGGGCCTGGATATGCAGCCTCCAGGAAAGGTGATCTGGGTATTCTGCCCCCAGAGCAGGCGGAAAAAAGGACACAACACAAACAGATCTGGGTCCTCTGCCCCAGAGCAGACAGAAACACAAGACAGGACAAAGGGTATCAGCTCTCCCAGCACTGATTGCAATCAAAGCAGGAGCTAAACACACAAACACACATGGCTAGGTTTAGGAACTCAATGCAAATCTCTGGCAATGCCCAACAGGAAAGAGGAACTTTATATAGGAGCTGCTGCTCAGCAATAGGCTGGGGAGAGCAATAAAGCACACACACTGCCCTAATAAAATCAGGGAAGGTGCCGCCACATGCACCCTAAGCACACACAGAAACGATTACAGCGCAGTCGGCACAGGCACTGTGGCTTAAGGCACCTGGCAGTGGCTGCAAGCCTGGACATACGTGGAAAGTCATGCACCAGCTGAAGAGGACCTTGCAATCCGCGGATAGCTTCCACATGCGGATAGTCATGCAGTGGAGCAGAAACATCACAACACATGCACGGCTACGCAGCAGAGCCGAGAACTGAGCAGCATCCATATAGATAACAGACAACAGTATCCCAGCTGGTTAGGGGGAATGGAGCAAAGGGTTTAAGCAGAGACATGAAAAGTAACGCCGGGGAAAAAAAGTACAAACTTACTGGAGTTACAGCAATCCACCAAAACATTGGATCATACTCGTATCATTGTTAGTCTATGGGTCCCTGCACATTTCCAATTTTTTCCTTGGACATAGACTGCCCAGGGAGTAAATTGTAGGCTACCTGAATTTGATCTAATATTTGGATTGTACTCGGTCTTGGATGTTTATGAGTGCATGTAAATCATCGGACTGCTCCCATTTTCACAGACTGACAAGATGGAGAAAATGTAGAAATTTTTATCCTCCATATTCTCCTTATCCAAGAAAATCGGATCACACTATGAACACACTCTGATTAAACTCTCATAGAGTGATTTGCATAATTGCCTCGATTATCTAGCATAAGAGAATTTATGCTTGTGTGACACTAGCCTCATATGATTGTATTTAAAATGATTCAATCATGACAATACTGAATTTTCAAAATGAACAATGAAAATTTTGATATTTGTTCAGAACATATAACCGGATTAAGAAACACACTAATCTTGAGATGAAATGTTGCATTGTAGCAGAATTTTCCTATGCAATGCTTTTTAGGAAGAATATCTCAGTAATATGTAATATGTTGCACCACAGAGGCACTATAGGGCGAGAATAACTATCGATCCATATTAAAGTTGCACAGACTCAGCATAGCTCTAAAAAGCCTCTTCCCTATGTCTAAGCAATATGTATGAGCTACTACTCATTTAATCTGCATTTTTTTCCACATGTTGCTATTGCTTTGGGAATTCAGGCCATAGATGTTTATGGTATGAATGACTGAACTCTAATGCAGTGACATGCATTATAAGTAAGTGTCAAATAGACTGTTATCATACAATAGATATACTTTGGATATGTACAGAGCATGAAGTAACTCTTATGCGGAATATTAATATCTGGACATAATAATTAATTGCAACTTAAAATTTTTAATAAAGATGTATCCAGTCTTTTAAGGTTTTATAAACCTCTTTTTGCATCAGGTTCGTCTTCTGCGTTCCTTCAGCTCAAGCTTCATATTCATTTTGGGTCAATCTATTATTGATTCGAATTAGTCATAGATGATTTACTTACAAAACCATTTTCTCTAATTACTGTTTGTAGAATTAAAGATCTCCTAGAGCATTCTTCCATAGTCAGTCATTTTACAAATCTCGGTAATAAATTATATTATATGCCCAACTCTTTACCTGTGTTTTTTTTGCCATACGTCTTTGGTTTTTATAAATGTCTTATTCCATGCATAAAGTTCAATCTTGTTAATGGTAGGAGTGCTAACCCTACTGTGTTCTGAGTACTCCATATGGTTTTTACTCCTTGTCTCATATTAATCATTTGGTTGTATTAAGAAAAATGCTTTTGCCTACATTTTTTTCCACATTGGCAGTGCAAAATAAATATGTGCCCTTAAGACAAATTATTTCTTCAGCATATTAAACTCATTCAGGAATAAGGCTTTTCCATGCCTGAATATCAAAATCAGAATTTCACCTTATGAAATAATACATTCCAAAGATGTTTCTTTTTATTATTTTTAATACTGATACTTGGAATCATTTTACATCTTGTATTAAGTGAGACATTGCCATAGATCCTTAGCCCCTTAACCACCTTGTTTTTGTTTTTTAGTTTTCCTTTTTTTCTTCCCTTTTTCCCAGAGCCAAAACTTTTTCATTTTTCATTCAATATGGCCATATGATGGCTTGATTTTTTGCAGGATGATTTGTACTTTCGAATTACTCAATTGGGTTTACCATATAGTGTACTGGAAAATGTGAAACAATTCAAAGTGCAGTGAAATTGAACAAAAAGTGCAATTCCACAATTGTACTTTTTAGTTACCATCTTTAATAAATGCTAAAACTGACCTGCCATTATGATTCTCCAGGTCATTGCAAGTTTGTAGATACTAAACATGTACAGGTTCTTTTTTACTTAAGTGGTGAAAAAGAAATCCAAAATTTGTACAAAAATAAAAAGAATTGGGGGCTGGATGAGGGATTCTTTTTTTGCATGCCAGACTGACATTTTTATTAATACCATTTTGGTGTAGATTTTGATTGCCAGTTATTGCATTATAAAGCAATGTTGCGGTGACCAAAAAAATGTAATTCTAGCGTTTTGATTTTTTTCTCACTATCCGAATGTATTAATTCTTATATATATTGATATATCTAGTGATTCTGAATGCGGTGATACTAAATATGTGTATTTTTTATGCTTTATTGTTTCATTTTGAATGGGGTTAATGGGGGTGATTTAAACTTTTATTTTTAATATTTTTAAAAACTTTTTTACTTTTAACTGGCACTATTGACACGGTCGCCCCTCTCGTTCATGGCAGAGTGCGACGTACCAACAGACAACCCTGGCACAATAACACCACTAAAAAGCTCCGGCAAGTGTCCAGGATTACAGAGCGGCGCTGGAAAAAAACAAATTCGCAAGACGACTTCACTGCATTCAAACAAGCAACACTCTCTTTCAAATCTGCCCTCACCTCTGCTAAACAGGCCTACTTCACAACCCTCGTATCTTCCCTATCCTACAACCCCAAACAGTTATTCAAAACTTTTAACTCCCTCCTCCGCCCACCACTGCCCCCTCCTACCTCCCTCATCTCTGCTGAGGACTTTGCCACACACTTCAAAAATAAGATCGACCAAACAAGGCAAGTCTTCATTGTTCAACCACCTCAACCACTTTGTATACCAGACCAATGCCCTAACCCCATAACCTCCCTCTCCAATATAACTGAAGGGGAGCTTAATTGTCTTCTCTCCAAATCGCACCTCACAACCTGTGCACTTGACCCCATCCCAACCCACCTCCTCCCCAACCTCACCACCACTATTATTCCATCCCTAACCCACCTCTTCAACCTATCACTAACTTCCGGTACCTTCCCTTCTGCTTTCAAGCATGCCACAATCATGCCTATCCTTAAAAAGCCAACCCTCGACCCAACCGCTATGTCCAGCTATCGCCCAATATCGCTGCTCCCATTCGCTTCCAAACTCCTGGAGCTGCATGTCCACGCTGAGCTTTCCTACCACTTCTCTTCTAACTTGCTCTTTGACACTCTACAATCTGGTTTCCGCCCCCATCACTCCACTGAGACAGCCCTGACCAAAATTACTAATGACCTACTTACAGCCAAAGCAAACGGACAATACTCTATACTCCTGCTTCTTGACCTGTCCTCTGCTTTTGACACAGTTGACCACTGCCTTCTACTACAGATTCTTTCCTCCTTTGGCGTCAAAGACCTCGCCCTATCTTGGATCTCCTCATACCTTTCCAACCGCACATTCAGCGTCTCCCACTCCCACACTACCTCCTCGTCCCACCCTCTCTCTGTTGGAGTTCCCCAAGGCTCTGTTCTAGGACCCCTACTCTTCTCAATCTATACACTTGGCCTGGGGCAACTCATAAAGTCCCACGGATTCCAGTACCACCTTTACGCTGATGACACTCAGATCTACCTCTCTGGCCCAGACATCACTTCTCTGCTATCCAGAATCCCGGAGTGTCTATCAGCCATATCCTCCTTCTTCTCCTCCCGCTTCCTCAAACTCAATGTGGACAAATCTGAACTCATAATCTTTCCCCCATCCCACAGATCTTCCTTACCTGACCTATCTACCACAATTAACGACATCACGCTTTCCCCCGTACCAGAAGTCCGCTGCCTCGGAGTAACCCTTGACTCTGCCCTGTCCTTCAAACCGCACATCCAAGCTCTTTCTACCTCCTGTCGCCTTCAGCTCAAAAATATTTCAAGAATCCGTCCTTTCCTCAACCCTCAATCTACTAAAATGATTGTGCACGCCCTCATCATCTCCCGCCTCGACTACTGCAACACCCTTTTCTCTGGCCTCCCTGCTAACACCCTCGCACCTCTCCAGTCCATCCTTAACTCTGCTGCACGACTAATTCACCTCTCTCCTCGCTACTCCTCCGCTTCTCCCCTCTGCAAATCTCTTCACTGGCTCCCATTCCCTCAGCGTATCCAGTTCAAATTACTAATACTGACCTACAAGGCCATCTATAATCTGTCTCCTCCATATATCTCTGAACTAATCTCCCGATATCTTCCCTCACGTAATCTCCGATCCTCCCAAGACATCCTTCTCTCCTCCACACTTATTCGCTCCTCACCCAACCGCCTCCAAGACTTCTCCCGAATATCCCCCATCCTCTGGAATTCTTTGCCCCAACACATCCGACTATCAAACTCATTCAGATCCTTCAGACGGAACCTGAAAACCCATCTCTTCAGGAAAGCCTACAGCCTGCAATGACCCTGCTGCCTCCTCACCACTACCGGAGTTATTGCCTCAACCAACACCGGAACTGCTGCAACCCCCTGACCTACTGTCTCCTGCCTCACAATCCTGTAGAATGTAAGCCCGAAAGGGCAGGGTCCTCTCCCCTCTGTATCAGTCTGTCATTGTTAGTTTGTTTACTGTAAGTGATACCTGTAATTTGTATGTAACCCCTTCTCATGTACAGCACCATGGAATCAATGGTGCTATAGAAATAAATAATAATAATAATAATAATAATAATAAACTGGCTTTAATGGTCTCTATGGGAGATTAGAAGTTGCAATCTTCTAATCAGTTTTGATACACATAGCAGGGCCCTGCTCTGTGTAGCAGAACAGTTCATCTGCTATGAGTACCGACAATTGGGTGGAGCTCCTAGCAATATGGCATCCACAGGGGTCTTCTGCGGACTCTGGGTTGCCATGTCAACCCATCGGCAACCCATCATGTGACACAGGCGCTGATGGGCAAAGCTTGTGACATGCTTCTGGCGCGATTATGTTAAATGCTGCTGTCAGAGATTGACAGCGACATTCAACATGTTAACAGCAGTGGGTGGATCATGATTCCAGCCACAGCTGTTAGGGGCACATGTTAGCTGATGAAATAAGCTGACATGTACTTGAAAATTTGCAGGCTCATCGACAGAGCCTGCATCAAAAACGGGGAGGCGACCCTGGATATGCCTATATATCCAAGGGGTTAATGTGATCCCAAAACAATTTTCATTTTAGTTTTTTCTTTAGATAAGAATGCAGTTGCAAAAATTTGAAAAATTGAAGTTCCTTTAATATATCACGCTCTTCGTAATAAGGGAAAGGGGCTCTGAATCACCCTTAGGACAGGTGCCCTAACTATCCCTGCTCCCAAAGGTAACTCTAAAGCTTAAAGGAGGTTTGGGCCACCAGTCCTAGTGTTGTCCTGTTATTCCCTAATTCATCCCCTTACCCCAAGAGGCCTGGGAGAGAAATGCTAGTGTATCAACACATAAGATAGGCAGGGACAGCAGAAAGTAACAAATATAAAAATACTCAAAAAAGGTAGAAATTAGTGATAAGCGAGTATACTCGTTGCCGGTTTGTTAGGGAATCCCCACATGTATTCAGGCTGTCTAGCAGTTGCAAATCATGCAGCTGCGGCAGCATAAACTAAATCCCTGACCACTTCCAAATATTCGGAGACCACTCAGGAAAACCCAAGCAACAAGCATACTCACTCATTACTAGTAGAGATATATGTAGGGAATGATAGGAATGTGCCAACCAAATGGGAAAAGGACAATGAGGAAAGCATACACCCCAAAACAGCACACAACAATCACCTGTAGCAAGACAATCTCCAATTAAGCACAGTGTCTACAAGGAGCTAGAAGAAAAGTTTTCACTGGACAAAAAGAGAAAGTCTGGCTAAGTTTTATAGGGAGAGGTAATGATCAGATCAGAAGCAGCTGAAATGGAGCTGCATCTTTCTTGCCATCATAGAAATGGTTGTTAGCCCCTAAAGGAAGACAAATCCATTTAATATGGGACACATTCACACAGGCTAAATGAAAATTGCGATTCACAAAACGTAGTGATCTTCTAACCCCAGATCTCCCAGGGGAACATGACACACTTGTGAAAATATCCTTTAATTCTTATATGTACTGTATAGTGATAGCAAATGTATGTAACGTGCCCCACTTGTAGTGGGGCACGTTACATATTCCATGATGATGGAAGGAAAAGGTTCAAATATATATTTTAGTTTATCCCTCACTGCCAGCCGAATTGCAAATGCTATAATAGCTATGTACAAAACATTTAATTTAGTGTTGGAGTAGATTGGGAAAGTCTGGATAGACAGAACGTGCTGGTAATGTCTCTTGATTTGAAGTATTATTTGGCATAACATTATTGCATATTGCAAGTGTTGCTCTTTTCTAGACCATTATGCGAAGAAGGAAGGTAAAATAGTCTGTACATTAATTGGACACTAAGATGCTGATTAACCCATTCACAAAAGTTTACGTATATTTTTACCTTTGTCTCTGCCTTTGATGCTGGCTCACATGCTGAGCCCACATCTTTCCCCACACTTTATAACTGGTCTAATCAACCATCAAGTGTCTCTAGCAATCGAGATCCATCCGCGGCTGCTAACAAGCGAAGAAAACAGAAAGGAAGCGTGTCATTGATCGAGCCCATCACATGATCGCAGGGTGCCGATGGGATGTCTGCTGAAGACCCCCATGCCTGTCATTATAAACATAATGTGACAGGAGATCATTCTTTTTGCTATCCATAACAATGCTATGTATAGCACAGGCAATCTAACGATAGCAGCTTCAAGTCTCCTAGAGGACTGTTAAATACAGGAAAGACTAAAAAAAGTTTTAAAAACATAAAAAACACAAAAGTTCAAATCACTCCCTTTTGCCCTGTTGAAAATAAAACAATTTAACCCCTTAACAACCAGGAGTATTTTTGGTTTTGCATTTTCATTTTTTGCTCAATTTCTTCCCAGAGCCATAATTTTTTTTTATTTTTTTGGTCAAAATGGCCATATGAGAGCTTTTTTTTGCGGGATGAGTTGTACTTTTGAACGACACCATTGGTTTTACCATGTCGTGTATTACAAAACAGGAAAAAAATTCCAAGTGCAGTGAAATTGCTAAAAAAAAGTGCAATCCTACACCTGTTTTCTGTTTGCTTTTCTACTAGGTTCACAAAAAGCTAAAATGGCCAATATGATTCTCCAGGTCATTGCGAGTTCTTAGAAACCAAACATGTCTAGGTTCTTTTTTATCTAAGTGGTGAGAAAACATTCCAAAGTTTGTAAAGAAAAATAAGTTGCCATTTTCCGAGACCCGTAGCATCTCCATTTTTCAGGATCTGGGGATGGCTGAGGGCTTATTTTTTGCCTGCTGATCTGACATTTTTATTGATACCATTTTGGTGCAGATATGTTCTTTTGATAGCACATTATTTCATTTTATTGCATATTGCAGCGACCAAAAAAAACATATTTCTGGCGTTTCTATTTTTTTGTCGCTATGCCTTTTACTGATTGGATTAATTATTTTTATATATTGATAGATAGGGTGATTCTGAATGCAGTGATGCAAAATATGTGTGTATTTGATTTTTTATTGTTTTATTTTGAATGGAGCAAAAGGGGGGTGATTTGAACTTTTATTTTTTCATTTTTTTTAATATTTTTAAAAACTTTTTTTTACTTTTTACTTGCTTCAATAGTCTCCATGGGAGACTTGAAGCTGCAGTTTGTAAAATCGCCTCTGCTGCATAGCGCAGGGCTATAGCCCTGCGCTATGTAGCAGATATGCTCACTTGCTATGACCACCAGGTGGCGCTCATAGCGATCCAGCAGTGACAACCACAGGGGTTTTCTGCTGACCCCGGGTTGTCATGCCAACCTAATGGCGACCGATGGCCAATTGACAAGGCCGCTGATGGGAGGAGGTAATGATGTGCTTCCTGCATGTGTATGTTAACAACTGTCACACTGTTACCCAGCAAAGCTCTACCCACTTAACAAAAAGTTGGCTCGGCTGGAAAGAACTGGAGTAAAGGCACCAAATGTTCCAACATTTTTGCACAATTATGAGTTGTGCAAAAATATAGTGACATTTCAAAATATTTTACAACAGAATTCTGGTGAAAAATGTTTGCTGAATTTGGGCCCAAGGCTAATATCATGGCAGCTCTAGAAGTACTGCAATAGATTGGGCTTAGAGATTAGCAATGTAATGACAGTGTGGATCTAGTGATGCCTGTAACTTGTCTGAAAAAGATTATTGGGGAGAGGAGAATGCCTGTAAGGCCGTGGTCTCATTTGCGCATGGCATTCGATGCGAGAGCATTGGATTCGATATGCTAATGACCCTTGGCTCCTGCTCTAGCACAGAGCGGATCAGAGCTCAGCTGTGGAGGAGGCAGAGAATCTAATTTCTCTATCTCCTCCATTGCTGGCATCGGCATATATCGCACAGCATTAGGATGATATCCGAGTGATGTGCACTGTGTCACTCGCACCCATAGACTCATATGGGTGCGAGTGCACCAAGACTCGGCCGAGTGTTGGTGTCGATCGCAGCATGCTGCGATTTCACTCGCACGTAGAATATGGCCGAGAATAAAAAAGGTGATGAGAGCTACCCCACAGATTAATACTGCTCCGTATTCATCGCTATTGTGTCTTCGGCCTAACTGATATTTTCCTTATATCAATTTTGGATCAACTTGATAATCCTGTAATTAAATACTTCTCAACATTGAAATTGTGATACCAAGAAGGAAACTTAATGGATTTATAGAAATTACTGGAATAATAAACTTGATAATGACATGCAAATGGTGAAATTGAAAACATTTGTTAAATATTCCAATTTATCCTTTAAAGAGTATGGGTGCCATGTGCAGAAATTTACACACTTAATTGCTTTGTCATGCTACAATGAAGTTGTTAATGTTTGTCTTAGAAATGCTCTGCCAACCTGAGTGCACTTGGGTACACTAATCATCAAAATCCACTGCTGGAAGTTCTTTTTGCAATTGTAGATCAATGACATCCCATACAGTATATGATCGAAGTGAGATAAGTCCAGAGATGCTTCAAGCCACTGTAGCACATTGAGCCATGTAGTAACATGAGCAACCTTAAGCCTGGTGTTGTCATTCATGTAGTAGCATGAGCAACATGAAGCCTGGTGTTGTTCTGCATTAAGTAGCGTGAGTAACATGAAGCTTGGTGTTGTCATGCATGTAGTAGCATGAGCAACATGAAGCCTGGTGTTGTTATGCATGTAATATAATGAGCAACATAAAGCCTGGTGTTGTCATGCATGTAATATAATGAGCAACATGAAGCCTGGTGTTGTCATGCTTGTAGTAGCATAAGCAACATGATATAATGAGCAACATGAAGCCTGGTGTTGTCATGCTTGTAGCAGCATAAGCAACATGATATAATGAGCAACGTGAAGCCTGTGTTGTCAAGCTTGTAGTAGCATAAGCAACATGAAGTCTGGTGTTGTTGTGCATGTACGGTAGTATAATCAGCAACAAGAAGCCTGGTGTTGTCATGCTTGTAGTAGCATAAGCAACATGAAGCCTAGTGTTGTCATGCATGTAGTATAAAGGGCAACATGAAGCCTGGTGTTGTCATGTTAAAAAATGGCTCCTGTGACATTTGGGAAAAATGATCATACAAATGATGAATTCTATATTGCAATTAATATTAGAAATCAAATATCAAGCCTAAGGAATTAAACACATTATACATAAGATGTCAGAAGGCTCTGGCATGACATTTGGCTAAGTCCCAGATGTTCAGCTAAAGGTGTTCCATTGAGCAAATACCACTATTCTCTAATGCTTTCAGAGCAGAGAATGATGTCAAAGGAAGCTGCAATGGAGGTCTAACAGGTCTTTCAACAATGGGTCCTGCTATTATCTGGCTGGAAATGATAGCTCTATATTGGACTGGAAACCATGTGGGCAACACTATGTATTACAGTATATAGAAAAAATGATCAGACTGTTTGCAGGTGCAGTCCTCTAAGAAGACAAAAAGAGCCAAATAAAAAAAATAAAAAAATTGTTTCCTCATAGAAAATAAAGAATTTAACAAAGAAAAAACATATACGGCACTGCCTGTTAGGGTTCGAGTTCCCAATGCTGCACAAGGGGAATCTCGAGCCATTCCCGCTGCGGTCCCCCATTCATCTCCAGCCGCAGTGGAACCTGTTCAGCAGAGACGTCAGTCCCAGTGTCTTGCCCGGTCTAATACTGTGCAGAGACTTGCTGCTGCCTCCCCTGGATCTTCGGTTATAACCAGTGCTGGAGCAGGCAGATTTGGGACTAAGTTCTCTGTTTCTTCTTCTGAGCATGCCCAGGGCAAGATCTCCCATTGGAGATCAGGGGTCACATGCTCAGATACAGCTACGACTCCTATTGGTTCTCCAGGAAGGTCCTGTAGCTGTTTGTGATCTGAAGCAGCTTTCTATTGGTCCTTTCTGGAAGGTCTTCTACTCATGGCTGCTATAAAAGGTTGTCCTGACCGCATCAAACCTTTATGTGCTTTGCGCCAGTATGGTCATGCGTGTGTGTGGTTAGGGCAGCTGAAATACGGCATTACAATACCGACCTAATCGGTGAGGAGCATGGTATGCTAGCTGTCAGGGTCGGTGTCTTAGATGCCTTTAGAATACTGGCATAACCGGTGAGGAGTTTGGTTGCCGTATTCAGGGCCTGGCGTACAGACACCATAGCGCATGACCACTTCCTATGTTCGCTTAGCAGTCAACTGTGTACCGGGACACAGTGGGGTTTCTCAGCGCTCTTGACTGCAGCAGGTTGCTTTAAAATGCTAGTCAGTGCCTACGTTTAACTTTGTGCTCACTGAAGCTAAAGGTACTGCCACACTAAACAATCCCGCTAGTGATCACGATAACGACGCATACTAATGCGATCGCTAGCGGGATTGTTTCTATATCGCTAAATGCGGCCACATTTAGCGATATAGTTAACGACGCTATCGCCGTTAGCGATCTTCTTAACGACTTTAGCGTACAAAAGTACCGCTAATCGCTAGAAAAGGTGCCACACAGCGATTAGATACTTACCCACGGAGCGCCGACGAGAAATAGGTCCGAGCGATTCACGACGAGCGAGATCACAGCAGGAAGCTCGTCGCTGAAGCTGCCGCACTGAACAACATCGCTAACAGGATCGCTAATAGTGACGTTTTTTAGCGATCCCGTTAGCGATATGTTTAGTGTGGCATACCCTTAAGTGAGTTTGCACTTATCGCCATATAGCGCTGCGGCATTCACGCTAGTGGCTCTGTGGATTAACAGAGTTTGCACTATCTGCCACAGCGCGCTACAGCGTTTATTTTAGCGACTCTGCGGGATAACAGAGTTCGCTACTTACGCCATCTTACTAGCATCAGGCTCTGCCTGCACTGTGGACCCCGGGCTGCGAATACACCTCTCTACATTATTTATTAGGTGCGTTCCGCAGACCCTAACACTGCCATTTCTGTAACGTTTTGTTTATCAAAAAGAAAAATTATTTAACTGACACACCAAGTGCTGGCTTTTTGATTACCTCAACACCTCCCTAAATAAACACAATAAAAATCTAATTGATTTAAAACATATTGATAAACCAAATTTTTATCGATGTATCCATCATCTTGACATGCAAAATAAAGCTCTCACATATCTCTATTGATAGAAAAGTAGCATTGGTACAGTTATCATAAAATGATGATGCCAATCAAAATTAGTTTTTTTACAAATATTTTAAGTTTTTTTCACTTATTTAATAAAAAATAATCTATGCAGGTTTGGTACTGACGAGAAAAATCAGGTGTTATGGTAATTTTGATCAAAAACTGAAAGCTGTGAAACACAAAATCTAAAAAAGGATCGCACAATTGCCTTTTTTTTCAAAATTTCATGCCATTTGGACTTTTTTTTCCTGCTTTTCAGTAAATTGTGTCACTCAAAGCTGCAACTCACGTCTAAAAAAATACCTCTTATGACTATAGCAATGGAAAAATAAAAAGTTATGGCTCTTGGAAGAAGAGGAAGGAAAATGCAAATGTATAAAGGGAAATTGACTACAGTGACAAGAGGTGAAAAATTAAAAGGACAGTTTTTAAGTACATTTCAGTATAGGTGGCTATTAAAAATGATGGAAACCAAAATATTTTTCTGGACTATCTGCGGTATACTATAAGACTCAGTCCAATTTATAAAGAAGGTTTTTTTTTAAGAAAAGCTTCATGTCAATACCTTGACAGATAGACTGACAGTAAAGTCATCTTCACCTCACTAAAAAAATTCTGCATGATTATATTCACAATCCATATTTCTACATCTTCAAGCCCTTAATAAGAGGAGAAAGTTTAATTAACCAATTGGCAAACATATCCCTCTTAAAAAGGTATCTGTATAGCATCTGATATAATCACAGTATTTTATAACTACTTAAAAAAGTTTACATTTTGGTAGAAAAATTCTATATCTTCTTCCTTCTTAGGATTTACAGTAAGACTGAGTATATTTCATGCGAATATATTTTGCTGCATCTATATATAGTGAAAACACATCTTCTATAAAAAATACAAGATTGGATTGCCTATCTCTTCTGTTTTTCTTCTTCTGATCAGCATCAGGAGGCTATTATGGGCTATTCAGTGTTGTAAAGCTGGAATACTCTGTAGATGACAGAATGAATGTTAGATTCCTTCTTGCTTCAATAAAATTATTGATTATGCCATTCATGCAGTACCTCAAGAGAATGCTGTTTCTTTTTCTTTGCTTGTCAAATTGTCCAAAATAATTCTAGTGGGCTCCCCTAAGAATTTGTAAGAGACCCTATAGGATGTGAGCAACAAAACATACTGAAACCAAACATCGATTTGCTGCCTGCCAGTATGTGCCAAGGTTTATCAGTTTTCCTCCCTGCTGATGTTTACTTGTTAAGTGAGTGAGTCTGCGTGTATATGTCTTCTTTTCTAAAGATTTACTACATGAATCCTTTTTTTCACACATGTCCATGCTCCTGTATTGAAGAAACTTGTTTCATGGTGTCAAATCCTAGACTATAGTAGTCCACAGACAGCATAGACGATTCAATAGAATTTCTAAAAAAAAATAAGAGGATATTTACGGAGATCATTCTAGAATATAACCCAACCTAGACAAGATTCAGAAATGCCACTAATGATACCATACATCTTTTTTTGCACTTGTTCCAGTGGACTGATGTAAAAGCTTGTAAGTAAATGCACAGAAGTAAAGGTTTAACAACTTAATGGACTGAGGTAAGCCATTTATCATTTACATGCAAAGTCCAAATAGATCCAGAGGTCTAACTTATAGGTTAATATTTTATTCATGAATGAGGATATGTCATGGGAAAAGAATCTATTAAAAATCTAGTAAAATTTTATCAGTCTGACATTCTGAAAAATGGAAATTCAGAAGCCGAGCATCACAAAAAAATGTAACAAGGCAGATATTAGTCCAAAATTAGCTTATAATATTTTTTGTCTTGATGTACTGATAAATAAAAAAGCATGAAATGATTTTTAATGCATAGAAATCAGTCTATGGTCTCCTCACGGCCATGGTGGTTAGATAAAAAATCAGCCTGGCTTTAGAACATGCCAACATTCAGGGGATACTGTGATTCTGCTCAAACTGGTTTTATATCAGGTACCTAACAAAAAAAATCCATAATTTTACATAAGGATTGTAGCGACACTTCTAGTTTTCCTTTATTTAACCTTTACAATAACCTATTTTAAAACAAACGTATTACATATGGGCAAATAAACTTTCAATATTTGGGCTCTGGTTTTAAATATTTGTGATTGTGTCCTTGATGCAACTTTTTTTAACATGAAAAGTTATGCTTATTATTCTAGTCTTTGCGCTCTTTTTTGGAAAAAACATGACACAATATAGAAATTTATGAAACATTTCATTGTAGGGTGCTATATCATATGAATATATATTCATATATAAAAACTAAATATATGTAATATGAGCAAAAAACACATCTAACGTACATAGTTTTTATCAAATCCATTCATTTACATAATTAAACCTCCTAATGAGAACTGATACCTCTCCACGGTCTTGAGAAATAAGAGTGTACTGCCCCCCCCAGCGGGCAAAAATACCACGTTTTTTAGCTGCATATGACAGCTGACACCTTTTGGCATTGGAACCAACCAATTTTGGAGCTGATAGCAGCTGATTAACCCCTTAAATGCCACTGTAAATCATCAGAGATGATCTAAGTGGTTAGAAGGGAAGAGGACTCCCCTTTAACACTATCGGCACTCAGAAGTAATCGCAGGTGCAGATAGTTGACCTCACATCCCGATGTCATCTGATGACCTCAGAGTACAGTATTCTATTAGATACTGATATAAGCAAAGTCTAACAGGCAGAGTCAGTGTAGAACTGACAGGTCTCGTTCACTGTAGTAGACAAGCACTGAAATGCATAAGACCAGTGATTAAAGTATATTCATGTTCCTCTGTGAGACTAAGTAAGAAAGATAAAAAAAAGTTAAATAAAATGTTTAAAAAAGTAAAAAACACAAAAAAGCACAAAAATCAAAAAAACCTGTTTCACTACTAAAAATGCAGATTTTGTGTTAAAACAAAAGTATTCAAATAGACACATGATTGGTATCACTGCATTCAGAATGACCCAAACTATAAAAGTGTCATGATATTTTTTTCATATGGCAAACACTGGAAACAAAGTTAATAAAGCACAGTTTAAAAGTGAAGCTTTATCATCCAACTAACTCACACAGAAAGTAATAAAAATCAATCAAAATGTAATATATATATAGAAAAAATTAAAAAATTAAAAGGCAAATTGTCCTGCAAAAAATAATGCCCTCAGCATATATTGTTGAAAAACAAATTATTTTTGCAAAATATTGTTTTTAAAAGTAGCACTGCATGAAAAATGTATAAAAGTGGTAATGATATATGTGCATTTACCCAAAGAATAAATCAGTTTTATCATATTTACTGCATGATGAACAGCACAAAAGCAAAAACTGAAAGGCTGGACTTTATTCATTCTGCATTTGAAAAATCTGAATATAAAGAGATAAAAAAATATTAACTACCCCAAAATAATGCAAAAAAATAGAACATCATCCTGTAGAAATTAAGCCCTCATAAATCTCTATTCACCAATAAATAGAATATTGCTAAGAAAAACAATCTTCGTAAAGGGAACCTGTCACCCTCCAGGGCCTATTAAGGTAAAAGAGCCACCTTCAGCAGCACTAAGGCTGCATTCTGTGAAGGTGGCTGTTATGTTTTTTATCCCTATTACCCCAGAAATAATGACTTTTATAAATTTCGTGCTATACCTGTATTGAGTCAGGGAGGTATGTTTTCTCCCCGACTCAAGCACCTCGCAACGATCCATCATGCCCCTCTGGCCACCGGGCACCACCTCTTTTGTGTCTCTTCACGTCAACGGCACCAGCGCTGTACAATCATTATTTAGGCATGCACCATCCGTGCTGCCCTGGAACTTACATCCACTACATGCAGGCGCGATCTCTGTACATCAGTGGATGTAAGTTCCAGGGCTGCGCGCAGGGTACATGCCCGAAAAAATGATTGCACAGCGCTGACGCCGGTGATGTGAGGAGATACAGAGGAGGCAGCGCCCGAGGGACAGAGGGGGATGATGGACGGCCGCAGGCGCTTCAGTCAGGGGGCGAAAACATACCTCCCTGACTCAATACAGGTATGGCGCACAGTTTGTGAAGCTCAATATTTCTGCGTTACTAGGGATAAAGAACATAACAGCCACCTTCACAGAATGCAGCCTTAGTGCTGCTGAAGGTAGCTCTTTTACCTTAATAGGCCCTGAGGCGGTGACAGTTTCCCTTTCATTAAAAAAAAAACATAAAAACCAATATAACTCTGGTATCGCTGTGATTTTACTGACTAAAAAAATAAATCAGTCTTATCACTTTTACTGCACGGCAAGCTGTTGAAAAAAATGAAGATAATTAAAGAATTGCAGCTTTAAGTCATTCTGCATCTGGAAAATCTGAATGAAAAGCAATCAAAAATTGGTATAAAATGGTCCTAAAAAATCTTCAATTTGTCCTGCAAAAAATAAGCCCTTATACAACTCTGTTTGACAAAAAATATAAATGTTATAGCCCTCAGAATATGGCAATGAAAAAAATATTTTTTTATAAAAAATAATTTTTAGTGTGTGATAGTAGAAAAACATTGAAAGCAACATAAATATTGTATAGTTGTAAACATATTGATCTGAAGAATAAAGCCTTCCTGTCACTTATACCCCATGAAAAATGGTGAAAAACTAAAAACTAACTGTTCTTAAACTGCTATTTATTTTCTCTTACTGCTACTAAAAATCAGAACACAGCTCGGTTCACATTTCTCCTGTACTCTCCGCTGAGCAGTTACGGCGGGGTTGCCATATTAGTTCCCAAAAATGTGATTCATGCAAAACCCCTGACAGAACTACTCACTATAAAGAGGCAGATGGAGTCACCTTGGATTCCATCTGGCCACTGTTCCTAATGTGCTATTATTCTTAGGAGTCTTATTAGCGCACAAGTGTTGACGACCTTAGTTGTGTGCACACCTCAAAAGATGTCAAAAAGAAGAGAAAAAAGGCGCACAAGAAAGGTGCACACACCAAGCATGCTGAATAAACCAAAGCTTTATTGAGAACAAAAAGTGCAAAATAGAATTAAAAACACTAAAAACAGAGATAAGTACATGTAGACATAAAGGAGACTCACAATATGAGTACAAATGTGAAAAGACTTACTAAGGCAAATAACCCCTAAATCAGGGTTCCCCAACTCCAGTCCTCAAGGCCCACCAACAGATCATGTTTTCAGGATTTCCTTAGTATTGTTGCTCAGGTGATAATTGCATCACCTGTGCAATTCAAAGGAAATCCTGAAAACATGATCTGTTGGTGGGCCTTGAGGACTGGAGTAGGAAACCCTGCCCTGAATAATTATATAAGTTATCCTACAGTATATGAAAATAGAGTGGCAAGCACAAAATGGATGTGTTAAATTAGAGACTTAATTGTGCAAAATAACATCAATAGAAAATGTGATCTAAAAATAATGAAGCAAAAGATTATGATAAATTAATGATTTTATGATAGAGACACATATCAATATAAAAGTCTCTGCCATAGTAGCATATGATACACCATAGTGCCAGCATGAAACCAACACACAAATCCACACATATACTTGCCACTGTAGAATGATATAAGGAAGCCCATTCATCCTGTTACTTTTTGTTTCTACCTCAAAAGATGGATACCACTAGACAGATGCCACTCATAGTGAGTAGTTCCATTGGGGGTTTAGTCTGAATCACATTTTTGTCAAATTTACATGGAGATCCCTATTTAAGAGCTCAGCATAAAAAAAATGTGATCCTAGCCATATACTGAAAACATTAGGTACCCCAAAATGTTACCAATAAAAACCCTGTTGTTCCTTACAAAATAATTCCATTCTCAGATTCATCTGTCATTGGAAATAAAGGGTTTTCTGAGTTACTGTTAGAACAAAGACTCTGAAAAAGCGACGTGACTCCAAACCTTTAAATAAAATCCAGTGAACTCTGTGCTCCCAAATCCAAATGCCTCCCCTTCTTCTGAGCTTCATAGTTTGTTTAAACCATAGTAAGAAGCCACATGTTTGTTATTACTGTAGTTGCAGAGCCCAATTAGCAATTTAAAAGTTGCATGTCTGCAAAAGCACAAGCTGGACACAGTCTATGGATTAAAATGGCATATTTGCAATTTTCCAAAAAAAAGTATGTCGTGGATGTAGCAAATGAAAATACCTGCAGGGCAAAAATAGTCACAGCCACAATAAAGAAATTCATTACGATGTTCAATTTCTGCAAAGGAGTCACTTTCTGGGTTTTTCTGCTGTCCTGAAGCTTTAGGAATCTGCAAATGGAGCCCACAAACTATTCCAACAAAATTTGTGCTCCAAAATCCCAATAATGCATTTTCCTACTAAGCCCTGCTATGTGGCCAAATAGTAGTTTCTGAGGACTTATGGGTCATCATCACATTTAAAAGATATTGTGCAACAAATAATGAGGTTTAGTTTCACTTATTAACCTTTTGGTAACTGAAACATTTGCTGAATAAAAAATAACATTTTTACCACTAAAATATTATTTTTCCAGGTTTCAATCTTATGAAATTCTGCACATGAGTATTTAAAAAACTCACTATACCCCTACTTAAGTTCCATAAGCAGTGAAGCACACTTGTGTGTTTTTCTGCCTTTGGCACCTTAATGACTATGCAAATGATGCAAATGAAAATTTGCCAAGTGTCCAAATTTGTGATCTAAAAACTAAATAGCTCTTTTTGCTTCCCAAGTTTTGCTCTGAGCCCAAACATTAGTTTTTGACCACATATGGGGTTTCACTGCATTCAATAGAAATTGTATAACAAATTAAGGGGTCAATTTTATTCCATTAATATTCTTGTGAAAATTATAAATTTGGTGCTTTAACAGTATTTTAGTGAAAAAAATTTAATTTTTGTTTTCACATTTAAATGTTATAACATTTTGTAAATCACTGAAAGGTTAAAAATGCTTTTCTATGTGAATTCCTTGAGGGATCTAGTTTCCAGAAAGTAGGGATTTCTGTTGTTTTGGCATTTCAGGGGCTATCCAAATGTGATATGGCAGCACAATCTATTCCATCCTAATATGTGCTCCAAAAAATAGTGGTCTTTCATTTCAGAACTCTGAAATATGTCAAAACAGCTGGGATTTTTTTTTACCACATGTGGGGTATCACTGTGTCTGGGAGATATTGAGTAACATACTTTTTCGTCCATTTTCTCTTTTTATTGCTTGCGAAAATTGGAAATTGGAAATTTGATGCTAAAACAAATTTTTTTGGGGAAAAAACATTTTTGTTTGCGTCATCCAAATTTTTTGAAGTTCTGTAAAGCATCTATTTGTTCAAAATGCTCTAAATTACCATAAGTTAACTATATGAGGGATCTAGTTTCCAAAATGGTGCCACTTGTTAGAAGTTTCTGCTGTTTTGGCATGTCAAGGACTCTGCAAATGTAACATGATGTTCACAATCTGCTCCAGATAAAACTGGGGGCTTATTGGAATTTTTTTAGATATAGAAGAAACAAAAAGCTAATATACTTTTTTCTGTTATACAGTTCACTCATGAGGTGCATAAAACACAATTGGCTTTTCTTGATGTGAGCATCCAGCTAGGTCTGAATGGCGAATTGATATCAAGTAATTATCAAAAATCAATGGATACAAATTCCCTCCTGAGGTGGGAGAGCAGCCATCCCAGAGCCGTTAAAAAAGGTATCCCTAAGGGGCAGTACATAACATTACGTCGTAACTGCTCTAATCTTTAAGGAACAGGCAGACGACTTACAAAGACGTTTTCTTGAAAGAGGATACCCCAAAAAAGTACTTAGGGAAGCATATAAAGAGGCATTGAATAGTGATCGGAAAGAGCTGTTGACTCCCAAAGAAAAGGAGGCTGGTGAGAATTTGTCACGTTTTATTACCAAATTCTCCAATGGAGCAGGAGGTATGAGAGAAATTATTAAATGCCACTGGCCAATTCTACATATGGATGCTGACATCAAAGAAGCTGTTGGTCCTTCCCCTTCTATAACCTTCCAGAAAAATAGATCTCTCAGAGATAGATTGGTTCACAGCCATTTTTCTGATCCGCCAATCCAGACCTGGCTTGATAGACAACCAAAAGGCTGTTATCAATGTGGCAAATGTAACTCTTGAAAGTCCATTACAGTTAGTAAATCCTTTGTTAGTAACAACACAGGAAAAAATATGACATAAGACATTTCAATCAATTGCCGCACTGAAGGAATTGTTTACAAAGCTACGTGTGAATGTGGTCTAGAATATGTAGGAAAAACCGAGAGAGAGTTTAGACGTAGGGTGGGTGAACACCTTAGAGATATAGCCAACAAAAGAGAGACAGCCATTGCCAACCATATAAACAATTGTCATCAAGGCAAGTCAACAAGATCAAGTTTTTGGGCATTGATAGAATTTTTGACCCATCACGAGGTGGCAATTGGGACCAGATGATTCTGTAACGGGTCTGGTAGGTGAAACCACTGAGCTTTATTATACAAGACAGTATACTTGTAAGAGAGCAGGTGGCGCCCGGGGAATACGGACAGGAATTCACGGGAAGTGACCAGGGCAGTCTCTGGGTAGGCAGGTTGTCACGGCAAGTGACCAGGGCAGTCTCTGGGTAGGCAGGTTGTCACGGCAAGTGACCAGGGCAGTCTCTGGGTAGGCAGGTTGTCACAGCAAGTGACCAGGGCAGTCTCTGGGCAGGCAGTTTGTCACAGCAAGTGACCGGGGCAGTCTCTGGGCAGGCAGGTTGTCACAGCAAGTGACCAGGGCAGTCTCTGGACAGGCAGGTTGTCACAGTAAGTGACCAGGACAGTTTCTGAATAGACAGGCTTATACGACCTGAGATGTTGGAGCCTCCTGGTAGGCTGCAGTCTGATGGCAGATGATCGCTCCCAAGCGAGCAGGCAGGAGTCTCTGGAGTAGCCGGTGATCACTGCTGGAGATGTCCGAACCTTCGGATAAAGCTGCAGTCGGATGGCAGATGATCGCTCCCAAGTGACAGGCAAGAGTCTCTGAAGTAGCCGGTGATCACTGCTGATGAAGTCCGAACCTCCGGATAGAGCTGCAGTCGGATGGCAGATGATCGCTCCCAAGTGAGCAGGCAAGAGTCTCTGTAATCGCCGGGGATCACTGCAGGTGATGTCCGAACCTCCGGGGAGGGCTGCAGTCAGATGGCAGACAGCAAACAGAGGGTAACAGGCAGGCAACTGGAAACAGGAGCTGAGGGCTGAAGCAGAGTTATACAGTGCAACAACAACATTGCACGGGCACCTCCATTAAGGAGGAAGCCCTTAATATAGGGTGGAGTCCTCCGGCATTGGCTGGAGACTAATTTGGAAAATGCGCGGGCTCCTTTAAGAGCGGGGGAGGGCGCGGGCGCGCGCCCTAAGTCCAGCAGCAGGGAAGGAGCGCGCGGGCCCAGCAGGGCGGAATGAGGACGCCGAGGATGCTGGGGTGTGAGGACGCTGGGGGCGCTGAGGACGCTGGGGGCGCTGAGGACGCAGAGCGCTGGTAAGGGGAACGGCGTCCCTGCCTAGCAGAGGGCCGGGATGCCGATGCTACAGATTCTACAAAAAGAGGCCAAGTGGATATTCTGGCTCTAAACCACCCACCCAAAAGTACTCAATGACCTCTATCCTTCTCTTGCTTTCTTTAATAAGCATGGTATAATAGGGGTAGTTAGAAAGGGTCAGCCATCGTCGAGTGGGGGGCGCCACTGCACAGATTTTAGGGTGCCAACCTCCGCACGAGGTAGGGACAGTAGTAATATGGCATCCTAGGGCAGGACAAGGATATTATTATTATTATTATACATTTTTATAGTGCCATTTGTTCCATGGCGCTTTACATGTGAAGAGGGGCAAATATAGACAAGTACAGTAAACATGAGCAATACAAGGCACACACAAGTACAGAAGGAGAGAGGACCCTGCCCACAAGGGCTCACAGTCTACAGGGATGGGTGAGGATACACTAGGAGAGGGTAGAGCTGGTCGTGCGGTGGTTCAGTAGACTGATGATCACTGCAGGTTGTAGGCTTGTCGGAAGAGGTGGGTCTTCAGGTTCTTTTTGAAGGTTTCCATGTAGGCACGAGTCTGATGTGTTGGGGTAGAGAGTTCCAGAGTATGGGAGAGGCACAGGAGAAGTCTTGTATGCGGTAGTGGGAAGAAGAGATAATTTTTGCCCCTAGTCGGGGTCTTTCTTCCTATCATGTATGTACGTGCGAGTTCACTTAAGACCAAACAATCTAGTATCTCCCCTTTTGGATTTTGTGATAATGGAGTTGCCTTCAAAAAGAATGCTTTCAATAAGAGAGAAAGTAATCTTAATGACTTGAACTGTCAGGTGTGTTTACTTTTATTGTAATAGCTAATCTGGATCTCCAGTGAAGTCTTTTTTATTATCATGCCAAAAAAATCAATCCTGCACATAGCACTGATGGGATCCGGCTCTAATATGGATCTATGATGAATGACCACACAATAATGCCTAGGTCTTTAAAAATAGCAGTATAGCTGTATTTGCAATCCGTATGTTCTTTTGAGAAAGGTTCTATGAACATAGAGGATTAGTACAGCATGAATATCAGAAAGAGCATGCGCAGTATGTCGCTTTGCGTTCACTACGCGGTCCACATACCAGATATTCATTATCCACATAAGCGTTCATGCGCAAAATTGCGCTTGTGTTTCAAGTGCGGTTCAATTACCAGAAGTATGATTTTTGCTGCTAAGGAAAGGACGGGTTATGAGCATAAACTGAAAGTAGTCAACTGAAGTGCGTGTCTTTTAATATAATATAAAGCAGCATCTACACTAGGTATACCATAAGCGGCATTTACACTTTTTCTGTTTCCTGATCACTTCATTGATGAGTCTAAAATGAAATGCGTCGGGAGACGGGATGTGCAAGGAAGATGAGGTCCACAATTTACATGTTTACTCAGTGTGTTAGGGATCGAGTTCCCGCTGCTGCACAAGGGGAGTCTCGAACCAGTCCCGCTGTGGTCCCCCATCCATCTCCGGCCACAGTGGAGCCTGCTCAGCGGAGACTGCTCAGCGGAGAAGTCGTTCCCAGCGTCTCGCTCGGTCAAATACTGTGCAGAGGCTTGTTGCTGCCTCTTCTGGTTCCTCTATTATAACCAGTGCTGGAGCAGGCAGTCTTGGGACTGAGTCCTGCGTTTCCCCTTCTGAGCATGCCCAGGGTAAGATTTCTTATTGGAGATCAGGGGTCACATGCTCAGGTACTGCAGCAGCTCCTATTGGTCTGCCAGTAAGTTCCTGAAACTGCTTGTGTTCTGAAACAGTTTCTCATTGGTCCTTTTCTGGAAGGTCTTGTAGTTGCTGCTATAAAAGGGTTGCATGGCCATGTACTAGTATCAATTGTGTTATGTGCTTTGCGCCAGTGTGATCATGCACGCATGTGGTTAGGGCTCGGCTGAAATAAGCTCCTAGAATGCCGGCACCTACGGTGAGGAGATTTGTATACACGTGTTCAGGGCTTGGCTGAAATAGCCTCTAGAATACCGGCTACTCCGGTGAGGAGTTGCTTGTTTGCGCTGCTGACTGCATGACCATGGACTGTTATCCGCACAGCAGTTATCTGTGTACCCCTGTAGTGTTAACAGGACACAGTCTCTATCTCTGCATCTCTACCTCAGCGACTCTGTGGTGTAACAGAGTTCGCTTATACCGCCATATAGTGCCATAGCATCTATGTTTGCGACTCTGTGAAGTAGATTACCACAAAGAAAAAAATGGGAAAGAAATACCCAACAGGTTATGAACATAAAAAATTAAATTTTATTGATAAACACATATCAGGAATAAGGAAAAAAAGGGGATTGAGAAATAGAAGTCAATTGACCATATGCAATATGTTGGACAGGGGACAACAGGAATCATCTAGTTAGACAATAATAAGCTCAAAGAGTAGTGCAAAAGGATATCTTAATAGTATGCATATATATAAAATAATAACATTAGATATTCATAAAAATATTGCACAAATCCTCAAAAAGAATAGATAATGAGCACATGCTAATGTGGCTGTGATAGCGTTAATATCTTATAGAATCTACACTGAATAAGGGTTAAAAAATGCATGTCACAAGCGACAATAGGCAATGTGGTATAACTAGGTGTCAGCAGGGCAAACATATCCCATAGCGCAATAGAGTGACAACCACATATTACCTGAGCTCGTGTACAATGATGACCGCCTGGTGTGCCCTCCCCGACGCGTGTTTCGGCAGATCGCCTTTCTCAAGGGGTGATGGGAGACAGGGGGAGTGAAGTATAAAAGAATACCATGTGAAGTTCCGATCAATTAACTGCCCACAGCTCGAGTAATTAGTCTTCGGCACGCGTCACATTTCCATAGTTACATAGTATAAACACCTCACATTGGTTTAAAGTACCGCGAGACTTAAATGGTCTCGGCTCGTCCATAGAGACGCGCACGTCACCGTAGCAACGCCGGACGCCAGGTGGCGTCGGCATCATGCTCACCGATGACGCCAACAGGTGACGCCCACAGGAAGCAGAGAGATGCCGAAAGCCGCCGAGCGCACAGCGCACCACGGCGCATGCGCGTCAAGTACGAGAACGGATCAGTAAGTATAAGAGGGAATACCACCAGGTGAATTTACATGTGACGCAGAGACGAATCACACATCCAAATGTCAAGAGGAATACATTCCAGCTATATGTGCAATGCTGCAAAGTCTAATAATTGTAACAATTATAACAAGTCATGACATATCAAGCAATTAATACAGTCAAGCTAATAGATGTATGGAATAGTAGAAAAAAGAGCTCGACTTGATAGGTTGATGGCAGCTTTGTTCCATATAGGGAGTCAAACAAGAGTCCAAATACAAAATCGTGTAACATCAGACGTGGTACAATGGGTATATAATACAGGTGGAAAAATACTAAAAGGAAAAAGAGTAAAAATAAAAACAATTAAAATCAACGAAACAGCACAACATAGGGAATAAGGTCAATAACCAGCCATCGATATTACAAAAACGGAACAAAACTAATGGCCTCATTTAATCCTTTTGGCTGAAGAGTATCAAGGGTCCATATCCAGCGTGTTTCGCGCTGTGCTAGTCTTTGGCTTAAATTGCCACCGCGAATACCCGGTTCTATTATATCAATGCCCTGAATCGAATTAATGAGCTATCACATCCACGATGGAGTTTAAAATGTCTTGGTATGGTTCTAAGTGTGGTAGGATCATCGTGGTCGGCCGTCGCCTGTATGCCCAGAACATGCTCGCGAATCCGAACCTTGAATTGACGAGTCGTCATTCCTATATAGATAAGATTACAAGGACAGAGAGCAAAGTAGACCACATATCGAGAGGTACAAGTAATGTAACCTCTGATATCGAACTCCCTTGTCCCTAAGGAATTATAGAATGATTTAGTGCGATCCATATTGGGGCAGGCGACGCACCGACCACAAGGAGCACTACCACACCTAGCAGGACCCTGGTTAAAGAAGCCAGATTTAAGGTCAGATCTATAGTGACTAGGAACCAAATGGTCCCTAAGGTTCCTAGAGCATCTTACAGTAATGCTAGGTTTTTAGGGAGAATTTGGTTTAGGATGCAATCAGTTTGAAGAATCGGCCAGGCATTATGCAAGCATTCTTTCATCCTTGCAAATTGTGCATGATAGGTTGTAATAAACCTTGGGATGTTGTCAAATTTCCTCTCTTTATTTTTATATAAGAGAGAGCGACGGGTAGTCCATTTTGCCCTGTTATAGGCTCGTTTGATGGCCCGTCTACTATATCCACGTTCATGAAATTTGTCACAAAGATCAATAGCCTGTGATTCAAAATCCTCTTCATTGGAACAAATTCTACGCAAGCGCAGAAACTGTCCCACAGGGATGGAATTAATTAGAGGTCTTGGATGCGCGGAGGAAGCGTGGAGCAACATGTTAGTAGATGTAGGTTTCCTGAAAATGCTAGTCTGGAGAGAGTCATCTGAGTCCCTCCAAACCAGCACATCCAAGAAACAAATTTTATTCACGTCACTCTGATGAGTAATAAAGATGTTTTTATCGTTGGTGTTTACCATATCAATAAAAGAATTCAATTGTGCGTCATTCCCCTGCCAGATCATGAAGATATCATCGATGTACCGCATCTAAAGGGGGATGCGGTCTATCGATGAACCCAGATCTGACAGGGGGAGGTCCCTCTCCCACAGCCCCAGGAACAGATTGGCATAAGCTGGGGCAAAGGAAGTCCCCATAGCTGTGCCCTGGAGCTGTAGGTAGAAGGACCCCTTAAAGGTGAAAAAATTATGAGTTAGCGAGAATTCCAGGAGTTCCAGAATCAGGCCGATGATGTCCATGGGGAAATTGGACATTCTTAAAAAATAGCTAGCCGCTGCCAGCCCATCAGTGTGTTTGATGTTTGTGTATAAAGACTCTACATCGCCAGTAACTAGTAGAGTATCTTTATCCACATGTAGACCATCAACCCTCTTCAGAAACTACCCAGTGTCCAAAAGAAAAGACGGTAAGCTCTCAATGAGGGGTTGAAGCTTAGAGTCAATCCAATGATTAACTTTCTCCAAATAATTACCGGAGCCAGATATGATAGGACGTCCCGGAGGGGCCTCCCGGTTCTTATGTATTTTAGGTAGCAAGTACAGAGTCGAAATTTGTCGGCTCATGTACCTGTAGTGCCGAAGCCAGCTCCTTTGTGATAGTACCCTGTTGTACAGCTGTGTCAAGAATTTTCTTGCGTTTATTTACAAAGGATGACAAGGGGTTAAACGTAAGACGTTTATAGCAACTAATGTTATTAAGTTGCCTAAAAGCCTCTTTTTCATTGAGGGATTTAGGCCATATGACTATATTTCCCCCTTGTCAGCTGGCTTCAGCACCACATCCGGGAGGTCCTGCAGGACGTCCAATCTACTGCGCTCATCTCTGGTTAAATTGTCATTAACAATACCCTTCGGGACACTCATGAATTCTCTAGTAACGACCTGGACAAAGAGATCAATCGGTGCGCAGGACGTAAGTGGAGGGAATTTTTTAGATTTGACTCTAATTTGTGAAGGAATCTTACCTCCTTCTCCAAGTTCGTGTTCAATGGCTAGCTCCTCCAGATCTTGTAATGCTATCTGTTCTTTCTCTGTAGAGAACAGATTTTGCAAGTGAGGATTATGAAAGTATCTTTTAAATAATAGAGATCGAGCAAACAGGTGTAAGTCCTTGATTGCTGTAAATGTATCAAATCTAGATTTTGGGGAGAAAGTCAGACCTCTAGACAGTAATGCCAAATCAGTGTTAGTTAAGATATGGGAGCTAAGATTAATTACCTTATTGTCATGTTTTCTCACTTCAGGGGATTTATATTGCACCCGTTTGTATGGGTGAAAGTTCATATCCCTTGGTTTCTTAGATGATCGCGGTCCAGATCGCGTGGTCATAGATGAAGAAGACCAATCAGATAGATCGCTCATAGAAGAGAGAGAACTAGACGAAAGTGTGAAGTAACAGAATTTGCTTATACCGCCCTCTTACTAGCAGCAGGCTCTGCCTGCATGGTGGACCCCGGGCTGCGAACGCACCCATTATTTATATTTACTTGGTGCGTTCCGCAGACCCTAACAGGGTGAGACCGCTCCTTTTTATTTCTTGTTGCAATGAAAGAACAAAATGTAATATGTGCTTTTGAACAGTACAGACCAAAAGTTTGGACACAACTTCTCATTTAAAGATTTTTCTGTATTTTCATGAGTATGAAAATTGTAAATTCACACTTAAGGCATCAAAACTATGAATTAACACATGTGGAATTATATACTTAACAAAAAAGTGTTACAACTGAAATTATGTCTTATATTCTAGATTCTTCAAAGTAGCCGCCTTTTGCTTTGATGACTGCTTGGCACACTCTTGGCATTCTCTTGATGAGCTTCAAGAGGTAGTCTCCGGGAATGGTTTTCACTACAAAAGTGTGCCCTGTCAGGTTTAATAAGTGGAATTTCTGGCCTAATAAATGGGGTTGGGACCATCAGTTGTGTTGTGCAGAAGACTGGTGGATACACAGCTGATATTCCTACTGAATAGACTGTTAGAATTTGTATTATGGCAGGACAAAAGCAGCTAAGTAAAGAAAAACGAGTGGCCATCATTACTTTAAGAAATGAAGGTCAGTCAGTCCGAAAAATTGGGAAAACTTTGAAAGTGTCCCCAAGTGCAGTTGCAAAAACCATCAAGCGCTACAAAGAAACTGGCTCACATGAGGACCGCCCCAGGAAAGGAAGACCAAAAGTCACCTCTGCTTCTGAGGATAAGTTCATCCGAGTCACCAGCCTCGGAAATCGCTGGTTTACAGCAGCTCAGATTAGAGACCAGGTCAATGCCACACAGAGTTCTAGCAGCAGACACATCTCTACAACAACTGTTAAGAAGAGACTTTGTGCAGAAAGCCTTCATGGTAAAATAGCTGCTAGGAAACCACTGCTAAAGACAGGCAACAAGCAGAATGGACTTGTTTGGGCTAAAGAACACAAGGAATGGACATTAGACCAGTGGAAATCTGTTCTTTGGTCTGATGAGTCCAAATTTGAGATCTTTGGTTCCAAACACCGTGTCTTTGTGTGATGCAGAAAGGGTGAACGAATGAACTTTACATGCCTGGTTCCCACCATGAAGCATGGAGGAGAAGGTGTGATGGTGTGGGGGTGCTTTGCTGGTGACACTGTTGGGGATTTATTCAAAATTGAAGGCATACTGAATCAGCATGGCTACAACAACATCTTGCAGCGGCATGCTATTCCATACGGTTTGCGTTTAGTAGGACCACCATTTATTTTTCAACAGGACAATGACCCCAAACGCACCTCCAGGCTGTGTAAGGGCTATTTGACCAAGAAGGAGAGTGATGGGGTGCTACGCCAGATGACCTGGCCTCCACAGTCACCAGAACAGAACCCAATCGAGATGGTTTGGCGTGAGCTGGACTGCAGAGTAAAGTCAAAAGGGCCAACAAGTGCTAAGCATCTCTGGGAATTCTTTCAAGACTGTTGGAAGACCATTTCCGGTGACTACCTCTTGAAGCTCATCAAGAGAATGCCAAGAGTGTGCAAAGCAGTCATTAAAGCAAAAGGAGGCTACTTTGAAGAGCCTTGAATATAAGACATATGTTCAGTTGTTACACACTTTTTTGTTAAGTATATAATTCCACATGTGCTAATTCATAGTTTTGATGCCTTCAGTGTGAATGTACAATTTTCATAGTCATGAAACTACAGAAAAATCTTTAAATGAGAAGGTGTGTCCAAACTTTTAGTCTGTACTGTATATGCACACTACCTGACCTGTTGATATTGTGGATGCTAGAATTCTATGTCTATGGACAGATGTATATTTAGTCAGCAAATGAGTATACCATTGCTAGACTAAGGTTATATATTTTGTTCATTTGATGGTTTAAAAAATACCAGCGTTTCAGTAAAATGCCTCATAGGACATGAGTATAAACACATACTGGCATTACTGTAGCAGTAATAGTGGGTTTTTGGATGATGAAAACTGAGTAGTTATTATTGTTCATGTATGGTTATTGTCGGTTTATACTGTATATCACACTATATTCTATATGGGCTACACTATGGTTTTTCCTCTAATGTTGTGAGGTTTTTTTATTTTATCTAGAAACTGCAAGGTTTATATGTCTAAGGACTTGAAAAAAAAAGTTGTTTCTGCTCTAATTGTATTTGTGTAGTCTTTGTATGTACTTTGCTGTTGTTTTTTTTTTGCACACGCACTTTTTAATGAAGTTTTTTTAAATTTATATCAGAATAAAGAATTTTAGTTTTATATCTATATCTAAAACTTCCAATAAGCTATTTCCTGACTTATTCCAATTGGATTTAAACCATCTGCTAAATATTATTCCCAGATAAAACTGCTCTCCAAAAATCAAATAGCCCTCTTTCCATTCTAGATCCTGTCATGAACCCAAACAGCAGTTTTTGACCACATATGGGATATTCACCTGTTCAGGAGAAATTCTGTAACAAATTATGGGGTCCCACTTTCCCCTGTTACCCTTTTGAAAATTAGAAACTTAGGGCTAAAATAAAATTTTGCCGGAAAGATTTTATTTTTCCATTATCACACTCAAATGCTATAAAGTTTTGTAAAGCAACCGTAAGTTCAAACAGCTCAACACACCCCTGGTTGAATTCACTAAGGGGTTTAGTTTCCAAAACAGGGTCATTTTTGGGGGTTCCTGCTGTTACCTCAGGAGCTTTGAAAATTAGACATGGTGTCTGAAATCTATTCCATACAAAATCCAAATTGTGCTTCTTTCCTTTTGAGCCTTCCCATTTGTCGAAACAACAGTTTTTTTTTTACCTCATATAGGATATTGCCATGTTTGGAAGAAATTAAATTAGACATTTTAAGGTTCATTTTCTCCTATTAACCCTTGTAAGAATGAAAAATTTACAGCTAAAGCAATATTTTAGAGGAAAAAATTAAAAATTGCTGCCAAATTATACCACCATAAAGTGAATATTTAGGAAATATTGTTTATCAACTATTTTGTGTGGTCTGGTTTAAGGATGTAAGCACTGAAAATTTGAAAATTGCTAATTTGTCTACTTTTTTAAGATATTTTCACAAAAAGTTAAAAACTTATCAGCTTTAATTTACCACTAACATGAACTGTAATTTGCCATAAATAAACAGCTTCAGTATCACTGTTAGATAGTGAAGCATTCCAGAATTAAATGACATTGCTCAGACTTGAAAAAATTGGGCATAGCAATTAAGCTTAAAATTGTTCTTGTCATTAAGAGGTTAAACATATGTCTATGTGCGAAAATAGCAACATATTTCCTAAAAATTCTCCAGTGTATTTTTGTAATTTTTTGCTGTTTTTACATTGTGTCAAGACTGTTAAATTTGATTTAGCGTTTTATAAAATATTTCAAATATGCCTTTCATAATAATTAAGTAATTAAAACATTTTAATACATGACTAATGGACTTCAGCCAATTTTTTAAATAACAACTGATATTTGCCAAGATCCATTGGTGAATGTTATGTAAAAGAGTATGAATATTTGATTTTGGTATTTAAATCTGTTATGCACATTTGGACTTTCTTGAAAAAACTTGATACATTCTTTGATGAGTTAAAATCAAAACCAGATATGAAACGAATATAGAACGATGAAGAGAGAGATGTTTACTACTTTTTGTACTTATTATAAGAGTTGTCTGGGTTGCAAACTCATTTTTTATTCAGTATTTTATAACGCCAGAGTTCTTAAAGCACATCCTAACTATACAAAGATCAGAATGGCACCTCTCTCATACTGTAGGACTGATCCAAGCATTACAAGTGCTTCATATTCCATTTGACGTGTCGAAGTTTAACAAAAAAGTATAGAACATTTTAAATTTAATAAATATGCATTTGCCCTATAAATCATGTGAACTGTGAGATTTTTTTTCAACTGTTTATTTTTTCAAAAATTAAAAGAAATCTATCTCCAGATTTTTGCCACCTAATCTGCGACAGGCACAATAATGAAAGAGACCCCTACTTTCAGTGACGTGTCAATTACTGTGCTGCTTGCTGTAGTTTTCATAAAGACATTGTTTCTATAAGAATAGTAAACGTGCTGCCATGTAGTCCTCAATATTCATGGGCTCTCTTTAACCTACCAGTGATTATCAGCTTTTTCCTATGCACAGTGTAAGCAGAAAACTGTCAATACTTTGTATGGGTGAGGTTATACACATGTAGTCAAAATTGTTGGTACCCTTCTTTAATGACAGAAAACTCACAATGGTCACAGAAATAACTTGAATCTGACAAAAATAATAATAAATCAAACATCTATGAAAATGAACAAATGAAAATCAGACATTGCTTTTCAACCATGCTTCCACAGAATTTTTTTATGAAATATTCCTGGACAGAAATGATGGTGTAGTGCACCGGATTCTCCCGCTACTTGGGATGGATCCCAAGCATGGTCTGGTGCTGTGGTCTCCCATTCATGTCCGACCGCTGCGGCTGCTGCTCAGGCCTCGGTCCCAGCATCTTGCTCAGGCTCATGCTATATGGTTAGTTACTGCTGGTTCTCCAGCCAAATCTATGGTGCTAACCAGTAATACGCACGTCCAGCCTCGTGCTCTGGAGTCTAAGTCCGGAAATCACCTTACTGAGCATGTTCGTGATGAGGCGTTTTCTCATTGGTGTTCAGACATCAGCTGCTCTGGTGATGTAGCAGTTCCAGATTGGCCCACGGGTGACGTCACGGACTGGAGGGCATGAGTGTTTGGGGTGGAATCTAGGGTTTAAAAGGCTTTCAGAGATGCACACGGGCGCGCTAGTATTATACATGTTTGTGTGTGTCCGTCTAAGTCATGTGCCTTAGTCCGCTATATGCTTTGTTACCAGTTAGGTGTAGGTTCATTAGCTTAGGGAGTTGGGTTATTTCCTTGACTTGACATCTGTATCATTCACGTGTGCTATTAGCACGGTTCAGTCAGAGAGCAAGATCAACCCTTTAGCTAGAGAGCAACAGTGTATTGTACCTAGCATCTTTTATATTAGTTTCCTGGTGCAGCACCTGCTTTACTCTTGTGTGTGGCTTAACACAATGCAGTTTCACAGCTTGCACAACTCTTATGCTAATTCCCTGTGAAATTTAACAGGGTGTAGTACTTTGCATAATTGAGGCAATACCTCTCTGTGAAGTTAGCAGAGTTTGGTACTCTGCATTCCATTCACTGTGTGGCATTAACCCAGTGTGCTTAAGGTGAACGCTCACTACTCCTATATTGTCATTGCTCACATTAGCAGCAGTTATACATCTCTGCATGGTGGACCCTGGTTTGCGATTGCACTTTGTTTACATTATTATTTAGTGCAATCCACTAACCCTAACAGATGGTAGCCTTAACTTAATATTTTGTTGCACAACCTTTTGAGGTAATCACTGCAATCAATGATTCCTGTAACTGTCAATGAGACTTAGGCACTTCTCGAGAGCAAAATGCTCCAGTTGTCTCATGTTTGAAGGTTGCCTTTTCCAGACAGCATGTTTTAGCTCTTTACAAAGATGCTCAATAGGATTTAGGTCAGGGCTCATAGAACGTTACTTCAGAATAGTCCAATGTTTTGCTCTTAGCCATTCTTGGGTGTTTCTAGCTGTGTGTTTTGGGTCATTATCCTGTTGCAAGACCCATGACCTGCGATTGAGACCAAGCTTTCTGACACTGAGCAGCACATTTCTCTCCAGAATCCCTTGATAGTTTTGAGATTTCATTGTACCCTGCACAGATTCTAGACACCCTGTGGCAGATGAAGCAAAGCAGAGCTAGAACATAACGGAGCCTTCTCCATGTTTCACACTAGGGACAGTGTTCTTTTCTTTATATGCTTAATTTTTCCAACTGTGAACATAGAGCTGATGTGTTTTACCAAAAAGTTCCATTTTTGTTTCATTTGTCCATAGGACATTCTCCCAGAAGCTTTCTGGCTTGTCAACATGTAGTTTGGCAAGTTCCAGTCTGGCTTTTTTATGATAATTTTCAACAATGGTGTCCTCCTTAATCGTCTCCAATGAAGTCCACTTTGGCTCATACAACAACGGATGGTGCGATCTGACACTGATGTTCTATGAGCTGGAAGTTCACCTTTAATCTGTTTAAAAGTGTTTCTGGGCTCTTTTGTTAACATTCGTATTATACGTTGCTTTGACTTGTCATCAATTTTCCTCCTGCGGCCATGCCCAGGGAGGTTGGCTGCAGTCCCATATACATTAAATTTCTGAATATTATGTTCAACTGTAGTCACAGGAACATTAAGCTGCTTGGAGATGGTCTTATAACTTTTACCTTAAACATGTTTGTCTATAATTTTCTTTTTAATCTCCTGAGACAACTCTTTCCTTCGCTTCCTCTGGTCCATGTCACTAAACAGCACTGTGAGTATCTGTAGCCCTCTATACAGGCCCACTCACTGATTCCAAGATTGTAGACACCTGTGATGCTAATTGGTGGACACATCTTGATTTATCATATCCCTTTTGTCACATAATTTTTAGGGGTACCATCGTATGTGTCCAAGCCTATTTCATGAGTTTTATTTTATTTTTTTAATTCTGTGGAAGTATGGTTGAAAAGCAATGTTTAACATTCATTTGTTCATTTTCAAAGATTTTTGATTTATTAATACTTTTGTCAGATTCAAATTATTTCTGTCACCATTGTGGGTTTTTCAGTCATTAAACGAGAGGGACCAACAATTTTGACCACTTGTGTACAAACCTCAGCATTTAGCCAACTGCTAGATCTGCAGCAGACAACACAGCAATTTTATCAAAACTACAGAAAGCAGCCCAATAAATGATACATTGCTCTAATAATTGACTATGTCTCTACATGATGCCGCTCTCAGATGATCTCCAAAAATCTGGTGACTGATTCCCTTTAAGTGGAGAATGACACTATGTTTGACTTAGCTCCACTGACATTGCCCTGCTATATTCGTTAGATTGCATATTTATTTCTCATTACATATAAATGAAAAAAATTAAATTCTGTTTTATTCTATCACATCCTCACTCTTCAAATTCTATGTTGAATAGAACTGATCGAAATGTGTCATCTGTGAAAGAGAGTTTAGATCAAAAAGATAATATGCAGCTGCATCAATCACAAAACAAAATAACTTTTAAAGACTCGTGGAAAATTGCCTCAACATTTTTAACATGTGCTAAAAGTGACTAAAAAAATAAAAGATTATATCCCACAGCACAAAATAGCAAAATAAAAAATGAACTTTGATTTGCTGATTTATTAGGAACATTTCTCAGTTTGATCATGTCTAGTTTGGAAGTTAAATGTTGTATTCTTACTTTATGGTTATATTTATATATTTAAATCCGCATATTAACAATTTTGAGAAAAAATAAATGGAGCACAATCTTAATGAGGTTTCTGGGGCTAAACTTAAAATTCTGCAGTTAGTGTAAAAGTGTTTTATATGCACACTGTCAGAATTCCCCTCTGTTGTCTGCTCAAGCAATTGTCAAGTGACCGCAAATATATGATTTGTATACCTTCTGGCTAGCAACTTTTCCTGCTTCTGTCAATGTTTAATATTATCTTAATTTTTAATATTTTATTGAGAGAAGCCAGTATCCTCAGAAAATCATTTCAATAAGTAATACATGTAAAATGAAGTCTTAAACTTAACAGAAATAACCAGATTTATGAATATTAATTTACTTGTGACCACAATTTATCTCCACTGCTCTCTCTAAGGTATATAGCCTGGAAAGGAAACAAAGGAAACATCTCACCAATGAGGTGTAACAAGCCTAAAGGTCCCCATATGTATTAGAGTAATGTTGGCCAAACATGCTGATGTCAAATATTTTGGATGACTGTCTTATGTTACTGATAATCAGGGAAGTCCAATTTCAAACTGTTTATTTCTTTGTTCTTTCAAAGCTAAACCACTATCAGAGATGTTTGTTGGTGGCTTCTCAAAGAGAATGGCCAAGCGAGCACTCCTATGTGTGAGCGAGACAGCAAAATGGCTTTTGGCCAAGCAATCGGTCAAAGTATCTTTCAGCAGATAGACATCCAATGTATATAGCCCATTAAGGAACTACAGGTCCTTCTCAAAAAATTAGCATATGGTGCTAAATTTCATTATTTTCCATAATGTAATGATTACAATTAAACTTTCATATATTTTATATTCATTACACACCAACTGAAATTTGTCAGGTCTTTTATTGTTTTAATACTGATGATTTTGGCATACAACTCCTGATAACCCAAAAAACCTGTCTCAAAAAATTAGCATATCAAGAAAAGGTTCTCTAAACGACCTATTACCCTAATCTTCTGAATCAACTAATTAACTCTAAACACATGCAAAAGATTCCTGAGGCTTTTAAAAACTCCCTGCCTGGTTCATTACTCAAAACCCCCATCATGGGTAAGACTAGCGACCTGACTGATGTCAAGAAGGCCATCATTGACACCCTCAAGCAAGAGGGTAAGACCCAGAAAGAAATTTCTCAACAAATAGACTGTTCCCAGAGTGCTGTATCAAGGCACCTCAATGGGAAGTCTGTTGGAAGGAAACAATGTGGCAGAAAACGCTGTACAACGAGAAGAGGTGACCGGACCCTGAGGAAGATTGTGGAGAAGGACCAATTCCAGACCTTGGGGGACCTGAGGAAGCAGTGGACTGAGTCTGGTGTAGAAACATCCAGAACCACCGTGCACAGGCGTGTGCAGGAAATGGGCTACTGGTGCCGCATTCCCCAGGTAAAGCCACTTTTGAACCATAAACAGCGGCAGAAGCGCCTGACCTGGGCTACAGAGAAGCAGCACTGGACTGTTGCTAAGTGGTCCCAAGTACTTTTTTCTGATGAAAGCAAATTTTGCATGTCATTCGGAAATCAAGGTGCCAGAGTCTGGAGGAAGACTGGGGAGAAGGAAATGCCAAAATGCCTGAAGTCCAGTGTCAAGTACCCACAGTCAGTGATGGTGTGGGGTGCCATGTCAGCTGCTGGTGTTGGTCCACTGTGTTTCATCAAGGGCAGGGTCAATGCAGCTAGCTATCAGGAGATTTTGGAGCACTTCCTGCTTCCATCTGCTGAAATGCTTTATGGAGATGAAGAATTCATTTTTCAGCACGACCTGGCACCTGCTCACAGTGCCAAAACCACTGGTAAATGGTTTACTGACCATGGTATTACTGTGCTCAATTGGCCTGCCAACTCTCCTGACCTGAACCCCATAGAGAATATGTGGGATATTGTGAAGAGAAAGTTGAGAGACGCAAGACCCAACACTCTGGATGAGCTTAAGGCCGCTATCGAAGCATCCTGGGCCTCCATAACACCTCAGCAGTGTCACAGGTGATTGCCTCCATGCCACGCCGCATTGAAGCAGTCATTTCTGCAAAAAGATTCCCGATCAAGTATTGAGTGCATAACTGAACTTTATTATTTGATGTTTTTTTTTTGTTTGTTTTTAAAAAACACTTTTATTTTATTGGATGGTTGAAATATGTTAATTTTTTGAGACAGGTTTTTTGGGTTATCAGGAGTTGTATGCCAAAATCATCAGTATTAAAACAATAAAAGACCTGACAAATTTCAGTTGGTGTGTAATGAATCTAAAATATATGAAAGTTTAATTGTAATCATTACATTATGGAAAATAATGAAATTTAGCACTATATGCTAATTTTTTGAGAAGGACCTGTATATCTACCAGTAGGATTGGCAATGTTTAACTCATTATTATCTGACTGCTCAGCTTAGAGAGAGGGATTAGTTTGACAAAATTTTAAGTTACCATATTGCGCAGATTTTACCATGAAATTCTCAGTGAACTCCAGGGCCTGCTTGCTGTCTAATGCCCCAGCCTACAGTGAACACCAAGGTGGAATTACACAAAGAAAATAGTCAGCTAACCGTGTGCTGTGTGTGGACTCCCTGCTACCAACCAATGCCTCGCCCAGATCCAGTTGAGCAAACAAGAAGCATAAGAAAGAGAAAAAAAGTGGAAAGGGATCCAGCGATAGGCGGAGGTAGTTAAAATATATATTTTATTACAAAAGTGTTAAAAATAATGGAAGCACATATTGTCTGGCACTGTACACACAGAGGAACAGATCAACGCGCTTCGAAGCTAGTCTTTCTCAAGATCATGAGGCAGACTAGTATCGAAATGCGTTGATCTGATTCTCTGTGTGTACAGTGCGTTTCCATTATTTTAAACACTTTTGTAATAAAAGTTATATTTTAACTACCTCCGCCTATCTCTGGATTCCTTTCCATTTTTTTTCTTTCTTAAGTTGGAAACACGGTGCAGCAGATGACGACATAGATTACATTACAAGAACCTCCATTACTCCTTGTCGACTGTCCAATACTCTGCACTACTGTTGTACCACATCTCTATGCCAATGTTCGCTATGGGCTTGTTTTTTGGCTATGAGTTGGAACTGGAGCTTTTGCAGTGGTCTTCGGTGCATACTTGTGGCAGAACTCCGGGCCTTGAGTGTACACAGGTCTGGGTTGTGGGGGCACCTGGAAAGGAGAGCTGTGGGGTGAGTCTCTTTTTTATCCATTTGCTAGCCCACTACAGCTCAGCAAGATAGCAGCCAAGGACAGCATGCCTTTTTTATATGTTTAAGACTGCTGTAACAAGGGAGGCAGAGCCAAAGTTACTAAGTATTTGAGCAGTAACATCATATGAAAAACAACCTACCAAAATTTAAAGAGAAAGAAAATATGAGTGGAATGAAGTTTAAAAACATAGGTTAGATACAGCTGTACTACTTTAGATATAAGTCTACTGATGCATACAGAGTGATTTGTTTTACTAATTAACATACTATAAATACCTCATGCTCCATAATGGCTATAGTTAATTGTTGGGGTCTGTCTACGCGTAAACACAAATAATGTAAGTAAGATATGCTAGTATTACCTGACAAATAAGATATTAAAGAGCAGTGTAGCTATTTTTAATAATAAATAATGAAACTTTGCAAGCACAATGTATACATATATCAGTATTTCAATTTCTCAGATTTTTTAGCAACTTGATTAATATTAACATAGTTCAGTTGATTTTCTTGTATTTATTTATTTTTTTGGCTTTAATTCTTTGGGATTTTTTATTACTTTAGAATATTTCAGCTAAGATTTTTTCATCCCTTTCCTCTCTTTTGTTTATTTAAGTTTGCTTCATCTGTTCCTTCCTCCCTCTTTTGATATTTATTGTAGGTGATGTTTTAAATTAGAATTTTTTTTGACAAAATATAAAATATGCTTAATAAAATAAATAAATAAATAAATTGGTGACCTTAAAATCATTTTAATTTCTGATTACTAATAAATGTTTTTTAATACACGAGCTGATCATGTATTTAATGGGAGTTGTCAGTAGAAATTATGCTTGAATAATGTGACAATTTTTTAAATATTTATTTATACTGTATTTGTAACAATACTTGATTTTAGAATGGATTTGTCACCAGATTCGCAATAGAGAACATTTAACCAGTTTAGGCAGGTTCAACTGGCAACTCATGGGAATAGTGACTGCAGACAAGAGTAAAAAAATGCAGGGTTATTTAATTTATCCTCATGTTGGGAAATAATAGCTTGTAAAGTTTAAGTTACATTTTATGGTACAGTTCAACTGAGCATCACCAGGGATTTGTTTCTGGGGGCATGTACTTCATCTACTGCATGAGATTGACCAACCGTAAACTAGCAGCATTATGCAGGGGAGAAAAGAACACACTCTCCTCTCTTCACTGATTTATGCAGCTACTGTTAAATATACAGAATAGCTGAGTTAGGTATACTTGCAAACTATTCCAGAACTCATCTGTTGGCAGTCATTGTGGGCAAAGATGGAGAGCTGACAGCACTTTGAGATCAATTGTGGAAAGGTTTATAATGACATATAACTCTGCAGCTGCTGTGTAGAGATACAGATAGATAAGTTATGTATCATCACAAATCATAACATAAATTAACTAAACTCTACAAACTAATATCCCTGCGATGGGGAGGATAATTAAAAAAATAAAAAACTATGAGCTTAACTCACCTATGCAGCCACTATTTCATGCTGTGCTCAAACTTGTGAGAGGTTCTCTTTAAATGGATATTTTTGAATCAATGAAACTTGTGTATGTGCATTGAAAATCCATGTCAAAACAACTTTGAAATAGAAGCTCAGCTATATATCAGATATATATCAGATAAAAAAAACCTTCCTTCTCACCCCCAATGGGGTGGTCTTTGTTGTCCTTTCTCATTCTCGGGTCCTCTACCAGAGGCCTGGGAGTTTAAGGGTTCTGTGCAGGATCTTAATTGTTCCCAGCATTGCGCTTTTCTGGAAAGAGATCTCAGATGTTGCTCCTGGGATTTGTTGTAGCCATTCTTCCAACTTAGGGGTCACTGCTCCAAGTGCTCCTATCACCACTAGAATCACTGTTGCCTTCACCTTCCACATCTTCTCCAGTTCTCCTTTGAGGTCCTGGTATTTCTCCAGCTTCTAATATTCCTTCTTTCTGATGTTGCCGTCACTTGGCACTGCCAAATCTATTATCACTGCGTCTTCTGATCCTTGTCTACTATCACAATGTTTGGTATAGAATTCTGTAGATAAGCCCTGAAAGGTGATGGCCGCATCTTATATCAGCTGAAACTACAGACAGGTTTCGTTTAAGTATAAATTTCAGTCGAAATATTAGATTTGTCTGTTGAGGACCAATATTGTGGGGAATGATGTGTTAAAAATTTATGAATTACCTAAACTGAAAATGGAAATCCTGCGTTCACTTTAAAACATTTGATTTCTTGTCATATTGCATGCAAGACAAATTGAGTATATACTTCAATGCCAATGGTTAATTTCTGTTGCATTATAAATTATATTGCTTTCTTGAGAATGAAAACTGACATGTTTTGTCTAAAATAAGCTTTGCCACAGGCAACCAGAAGTAATGGTTAATCATTGTGGTTTGAAATGTAGTACACTAGAGAATATTGCAAAAAAAGAGAATATTGAAAGCTAATTTCAAATAATTATCAGGAGTAGAGTTGAGCGATACTTTCCGATATCTTAAAGTATCGGAATCGGAATGGTATCGCCGATATCACTAAAATATCGGCGATACCCGATACCGATACCGGAAGTCCCATGTAAGTCTATGGGAACAAAATATCGCAACTAAAAAAACCCCATTCTTTCCTTGTAAACACTAAATATACACACATAGAATACATATATATATATATATATACATGTCATTGTGACATATATATATACATATATGTATAGTTTATACACTTCTACATAGTAAAATATCCTTTGATTCAATTGCCGGGTAAAGCCGGCTTCAGTGAAAAGACAGAAGCACCCGACATGAAATGACACTTGGTGTACATAGGGTTAACCATGTCTTTTCATGTCGTTTGCTATCTGATTTGCACAAACAATTAAATCAGACTATGTGTGCAAAATTTCACACCTGTAGGGGTTAATTAAAGGTGTAAATTCGTTGTAAAAAAAACTGACTTTTTTGCTACGAATTTACACCTTTAATTAACCCCTACAGGGTGAAATTTTGCACACATAGTCTGATTTAATTGTTTGTGCAAATTAGATAGCAAAGGACATGAAAAGACACGGTTAACCCTATGTACACCAAGTGTCATTTCATGTCGGGTTCTGCATTTTCACAAAAGCCGGCAATTGAATTAGCGGCTATTATACTATGTAGAAGTGTATGAACTACAAATATAATATATATATATATATATATGTGTCACAAATTCAATGACATGTATATATATATATATATGAGGTGTAAAATTGCTGAAAAAAAATGTGTGGGCTCCCGCCCTATTTTCGCAACCAGACAGACAAAGCCAGTGAGTGGGGCAGATAATAATAGCCCAGAGAGGGACCATTATTTTTGCCCCCCCCCGGCTACTAACATCTGCCCCCAGACACCCCAGGAAAGACAAATCTATAATTAGATTCGCCCTTTCTGGCACTTTGCCCGTCTATTCCCATTGCCCTGTAGCGGTGGCGAATGGGTTAATATGGGGTTAAAGCCACCTTGCTATTGAAAGGTGACCTTAAGCCAGGTTAATAATTGAGAGCTGTCAATTAGACAACTATCAATTATTAATCCTATTGCATGAAATAAAAATAAAACACACACACTTTAATTAAAAATCATTTTAATGAAATAAAGACACATGTTTTTGACCATCTTTTATTTTACTGCAAAAACCATTTCCTGTAATAAAAATAAAATAAAAAAGCAAAATTATTCTTACCTATCCCATGCACAGTCAGGTCCCACGGTGTAATCCTTCAGAAAGGGTTAATGTTTACTGCAGGGACCGCAGCTAATGCTGCAGCCTCACAGTAAACCCCAAATGAATGAGTTCCTCTCCTGCCTGACAGGAGAGTAAAGGCTGGGTGTCACATAACGATACACCAGCGATCCCGACAACGATATGCACTTGTCAGGATCGCTGGTGTATCGCTACATGATCGCTGCTGAGCTGCCAAACAGGCAGCTCAGGCAGCGATCTGGGACAGCGACACTGTGGGTAACATCGCTTAAGGGCCCGTCTCACATAGCGATATCGCTACCGAGATCGCTGCTGAGTCACTAGTTTTGTGACGCAGCAGCGAGCTCACCAGCGATATCGCTGTGTGTGACATTCAGCGACGATCAGCCCCCCTGCCGGGTATCGCTGATCGTCGCAGAAATGTCAGGACCTTTTTTTGATCGCTGGTTTCCCTCTGACAGGCACGCATCGCTGCGTGTGACAGGCGGGAGACCAGCGATCCACTGGTAACCAAGGTACACAGCGGGTTTCCAGGCACCGCGCAGCGCTTGGAAACCCGCTTTGTACCTTGGTTACCAGCGGATCGCTGGTCTCCCGCCTGTCACACGCAGCGATGTGTGCCTGTCAGCGGGAAACCAGCGATCAAAAAAAGGTCCTGACATTTCAGCGACGATCAGCGATACCCGGCAGGGGGGCTGATCGTCGCTGAATGTCACACACAGCGATATCGCTGGTGAGCTCGGTGCTGCGTCACAAAACTAGTGACTCAGCAGCGATCTCGGTAGCGATATCGCTATGTGAGACGGGCCCTTAAGTGGAAAGCTTAATTGATTGCTTTCCACTTTCACTTCAGGTCAGCCAGGGACACAATCAGTGACGTCAGAGGGAACTGATTAACAAAAATAGGGGTTCCCTTCGAAAAAAAAATGGCGTGGGGTCCCCCTATTTTTGTTAACCAGCCAGATGAAGCAGACCGCTGAGGCCTGGATTTTCAGGCTGTTAAGGAGCCAAGATCCATGGACCTTGCCAGCCTGATAATACTAGGCCACAGCAGTCTGCATATCTTGGCTGATTAACAAAAATAGGGGATCCCCTCGAAAAAAATTGGCGTGGGGTCCCCCCTATTTTTGTTAACCAGCCAGATGAAGCAGACCGCTGAGGCCTGGATTTTCAGGCTGTTAAGGAGCCAAGATCCATGGACCTTGCCAGCCTGATAATACTAGGCCACAGCAGTCTGCATATCTTGGCTGATTAACAAAAATAGGGATCGCCTCGAAAAAAATTGGCGTGGGATCCCCCCTATTTTTGTTAACCAGCCAGATGAAGCAGACCGCTGAGGCCTGGTTTTTCAGGCTGGTAAGGATCCAATATCCATGGACCTTGCAAGCCTGATAATACCAGGCCACAGCAGTCTGCTTAGCTTGGCTGGTTAACAAAAATAGGGGATCCCCTCGAAAAAAAAAATGGCGTGGGGATCCCCCCTATTTTTGTTAACCAGCCAAGTAAAATGCAGACTGCTGCGGCCTGGTATTAAAAGACTGTCAAGGCCCATGGATTTTGGCCCTCAACAGCCTGATAATACCAGGCTACAGCAGCCCCACATTTGGCGCATCAAAAGATGTGCCAATTGTGGCACTTTACCCGGCTCTTCCCACTTGCCCTGTAGCGGTGGCAAGCGGGGTAATAAGGGGTTAATGTCACCGTTGATTGCACGGTGACAATAAGCCCGGTTATAATGGAGAGGCGTCAATAAGACACCGATCCATTATTAATCCCAAAGTTATTAAATGTATAAAAAAAAGACAAAGCAAGAAAAAAGTCTTTTAATGAAATAAAAGAGACAACACAGTTTTCATTAATTTTATTGTACTCTCATTCCTGCGACGCCATCGATCTCCTGAAAAAAGAAAAAAAAACAAACCAACAGTATACCACCTGTCCGACGCAGTCCATAGTAACGATAGTCCCACGGCGATCCAGCTCTGCTACATCGCAATGACAGGCAGAGCCTGTCATCGCGACGCAGCACAGCTGATTACCTGCTTCCCCGGCGGTGACGTCATCGGACTGACTGCTTTACGGCCGGGATTACCCAGCAGTCACTGCAGTTATCGCGAGAAACTGCATGTGACCGCCGGGAAAGAAGATGGCGGCCATGAAGCAGTGCAGGACGTGACCGCCGGAGATCTTCTGCCAGGTAAGTGCCGCTGACTCCTGACAGACCCGACCGACGGACACTGACAGTGACAGTGACAATCCCGATTCCGGTATCCGATAAGACGAAAATATCGGAACTCGGAATCGGAATTCCGATACAGCTAATATCGGCCGATACCCGATATTTGCAGTATCGGAATGCTCAACACTAATCAGGAGTAGTTATTGAAAAGAATCACATGTTTAAAGGAATTCATATAATGTGCAGATTGTGTACTATAGTTCATCGTAGAAAGGATTTTTAAAAACTAGTTCTTGCTACAGTGACTTGAAAAGGTATTCATACCCCATTAGCTGTTTCACATTTTTTCATGTTTCATCTACAAACTTAAAACATTTTTGGGGAGGATTGTATGTGATATACCAACACAAATAAGCAAATATTTGTGAAGTGTAAAGGAAATGAGACATAGTTTTCTAAATATTTTAAAATATATAAATGTGAATATTGTGACTTAAATTTGTAGTCAACCCCCCTGAATCAATACTTTGTAGGACCAACTTTCACTTCAATTATTGCTCCAAGTCTTTTGTGGTATGTCTGTACAGTGGCATGTAAAAGTTTGGACACCCTGGTCAAAATTACTGTTATTGTCAACAATTAAGCAAGTTGAAGATGAAATCATCTAAAAGTCCCAAAGTTAAAGATGATAAATTTACTTTCTGTTTGAGGCAAAATAATATATATATATTACATATATATATATATATATATAATATATATATATATATATATATGTATATATATATATACAGAACAGACCAAAAGTTTGGACACACCTTCTCATTCAAAGATATTTCTGTATTTTCATGGCTATGAAAATTGTAGAATCACACTGAAGGCATCAAAACTATGAATTAACACATGTGGAATTATACATTACACTTTACAAAAAAGTGCGAAACAACTGAAAATATGTCTTATATTCTAGGTTCTTCAAAGTAGCCACCTTTTGCTTTGATTACTGCTTTGCACGCAGAAAAGGTGAACGGATGGATTCTACATGCCTGGTTCCCACCGTGAAGCATGGAGGAGGTGGGTGATGATGTGGGGGTGCTTTGCTGGTGACACTTTTGGGGATTTATTCAACACTGAAGGCATACTGAACCAGCATGTCTACCACAGCATCTTGCAGCAGCATGCTTTTCCATCCGGTTTGCATTTAGTTGGACCATCATTTATTTTTCAACAAGACAATGACCCCAAACACACCTTCAGGCTGCATAAGGGCTATTTGACCAAGAAGGAGAGTGATGGGGTGCTATGCCATATGACCTAGCTTCCACAGTCACCAGACCTGAACTCAATCGAGATGGTTTGGGGTGAGCTGGACCGCTCACCGCTTCAATTTTGAATAAATCCCCAACAGTTTCACCAGCAAAGCACCCCCACACCATCACACCACCTCCTACATGCTTCACGGTGGGAACCAGGCATGTAGAGTCCATCCGTTCACCTTTTCTGTGTGCAAAGCAGTAATCAAAGCAACGGGTGGCTACTTTAAAGAACCTAGAATATAAGACATATTTTCAGTTGTTTCGCACTTTTTTGTAAAGTGTAATATATAATTCCACATGTGTTAGTTCATAGTTTTGATGCCTTCAGTGTGATTCTACAATTTTCAAAGTCATGAAAATACAGAAAAACCTTTGAATGAGAAGGTGTGTCCAAACTTTTGGTCTGTACTGTATATACATATACACTGCTCAAAAAAATAAAGTAAACACTAATATACCACATCCTAGATATCAATGAATTAAATAATCCAGTTCAAAATCTTTATTCATTATTTGGTGGAATGCGTTGAGAATATTAAAACATAAAAATGATCAATGTAAATCAAAATTAATATCCCCAGGAGGTCTGAATTTGGAATGATTCTCAAAATCAAAGTGGAAAATCAAATTACACGCTGATCCAACTTCAGTGGAAATGCCTCAAGACAAGGAAATTATGCTCAGTAGTGTGTGTGGCCTCTATGTGCCTGTATGTCCTCCCTACAACATCTGGGCATGCTCCTGATGAGGCATCAGATGTTCTCCTACCAGATTCCCCCAGACCAAGATTAAATCATCAATTATATCCTGGTTAGTCTGTGGTGCAATGTGGTGCTGGTGGATGGAATGAGACATCATGTCCCAGATGTTTTTGATTGGATTCAGGTCTAGGAAAAGGCAGGCAAGTCCATAGTATCAATGACTTAATCATTCAGAACTGCTGACACATTTAAGCCACATGAGGCCTAGCATTATCATGCATCAGAAGGAACCTAGGGCCCACTGAACCTGCATATGGTCTCACAATGAGTCTGAGGATCTCTTTCCAGTACCTAATGTCAGTCAGGGAACCTCTGGATAGCACATGGAGGGCTGTGCAGTGGTCCAAAGAAATTTCTCACCACACCATTACTAACTTGCTGCTGGATGATGTTGCAGGCAGCAGAACGTTCTCCAAGGTGTCTGCAGACTGTCCCATATGTTCAGTGTGAACCTGCTTTCATCCGTGAATAGCACTGGGTGTCAATGTCATATCTGCCAATATTGGTGCTTTATGGCAAATGCCAATTGTCCTGCATGGTGTTGAATTGTAAGCACAAGAACCACTTGTGGATGTCGGGCCCTCATACCACACTCATGGAGTCTGTTTCTGACAGTTTGAGGAGACACATGGATGTTAGTGGCCGGCTGGAAGTCATTTTGCATGACTCTGGCACTGTTTCTCCTTGCACAAAGGAGGATGTAGTGGTCATGCTGCTGGGTTGTTGCCCTCCTATTGCCCCCTCCATTGGTCTGTCTCCTGGTTTCTGCTCGATGCTCTTGACACTGTGCTGACAGACACAGCTACCCTTCATGCCACAGCTCTCATTGATGTGCCATCCTGGATGAGCTGCACTACCTTAGCAACTTCTGTGGCTTGTAGACACCACCTCATGCTACTCTATCTCTAGGTGTGATAGTAATGACGAAATGCAAAAGTGACCAAAACAACAGCAAAAAAGGATAAGAACAGAAAAATGGTCTGTGGTCACAACCAGCAGAACCACTCCTATATAGGGGTTGTCTTGCTGATTGCTTATAATTTCTATCTGTTGTCTGTTCCATTTGCACAACAGAAGGTGAAATTGATTCACAATTGGTGTTGCTTGATAACAGGACAGGTGGATTTCACAGAAGTGTGATTGACTTGTAGTTACATTGTGTTGTTTAAGTGTTCCCTTTATTTTTTTGAGGAGTGTGTGTGTTGATGTTCAGATCTCGGGATTGTCAGGGCCATTGTTAGACCTTCAGCTTGTGTTGCTTGAGGTAGTCTATTTTGGATTTTGACATGTGTTTAGGATCATTATCTATTTCAACTTTATCTTTTTTAAGGATGGTGTTATATTTGCATCAATAATTTGTTGAAATTTCATTGAATCCATTCTTCCCTCTACCCATGAAATGTTCCCCATGCCATTGGCTGCAAAACAACTCCAAAGCATGATTAATCCACCTCCATGATTAATAGTTTGTGATATGTTCTTCTCCTGAAATTCTGTAACCATTTTCAACTAATAATAATAATTTTATTTCTATAGCGCCAACATATTCCGCAGCACTTTACATTACAGAGGGGACTTCAACACACATAAATTTGATTATTGTGGCCAGCGTTCTATTTTAGCCTCATCGGTCCACAGGACTTGCTTCCAAAATGCATCCGGCTTGTTAGATGTTCTTTTGTTTACTTCTGATGCTGAAGTTTTTTGAGAAGGTGTGGAAGAGATTTTCTTCTGATGACTCTTCCATGAAGGCTATATTTGTGCAGGTGTCTCTGAACAGTAGAAAAATGTACCACAACTCCAGAGTCTGGTAAATCTTTCTGAAGGTCATTTGCATTCAAGTGGGTATTCTGATTTGCCTGTCTAGCAATCCTACGAGCAGCTATCGCTGAAATTTTGCTTGGCTTTCCAGACCTTATCTTTACCTTAACTTTTGCATAGGCCTATTTTTCTTTATGTAATTTTTAAAATGTAAAAAATGACAATAAATATTTTTGTTTGCCTAAAATACAAAGGAAATGTGTGATCTTTAACTTTAGCACTTTTGGAGGTCATTTCATCTTTAACTTGCTTTTTCATGTTTTTGTTATTTTTGAGACATTATTCATTATATACCTTGATCATGGTTAGGGGCGGGCGTTTGGGACCAGAGTCACTCTGATTTTACTTGTATTTTACTTTACTCTTTGTATACCAATAAAATTGACTGTTTTTCTACTTTCCATTATCTGAGTAGTGTGCATTACTGCGGTAGTTCCTTTCTCTCTTACTTAACTTGCTTAACTGTTCACAATAACAGTAATTTTTACCACGAATGCCAAAACTTTAGAGTGCCATCTTACCAGTTTTGCATATCTAAAGACTGACATTTAAGCCTATTCTTTTTTGCAAACTAGCTCTAGCTCAGTGACATTGGTTGAAAAGCATATGTGAACAGCAATTTTCAAGTATTGATACAGATTCTCAATGGAATTTAGTTCTGGAGTGTGACTGGGCCATTCAAACGCAAGAATGTCTTTTGAACGAAACCATTCCTTTAGCTCTGATAATATATACAGCCTCGTTGTATTTCTGGGAGGTAAATTTATGTCTTTTGCAGCGTTTAACAGACTAATTAGTGCTTTTCATGATTGGGGTATCTTTTTAGGTGGACACCCATGTCTTGGAAAGTTTGCAGTTTGATTAATTGAATAGTGCTCTGTGAGATATTCTCAGCATGGGCTATTATTTTATAACCTAATTCTGCTTTAATCTTCTCCACAACTTTATCCCTGACCTGTCTGGTGTGTTTTTTGACTATCATGATGCTGGTTGATCCCTAATATTCTCAACAAACGTCTGAGGCCTTCACAGAACAGCTGTAGTTATTTTGATAATAAAATACAAACAAGTGGACAAAATTTATAAATTATTACTAATTATGTGACTTCTGAAACAAATTGTGGCTTAGAATTTTATTTAAGAGTATCAGACTACAGTGGACTGAACACAAATGCATGTCATATGTTTTATACTTATGTCTTTAAAATAATTAGAAACTCATTTATTATTTCCTTTGCACTTCATAAATACTTGCTACTTTGTGTTGGCATATGTTATAAAATGCCAATAAAATATATTTAAGTGTGTGGGTGTAATGAGAAAAAATGTGGAAATGTTCTTAGTGTATGAATACTTTTTCAAGGCACTATAGATTCTCTGTGAGCAAATTATATTTAACTAATTTACATTGGTTTATTACACAATTCCTAATGTCTTGTAGTTTAGTTCATTAATCCACTACTGTTAGGTGACTTTGTAAATAGTATTAAATTATTGTCATCCTACCTGTTGCCTAGTGGTTCAGTGCTCCAGCAGCTGTTGACCTATAGTTTCTTATGCTTTTGTCAACTGGCTTGTGGTTATTGCATTATAGAGCAGCATGGTGGCTCAGTGGTTAGAACTGCAGCCTTGCAGTGCTGTGGTCCTGGGTTCAAATCCTACCAAGGACAACATCTGCAAGGAGTTCGTATGTTCTCCCATGTTTGCGTGGGTTTCCTATGGGTACTCCCGTTTCCTTCAACACTCCAAAGACATACTGATGATAGTGATTATAATGATAATGATGATAATGTATTTAAAGAGCTGCAGAATAAGCGCTATATAAGCAAAGCATAATAAATAAATGCATTGTTTCTCAGTTTCATAATGCCCCGCAGACATTTACTTAACTACTTATGCCACACTACCTTCATGTGAAGAATTGTATGGTAGATACTAAATTAAAACAGTCCAAATTCAGTAATCAAAAATGGAATCAAGCAGCAGGGATCCAATAAACAAAAGAACAGGGTTAAAATACACTTACAATTGGCAGCTGAAGGTTTAAATACATTTTGGCTTCACTCAACTTTTACAGCAGAGAGCTAATTACTATTACTAATCAGAACTCTGCATTAACCCACATACTTCTCATTTCAGTGACACCAGAAGTTCAAGCCATCCTAGTACATAATTGGACTTAACTGTACTTGTGTCTCCCCATGTTCACGCAGTGATATTTCGGTGTTGCTTGTCAAAAAAGGTTCTTGGAGTGAATTTAGACATGTATGTAATACATATATTCCTTCAAGGGGTATTCCCACCTCAAAGATGCTATCCCAATATGTAGTAGATGTAATATTAATGATATTAGTAAATACCTCCAATTAGAAATGTATAGTTTGAACTTCACTATGTCACTTACCTTATGTGAAGGCAAGACATCTTAGGTATCCATGGTTGCAACCACTAAGAGCTATCTAAATAACTGTCACTATATCCATAACCATGGATACCTAAGCTACTGCAATGCCCTACATGATGTAAGTAAGATAGTAAATCTGAAGAACTATACTACATTACTAAATGAAGGCATTTTCTAATATTCTTTATATTACACCTACTACATATTAGGTTTTATCTTTGAAATGGGAATAACCCTTTAATGCAATACATGTAAACAATAGTAAGCATTATTAGAGAACTTTGCTGCAAAACATGCTTCAATACACTGCTAAGCACATTGAAAATAGTTTTTAAAAGCTAATTCATTGATAAATGCATGTCATTGTGTTGTTTAGCATAATAAAAAATAATAGATATAATATGATTAAAAAAGCTACAACCTAATAATAAAGTAAATAATAGAGATGAGCGAATTTGACAAGATTTGAATTGGCCCAATGCTTACATTTGGTAAGGAAATTCGGATTGCCTCACAGTTATTTTCTGCAAATCAAATATTCCTTTTTATGCTCTTTGGAGATGAAAGAGCACAATAAAAATATGGTGGAAAAAAGAAAAGTATTTCAACGCTTATCCACCGCAGCTCACCGTCTGGTCCTTACTCTATGCGACCTATTCTTTCCTACTACCTCTAGCAAGTGATTTTTTTGGGCCATTCTTACTTTCACCAAGGTTTCCTGCACCAAGTAGGCGACTGAAGTCACAAAAGAGAAGCGCAAAAGATTTTAGGTGACAGGTGTGGATTAAGTTTATTTTTAAACACTTTCATGGCCCTCTACAATTCAGTGTACTGTCATCTGACTGGCTGTCATTTTACTGAATTCACGCTAAGCAAATTGCTATTAATTTGAATTCAGGAAAATTCTAAATTTTGATACAAATTCAATCTGCCTGGAAAAAATGTATTCATCTTCACCATATAGCATACATGGATTGTACACCAGAATCTATTTTAAAAACGAGTACATTAAACAATAGCAATGGCAATAAAATGAGGAACAAAGGATTCATTGACATACTACATTTTCTATGTTAATATAGTTCATTAAATAAAATAACAAAGAAATAACTGTGAGAGTTTTTGTTCATCTCTTTGAAAACAAAGTTAGATGATCCTGTACTGTAAACTTTTTTAAGTAACTACTTACATCTGCATAATTGAAGGCCAACCTCAATATGCATGCCTCTGCCTGAAGCATTCTAAAGGCAAAGCTGTTTTCAAATCCCCCATTAAGGCTTATTTCACAGAAGAAAAGATAAATCATATTCTAGGAGTCTTTAGTGTTTGAAGCAGGTATAGCGAAAGCACGTTATTTTTAAAGCAATTATATGCAAAACTGCATATGGCTTGATAAAAATATTTAAGTTTGTAATAATGTTGATATTCTTTTTTTATAATTTATTTTGATTTGAAATTTATTATGAATTTTTCCAATACAAGAAATATGCAGGAAAGAAAGTGAAAAATATTTTGTATTTTTTAAATCTACTAATAAATCTACTAATAAACTGAGAATTCAATATGTTTTGTATCCAAGAGGTAATGTTTCTCTTTGCAAAGAGTGAAATATTAAGCATGCTGAGAGGAGGAGACTTGAAGCCGCAATGCTTCTCTGGGAAATATGCAAATTGTCTTTTCAGATAGGAATAGAACTAGAACTCTAGTTCCATCTATAGGAAGTAGTAATCCTAAAAGTCAATGTACACCCTTTAACAAGCCTTGTCACATGACTTGGGATAAAAGCCAAAACAATTTGCATATTTCCCAGAGGAGCATTGAGGCTTAATGTCTCCTCATCTCGGCATGCTTAGCATGTCACTCTATACACTCTATACCCATTGGATACCGGTCAGACATCTCTCACACAGTCAATCCAGATCAGACATTTTGCGCTGATGAGGGGCAATAACAAGAAACACAGTTTCTGCAAATTGAGATTCTGGTTTTAGCTTTTATCCTAATAATTTTTGTACCTATTCTTGTTAAAACATTCCTAACTGGGCAATTTTAAGTTTCTGAGCTTTCGTTTTTTTTTTCCTTCTTCAAGAGCCATATATTTTTTTAATCATCTGCCCTCACAGCAATATGAAGGCTTGTGTTATGCAAGACTACTTGTAATTTTGTATGACACCCGTTTTTTTTTCCATTCAATGCATTGGAATATTGAAAAAAAAATTAAATGCGAATCTGCAATAGATTTTTAGATGTTCTTTTTTCATAAAGTGTTATGTAGTAAAAATAACCTGAGAATATGATTTTCCAAATAACTATGTTAAAAACAAATTTGTATAGTTTTTTATTTAAGTAGGGAAAAATATTACTGAAAATCAAAAAAGTTTTTTTTGCTTCTGATGCCATGTTCTAAGAGCCATAACTTTTTCAATTTTTGGTCTGTAGAGTTATGTAACGTGTAGATTTTGTTTGCCCTTTGCTGATTTTGTATTGCTATCATTTTGGGATAAATAAGACATTTTATTTGCTTTTCATTGCATTTTATTTTTTTGCCATTTTATGGTGACAGAAAAAAAGGAATTATGGCACTTCCATTATTTTTCTCTCCCCACCGTTTACCTATCAGATTAATTAATTTTCAACATATACTATGTATTAATTTATGTATTTTTAACAGGGTAATTAAAGGTTATTTCAAATTTTATATTTTTTTATTTTCTTTATTTTTTCTTTAATGGCTTCTCACTTTATGGGACTTGAACCTAGCTTAGAAAAAAAAACTACATGCTTTCGTAGTAATACTATTTTATTCAACAAAATCAACTTTCAAATTAATATATGTAATTCATCAATCAAAAATTATTTTAATCTTTTACAAAAGAAGTTATAATGTTCTGCAAACCATTACTTGAAATCTACAATTACTATCTCATTTGTCAATAGTTTTTTTGAATTTCTGAAAGAAATATTAATCAAATAGGGTCAAACCAGGAGAATATGGTGGTAGATCAAAAGAAAATTTCAAAGCCAATTTCAGTGAGTTTTTGCAGGACAATACAAGTCTTATAGGAGGGTGCATTCACTTTCAAAATTCAATATGCCTTTGGAAAAGTTTTGCTGAAGTTTCAAAATATACATGACATGTTTAACTTTTCTTATCCATAATTCAAAATTACATAACCTTTTCTGCTACAACTTAACATGTGCAGTTGTAAAATATATTACTTATTTCCATAGCATTGAGCAATACCTCTTGTAGTAAAGATCAGTTTCCTGTGAAGGCCAAACACAGGCTGGTCTTCATAAGAGTACTGTCATAGCATGCAATTCCCATAATTGGATTTGATCATGCCATTGTTTGGCTCTCAACAGCTTTGTGAATCTTTTTTTGCCCATAATTGCATGGCAGAGGGCAAATAAACAAAGATTTTGCTGTTGCTGGAGTTTTTTAGGAACCAGGATTATAGATTACAGATAGTTTTGATTTTAGCCATTACAGCAACGTCTATGTTGCATGTTACAGCTGATACCTTCTACTGATGTTACATGCTGAGGAACTATACATGTATGGCCTTGTGCATTCAGCAAAAAGACTATGTTGTACTTTTGAGATGCACAGCAAAAATTTGTTAGTTGAATATCAGTGTAAAAAGCCCAGGAAGATTAAAACATCAATTCATAGCTATACAAAAATATGCTGGCAAGTGAAAGTTTATTAGAAAAATTATTTAATAAATGTTACAAATAGCAAAACAAATGGCAACAGAGAAATATTTGAAGATTAAAAGTAAAGTAAATAAACAAATAAACATTTTATTCAATTAGTAAGTTTGAAGTTGCTACATCCATTAGCTTGGTAGTATGATATAGACCAGGAATGATGTATATTAAAAAGTTTGCATCTGTCATGTTAAATTTCATCTGATTCATGTGATGTTCTCTTTTGCCATTTAAAGCACCCGGGGAAATACTATTTCACTTTTTCTGTGGTTTGTAAAACTACTTTGCATTAGCTTTCAGGTCTCATGGTAGTAAGATTAATAAAACACTGGATTACTTGTAAATCAAATCAGGCAGAAATATAGCAGTACAGGCTGCACTATTAAATATGTAAGCTTGGTTTGTAGAAAGATAATCCCATATTTTTGGATATTTGTTAAGCTTTTAGAACTGAAAACCTAAACTAAAAACATAATGAAATAGGATATTCATTGCAATTTTTTTTTACTATTTATTCATTATAAAATTATTTGTTTCCTTCAATTTGTCCATTAATTGCTTCCTGTTGTTAAATAAGTGTAATAAAAACCATTAAAAACACCATTCAGATTTTAAATTATTACTATGTTATTGAAAGTACTAGGTCATCCTAAAACTGAATGACTAAATTTCAGCTGACAGTTTTATATCATTTCCTATCAGACATTTACTTTACTTCTCAATTCAAACATCACAATAAATAATAACCTAACAAAACAGTTGTCACAGCATATATAATTATAAGAGGACCTGTGACTTGTCATGAACAGAAATTTGCAAATTCGAAATTTAGTTATATAATAATATACACATATATTTTTTCAGTTGTGTCAATATAGCTAGAGATGGGCAAACCTGAACAGTAAAGTTCGGCGTCTGTACTGAACACCTGCTGTTCAGGCATGGACACTGAACACGGACTTCATCAGGAAGTCCATGTTACTGTTCGGGTTCGGCTGTGTTCGTTGCGCTGTCATGTGCATGGCAGTGAGGAAAACTCTGTTTCTGATCATCGCTGGTCAGAGAGCCACGGTTTCCACTCTGTCAAAAGACACTGTGAGCACTTAGCTGTGATTGGAGGTATAAAGTTTATCTCCTGTTACTGGTGTCAGCTGATGGGACTACAGCTTCAATAATCAAACACCTGCTGCCGCTAATAACAGCGAGAGCAGGAGCAGCTGATGGGTGTATTCATCAGCCGGCTCCTGCACTGTAAATAAATAATTAGAAAATAAAATTCTGGAGCTTTGCCACTTTGCCCTGCTCTTCCCACTTGCCCTGTAGCAGTGCCAAATATGGTTCATATTTGAGGAGTTGATGTCACCTTTGTATTGTCAGGTGACATTTAAGCCCACAGTGACCAGCGGTGATGTCATCGAGGTTATCTTCATTTCAGCCCGGCAGGGAATGCAGCCTCAGTGATCAGAGGTAACTTCGATGATGTCATCGCTGGTCACTGAGGATGCGCTCGCAACAGCTCATTCACCAATGGTTCTCAGCCTGACCGGTCACATCTTGGCACCTACCAGGTTGAAAACTGCTTTTCCCCCAGACACTGCGTGGGACAGAATGATGAAGAGGTGAGGGATATTGTTTTTTTATTTTAGATTTATTACAGGAGAACAAGGACTTCGGTGGAATTAGTCGTTATATGAGTATAATTGTGTTATTTTAAAATAAAAAAGTTAAAATGTGCTTTGTTTATTTCTAATAAAAGACTTTATTCTGGCTGTCTTTATTTACCATGTAACTATAGGATTAGCAATGGCTTATAGGTGTCTTATAGACACCTCTCCATTACTAAGCTGTGAACTTTATGTCACCTGACAATACAAAGGTGACATCAACTCCACAAATATAAACCCCACTTGCCACCGCTACAGTGCAAGTGGGAAGAGCCAGGCAAAGTGCCCGAATTGGCGCATCTAAGAGAGCTGGGCAAATTGCCAAAATTATCGCATCTAATGTATGTGCATTTTCTGGGCATCTGCGGGCTGCTATTTTTAGGCTGGGGGGCCAATATTCATGGCCCCTTACCTGACTGAGAATACCAGCACCTAGCTGTCAGCTTTAGTAAGGCTGGTTGTCAACATTTATTTAAATAATTAAAAAAACAGCATGGGGACCCCTTTATTCTTGATAACAGTCTTGCTGAAACTGACATCTGAGGGTTGCAGCCCCCAGCTGTGAGTTTTTGCCTGTCTGGTTCTCAAAAATACAGGGAAACCCCCGCTGTTTCTTTTTTTGTTTATTTACAGTGCAGAGTCGGCTGATGAATGCAGCCATCAGCCGCTCCTGCTCTCGCATTTATTACCTGCAGCAGGTTTCGGATAATGGGAGCTGTAGTCCTATCACCTGGCATCGTAGATCAGAGGTAAACTTTATACCGCCGATCACAGCTGAGCGCTCACCCTGTCTTTTGACAGCATGGGAACCGCGGCTCTCTGACTGGCGGTGATGATTTCCCCACTGATCAGAAGCAGTGTTTACCACACTGTCATGCACATGATAGCTTGGCAAACACTGGAACGTTTGGGTCCCCCATTTAAAGTGAATGGGGTCCAGATTCGAGTTCTGGTCTGGGTACTGTTCTGGTACCCAAGCCCAAACTTTTTGTAACTGTTCAGCTATTTCTAAATATAACACATTTTCTAATCTGCCACGATTTGCACACATCAAAATCAAAAGGATGCACCTCTATGCTCTAGTTACCCTCGAGTTACCATTAAAACTCTACTTGTGTAGCTGCAGTGGATCAGGTTAATTATACACAGTGCAGCTTCTCATCTGGCTTTAAGGAACCATTGATGCACTTTTTGATGTGACTAGAACAGAAGTATGCTTTGAGGAATGATGGAACAAATTGTTGTCACCCATTCATTACCATGCAAAAGAAGCAGCAGTGTGCTGATACCTAAGTGGATTGATGTACTGCAATATAAGATTAGTTCTCCTTTTTTGAAGTTTGACCACAGGTTCTAAATGTAAATGAGATTTGGGGTGTTTCCTTGCCATGAATTAAAAAATGTCAATGTTTTGTATACCGAGCCACTCAGCTAGCACTTTGTCCTGTGACATGGTGCTATATCATGATGGAAAGAGTATTGTTCATTAACAAAAATAATTTTGGATTATTGGGAGAAAATTAACTTGAGGGATAATTAGACACCATCCATTAATTATGCCAGTGCTATCATGTAAAATTGAAAGTAAGCCCCTTCCTTTGGATGGCAAGCAACCCAATATATAATGGTCTAAGTGTACTTTACTGCTGGCATGATACAGGACTCATGACAATACTCACCTTTTCTTAAATGGAAAATTATTCATCCAAATGTTCCAAACAGTCTGAATGGCGCTTCAGCAGAGAAAATAACTTTACACCGTCTCTCTGCAGTCCAATTTCTGTACTTCCAGCAAAATGTCATTCTGCCATTGATGTTTTTCTTTAAATTGAGCTTTGCATGAGGATGCACTGACTCCTATTTGCTGCCATTCCTAGTGAAACTCTGCACTGATGTGAAACTGATCCCATGGATGAAATCTCTTCTGAAGACAGTCCATTTACTAGACTTTATTTGGTGCCCTAAAGACATCTTCACATCAATTACACCTCTCCATTTAAAGTTCTTCACAATCCCATACATAGTTGATTTAGGGTCAGTCTTACAAGCTGCAATGTCCTTGCCCATAAAGGCCTTTTGATGCAAACTCATGCTTTTCCTTGGAAATAATCATACATATTTTTTTGATTATAAGGCGCACTTTTTTCCTCCAAAAATGTGGAGAAAAATGGGGGTGCATCTTATAGTCTGGATGTACCTGCTGTGGCTGAGGACGGAGAGGTAATGGAGCAGCAGCGGCAGAGCAGCGGGTCACAGGAGGCAGTAGCCATCTGCTGAGGCTAACCCTAGTGCCAACTGTTAAAGAAAAATGAATATTCACTGCTCCTCATGCCCAGAGTCCCTCCCACCTCTATGCACTGAATATGGCACCAAGAGGTGGGAGGGACTGTTGGCAAGGGGAGCAGTGAATATTCATTTCTCTTTAATAGCAGGCACACTGTTAGCCACAGCCACCGGCTTCCTGCAGTGACTGGGCTATCAAGTGTGCCCGCTATTAAAGAAAATTAATATTCACTGCTCCACATGCCCATTGTCCCAAGCATAGGGAGTAGTGAGTATTTCAGCAACTATCCTTGGCTTGTAAGCAGCACATGACGTTACTGCAATGTGCTGCTTACAAGCATAAATCAGCTGCTGGCATCAGAACAGGATGCTGTAAGGGAACACAGGGAAGTTAAGTAGAATGGTTTATATTTTTTGCTGTGTTTTTCAGATGGCAGCCATGCATACCAGGAAGGGGATGGGGTCCATGCATACCAGGATGGGGATGGGGGCCATGCATACCAGGACAGAGATGAGGGAGTCATGCATACCAGAATAGGGATGAGGGCTTTGCAGACCTGGATAGGAATGAATGGACCATGTATACAAGAATGGGAATGAGGGGACCATGTATACCAGGATGGTGATGAGGGTGCCATGTATGCCTGGGACACATATAAACCAGGATAAGGGATATTAGTACAGAATTGACCACATTTTGTATTTCAATTTTTTTATCCACTTTCCTCCTCTAAAACCTAGGTGCCTCTTATGGTCTGGTGCATCTCATAGTACGAAAAACACAGTAGTTACCATAAGGAGAAAATAATTCCAAATCCCAGCCCCCTTTAAAACAAAAAGTCATTTAATCTGCATGACAGTGAAAGCATTACCCTTGTTAACACTTTCTTCTGAGCTAATGAAAGGATCAATGAAATGATATAAGCAGATAATTTGTGGAAGAGATGAATTCAGTGTTAATGGAGTTTATATGAATAGTTTAATTTTCATGACAAGGAATTTCATACAGAGAGCCGATAGAGATGAAAAAAGACCAAAAGTACAATAAATAAACTTTATGTTAGGCTTACTTTTATAGTAGCAAAGTATACATGTATTGTGCTTTGCAAAAATAACGGAAAAATGAAAATAACCCTTTAAATATTAGAGTTAAGCCCCGTCACACACAGCGATCTCGCTAGCGAGATCGCTGCTGAGTCACTAGTTTTGTGATGCAACAGTGATCTCCCCAGCGATATCGCTGTGTGTGACATTCAGCGACGATCAGCCCCCCTGCTGGGTATCTCTGATCGTCGCTGAATGTCCTGGACACTTTTTTGATCATTGGTCTCCTGCTGGCCAGCACGCATCGCTGCGTGTGGCAGGCAGGAGACCAGCGATCAGCTGGTAACCAAGGTACACATCGGGTTTCCAGGTGCTGCGCAGCGCCTGGAAACCCGATGTGTACCTTGGTTACCAGCTCCCTGCACCAGCAGGCTGGTATCCAACGTACACTGCGGGTAACTAAACGACGTTACCCGCAGTGTCGCTTTCCTTATCGCTGCCTGAGCTGCCTGTTTGGCAGCTCACCAGCGAACATGTCGGGATCGCTGGTGAGTCGCTATGTGTGACGGGGCCCTTAGTATAAATCAATTTGCAGTACCTTGTCCATCAAGAATGCCAGTAATCTAGTCTACTAGAGATGACAGTGTTTATATGGAATTGAATTCTCCGCAAATTTTGTAAAAAAATGTATTCTGTCTAATATGGATTTTTCCAAATTAGCCTAGCATATTCAGCTAAATAGCAGCTTCATTTTGCTGAGGCAGCAAAGAGTTAAAAACAGAATGAATTAATACTCACTTCATCACTTGCCTGTCTCAATGCCTAAACACTCTGTTGCTCACTGTGTTGAATAATAAAGTACTGTCCAGTTGTGCATAACTCCTTTAACCCTTTAGCAACTGCTGATATGCCTTTTCACAGTGGTGGTTAAGGGGCTTTTTTCCTGAATACTTTTTCAAGGGGCTGAGGAATAAGATGGGAGTGTCTTCAAAAAGTCCAAAATCTCAATGGTGTCAACTGTAAATACATGCATGCAGACACTTGCCGACTAAATGGGCACAGTCTTGCTGAATGCAAATGTATTGAGCAAGGTTTGATACAGTCTAGCCTGAATGTGTCCAGAAGTATGAAAATTGCATACTTGAGTTCACATAACAGCCTGCTTCAGGTGCCAGCACAGGAGAATTCTCACAGTGCATAATGCAGATGATATGAGGATTCATAAGTATACAGTCATATAGGTTTGGAAGGTAAAAAAAAAAAAATCTTAAGAAGTATGACAATGAGGAAAGAAATCAATTATGCTTAACTTTCAGAATGATCTGAGTAGAAGTAGCAAAACCAGTGAGAAACACAGGATAATATAATAACAGACAAAGTTGATGGTGATAGCGTTATGGTATTAAATCACAACATAAAGTCTTACAATGAAAAAAAAATCATAAAATCATTTATTGAATATAAGAAAATGAATAAGTGATTTCTTAGAGTTCATACTTTTTAATCCGAATGAGTTTAAGCTGTTAACCCCTTAAGGACCAAGTCACTTTGCTGGTTAATGACCAGGCCTTAATTTTGAAATCTGACTACTGTCAATTTATGTGGTTATAACTCTGGAACACTTCATTGGATCCCACTGATTCTGAGAATGTTTTTTCATGGCATATTAAACTTTATGACACTGGTAAAATTTCTTCAAAATTTCTTGTGCTTTTTTGTAAAAAAATGTAAATTTGGCAAAAATTTTGAACATTTCACAATTTTCAAAGTTTTAATTTTTATGCCCCTAAATCAGAGCGTTATGTCACACAAAATAGTCAATAAATAACATTTCCCACATGTCTACTTAACATCAGCACAATTTATGAAATATACATTTTTTTGTTACGAAGTTATAAGGGTTAAAACTTGACCAGTGATTTCTTATTTTTCCAACAAAATTTACAAAACTATTTTTTTAACCCCTTCATGACCCAGCCTATTTTGACCTAAATGACCTGGCCATTTTTTGCAATTCTGACCAGTGTCCCTTTATGAGGTAATAACTCAGGAACGCTTCAACGGATCCTAGCGATTCTGAGATTGTTTTTTCGTGACATATTGGGCTTCATGTTAGTGGTAAATTTAGGTCGATAATTTTTGCGTTTATTTGTGAAAAAAATTGAATTTTGGCCAAAATTTTGAAAATTTCGCAATTTTCAAATTTTGAATTTTTATTCTGTTAAACCAGAGAGTTATGTGACACAAAATAGTTAATAAATAACATTTCCCACATGTCTACTTTACATCAGCACAATTTTGGGAACAACATTTTTTTTTGTTAGGAAGTTATAAGGGTTAAAAGTTGACCAGCGATTTCTCATTTTACAGCAAAATTTACAAAACCATTTTTTTTAGGGACCACCTCACATTTGAAGTCACTTTGAGGGGTCTATATGGCAGAAAATACCCAAATGTGACACCATTATAAAAACTGCACGCCTCAAGCTACTCAAAACTACACTCAAGAAGATTATTAACCCTTCAGGTGCTTCACAGGAACTAAAGCAACGTGGAAGGAAAAAATGGACATTTTAATTTTTACAACAAAATTTTTTTTTAGCATCAATTTTTTCATTTTTACATTGGCAACAGGATAAAATGGACCCTAAAATTTGTTGGGCAATTTCTCCTGAGTACAAAGATACCTCATATGTGGTCATAAACCACTGTTTGGGCGCACGGCAGGGCTCAGAAGGGAAGGAGCACCATTTGACTTTTTGAATAGAAAATATGCTGGAATATTTAGCGGTTGCCATGTCGCATTTGGAGAGTCCCTGTGTGCCTAAACATTGGAGCTCCCCCACAAGTGACCCCAATTTGGAAACTAGACCCCCCAAGGAACTTATCTAGATGTAGAGTGAGCACTTTGAACCCCCAGGTGCTTCACAAATTGATCCGTAAAAAAAAAAAAGTACTTTTTTTTCACAAAAATTTTTTTTAGCCTCAGTTTTTTCATTTTCACATGGGCAACAGGATAAAATGGATCCTAAAATTTGTTGGGCAATTTCTCCTGAGTACACCGATACCTCATATGTGGTCATAAACCACTGTTTGGGCGCACGGCAGGGCTCAGAAGGGAAGGAGCGCCATTTGACTTTTTGAATGGAAAATATGCTGGAATATTTAGCGATTGCCATGTCGCATTTGGAGAGTCCCTGTGTGCCTAAACATTGGAGCTCCCCCACAAGTGACCCCATTTTGGAAACTAGACCCCCCAAGGAACTTATCTAGATGCAGAGTGAGCACTTTGAACCCCAGGTGCTTCACAAATTGATCCGTAAAAAAAAGAAAGTACTTTTTTTTTCACAAAAATTTTTTTTAGCCTCAGTTTTTTCATTTTCACATGGGCAACAGGATAAAATGGATCCTAAAATTTGTTGGGCAATTTCTCCTGAGTACACAGATACCTCATATGTGGTCATAAACCACTGTTTGGGCGCACGGCAGGGCTCAGAAGGGAAGGAGCGCCATTTGACTTTTTGAATGGAAAATATGCTGGAATATTTAGCGGTTGCCATGTCGCATTTGGAGAGTCCCTGTGTGACTAAACATTGGAGCTCCCCCACAAGTGACCCCATTTTGGAAACTAGACCCCCCAAGGAACTTATCTAGATGCAGAGTGAGCACTTTGAACCCCCAAGTGCTTCACAAATTGATCCGTAAAAAAAAGAAAGTACTTTTTTTTTCACAAAAATGTTCTTTTAGCCTCAGTTTTTTCATTTTCACATGGGCAACAGTAAAAATTGGATCCTAAAATTTGTTGGGCAATTTCTCCTGAGTACACAGATACCTCATATGTGGTCATAAACCACTGTTTGGGCGCACGGCAGGGCTCAGAAGGGAATGAGCGCCATTTGACTTTTTGAATGGAAAATTAGCTCCAGTCGTTAGCGGACACCATGTCATGTTTGGAGAGCCCCTGTATGCCTAAACTTTGGAGCTCCCCCACAAATGACCCCATTTTGGAAACTAGACCCCCTAAGAAACTTATGCAGATGCACAGTGAGCACTTTGAACCCCCAGGTGCTTCACAAAAGTTTATAACGCAGAGCCGTGAAAATAAAAAATCATTTTTTTTTCTCAAAAAATGATTATTTAGCCCCATATTTTTTTATTTTCACAATGGTTACAGGAGAAATTGGACCCCAAAAGTTGTTGTCTAATTTGTCCTAAGTACGCTAGTACCTCACATGTGGGGGAGAACCACTGCTTGGGCACACGTCAGGGCTTGGAAGGGATGTAGTGACGCTTTGAAATGTCGACTTGATGGAATGGTCTGCGGGCGGGCAGAGCCCCTGATGTGCCTAAACAGTAGAAACCCCCCACAAGTGACCACATTTTGTAAACTAGACCCCTCAAGGAACTTAACTAGATGTGTGGTGAGCACCTTGAACCCCCACGTGCTTCACAGAAGTTTGTAATGCAGAGCCGTGAAAATAAAAAAATCATTTTTTTCCTCAAAAACTGATTTTTTTAACCCGCAATTTTTTATTTTTGCAAGGGTAACAGGAGAAATTGGACCACAAAAGTTGTTGTACAGTTTGTCCTGAGTACACTGGTACCCCATATGTGGGGGGGAACCACTGTTTTGGCGCATGGGAGAGCACAGAAGAGAAGGAGCGCCATTTTGGAATGCAGACTTGATGGAATGTTCTGTGGGCGTCATGTTGCGTTTGCAGAGCCCCTGATGTGCCTAAACAGTAGAAACCCCCCACAAGTGACACCATTTTGGAAACTAGACCCCCAAGGAGCTTATCTAGATGTGTAGTGAGCACTTTGAACCCCCAAGGGCTACACAGAAGTTTATAACGCTGGGCCATGAAAAAAAAAAATCATATTTTTTCCACAAACATGATCTTTTAGTCCCCAATTTTTTTATTTTCCCAAGGGTAACAGGAGAAATTAGCCCTCAAAAGTTGTTGTCCAATTTGTCCTGAGTACGCTGATATCCCATATGTGGGAGAAAACTACTGTATGGGCACACTTCGGGGCTCGGAAGGGAAGTAGTGACGTTTTGAAATGCCGACTTGATGGAATGGTCTGCGGGCGCCATGTTACATTTGCAGAGTCCCTGATGTGCCTAAACAGTATAAACTCCCCACAAGTGACCCCATTTTGGAAACTAGACCCGCAAGGAACTTATCTAGATGTGTGGTGAGCACTTTGAACCCCCAAGTTCTTCACAGAAGTTTATAACGCAGAGCCGTGAAAATAAAAAATCATTTTTTTTCCACAAAAATAAGTTTTTTAGTCCCCAATTTTTTTTTCCCAACAGTAACAGGAGAAATTAGACCCCCAAAGTTGTTGTGCAATTTTTCCCGAGTACGCTGATACCCCATATGTGGGGGTAAACCACTGTTTGGGCACACGTCGGGGCTTGGAATAAAGGGAGCACTGTTTGACTTTTTTAATGCAAAATTTGCAGGAATCAATGTTGGCGCCATGTCGCGTATGGAGACCCCCTGATGTACCTAAATAGTGGAAACCCCTCAATTCTAACTCCAACCCTAACCCCAACACACCCCTAACCCCAACCCTAACCCCTACACACCCCTAACCCTAATACAAACCCTAACCATAACCCTAACCCCAACACACCCCTAACCCTAATCCCAACTCTAACCATAAACCTAACCACAAGCCTAATCCTAATCCCAACCCTAACCCTAAAACACCCCTAACGCTTATCCCAACCCTAACCCTAATCCCAACCCTAACCCTAATTCCAACCCTAACCCTAATTCCAACCCTATCCCTAATTCCAACCCTTACCCTAGTTCTAACCCTAACCCTAGTTCTAACCCTAAGGCTGGGTTCATATTGCGTTTTACCAGCCCATTCAACACGTAGCGTTGACGGGCTGGTAACGGTATAGCATAACGCGATCGCGTTATGCTATACCCGCTAGTGCAGAGGAATCAGCGATGATTCATCTGTGCTAGCGGTGATGGAGCCCAGACGCTGCAGCCTGCGTCCAAGGCTCCATCACTGAATGACGACACATCGCGAACGCATGCCGCTTCATGGCATGCGTTGCGATGCGCACACAAATGGGGTGAATGGCAGCGTTAACGGACTGCGTTACACCGCGTTATACCGTGGTGAAACGCAGTCCATCTAACGGACTGCCATAATGCAATATGAACCCAGCCTGACCCTAAGGCCCCGTGCACACGTTGCGGATTCACTTGCGGATTTTTCTAAAATCTAAAATCCGCAGGTAAAACGACCTGCCTTTTACCTGCATATTTAGCGCGGATTTGCTGCGGTTTTTCTCTGCGGTTTTACGCCTATAATGGAATAGGTGTAAAATCGCTGCGGAATCCGCACACAGAATTGACATGCTGCGGATTTAAAACCGCAGCAAATCTGCGCTGAAAAATCTGCAGCATGTGCACAGCGTTTTTTTTTACCATTTATTTGCATTGTACTGTACATGGTTTCTGGATCTGCTGTGAATCCGCAGCGCCAAATCCGCTGCGGATCCGCAGCGAAATCAGCTGCGGATCAGCAGCGAAATCAGCTGCGGATCAGCAGCGAAATCCGCTGCGGATCAGCAGCGAAATCAGCTGCGAATCAGCAGCGAAATCCGCTGCGGATCAGCAGCGAAATCCGCTGCGGATCAGCAGCGAAATCAGCTGCGGATCCGCAGCAAAATCCGCAACGTGTGCACAGGGCCTAATAGGAAAAAAAAAAAATTCTTTATTATTTGTCCCTACCTATGACCAGGGGGGGTTCACTTACTTTTTTTATTTTGATCACTGTGACAGTTTATCACAGTGATCAAAATAAATTTTTTGACTATGTAGGGCGCACTGCGCATGCGCCCGCCATTTTCCAAGATGGCGGCGCCCATGAAGAATCCCGGGCAGCCGCCGGGAAGGATCCAGGGACATCGGTGGACCGGGAGAGGTGAGTATGGGGGTCGGAAGTGAGGGGGGGGGATCGGAAGGTGGGGGCAGTGGAGGCCAGGACGAGGGGTGCTTTTAGTGACGGCGGTGACCGACCGCTGCCATCTTTCGGTGGCGGCGGCCGATCGCCGCCGTGAATCCGTGTGGGGGGGTCAGGGCTCGGTGTCCAGCCATGGCAGATGCTATTGCAGCATCGGCCATGGCTGGATTGTAATATTTCACCAATCATATTGGTGAAACATTACAGATTGCTCTGATTGGCTGTTTCACTTTTAACAGCCAATCAGAGCGATCGTGGCCACGGGGGGGGTTAAGCCAACCCCCTGTGGTGAAGCACAAAGGGTCCTGTGCCGGCGGGTCGGGTGACCTTTCAGTACCCCGGTCACCCGGCCCGCAGGGACGCGATCCTTTCATGACGCCACATAGGCGTCATGGGTCGGATTGGCACTGACTTTCATGATGCCTACGTGGCGTCATGGGTCGGGAAGGGGTTAAGGACCACCTCACATTTTAAGTCACTTTGTGGGCCTATATAACAGAAAATACCCAAAAGTGATACCATTCTAAAAACTGCACCCCTCACAGTGTTCAAAACCACAATTAAAAATGTATTAACCCTTTAGGTGCTTCACAAGAATTGAAGCAATGTGGAAGGAAAAAATTTAACTATTTTCCACAAAAATTTTAATTTGGACACAATTTTTTTATTTTGTCACGGGTATCAGGAGAAAATGAACCACAATATTTATTGTGCAATTTCTCCTGAGTACACCAATACCCCATGTGTGGAGGAAGACCACTCATTAGGTGCACGGCAGGGCTCGGAAGGGAAGGAGCACCATTTAAGGTTTCGAATGTAATATTGGCTGCAATCGAGAGCAGACGTATTGTCGTGATTGGAGAGCCCTTGATGTACCTAAACAGTGGAAACCCCACATAAGTGACCCTATTTTGGAAATTATATCCCACAAGGAACTTATCTATATGTGTGGGGAGCATTTTGAACCTTCAAGTGCTTCATAGAAGTTAATAACATAGAGCCGTGAAAATAAAAAATCATATTTTTTCCACAAAAAAGATCTTTTCACCCCCATTTTTTTATTTTCCAAAGGGCAACAGGAGAAATTGGACCCCAAAAGTTGTGCAATTTGTCCTGAGTTCGCCGATACCCCATGGGTGGAGGAAGACCATTGTTTGGGCTCACGGCAGGACCGGAAGGGAAGGAGAAATGTTTGATTTTTTTAACGCAAAATTGGCTGGAATCGAGAGCGGATGCCATGTCACTTTTGGAGGGCCCCTGATGTGCCTAAAAAGTGGAAACCCCCCAAAAAATGATACTATTTTAGAAACTTGAACCATCAAGTGCTTTCCATAACTTTATAACAGAGCTAAGAAACTTAAAAAAACACATTTTCCCGCAAATTTTTTAAAATATTTTTTTAGCCCAAATGTTTTTATTTTCTCAAGGGTACCTGCAGAAAATGGACACCAGAATTTGTTGTGCAATTTCTCTTGATTGTGCCAATACCCCATCTGTGGGTGAAAACTACTTTTGAGACAGTGCAAAGCTCAAATGTGAGGGAGTGCCATATTATAGTGCAGATTTTATTATTATGGTTTGAGGGTGCCATTATCCAATGGGAGAGCCTCTGAGGTGCAAGAACAGTAGAACGTCCTATAAGTGACCCCATTTTACAAACTACACCTCTCAATGAATTAATCTAGGGGTGTAATGATCATATTGATACCAAAGGTGTGTCACAGATTTTGATACTATTGGGCAGTAAAGAAAAATTACATTTTTACCACAAAAATTTTGTTTTAGTCCCATATTTAACATTTTCACACAAGAAGTGGATAAACTTGGCACCAGACTGTGTCCCACAATTTCTGATGAATATAGAAATATACTATATGTAGCTATTTAGTGCTGTTTAGCCTTACGGAGAGTCTCGGTAGGGATGGAGCGCTATTTGCCTGCTAGAGCACAGATTTTCCTAGAATAGCTTTCGGACTCCATATACAGAGCCTCTTAAGTGCTAGAGAGCAGAATCCCTCTTCCCCCAAGTGACCCCATTTTGGAAATTATACCCTTGCCAAATGTGAAAGCTAAAGGTGGTTTATGCACACTGGGTCTCATAAACGAGGAGGGTATTTGAATTTGGGAGCGCAGAACTTGCTGAATTTCTTTTTGCTTTTTCAGAAACTTTGTGCTAAAAGTAACGTGGAAGCCTCCCATATTTCTGTTAACAGATGACAGACCTGAGTGGGGACTTTTTTTGTGGATTGAGTTGAAGCTTTTACTGGGAACACTTTTCATAACGTTTGTGATCACATTTATCTGGCTCTCTACGCTTAGCACATACTTTTTGGTTTCCATCTAAAATCTCCGAGCTACGTGACAGATGAAACCCCTGAAGGATCCATTCACTATAATGAGGCAGCAGAGTTACTCTGGATTCCGTCTGGCCTCTGTTCAGAGTCGTCCTTCCTTTCAGAGGTGCACAAAACTATGGTGGACTGTGTTTTTATGCACGCCGAAAAAGACACCGTCGGATCACAGGTCCTATGGTGTTCATAGTGCCTCCATCTTCCTCACAATAGGGAATCTTCCGCCGGTGGTTCTGCCTGAATCACGTATTTCAGAGATTTACATGGAAACCTCGATGCAAGCGCACAGCTTAACGTGCAGGATAAATGTGCTCCAAGCCTTACTATGATCTTTGGGAGGCAGAATGAACAAATCCACAGCAGGTGAAGAATTGGTTTTATTTTTTTACACCGTTTTTCATGCAGTATAAGTGATTAGGTGACTTTATTCTTCAGGTCGTGTGATTACAGTGATACCAGATTTATATCCTTTTTTATGTTTAGCTTCTGTCACACACTAAAAGATGCTTTTTTTTGCAAGAAGTTTTTGCATCGCCATATTTTGAAAGCTATAATTTTTCCATATTTTGGCTCACAGAATCATTTGAGGTCTTAATTTTTCTGGGATGAGCTGACGTCTTTATTGGTACCATTTTCAGGTACATGACATTTTTTGATCACTTTCTAGTCCGATTTTTGTGGAGGCAGAATGAACAAAAACCAGCACTTCAGGAATTTTTTTTTGTTTTCTTTTTTTCTCCGCTCTGGGTGTGGTAAAATTGATAAGGCAGTTTTATTCTTTGGGTCAGTACAATTATAGCGATGCCATATTTATTTTTTATGTTTTGGAGCTTTTACTCAATAAAAGCTTTTACAGAAAAAATGAATATTTTTGCTTTGCTTTATTTTGAGAGATATAACTTTTTTATTTTTCCGCTGATGGAAATGTATTCTCCCTTTTTTTTTGCCGGACACGATGGTGCTTTTAGTGATACTATTTTTACTACCATTTGTCTTTTTGATTGCGTTTTATTCTACTTTTTCCAAGCAGTATGATGATAAAGTTTAATTTGCTTTTTTGTGTTTTTTAAGCGTTCGCTGAACTTGTTAACTAGTGTGACACTTTTATAAATCGGATTGTTTCGGACACAGCGATATGAAATGTGTACCTTTTTTAGTTTATTTTTGTACATAAAAATGTGTATTAGTGGATTTAATTATTATTATTATTTTGTTTTTTTTTACATATTTTATAAAAAATGTTTCCTTTTTTACCTAGTCCCTTTATGGGGCTTTCACTTTTTTCTCTTTGATTGCTGGTATAATGCACTGCAATGCATTGCAGTGCATTATACCTATAGTGAAAGCTTCTGACACCATGCTGTGAGCATGGTCTCAGAGGTTTTTCGTAGCTTGTTGACCCGGCAGTTGTCATGATGACCCCGGGTCACCATGGCAGCGATCGAGCCCCCTTATGACATCGCGGGGACGCCGATCTGAAGACAGAAGGAGCTCCCGTCCCTCTGCCTTTGTCTTGAATGCTGCGATCATGCTCAATCACAGCAATTAGGGGGTTAACAGCCAGGGTCGACGCAGACACTGCTCCTAGCAATTAGTGCAGGAGCCCAGCCACTGGCATAACTGAGCTGCTGCACTGATATTTCAGCATCTCCTGCGCAGTCATGCTGTGATTGGTCAGTCAGATTTACTGCCTAATCACAGCAATCAAACCTCTTCCCTTTCCTCTTAGCTTTCACAGACAGATGTCAGCACTGAACTATCACTGCGTGTTTACATGCAGTGATAATTTAAATCCATGATGGCTACAGTATGTCCTGGGGCGGAAACTGACACCTGGCCATGACGGACAGTGTCCGTCATTGGACGTTAAGGGATTAAGTTATTATCAAGATGAAAATAAACCAAACCTACATATACTGTAAATGAGTAAAATAAGTACATATAAAGTTTAAAAAATATATATGTCCAGTCCATGTAGTAAAGACATTAATATAATATTTCATTGAGACTGGATTTTTTAACATCAGGTCATGCTTTATTTCATATTATCACTCACTGATTCCACAGGAGGTGACACTATCAATGCTTCCCAATCTGTATACACAGGACTTGTTCAGTGTTTTGTACACATTGATCAGGAAGGCAAATAGGATAATAAATCATGTTGACCTCCTCTGTGAGGAGTTTGTCTGTCTGACAGCCAGCTACCTACACCCACAGCTGCACAATCTCCTGCAAGCTGATTACTTTACAGTGATGTTTTAATGTCAGTGCATAGTAAAGTGTGGACTTCCCAGACATTTAAAGTCTATGGGTCATCCAGTAATAGTTAGTGAAGATACAGTTTAAGAGTAAGTTTCCTTTAATTAATTAAGTTACATACTGTGCCGTGTGCCTCTGTTAGAAATGTTACTCCAGTCAGGGACAGTAGTACTTCTATGGCATAATTTATATCACGAAAGTCAAGAAAATTATTATGTATTTGGTAGTCATGCTTTGCCACGGCCCATCCCACCCAAGCTCAGCCCACTTAGGTGGAGGTAGCCTGGACTGATGTAAAAATTCTTCACTCCATGAGAACATGACTATACCACACAAATGGTATACAGCAACATTTGGCCTGGTATTATCCTGTTGAACTACTGCTCCTGAGACTTTGGAGAAATATTCATACCACTTGTTCCACCAACTAATCAATTCGATTCCAAGCTGCTATAAAACCTGGAATGAAGATTGGAGAGGTCTGACTTCTGTACAATATGCCACCCCACATCACAATCCAGGGAGTGGAGTAGAACCAGTATAATGTTCCATCATGAAGGCTTCTTCATAGAGTAACCCACATGATCTCCAGTTGGAGACCAGAGTGTGCAATGTATTCTGGAATAGAGTTCTGTTATCTTCAGCAATGAGTCCTGCTTTTGTCTTTAAGTCAGCTAGAGATTAGAGATAGCTAGAGATTGGTCTGGAAGCCACGAGAGTGATGACATGAAGTGACCTTCATGAGAAAATATCCCACTAGTCCTACTCACAGGTTGATGATCTAGTCTTTATTCCAGGTACATCAACATCTCAGAATTGTATTGATTTTTTATGGAATTAATGGTGCTGCCACTTCTTGAAACTGTCCCAGGAGCTGTTTTTCAACACAGCAATGCCAGGCGCATATTGCTTGTGCTACTGTGAGCAGCTTGCTTGACTTAAAGTGAACCTGTCAGCAGGATTTTGCTAAGTAAACAACAAATATTGTAAGGTTGGTGCTGTTACACTAATTAAAATGATACTTGGGGTGAAGAAATCAGTCTTGTTGTTCTTGCATAATCAGTGTTAGAAGTTTTCAGTTTTTCTCTAAAAACTACCTGCTAAATCTATTTGAACTATTTCATAGATTTCTGTCCCTGGCAGTTTCTCAACTATGTTTGCTTACTTCGGTTTAATTGCTTATTTCGGTTTAATACATTGATTGTTTGTCAAGCCTTTTTTTACTGATACTCATGACTCTCTTGGATCCTGAACCGGCTATTACGGCTTTGTTTTTCCATTGATTTTAACTACCGTATATACTCATGTATAAGCCGAACAATGTATAAGCCGACCCCCCTAATTTTGCCACAAAAAACTGGGAAAACTTATTGACTCGCGTATAAGCCGGTGTATAAACCGCCATCCTGCTCTGTGCTGCCCTCTGTCCTGCTCCTTGCTCCCCCATCCAGCTCTGTGCTCCCCCATTCTCCTCTGTGCTCCCCCCTCCTGATCCGTCCTCCACTGTGCTCCCCCCTTCCTGCTCCGTCCTCCTGTGCCCCCCCGTCCTGCTCCGTGCTCCTCTGTGCTCTCCATCCTCCCCCCTGTATTGCTCCGTGCTCCTCTGTGCCCTTCATCCTCCCCCCATCCTGCTCCGTCCTCCTGTGCCCCCCGGTCCTGCTCTGTGCTCCTATGTTCTTTCCATCCTCCCCTTGTCCTGCTCCGTGCTCCTCTGTGCCCTCCATCCGCCCCCCGTCCTGCTCCGTGCTCCTCTGTGCCCTCCATCCTCCCCCCCATCCTGCTCCATCCTCCTGTGCCCCCCCGTCCTGCTCCATGCTCCTATGTGCTCTCCATCCTCCCCCCGTCCTGCTCCGTGCTCATTGTCCTCCTCCATGCTTCCCCCGTCCTCCGTTCTCCCCCGTCATACTCACTCTCTCCGTGCCATCGCTGAATGTCCTGGCAATCCTGCGTTGTACCCGGCTTCCTGCAGCTCTCCTGTGCTGAGCGGTGACGTAATACCGCTCATTAAGGCCATGATATGGACGTCACGCCTATGGGAGTGGCGTTGCGTCCATATTACATGACCTTAATGAGCGGTGTTACGTCACCGCTCAGCACAGGAGAGCTGCAGGAAGCCGGGTACAATGCAGGATTGCCGGGACGTTCAGCGAAGGCTCGGGGAGGGTGAAGTATGATATCCCAGACACAGGCTCCTGCCGTGGCACCCGCTCCCCCGCTGGTTTCTGCCCAATGACTCGTGTATAAGCCGAGGGGGCATTTTCAGCACCAAAAAAGGTGCTGAAATCTCTGCTTATACACGAGTATATACGGTAGCTTGTTTTCAGCTATTAGTTTTGTTACAAATAATCAAAAAAGGTTTCATGGCACTAATACCTCCTTATTGTGCAAGTTGTAATTGTCTTTGTTCCACTGGTTACAAGATTATCATGTTATGGATGTATCAAGAAACAAATATTTTACATGTTATTACTCGTTTTAATAAAGAATGATTATTATTTAATGTCATGGTTTTAGGGTTAGTTCTGGCTACTTTAGAAATGTGAAGAATGAATAAATTCAATCTGTCATTTATGTCATTTCAATTCTCAATCAAATCATTGACCGATTCATAAAAACAAGTCTCAAAATCAAAATTATAGCCAAAATAGTATATGCAATAGCCCTTTGGGTAACACATTTATAAAAGAGTAAGCAAAGGTAAAGCCATTTTTATGATATATAGTGCATATTTGCAATTGAATGAAATTCATTGCCCAGGCTAGAAAAATCAACATCTACCATTTAAGATGACATGATAAATAACAAAATCTTTGAGCAGGAAAATAATTCTTGCGTGCAGAAAGAAAATGATTTGGATATGTAGAATTGACATTAGAATCTGACGTTAGCTTCTGTATTGTGGGATCTATTGAGACAAGCGAGCAGTGTTTTCTCAACATAAAAGTTTATTGTCTGTTTTATTTATTCATAACTTTTGCAAAAATAACATAAATAATAAAAAATGAATAAATCAATGAATAATATAGTCAAAGCAAAAAGTTGATTCTTTGTATGCTCATAAAATCAGATGTATTTTAGATACTAAAAATCTTTTCAACCTTTTCAACCTTCAAATACTAGTTTAAAAAAAAAAATTCTATCTATCTACCTCATATCTATCTATGTATCTATCTATCTAGTTAATGGAAACATACATTTTTTCAAAGTATTGTCCTTCATTTTGGATCCTTAACAAAAACTGTACTTTTTCAGTTAAACAATGACCGGTCAAATTTTGTATATTTTAATAATTTTTATTTTTAATAGTGTTGATTGGAAGACTAATGTGTCACTAGCTGGCTTTCCAATATCTGTAGAAATATAAAAAGACAGTAGAAAGGATATCTTTATAAAATAGACATTTATGAAATGCTAATTTTTCAACAATGGCTGGAATTACTATTTATTATACAGATAGAAGTTCAAATTTTTAAATGACAAATATGTAACCTCTTAACCCCCCTTGATTTTCCGTTTTGTTTTTTTCATTTTACCTCCACTTTTCCAAGAGCCATAATTTTTTTATTTTTCCATTAATATAGCCAGAGGGATTGTATTTTGTGGAACAAGGTGTACTTTTGAATGACATCCTTCACTTTATCATGTGATGTACTGGAGAGCAGGGAAAAAAAATCCAAGTGTGTTGAAATTGCAAAAAAAGTGCAATTTCACAATTGTTGTGTTTTTTTATTTACCATGGTCACTATATGGTAAAACTGGCCCTGCAATATGATTCTCCAGGTCTGTATGAGTATGCAGATACTAGACATATATATTTTAATTGTATTTAAAGGGGTTGTCTACTACTAGGACAACTCCTTCTTGATCTAAATGTTTGGCCCCGATAAAATAAAGAAGTCTATAATCACTTGCCGTGCCAACGCCGTTGCCGCGGTGTCATCTCTAGTACTACAGGGGCTTTCATAAGGTTGTTGTGCCACGTGACTTTGACCAATCAGCTAGGGTCCCCATTATCCAAAATCAATCACATTTTCATTTTTTGGGGGATTTGAGGCTGTGTGAGGACTTAACTTTTGCACCCTGTGGGGACTTTTTTACGACACCATTTTGGGTTAGGTACAATGTTTTCATCGCCTCGTATGGCATTTTATTGCAATGTTGCAGCAGCTAAATATCCATAATTCTGAGATTTTTATTTTTTTTCATTATGACACTTATCAATCAGATTAATAGACTTTATATTTTGATCAAATTTCTACAAATGCAGCAACACCAAAGATGTGTTTTTACTTTTTTTAAATTGTTTTATTTTTTAATGGGGCAAAAAGCGGGGTAATTTGAACTTTTTTGCTTTTTTCATATTTTTAAAAACTATTTTTCACTTGTTACTGTATTTAATAGTGCCTCTTGAGGGTCTTGTAGCTGCGATAGTCTGATTGCTTGTGATATACATAGCGTGCATCAGCACTACTATTTATAGCTATAAATAATGATCTCCTAGAAATGCCAGCCACAGACTAGCTTTCACAGAAAGATCGTAATGACAGGCACAAGGGGTCATTAGTAGAACCTCAGCTATCATAGCAACCCATCAGCGATCGACGATCACGTCATGGATGCACTGATGGGTGGAATGATGCCATCCATGCCGCCGCATGTTAAATGCCACTGTCATAAATTGATAGTGGGATTTATCAGTTTTGCAGCTGTGGGAGGAGCTTTGCTTCATTTGAGGCTGTTAGATGCACATGATGGCCCATTAAGTCGGCCATCATGTAAAGGAAAAGATGTGGGCACTGCGTGCCAGCCCACATCAGTCAGTGGTACAACATTTGAGTTTTGCATTTTGTGTCTTGAGCTGACATTTTTATTGATTTCATTTTGTGGTAGATAAAATGTTTTGATTGCCCCTTATTGCATTTTATTGTAATGTTGATGCCAAGAAAGCATAGATTTTTTTTAATTACATCGTTTATCAATCAGATTAATTGTTTTATATTTTGATACATCAAACATTTCTGAATTCAACAATACCAAATACGGTATGTAGTGTTGAGCGATACTATACTGCAAATATCGGGTATCGGCCGATATTAGCTGTATCGGGCTTTCGATTCCGAGTACCGATATTTTCGTCATATCGGATACCGGAATCGGATTTGTCACTGTCACTGTGAGTGTCCGTCTGTCGGGTCTGTCAGGAGTCAGCGGCACTTACCTGGCAGAAGATCTCCGACGGTCACGTCCTGGACTGCTTGATGGTCGCCATTATCTTCTCCCTGGCGGTCACATGCAGTTTTTCGCGATAACTGCAGTGACTGCTGGGTAATCCCGGCCGTAAAGCAGTCAGTCCAATGACGTCACCGCCGGGGAAGCAGGTAATCAGCTGTGCTGCGCCGGGATGACAGCCTCTGCCTGCCTGCCTGCCTCTGATGTCATTCTGATGTAGCAGAGCTGGATCGTCGTGGGACACTCGTTACTATGGACTGCGTCGGACACGTGGTATACTGCTGTTTTTTTTTTTTCATTTTTTTACAGGAGATCGATGGCGTCGCAGGATGAGACTGTAATAAAAGTAATGAAAACTGTGTTGTTTTTTTTATTAAATTAAAAAACTTTTTTATGAACATTCACCCGTCCGGGTACATCAACAATTTAACTATTTACATACAGGGACCCTGTCCGGGTTATTTATAATTCTTTGGCAGGGGTGTTCCAGGTACCACCTGGTACTCTTCTGATGCTTGCCAAACATCCGAGACACCAAGGACCACCAGGACCTGATGACGTCGTGTGGCCTGTACAGTCAAGTCGTGACCCGCTATCTGTGTCTGTGTGGCCACCTCTTTCATCTCCCTCCGGGTCTGGAGCCCTATGTCCCGGACTGAACGAACCCCAGGGGCCTAACAGGCGCCGGGTACGGGCCAGATATCATTATCATGTCCATAGCTGGGGCTGCTGAGGAGACCACTGAGGGAGGCTGGGGAGATTTACGGCTTGGGGTGGGCACTTGTGCAGAGGCCTGGATGTGGGAGGCTGAAGGCTCCGAGGGTCTCACAGGTTCCTGACACTCTGGGGACCAGGGGTCGCACCTGGTGACATTTAGGGCATACCATCCATTGTAACCCCAGTGTCGGGTGTAAGTTACCAAGTCTCCTGGCAACAGGTCCCTCCCCGGGTGTCCTTCTGGGAGGTGAGTCTCCACGTCCCGCCGGGTCACAAACACTTCTAAATAAAGTCCAGGCTCCTGGATGAAGCCCCAACCAGCTTTCAATTTAAAGCTCCGTACTGCACCCTTACGCCGCGGCTCCATCAGGGTTCCTTTATCTTTTCTCATCCGGTCCTTATCTGCCCGGTCCTTCTCGATGTGACGTTGGCGAAGCTTCTGGGATTCGCGCTGCTCCCTTTGTCGCTCGCTTCTCTCTCCCAACGTCTCCACTCTTCCTCCTGACGCCGGTTGTAATTCTCCTCCACCAGCATCTCCATGTCTCCACCATCAAACTGCAGCTTACGATGTCCGGTTTGCGGCAGCTCTCCTGGCGCCCGACAGTCCTGGCGGCGCTCACCTGCGGAGGAAGCAGCCGGCTCTGGAACAGATGACAGTCGGGGCTCCGGTACAGACAGGTAGACCTCTGGTGCCTGCGCGGCCTCCTCCATGAGGACGGGTGTCGCTTCTTCTGTCTCAGAGACGGGGGCAGACAGCGGGATCTGGGGTGCTGCTGGTGCAGCATTTTTTGCAGGAACGGGTGCCTCCACTGCGACGTCAACCGGATCACATTGCAAGGGCTGGGATGCCCGCACGGACTCCTCTACTAGAACGGGTGCCTCACCATCCGGTACAGACACTTCAGGTAAGAGGGATTGGCGCCGCTCCAAGTTTAGTTTTAGGGCACGCCAGCTGGCTTCCATCCTGGCGACCTCCTCCCGGTGCCGGGCCAGGCCTCTTAGGGTATCCGCCGCTTCTTGCAGCGTAGGAGGGTTTCCAGGCCGGGTGCCCAACGGTGGTTCCGTGGCGATCGGGTCGCTTCCGTGGGGGGAGAGCTCTGACTGCTCCATCCCTTCACACTTGCTCGTGTCCATTAGCCATCTCTGCCAAGTCACATGTGTCATTAGCATCTGGAAAGGGCCCCTCTTTTGTAGTGAGGCGGGACCTTCGTGTTAGTTTCCGCACACTGAGGAGGATGAGGAGGCGGAACTCAAGAGCTGTGGGGCACGATCTTACATTGCAGTACCATTTAGAGTGGTCGGCCATCGTTTTCGCGCCACTGAGTGAGTGTACACCCACGAAGAGCACGCCCTTCTTCTTCACCAGTGCCTCGTCGTGACGCAGATATGGCTGAAAAATGGCAAATACATTCTCTGATGATTTAGCAATTCTCAAGCACAAAACCAGTTCAATTCAGGCACACAGGACTCGCTTATAGCGAGCTACAGAATCCTGTTCGTGACGCCCAAGTTGAGTCGCACAGAGCCAGAGGTTTTGGGGGTACTCGGCACCGAGCCTGTCGACTTCTATGGGGTATGTCACGGCTTTACCCGGCAATTGAATCAGAGTCTATTTTACTATGTAGAAGTGTATAAACTATAAATATATGTATATATATATGTCACAATGACATGTATATATATATATATATATATATATATATATATATGTATTCTATGTGTGTATATTTTGTGTTTACAACGAAAGAAAGTGTTTTTTTAGTTGCGATATTTTGTTCCCATAGACTTACATTGGACTTCCGGAATCGGATATCGACGATATTTAGTGATATCGGTGATACCATTCCGATCCGATATTTTTAGATATCGAGCAGTATCGCTCAACACTAACGGTATGTGTATTTTATATTTTTTAATTGTTTTGTTTCCAATGGGGCAAAAGGGCGTGATTTGTGGTTACATATACATATATACTGTATATATATATATATATATATATATATATATATATATGAATATATATTTATATTCATATATTCAGTATATATTTTTAAAAACTTTTTTTTCACAATTTTTACTGACTTCAGCAGTCCCATTAGGAGACTTGAAGCTGTGTTCATCTGATCGCCTGCTCTATAGATAGCACTGCTAAGCATAGCAAAAATCATGATCTCCTATGAACCCCGATGTGTGGGATTTATGGTCTGGCTGGCGTATGTTAACCGACATGGGTAGAGTACCATTCCACTCACAGCTGTTAATCTCGCATCAAAGACAGGGACATGACTTTGACATAAAAATATGTCAAAGGTCATGAAGAGGTGAAAACAGACAGTATCTCTCAAGTTTAAAAATGATTGATGTGCTCCTGAGCCCTAGCCATTTGCGATCATCTCCGCAATCCATGCACATGAACGTGATATTGCACTAAGAAGTTATAAAATGGAGATCAGGAAAAATAATATATATAATCTGACAGATATTTAAAGATTGAAACTGTTTGTATCCTGAAAAACAGTGTGCAATAGACAATTTAACTTCTCATTATCTCATTTGACCTTCTCATATCCCACTTAACCATCACTTGTTTTCTTAATACCTAAAATATAATATTTTGCATTTGCTGACTATTGTATATTTAAATCATGCATTTATTTCCTTAACTTTGTGATTTAATTAACAATAATCTTTAATAGCAGTTGCACATTAGCACAACTGCAGTTTAATTGGGAACTATGATGACATTCCATTAAATGACAAACTCTAACAATGCATTAATTGGAAGTTTTAACTGGCAATGCCCTATCCATACAGATTACAGGACACAAAGGCAAAGTTGTTACTGCAGTACAAAACAGTATTAAATTATCAAATTTGAATTGTTTCTTTTATACAGGGTGGGCCATTTATGTGGATACACCTAAATAATATGGGAATGGTTGGTGATATCAACTTCCTGTTTGTGGCACATTAGTATATGGGAGGGAGGGGAAATTTTTTTCAAGATGGGTGGTGACCATTGCGGCCATTTTGAAGTCGGCCATTTTGGATCCAACTTTATTTTTTTCAATGGGAAGAGGGTCATGTGTAGGGTTGAACATTCCGATACTGCAAATATCGGGTATCGGCCGATATTGGCTGTATCGGAATTCCGATTCCGAGTTCCGATATTTTCGTCATATCGGATACCGGAATCGGGATGTCACTGTCACTGTCAGTGTCCGTCTGTCGGGTCTGTCAGGAGTCAGCGGCACTTACCTGGCAGAAGATCTCCGGCGGTCACGGGCTGGACTGCTTCATGGCCGCCATCCTCTTCTCCCCGGCGGTCACATGCAGTTTCTCGCGATAACTGCAGTGACTGCTGGGTAATCCCGGCCGTAAAGCAGTCAGTCCGATGACATCACCGCGGGGAAGCAGGTAATCAGCTGTGCTGCGTTGCAATGACAGGCTCTGCCTGTCATTGCGATGTAGCAGAGCTGGATCGTCGTGGGACTGTCGTTATGGACTGCGTCGGACAGGTGGTATACTGTTGGTTTGTTTTTTTTATTTTTTTACAGGAGATCGATGGCGTCGCAGGAATGAGAGAGTAATAAAAAAAATGAAAACTGTGTTGTCTCTTTTATTTCATTAAAAGACTTTTTTCTTGCTGTGTCTTTTTTTTACACATTTAAAAACTTTGGGATTAATAATGGATCGGTGTCTTATTGACGCCTCTCCATTATTAACCGGGCTTATTGTCACCGTGCAATCAACGGTGACATTAACCCCTTATTACCCCACTTGCCACCGCTACAGGGCAGTGGGAAGAGCCGGGTAAAGTGCCACAATTGGCACATCTTTTGATGCGCCAAATGTGGGGCTGCTGTAGCCTGGTATTATCAGGCTGTTGAGGGCCAAAATCCATGGGCCTTGACAGTCTTTTAATACCAGGCCGCAGCAGTCTGCATTTTACTTGGCTGGTTAACAAAAATAGGGGGACCCCTAGCCGTTTTTTTTTCGAGGGGATCCCTATTTTTGTTAACCAGCCAAGCTAAGCAGACTGCTGTGGCCTGGTATTATCAGGCTTGCAAGGTCCATTGATATTGGATCCTTACCAGCCTGAAAAACCAGGCCTCAGCGGTCTGCTTCATCTGGCTGGTTAACAAAAATAGGGGGGACCCCACGTCAATTTTTTTCGAGGGGATCCCCTATTTTTGTTAATCAGCCAAGATATGCAGACTGCTGTGGCCTGGTATTATCAGGCTGGCAAGGTCCATGGATCTTGGCTCCTTAACAGCCTGAAAATCCAGGCCTCAGCGGTCTGCTTCATCTGGCTGGTTAACAAAAATAGGGGGGACCCCACGCCATTTTTTTTTCGAAGGGAACCCCTATTTTTGTTAATCAGTTCCCTCTGACGTCACTGATTGTGTCCCTGGCTGACCTGAAGTGAAAGTGGAAAGCAATCAATTAAGCTTTCCACTTCCTCTCCTGTCAGCCAGGAGAGGAGCTCATTCATTTGGGGGTTTACTGTGAGGCTGCAGCATTAGCTGCGGTCCCTGCAGTAAACATTAACCCTTTCTGAAGGATTACACCGTGGGACCTGACTGTGCATCGGATTGGTAAGAATAATTTTGCTTTATTATTTTATTTTTATTACAGGAAATGGTTTTAGCAGGTAAATAAAATATGGTCAAAAACTGTGTGATTATTTCATTAAACTTCTTTTTTATTAAAGTGTGTGTGTTTGATTTTTCTTTCATACAATAGGATTAATAATTGATAGTTGTCTAATTGACAGCTCTCAATTATTAACCTGGCTTAAAGTGACCTTTCAATTGCAAGGTCATTTTAACCCCTTATTAACCCATTCGCCACCGCTACAGGGCAATGGGAATAGACGGGCAAAGTGCCAGAAAGGGCAAATCTAATTAGAGATTTGCCCTTTCTGGGGTGTCTGGGGGCAGATGTTAAGTAGCCGGGGGGGGGCAAAAAAAATGGTCCCTCTCTGGGCTATTATTATCTGCCCCACTCACTGGCTTTGTGTGTCTGGTTGCGAAAATAGGGCGGGAGCACGCATTTTGTTCAGCAATTTACACTCATAATATATATACATGTCATTGAATTGTGACACATATATATATATATATATTTATAGTTCATACACTTCTACATAGTATAATAGCCGCTAATTCAATTGCCGGCTTTTGTGAAAATGCAGAACCCGACATGAAATGACACTTGGTGTACATAGGGTTAACCATGTCTTTTCATGTAGTTTGATATCTGATTTGCACAAACAATTACATGAGTGTAAGTGTGCAAAATTTCACACCTGTAGGGGTTAATTAAAGGTGTAAATTCGTAGCAAAAAAGTCGTTTTTTTTACAACGAATTTACACCTTTAATTAACCCCTACAGGTGTGAAATTTTGCACACAGCCACTCATGTAATTGTTTGTGCAAATCAGATAGCAAACGACATGAAAAGACATGGTTAACCCTATGTACACCAAGTGTCATTTGAAATGACACTTGGTGTACATAGGGTTAACCATGTCTTTTCATGTCGTTTGCTATCTGATTTGCACAAACAATTACATCAGTCTATGTGTGCAAAATTTCACACCTGTAGGGGTTAATTAAAGGTGTAAATTCGTAGCAAAAAAGTCTGTTTTTTTACAACGAATTTACACCTTTAATTAACCCCTACAGGTGTGAAATTTTGCACACATAGACTGATGTAATTGTTTGTGCAAATCAGATAGCAAACAACATGAAAAGACATGGTTAACCCTATGTACACCAAGTGTCATTTCATGTCGGGTGCTTCTGTCTTTTCACAGAAGCCGACTTTACCCGGCAATTGAATCAGAGGATATTTTACTATGTAGAAGTGTATAAACTATACATATATGTATATATATGTCACAATGACATGTATATATATATATATATATATATATATATATATATGTATTCTATGTGTGTATATTTAGTGTTTACAAGGAAAGAAAGAGGTTTTTTTAGTTGCGATATTTTGTTCCCATAGACTTACATGGGACTTCCGGTATCGGTATCGGGTATCGCCGATATTTTAATGGTATCGGCGATACCATTCCGATTCCGATACTTTTGGATATCGGAAAGTATCGCTCAACTCTAGTCATGTGACATCAAACTTATTGAGAATGTCACAAGAAAAAGAATGGTGTGCTTGGTTTTAACGTAACTTTATTCTTTCATGAGTTATTTACAAGTTTATGACCACTTATAAAATGTGTTCAAAGTGCTGCCCATTGTGTTGGATTGTCAATGCAATCCTTTTCTCCCACTCATGACACACTGATAGCAACACCGCAGAAGAAATGCTATTACAGGCTTCCAGTATCCGTTGTTTCAGATGCTGCACATCTCGTATTTTCACAGCATAGACAATTGCCTTCAGATGACACCAAAGATAAAAGTCTAATGGAGTCAGATTGGGATACCTTGGTGGCCATTCAACTGGCCCACGATGAACAATCCTCTTTCCAGAAAACTGAAGATGGCACGTTCCCTGAGTTTTTCCGCAAGATGGTGCACCTCCACATTTTGGGTGTCAGGACCGAGCATTCCTACATAAACAGTTTCCTGGAAAGTGGATTGGTCATCGTGGGCCAGTTGAATTGCCACTGAGGAGATCGCCATAATTTCATGTTTTTATGGGAATAATAAAGAATTGAATTTTAGAAGCTGGAACACATTTTTTTTCTTCATCCTCTTCAGTCAAGTCACGCCGGAGTCCAGGCGGGTTCTTGTGCTTCTGTGGCGGTTGGTGAGCTGGCTAGGGCTTTAGCCCAACTTTTTTTCACTTTATGAGGAATAGCCTTGTTTGATTATGTAATCTATTTGCATAGATTTTCCTCCTCTATTTCAAAAATCAACAAACTATCTGGTCTAGACAATGTATTATTGTCATATCAGCAAACATCACTAGTCAACAAGAATAAGAGCACAATATATTCCATAAAATGCAAACTTACAAGTCAATATTACAGGCTTGCACAAGCAAAAGTCTGTTTTCTTGACCAACCAGAAATCAACACTTAAATTCAAAAGCCTGCTTTCACCTTCCAGACCAGCTCAAATTTTACTATTCTGACCAGTGTCACTTTATGAGGTAATAACTCTGGATCGCTTCAAAGAATCACAGTGATTTTGTGAATCTCTTTTGTGACACATTGTGCTTTATGGTAGTGGTAGATTCAGGGCAAATTTTTTCAGTTTGTTTGTGAAGATTTAGGAAAATTTGTTTTTTTTTTTAATTTTGCAATATTTAAACTTCCAATTGTTAGATCCTTAAACCAGTTAGTCATGCTGTATAAATAACAACATCAGTTTCATTTTTAAAACATATTTTTTTTTTTGCTAGGAAGATAGAAGTGATAAAAGTTTATCAGAAATTTTTAATTTTTCTAGCAAATTTGCAAAATAATTTTTTTTTATGGATGGCATCATATTTGAAGTGACATAGAGGGGCCTATGTGGCAGAAAATAGCCAAAAGTAACACCATTTTAAAAAGAAAGCTCCTATACGTGCTCAAAACCACATTCAAGAAGTTTATTAACCCTTTAAGTATTTCACAGGAATTAAAGAAGTATGGAAAGAAAAAATTAACTTTTTAATTTTTCCCACAAAAAAATGTTCATTTAACCCCAAATTTTGCATTTTAACAAAGGTAACAGGAGAAAATGAGTAGTACAATTTGTTGTACAATTTCTTAACAGTACGTTGATACACTGTCATGTACAGTGTGTGCAACATGAAGGGATGAGGGGACGGAAGCTCAAACGCTAGGCAGATCTTATAACACCCTGCCAACCTTCCATTTCTATATTGGTTCCACATCAATTGCCGAGCAGGAAATCTAAGCCCAGTATATCCCTACAGCTAGGCCCTGCATAGGGTGGGGGGAGAGGTGAGCATTGGTCATTCCCCAACAATAACTAAAGACAACAAGTGAGACTAGCATGGAGAGATTGACTTAGCTTGAGCAGACTCCATAGAGATCACATCAAACGTTGTCCAAGAGCAACAGAGAGGAAGTTAGCCAACAGCTAACAAGGGAAAAAGTGAATATCACCAGTGACTCTCTAAAGCAGGCTGGGAGTTTATAAACAAACAAGGTCAAGGTGTGTCAATTAAAGCCAGGGAAAGGTTGCCACTGGGTCCAACAGTCAGGAGGATTAAGAAGCTATCTGCATTGTCAAATGCAGAGACCTTTTGTTAGGGGTCGAGTTCCCGCTTCTGCACAAGGGGAATCTCGAACCATCCCTGTGGCGGTCTCCCATCCGTCTCCGGCTGCAGTGGACTCTGCTCAGCAGAGACGTTGGTCCCAGCGTTTTACCCAGTCTAACACTGTGCAGAGGATTACTGCTGCCTCTCCAGGTTCTGCTATTGTAGCCAGTACTGGTCAGCGTCGAGCAGACGTCTTTGGGACTAAGTCCTGCGTTTCTCCTTCTGAGCATGCCCAGGGCAAGATCTCCCATTGGAGATCAGGGGTCACATGCATGGATGCAGCAGTGACTCCCATTGGTCCGCCAGGAAGGTCCTGAAACTGCTTGTGTTCTAGAACAGTTTCTCATTGATTCTTTTCTGGAAGGTCCTGTAGCTGCTACTATAAAAGGTGCGAATGACCGCTCGGCCGTGCGCTAGTATCAAATGTGTTATGTGCTTTGCGCCAGTGTGATCATGCACGCATGTGGTTATGGCTCGGCTGAAATAAGCCCTAGAATACCGGCACCTCCGGTGAGGAGATTTGTATGCACGTGTTCAGGGCTTGGCTGAAATAGCCTCTGGAATACCGGCTACTCCGGTGAGGAGTTGCTTGTTTGCATTGCTGACTGCATGACCACGGACTGCTATCCGCACAGCAGTTATCAGTCTCTATCTCTGCGTCTCTACCTCAAGGACTCTGTGGTGTAACAGAGTTCGCTTATACCACCATATAGTGCCACAGCATCTATGTTTGCAACTCTGTGAAGCAACAGAGTTTGCTTATACCGCCATCTTACTAGCAGCAGGCTCTGCCTGCACGGTGGACCCAGGGCTGCGAACGCACCTATTATTTATATTTATTTGGTGCGTTCCCCCAGCCTTAACATAATACTAGCACCAGGGTCTGGCTAGTAAAATGGCGGACGACCAGCGTCTACAGCGGAACATCCAGCAGCTGGACGGTAGGTTGGCGGCCCTTGAGCGCACAACCTCAGCTGTGGATGTTACCGCAGTTGCTGTTCAGGCTGCTAGCGTGGCTGCAGCCAGTGTATCCACTGCCACCTCTGCCACTACATTATCCCACCTCCCGCTTCCAGACAAGTTTGCTGGTGACAGCAAGCAATGTCGGGGATTTGTGAGTCAGTGCTCTATACAGCTCGAGCTTCTGGCTGCACGTTTCTCCACGGATCGGGCACAAGTGGGTTTTGTAATATCTCTCCTATTGGGCAGAGCGTTGGATTGGGCCACGCCACTGTGGGAGCGTGACGACCGTTTGGTGCGGTGTGCTCTTCGTTTTCTTGAGGCTCTAAAAAAGGTCTTTCTAGGACCTCAGGTCACCCACGATGCGGCGCTCCAACTGCTGGCAAGTTCACAGGGTTCGTCCTAGGTCAGCTATTTTGCTGTCCAATTTCGGACTCTGGCCTCGGAGTCAGACTGGCCAGATAAAGTCCTCATTCCCGTGTTTTGGAGAGAACTGGCGGGCCATGTGAACGACGCCTTGGCTACCAGGGAGATTCCCGCCACACTGGAGAAGCTTATCGCCATATCTACCCGCATTGACCTCCGTTTTCAAGAGCGGAGGTTGGAGCGGTCCCAGTGTAGGCAGAGGTTCCGACTGGCACCCACCTTCGCCAGACCTCTAGAATCTTTCAGTCAGGCGTCCGACTCCCATGAGGCCATGGAGGTTTCTCGAGCTGGACCTAAGTCCCGGGCTGCTCGAGTACCCGTGGTTTGTAACATCTGTCAGCAGTTAGGACATTATGCCAAGAAATGTCCACAGCGGTCGGGAAAACGATTGCGTCTAGTGACCCTGGGAGGAGGTTCACTAGACACCGCGGCATTTTCCACCAAGTAATCCTTCAAAGGAACAATTACTGTAGGTCCATCCACTCTCACCGTCGAGATCTGTGTGGATTCTGGAGCCGAGGGGAATTTCATGTCCTCTGCCTTTGCTCTCCGCCACACTATACCTCAGGTGATGCTCTCCAAACCGGTGACTGTGCGAGTAGTGAATGGATCAACTCTGCCCTCACAAATCACCCACCAGACTATCCCTCTCACTTTATCTATGTCCCCTTCACATCAGGAGAGTATTTCCTTTCTTGTCCTGCACGAGGGAAAAGACGAGGTTTTGCTGGGAGTGGTCCTCTGTCAGGATACTGGGTTGGGGTGATTCATGTAGAGGCAGGTGTGTCAGGGAGTGCGTTCAGGTCACCACCACAGAGATACCCGTAGACCTTACTCCTCTTCCCCAGTGTTATTGGTCATATGCAGACGTTTTCTCCAAGAAGGTGGCGGAGACGCTTCCGCCTCATCGCCCCTACATCTGTCCTATTGATCTCTTGCCTGGAGCAGAACCTCCTCGGGGAAGAGTCTATCCCCTCTCTCTTCCTGAGACTGAGGACATTTCCCAGTATATTCAGGAGAATCTGGCAAGAGGGTTCATTAGGAAGTCGATGTCTCCAGCAGGGGCAGGGTTCTTCTTCGTGCAGAAGAACGGAGAATTACGTCTGTGTATTGACTACAGGATCTTAACGCCATCACCGTCAAGAATAAGTACCCGTTGCCCCTAATCTCTGAGCTCTTTGATAGGCTCCGGGGAGCAAAGGTATTTACTAAGCTAGATCTACGTGGTGCCTATAATCTAATTCGCATCCGTGAAGGGGACGAGTAGAAGACAGCTTTTAATACCAGGGATGGGCATTATGAATACCTGGTGATGCCCTTCGGGCTCTGTAATGCTCCTGCTGTTTTCCAAGACTTTGTCAATGACATCTTCCGGGATATGCTCTCCACCTCTGTAGTAGTCTATCTGGATGATATTCTCATCTTTTCACCAGATATAGACTCTAACCGGAGAGATGTCAACAAAGTCTTTGACCTCTTACGGGCAAACTCCCTCTATGCCAAGCTGGAGAAATGTGTGCTTGAGCAGGAGTCTTTACTTTTCCTGGGCTATAACATCTTCGCCCAGGGATTGTCTATGGATCCTGCCAAAATACAGGCTGTAATGGACTGGCAAGAACCCCATTCTCTTAAAGCAGTGCAGCGCTTTATGGGGTTCATTAATTATTATCGCCAGTTTATTCCCCATTTCTCGACTTTGGTAGTTCCCTTGGCAGCCCTCACCAAGAAAAGTGCAAATCCCAAGTTGTGGTCTGAGGAGGTCTCCAACGCATTCTCTTCCATCAAGTCGCATTTTGCCAGTGCTCCCATATTACATCGCCCCAATGTTGATAAGCCGTTTATTTTAGAGGTGGATGCCTCTTCTGTTGGTGCTGGAGCAGTCCTTTATCAAAAGAATGCTCAAGGTTGGAAGCATCCCTGCTTCTTCTTTTCTAAGACCTTTACACCAGCAGAGAGGAATTATTCCATCGGGGACAGGGAGTTGCTGGCTTTGAAGTTGGCCTTCTCTGAGTGGAGACATCTTCTGGAGGGGGCTTATTTTCCCTTCCAAGTCTTCACTGACCACAAAAACTTGGTTTATCTACAAATGGCTCAGCGGCTAAATTCCTCGCCAGGCCAGATGGTCCCTATTCTTCTCTCGGTTCCACTTCACCCTCCATTTTCTCTCCGGTGAGAAGAACATTCGGGCCGAAGCTCTCTCTTGCTCCTGAGCGTCATCAGAGGAGGAGGATGAGGAGCCTTGGCTTATTGTCTCCGAAGAGAGCCTGAGAACGGTAGCCCCAGTTTCGCTAGAGTCTGTGCCTCCGGGCAAGGCTTTTGTGCCCACTAATTTGCGACCGGAGGTACTCTCTTGGGCACACTCGTCCAGGGAGGGTGGACACTTTGGGGGAAAGAGGACAACTGAATTATTGGCGAGGACATACTGGTGGCCACATATGGTCCGTAACAAGGAATATGTTCAGGCGTGTGTCTCCTGCGCCAAGAACAAGTCCCCTCGACAAATGCCAGCTGGGTTACTTTTCCCTTTGCCGATGGCAGACAGGCCCTGGGAGATGGTCGGGATGGAGTTTATGGTGGGCTTACCTAAGTCTCGGGGTTGCACCATCATTTAGGTGATCACTGACCACTTCTCCAATATGGTGCACTTGGTGCCGCTACCACGGTTACCTTCTGCACGGGCCTTGGCAGCATTATTTATTAGACACATCTTCCGTCGACATGGTATGCCAGACAAGATTGTCAGCGATCGAGGTCCCCAATTTGCATCTCGGTTCTGGAGAGAGCTGTGTCGTCTACTCTGCATTGAGTTAAACCTCTCCTTTGTATATCATCCCGAGATGAATGGGCTGGTACAGAGGGCCAACCAGAACTTGGTCACATACTTGCGACATTTTGTCTCTGCCAGGCAGGATGACTGGGTATCCTTGCTCCCGTGGGCGGAGTTCGTGCTGAACAATGCTGTGGCTGACTCCACCAGACAGACCCCATTCCTCATAAATTATGGCCAGCATCCGCAGGTACCGGTGCCCATGCCCATGGCTTCCGCCAACTCCAGGGTGGCAGACTGGGCTGTGGAGGCACGGGACATATGGGACCGCACCGAGGATGCCATTCAGGCTTCCAAGGAGAGGATGAGGTCTTCTGCCGATGTCCATCGGCGTCCCGCTCCGACATTTGCTCCTGGCGACCTAGCTTGGCTCTCCGCCCGAAACATCAGGCTGCGGGTTGCATCCTCTAAGTTGGCACCCCGCTATTCGGGTCCCTTCAAGGTCCTCGAGCAGGTGAACACTGTGGTTTACCGTTTAGCCCTTCCGCCTCGCCTTGGTATCTCCGACACCTTCCATGTGTCCCTCCTAAAACCCGTGGTCATCTCCCGGTTGCTGAGTCATCTGCAGGGACGTCGGGTTCGTCTACGGATGATCACGAGGTGAACGCCATTGTTGGGTGCAAGGTGGTACAGGGCAAAAATTTTTTTGGGGTGGTTGGAGGGGTTATGGGACTGAGGAAAGGTCCTGGGAGCCTGCCAAGCATATTCATGCTCCGCAGCTCATCGCTGCCTTTGAACGTAGCAAGGCCCAAAGAAGGGGGGCCCTAGCAGGGGGGTAATGTTAGTGGTCGAGTTCCCGCTTCTGCACAAGATGAATCTCGAACCATCCCTGCTGTGGTCTCCAATCCGTCTCCGGCCGCAGTGGACTCTGCTCAGCAGAGACGTCGGTCCCAGAGTCTCGCCCAGTTTAACACTGTGCAGAGGATTACTGCTGATTCTCCAGGTTCTGCTATTGTAGCCAGTGCTGGTCAGCGGCGGGCAGACGTCTTTGGGACTAAGCCCTGCGTTTTTCTATTTGAGCATGCCCAGGGAAAGATCTCCATTGGAGATCAGGGGTCTCATGCTCGGTTACAGCAGCGACTCCCATTGGTCCGCCAGGAAGGTCCTGAAACTGCTTGTGTTCTGGAACAGTTTCTCATTGGTCCTTTTCTGGAAGGTCCTGTAGCTGCTACTATAACAGATGCGCATGACCGCTCGGCCGTGCGCTAGTATCAATTGTGTTATGTGTTTTGCGCCAGTGTGATCAAGCACACATGAGGTTATGGCTCAGCTGAAATAAGCCCCTAGAGTACCGGCACCTCCAGTGAGGAGATTTGTATGCACGTGTTCAGGGCTTGGCTGAAATAGCCTCTAGAATACCGGCTACTCCGGTGAGGAGTTGCTTGTTTGCGTTGCTGACTGTATGACCACAAACTGCGATCCGCACAGCAGTTATCTGTGTACCCCTGTGGTGTTAACAGGATGCAGTCTCTATCTCTGTGTCTCTACCTCAGCGACTCTGTGGTGTAACAGTGTTCGCTTATACCGCCATATAGTGCCATAGTATCTATGTTTGCGACTCTGTGAAGTAACAGAGTTCGCTTATACCGCAATCTTACTAGCAGCAGGCTCTGCCTGCACGGTGGACCCAGGGCTGCGAACGCACCTATTATTTATATTTATTTGGTGCGTTCCCCATCCTGAACACCTTTTAAAGCCATGTGGAGAAAAGCTACAGTTTGGGTACAAGGCAGAACATAGAAAGAAACGGAGCACCATTTGACATTTGTAGCACAAAATTGACTGGAATATATAGCGAATACCATGTGTTAGTTGCAGATCTTCTGATGTGCCTAAACAGTGGAAACCCTCCACAAGTGACCCCATTGGAACTGTGAAAATTAAATAATAATAATCCCAGTTGTGGATTTAGCAATGCCTGTATAAAAAGACCGTAAATGTGTCCCTATATGGCCCTGATAAGAATGAATACAGACTTACTTGAATCACATGAATTGTAACTGGTGCTTAGATGTGGGAACCCGACTCCTCAGAACGATGTTTGCAGCCCCAGACCGCGCGCTGATAATGGAAAGGCAGGCAGGTGAACCTGCAATGGAGCGTCCTCCCTAAAAAGCAAGATGCCTCCTGACCTGCCGCATGGCTGTGACGGTGAGCTTCGGTGTCCTCTGGCCGAGAGGCGCCGAGGAGAGAGAGCGGGAGGGGGAAAGACGGAAAGTGCGAGTGGAGATGTGGGTGACGTCACCACAGGACGGGGAGCGGGAAGGATCAAAAATAGCCGACGCATTTCAAAAGCTCTCAGGCCTTCTTCATCAAGGATCCACTCCCACTCCCCGTCTTTCCACCTCCCGCTCTCTCTCATCGGCGCCTCTCGGCCGTGCGGCAGGTCAGGAGGCATCTTGCTTCTTAGGGAGGACGCTCTCTTGCAGGTTCACCTGCCTGCCTTTCCATTATCAGCGCGCGGTCTGGGGCTGCAAACATCATTCTGAGGAGTCGGGTTCCCACAACTAACCATCAGTTACAATTCATGTGATTCAAGTAAGTCTGCATTCATTCTTATCAGGTGCCATACAGGGACACAATTACGGTCTTTAAATACAGGCATTGCTAAATCCCCTACTGGGTATCTCTATTTTGTTCTTTGATCATATGTTTGAACTATTCTACTTTATTATCTTGTTGGGCTCTGTTCAGCTGCGCAGGGGTGGTCGTTTATTATTTTCACACACAGTTTTTGTTTTCCACAGTCAGCAGTTGCACAGTAGCTGACAGCACCCCAGCAGCTTCTATTTGATTGTGCAGGGACAGGTGTATGTACACATGTACTATTCTATGCACTTGTACACCCATTTACATTTGCACATATTTTATATGCCCAACTTTATTTAATTGTCCTCTAGGTCGCACCAGTGTAACTTTTTCAGTTATTAAAATTAAATAATACATTTTTCCCACAAAAATGTTGCTTTAGCAACAAGTATTTAATTTTCACAAGGATAACAGGAAAAAAATGATGATACAATTTGTTATGCAATTTGTCCTGAGTAGGATGATACACTACATGTGGTGAAAAACTACAACTTTATTGGATGGCAGGGCTCAGGACAGAAGGAGAGCCATTTGACTACATCCCTTAAGGAAATTATTTAGAGGTGTAATGAGTAGTGATGGGCAAGCACTAAAATGCTCGAGTGCTCATTGCTCGGGTCGAGCAAATTGGAATGCTCGGGTGCTCACCCTGAGCAATGAGCCCAATGTAAGTCTATGGGAAATTATTTAGCCAATATGTCTCAAGGACAATATAATTTACCCTCAGGTTTAACAACAATATAAGCAGATAGGGTAACCTAATTTACCAGTTAAAACATAACCTTTAATCAATGGTATAAAAACAACCCTTCAGTGCAAGACATATAACATACATAAAGTGCTCGTGCTATGTGCTTATTAAAAGAAAAATGGATCAATGGATAGTTTGAGACCATACTTGGGTACTGTCCTTGTGAGGACAGGAGTCTTGCAGGGGTACGACAGGGAATATTAGTCTGAACCATATACTACTCCCTAGCTTTTTCAGACCCCTATTCAAATATTGTCTATATGAACAAGACTCCTGTGCTGGTACACCTATCAGTCTTGAGGTCCACACCCAGTTACTGGGTAGATGAGATGCAAACTGGACAATACAGGACATTCATCTGAATGGGTGAGATTGATCCATTTTTCTTTTAATAAGCACATAGCACGAGCACTTATATATGTATGTTATATGTCTTGCACTGAAGGGTTGTTTTTATACCATTGATTAAAAGTCTATGGGAAACCCGAGCTTTTTTGCCACGACCCCCCCGAGGACTTTTTAGGGTATCAAAACATTGGAAATCTATGGGAACAGTGCACAAGTGACATGGGAACATCATGGGGAAGACGCCTGGAAGTATTTCTGAGTCTTAGGTCAGTGCTGTGAACAATGTTGTCAAACTGTTATGCCACTTTTAAAGGCGCACACTAAAACATACAAAAACTAAACCAAAATAGATTTTCCTGGAAAATATGTTAAGGACCATCCTTTCCAGTGTAATGATTTGTATGTAAGGCAAAATAAATAACCCCCCAAAAAATGTACCATCATTACTTGGCTATGTTCACACATAGTGTTTTTGATGCGATTTTCAACTTTAGCATTGCTTTCAACCAATACAAATGCATTCACTGAGAAATGTCATTGTAGCAATTAACAACCTTAGCTGGCCATGTGGTGTATGACACATCATCAGACAAATCCTGTTTCATTTATGAAGGAGGGACTCTAAAAGTCACAAAGCCTATTTTTATAGGGGCATAAGGCGGCATTAATATTCTTAAAGGGCCATCAGCTGACTATGCTTTGTTGTTCCCATTATTAAACAGTGTGTCTCCTATACTGTTATTGCCTATGCAGTGAGTGACTGGGCTGCCAAAAATTAGAACGCACCCCAATACCCCTTTGACGAGAGGTACAGGAGGGCCTCATGAAAAAATGTTCCCATTATAAGAAAGTGGGTCTCCCATACTGTTTGCCTACGCATTGAATACAAGGAACGACAGCCTTGCCACAGTTACACGCACACCAATAACCTTTTGAACCGATGTAGTGAATGGCCACATGAAACTAAAGATCCCATTATGCTATTTCTTTTACTCTCATACAGTTTGCCCATGAAGTGAATGCAAGGCCTGCCCTGACACAAACTTACATGCACCCCAATAACACTTGGAACAGACGTCCTGAATAGCAACATGAAACCAAAGTTACCATTATTAGAAATTTTGCACTGCCACAATGTTTGCTTGTGCATTGAATGCAAGGCACGCCTTACCACAAAGTTACATGCACCCCAATAACCCTTTGAACTGATGTCCTGGCTGGCTACATGAAAGCAAAGTTCCCATTATTTTTCATTTGGTACTGCAATACTGTTTGCCTATGCAAGGCCTGCCCTGCCCCAAAGTTCCACGCACCACAATAACTCTTTGAAGTGATGTTGTGGATAGCCACATGAATCCAAAGTTCCTATTATTATAAATTTGGTACTCCCATACTGTTTGCCTATGCATTGAATGCAAGGCCTGCCTTGCCAAAAAATAATACGCAACTCAATAACCCTTTGAACCTACGTCCTTGATGGCTACATGAAACCAAAATTCCAAAGTTAACATTATTATGAATTTTGTACTCCCATAAAGTTTGCCCATAAAGTGAAAGCAAGACCTTCTCCAAATTTGGATGCACCCCAATAACCCAAAAAACAGACGTTCTGGATGGATAATCATGAAACCGAAGTTCCCATTATTCTCAATTTTTTTTTGCTCCCATACGATTTGCCCATTAAGTGAATGCAAGGCCTGCTCCAAATTTGTACACACCTCAATAATCCAAAAAACAGACGTCTTGGATGGCCACATGAAACCAAAGTTCCCATTTGTATTTATTTGGTACTGCCACACTGTTTGCTTATGCATTGAATGCAAGGCCCGCTTTGCCACGAAGTTACACGCACCTCAATAATGGATAGTAGTAGTGGTAATCCACCCGAGTAGTGGATAACCACATGAAACCAAAGTTCCCATCATGCTTTTTTTTTACTCCAATACAGTTTACCCATGAAGTGAATGCAAAGCCTGCCCTCCCACAAACTTACAAGCACCCCAATAAAACTTGGAACATATGTCCTGGATGGCCACATGTAACCAAAGTTCCCATTAATAGAAATTTTGTAATGCCACACTGTTTGCCTATGCATTGATTGCAAAGCTCGCCTTGCCACAAAGTTACACGCACCCCAATAACCCTTTGAACCGATGTCCTGGCTGGCTACATGAAAGCAAAGTTCCCATTATTTTTCATTTGGTACTGCAATACTGTTTGCCTATGCAAGGCCTGCCCTACCCCAAAGTTCCACGCACCACAATAACTCTTTGAAGTGATGTTGTGGATAGCCACATGAATCCAAAGTTCCCATTATTATAAATTTGGTACTCCCCAGTAGTGGATAACCACATGAAACCAAAGTTCCCATCATGCTTTTTTTTTTACTCCAATACAGTTTACCCATGAAGTGAATGCAAAGCCTGCCCTCCCACAAACTTACAAGCACCCCAATAAAACTTGGAACAGATGTCCTGGATAGCCACATGCAACCAAAGTTCCCATTAATAGAAATTTTGTAATGCCACACTGTTTGCCTATGCATTGATTGCAAAGCTCGCCTTGCCACAAAGTTAGACGCACCCCAATAACCTTTTGAACCGACATCCTGGATGACTACATAAAACCAAATTTCCCATTATTTTTCATTTGGTGCTCCCATAGTGTTTGCTATGTATCGAATGCAAGGCCTGCCTTTCCCCAAAGTTACACGCACCCCAATAACCCTTTAAACTGACATACTGGATGGCCACATGAAACCAAAGTTCTCATTATTAGAAATTTGTTTCTCCCATACTGTTTGCCTATGCATTGAATGCAATGCCTGCCTTGCCACAAAGTTACAAGCACCGCAATAACCCTTTGAACCGATGTCCTGGATGGCTACATGAAACCAAATTTCCCATTACTTTTCATTTGGTACTGCCGCACTGCTTGCCTAGGCATTGAATACAAAGCCCGCCTTGCCACAAAGTTATACGCATCCCAATAACCATTTGAACCGACTTAGTGGATGGCCATATGAACCAATGTTCCCATTATGTTTATTCTTTTTACTCCCATACAGTTTGCCCATGAAGTGAATGCAAGGCCTGCCCTGCCACAAACTTACACGCACCCCAATAACACTTGGAACAGACGTCCTGTATCCTCTTTGATTGTGAGCAGAGAGCATTTCAGAATGCAGAGAAGTGGGATGGTGACACTAATTATGGCATCATCACCACTCACCATCTTGGTGGAGCGCTCAAATTCCACAATTTTTAGGCCAAAGATAGATGAAGCGTGTGACAGAGATACCACACTGTAAAATATGTGGCCTGTATTTTTATTTTTTACAGCAAAATAATGTCACTAACTAGGGTAGCACACAGCATAAACAGTTCAATGTAGGCCTGAAATGCCACAACTTTTAGGCCACAGATAGATGAGGTGTGTGACGGAGATACCACACTGTAAAATATGTGGCCTGCATTTTTATTTGCTTACAGGAAAATAGTGTCAAGGACTAGAGTAACACACAGCAAAAGCAGTTTAATGAAGGCGTCAAATGCCACAATTTGTAGCCAACAGATAGATGAAGTGTGTGACGGAGATACCACACTATAAAATATGTGGCCTGTTTTTTTATTTTTTACAGCAAAATAGTGTCAAGAACTAGGGTAACACACAGCAAAAATAGTTGATTGGAGGAATCAAATGCCACAATTTGTAGCCCACAGAGAGATGAGGCATGTGACAGAGATGCCACACTTTAAAATATATTTCTTGTATTTTTATTTTTTACAGAAAAATATTGTCGCTAACTAGGGTAGCACACAGCAAAAACAGTTCAATGTATGAATGTAGGCCTGAAATGCCACAATTTTTAGACCACATATAGCTGAACCATGTGACTGATATACCACAATGTAAAATATGTGGCCTGTATTTTTATTTTTTTACAGCAAAATTGTGTCAAGAACTAGGGTAACACACAGCAAAAATAGTTGAATGGAGGCTTCAAATGCCACAATTTGTAGCCCACAGATTGATGAGGCATGCGACGAGATACCACACTTTAAAAAATATGTCTTGTATTTTTTATTTTTTACAGAAAAATAGTGTCACTAGGGTATCACACAGCAAAAACAGTTCAATGTAGGCCTGAAATGCCACAATTTTTAGCCCGCATATAGCTTAGTCATGTGACAGATATACCACAATGTAAAATATGTGGCCTGTATTTTTATTTTTTTACAGCAAAATTGTGTCAAGAACTAGGGTAACACACTGCAAAAATAGTTTAATGGAGGCCTTAAATGCCACAATTTGTAGCCCACGGAGAGATGAGGCATGTGACGGAGATACCACACTTTAAAAAATATGTCTTGTATTTTTATTTTTTACAGAAAAATAGTGTCACTAACTAGGGTATCACACAGCAAAAACAGTTCAATGTAGGTCTGAAATGCCACAATTTTTATCCCACAGATAGCTGAGTCATATGAAGGAGACACCACAGTGTAAAATATGTAGACAGTATTTTTATTTTTTTACAGCAAAATTGTGTCAAGAATTAGTGTAGCACAGCAAAAACAGTTGAATGGTGGCTTCAAATGCCACAATTTGTAGCCCACAGATAGATGAGGCATGTGATGGAGATACGACACTTTCAAATATTTGGCGTGTATTATTTTTTTTGGCCAGTGCAACTGTGTCAATAAGTAGGCTAAGACACAACAAAGACAATTCTATGGAGGCCTGAAATGGCACAATTTTTAGCCCGCATATAGCTTAGTCATGTGACAGATATACCACAATGTGAAATATGTGGCCTGTATTTAAATTTTTTTACAGCAAAATTGTGTCAAGAACTAGGGTAACACACAGCAAAAATAGTTGAATGGAGGCCTCAAATGCCACAATTTGTAGCCCACGGAGAGATGAGGCATGTGACGGAGATACCACACTTTAAAAAATGTCTTGTATTTTTATTTTTTACAGAAAAATAGTGTCACTAACTAGGGTATCACACAGCAAAAATAGTTCAATGTAGGTCTGAAATGTCACAATTTTTAGCCCACAGATAGCTGAGTCATATGACGGAGACACCACAGTGTAAAATATGTGGACAGTATTTTTATTTTTTTACAGCAAAATTGTATCAAGAATTAGTGTAGCACAGCAAAAACAGTTAAATGGTGGCTTCAAATGCCACAATTTGTAGCCCACAGATAGATGAGGCGTGTGATGGAGATACGACACTTTCAAATATTTGGCCTGTATTTTTTTTTGGCCAGTACAACTGTGTCAATAAGTAGGCTAAGACACAACAAAAACAATTCTATGGAGGCCTGAAATGCACAATTTTTAGCGCAATGATATGCTATCCATGTGACAGACAAAACCCAGTGTAAAATATCTGCCCTGTAGCTAAATCGTTTTTTGACAGCAAAATGGTGTCAAGACATTGCATAAGACTCTCCAAAAAGATTTTACAGTACCACAAAAATGGCAGAATTTTCTGCACACTCAGATGTGATCGCTGGGATTGGAAAACCCATTTAAAATATCTGGATTTTCCCACTGTACTGTGAAAAGGATCTGGCTGTATTCTGCAGTGTCAACAAGCAAATTGTGAAAAAATGTGTGCTCTGGATTGCTTTTGAAAAAAATAATCAGGATTAAGATGCAAAAAAAATTATTCCTGGCCACTGATACCTGGGGCTATGTATATGTGGTCAATATATGTAATAGGCAGCAGCAGCAGACAGTAATGGAATGGACCCTCTTGATGTATGTAATGAAGTATGCCACAGACAATGCCTGCCTGACTAGGAGTGATATCTATATACCCACAAACAGTGCCTGCATGCCTTGCACTGATATGTATATACCCACATGCACTCCCTGCCTTCCTAGCACTGCATTCTATATACCCCATAATTAGTCCTTAGAAGGACTGTTGATTTAGCTGGATTTGTGCATTCAATTTTGGTATACCCACACTAACTTGGAAACCCCAAAATCTGACCCTATCTCGGCAGCAACTCTGCCTACACTATCTGATTACAGAGCTGAATGTGATGAGCTGGGCGGCGATATAGAACTGATGATGCTGTGCGACCAGCCAGTCACTGTAATGCCACAACCAACATGATTGAGGAATTACAGTATATGGCAGACGATCCCTGCATGTTGATTGGCACTCCAAAGAGCGCCAAACATGCAGGGTGGGGACTTGAACTCCCACCAAACAATACCAGAAATGCTCGGCACTCAACGAGCACCGTGAGTACAGTGATGCACAGGTGAGTACCAAGCATTAGGCTCCTTTCACATGTCTGTATATTTCCGGTACCGGAAAAAACGGTACCGGAGATAGATGTGTCCGTGTGTCCATGTGTTCATGTGTGTACTACATGCAGCACACGTGTGGCAACCGTGTGCTGCCAGTACGCCACATCAGTACCACGTGGACGGCCACCGGGGAATAAGCGCTACTTTAAGTGATGTTCTCCGGCAGCAGGTGCTGAACACGGCTTGTTGTGAACATATTGAAGACAATTTCTGAGCGGAGGCTCCCTCTGGTGGTTGCTATCGGTAATGAAGCTGTATCGAATGACTGGGCCTCTTCATCTGGCAACGATACCTGGCAATCAGGAGACACTGACTGGACTGATATAAGGGAGCTGCCTTCCCATGATCCTGGCCGGTGATCAATTGTAGTTTTCCTGGTTCATTTGGAAGTCTGCTGGTGTCTTGCCTGCGTCTGCTATTTTCAGATAAGATATTTTCTGCTTATTTCTATTGTGTTTGCTATTTCCATTTTTGTCTGCACCTTTGTGGAGGTTAGCCGGATCCCCTCCTGGGGCCTGTGCTTCTCTCTGTTTTCTGTAGCCACTATTATTTGTTCAATTGCTCTTTCCCTGCTTTTTGAGTGCCTGCGGGTTAGCCTTGTCCACTCTGAGATCTGATTTAGTGGGTGGTGAGATCGTGTGATCTCAGCATCTTTTGTTATCAGAAGTGTTGGAAGTTTTGCTACGGTTTTGCTGGGTTGCAGATAGTATTCTTTTCTTTCCGGTCCTATTTAGTCAGTGTTTGGCCCCTGCGTTTGCTCACTCTATTTTCTGTCTGCGTTTGTGTTTCATCTTGTCTAAGCGCCATTATATGTTTGGGGCTGCCTATTTCATTGGGGCTCTACTCCGGGGCAGTTAGCTCTCCTGTTTCTGTCTTTAGGTGTTGCTAGCTCTCCAGCTGTGCCGAGGCGTCTAGGATCACCGTAGGTATGCTCCACGGCTGCTTCTAGTTGCGCAGTTAGTTTAGGGATCTGGAACCCATAAGTTCCCAACCTCTCAGGTGTTCGACTGCCTTGCTGTTTTGCTCCTGTCCTCCTCAGTTACCAAATCATAACAGAATCACCGGCCTTACTGAATATTCTATGGTACTCAACAGAAGGGAAAAATAGTTAAAAAAAAAGTTGTCTAAGTTGTCAGAATAAAAAAAGAGTTGTCAGAATTTTTTTTTTATTATTTACATTTTTCCCTCTTTTTCTCTGGGGGCTGAGGAGGAATTTTTTCTTCAATGGAAATCAAGCAATTGTCCGAGCTTGTGGAGCAGCTTGCTGCCAAAGTTTGGAGTAAGGAAATCTATCTCACTCCGATGCCTGTTGTAGAGCCTAAGATTCCTACTCCAGAGTTGTTTTTTGGGGATCGCTCTAAATTTTTGAATTTTGAAAATAACTGTAAGTTGTTTTTTGCCCTGAAGCCTAAGTCCTCGGGGAACGCTGCACAGCAGGTTCAAATAGTCATCTCCCTGTTGCGCGGCGACCCTCAGTATTGGGCCTTTTCCCTGACACCTGGGGATCCAGTCTTGACTGATGTTGATGTGTTTTTCCAGGCTCTAGGGTTGTTGTATGATGAACCCAATGTTACTGATCAAGCTGAGAGAACCTTGTTGGCATTATAACAGGGTAAGAAAGCTGCAGAGCTGTACTGTCAGAAATTCAGAAAATGGGCAGTCCTTACTAAATGGAATGACGATGCGCTGGCAGCCCTTTTTTGGAAGGGTCTGGCAGATACTGTAAAGGACGTTATGGTGGGATTTCCTGTCCCCTCTGGGCTCAATGACTCTATGGCATTGGCTATTCAAATTGAAATACGTCTGCTTGAGCGTAGAAATATGCGAGAGGTGGTGACGCCTTGCGAGCCAGCCCCTGAGCCCATGCAGTGTTATGGAGTGGCTTCTGGGCTCAACGTAAGGAGTTTCGTAAGCGTAATAAGTTGTGCTTCTACTGTGGAGACGCTTCTCATGCTATTTCCGTCTGCCCCAAGCGGGGAAGACGTTTTGCACGCTCAGTTGTTTTGGGTGGTGTTCAGACTAGGTTTCTTTTGACTGTTACCTTGATTTGCTCCGTGTCCACATTTTTGGCTCAGGCTTTTGTTGATTCAGGAGCAGATCTAAACCTCATGGATTTTGATTTTGCCAAACATTGTGGTTTTCCCATGATACCCCTTCGGAAGTCTATTCCTTTGCTGGGTATTGATTCTACCCCTTTGGCGGAGAATAAACCCCTGTTTTCGACCCAGGTGATAATGCGGGTTGACCCGGACCACCAAGAGAATTGTAAATTTTTGGTGTTACAAAATTTACATGACATTATTGTACTGGGTTTTCCTTGGTTACAGACTCATAATCCTGTTTTGGATTGGAAGTCTGTGTCTGTGGTCAGTTGGGGTTGTCAATGTGTTCGTAGTGACACTCCTGTTTTTTCTACCTCTCCCCAGTCAGAAGATGTCCCCGACTATTTGGCTGATTTTTCTGATTATTTAGTAAGAGTAAATCTGCGTCCTTGCCTCTGCATAGGAGTTATGATTGTGCGATTGAGTTGGTACCCGGTTGTAAATTTCCCAAGGGTCAGCTCTTCAATTTATCTGTACCCGAGCATGATGCTATGCGATCATATATTAAAGAGGCTTTGGAAAAGGGTCATATCAGACCATTCTCTTCACCCTTGGGCGCAGGCTTTTTCTTTGTGGCCAAGAAGGATGGTTCATTGAGGCCATGTATTGACTATCGTCTCCTTAATAAGATCACAGTTAAATATCAATATTCGTTACCCTTGATTTCTGATTTGTTTTCAGAGTGAAAGGTGCCAGTTGGTTTAACAAGCTTGACCTTAGGGGGGGCGTATAATCTTATTCGCATCAAGCAGAGAGATGAATGGAAGATGGTGTTTAATACCCCTGAGGGGCATTTTGAGTACCTAGTGATGCCTTTTAGGCTCACTAATGCCCCTTCCGTCTTCCAGTCGTTCATGAATGATATTTTCCGGGACTTGGTGGATAAGTTTCTAATCGTTTATTTGGACAATATTTTGATATTTTCCAATGACTGGAATTCTCATGTGGAACATGTTCGGAGCGTATTCCGGATTTTGAGAGAATGCTTTGTATGTTAACGGATCGAAATGTCTCTTTGGAGTACAGAAGGTATCGATTTTGGGATTCATTTTGTCCGGTCTGCTATTGAAATGGACCCAGTCAAGGTTCAGGCCATTTGTCATTGGGTTCAGCCCACTTCATTGAAGGCTCTTCAGAGATTTTTGGGTTTTGCTAATTCTGCCATAAATTTATAAGTAATTTCTCTGGTATTGTGAAACCACTGACTGATTTAACCAAAAAGGTTCTGATGTTGTAAATTGGTCTCCTGAGGCAGTTTCTGCGTTTCAGGAGCTTAAGCGCACATTCACTTCTGCTCCTGTTCTACGGCAACCTGATGTTTCTCTACCATTTCAGGTGGAGATAGATGCTTCTGAGATTGGTTCGGGAGCCGTTTTGTCCCAAAGGGATCCGGAGAACTCTAAGAGTAACCCTTCTGCCTTCTTCTCTCGAAAATTTTCCCCAGCTGAACGTAATTATGATGTGGGGAAGCGGGAATTATTGGCTATGAAGTGGGCGTTCGAAGAGTGGAGACATTGGTTGGAAGGAGCCAAACATCAAGTTGTGCTCTTCACTGACCACAAAAACTTGATCTATCTTGAATCAGCCAAACGATTGAATCCCAGACAGGCCAGGTGGGCCTTGTTTTTCACACGTTTTAACTTTGTGGTCTCCTTCCTCCCGGGTACTAAGAATGTTAAGGCGGATGCCCTCTCTAGGAGTTTCCTTGCGGATTCTATTGATGTCACTGAGCCTACTGCCATTCTGAAGGAGGGTGTTGTTCTTTCCACTGACTCATTCGATTTGAGACTGGCCCTGGAACAATTTCAGGGGGATAAACCTGAGCGTTGCTCTGTGGGGAAATTGTATGTCCCAGACCAATGGAGAGAAAAAGTTATGTCTGAAGTTCATTGCTCTGCGTTGGCTGGTCATCCTGGTATTTTTGCTACTAGAGATTTGGTGAGTCGGTCGTTTTGGTGGCCCACTTTTTCTCGCGATGTCAGGAAATTTGTGCAGTCCTGCGGGACTTAGAATCATAGAATGGTAGAGTTGGAAGGGACCTCCTGGGCCTTCTGGTCCAACCCCTGCTCAAAGCAGGATTCTCTAAATCATCCCAGACAGATGTCTATCCAGCCTCTGTTTGAAGACTTCCATTGAAGGAGAACTCACCACCTCTTGTGGCAGCCTGTTCCACTCATTGATCACCCTAACTGTCAAAAAGTTTTTTCTAATATCTAATCTGTGTCTCCTCCCATTCAGTTTCATCCCATTGCTTCTAGTCTTTCCTTGTGCAAATGAGAATAAAGATGATCCTTCTACAATGTGACAGCCCTTGAGATATTTGTAGACAGCTATTAAGTCTCCTCTCAGTCTTCTTTTTTGCAAGCTAAACATTCCCAAATCCTGCAACCGTTCCTCATAGGACATGGTTTGCAGACCGGTCACCATTCTGGTGGCTCTTCTCTGAACTTGCTCCAGTTTGTTGATGTCTTTTTTAAAATGTGGTGCCCAAAACTGGACACAGTATTCCAGATGAGGTCTGACCAAAGAGGAGTAGAGGGCAATAATGACCTCACGTGATCTAGACTGTATGCTTCTGTTGATACATCCTAGAATTGCATTTGCCTTTTTTGCTGCTGCATCACACTGTTGACTCATGTTAAGTCTGTGATCAATTAGTATACCCAAGTCTTTTTCACATGTGCTGTTACTTAGCCCTATTCCTCCCATTTTGTATATGCTTTTTTCATTTTTATTGCCCAGATGTAGTACTTTGCATTTTTCCCTGTTAAAATCCATTCTGTTAGTTGCTGCCCACTGCTCCAGTTTATGTATATCTTTTTGAATCCTCTCTCTCTCTTCTCTAGTATTAGCTACCCCTCCTAGCTTTGTGTCATCAGCAAATTTGATCAGTTTACCATCAATTCCTTCATCTAAATCATTGATAAAGATATTGAACAATACAGGGCCCAAAACAGAGCCTTGTGGTACCCCACTTGAGACATTCTTCCAACTGGATGTGCAGCCATTTACAACCACTCTTTGGGTCCGATCACTAAGCCAGTTATGAATCCACCTAACAGTTGCCTTGTCCATTCCATACTTAGTCATTTTTTCAATAAGGATTGTGTGAGATACTTTGTCAAATGCTTTGCTGAAGTCAAGATATACTATATCTACAGCATTTCCCTGATCCACCCAGTCAGTGATTCTGTCATAGAAAGAAATTAAGTTAGTCTGACATGACTTATTAGTTACAAACCCATGCTGACTCTGTTTAATCACTTCATTCTTATCCAGGTACTTGCATACATGTTCTTTAATAATTTGTTCAAAGATCTTTCCTGGTATAGAAGTCAGACTCACCGGCCTGTAGTTCCCTGGGTCCACCTTCTTCCCCTTTTTGAAGATAGGAACAACATTTGCTCTTCTCCAGTCTTCTGGGACTTCTCCTGTTCTCCAAGAATTTTCAAAGATTATGGACAGTGGTTCAAGAATTTCTTCTGCTATCTCCTTCAGAACCCTGGGGTGTAATTCATCTAGACCTGAAGACTTGAATTCATTTATGTTAGCTAAGTGTTTCCTCACTGTCTTTCTGTTTATAATATCCTGGATTCTTCTATTCCTTTAATAGGACAGTGAAGATCAGTTGATGTTACATTTCCTTTCTGAGAGAAAACAGATGCAAAATAGGAATTTAAAAGTTCAGCCTTCTCAACATCCTGACTTACCATTTCATCATTTTCATCCTGTAAAAATCCTATAGCATCTTTGACTTTTCTTTTACTTTTGACGTATCCCCAAAATCCTTTTTTGTTGCTTTTGACATCACTTGCAAGCCTTAATTCATTGTCAGCTTTAGATAATCTGATTTGTGCCCTGCAGGTTCTGCAGACGGCATTATATTCTTCTTTAGATATGTCTCCCTCTTTCCATTTGATAAACATTTCTTTCTTCCTTTTTAGCATGTGTTTAAGTTCTATGTTCATCCATCCTGGTTTCCTTAAATGCTTCCCATTCTTCCCTCTTTTCGGAATTGTTAACGATTGTGCTTTGAGAATCTCATTTTTCAAGATTTTCCATCCTTCCTGGACATTTTTGTCCTTAAGGATATCCAGCCATTGGATCCCTCCAATTCTCTTTCTGAGTTCCTTAAAATCTGCCTTTCTGAAATCTAACCTTGACGTCTGAGTCTTCACAGGTCTTCCTCCTCTTGTTATCCAAAATTCTAAAATAGCATGGTCACTACCTCCTAGAGTCCCAGCCACTCTTACCTCCTCCACCATTTCCTCCCTGTTTATGAGGATTAGATCCAAGGTAGCAGATCCCCTTGTTTTCTCCATTACCTTTTGCAAGATAAAGTTGTCAGCAAGAGAGGATAAGAATTTCCTGGACCTGTTAGTTTTGCCTGAGAGAGATTCCCAACAAATGTCTAGATAGTTGAAATCTCCCATGACCACTATGTCATATTTTTTGGAGAACTTGGCCATTTGATGCATAAATAGTTCATCCATATCTTCAGCTTGCACTGGCGGCCTGTAGTAAATGCCTACAATGGTGTCCTTTTAATTGTTCTGTCCTTGTATTCTTACCCAAACAGTTTCCACAGAACTCCCAGTCTTTGAAGCGTCAATCTCTGTGCAGATATACGCTTTTCTAACATACAATGCGACACCTCCTCCTCATTTATCAAGTCTGTTTCTTTCAAATAAGTTGTAACCTTCTAGCCTTGTATTCCAATCATGTGTATCGTTCCACCAAGTCTCCGTGATTCCAATGACATCATATTTCTTCTCCTGCGTTAGTAGCTCCAGTTCTCCTTGTTTGTTGCCCATGCTTTGTGCATTCGTATAGAAACACTTTAGTTTGTGATTGGTTTCTCTTCCTTCAATATTTTTATTATGTAAATTTTTTTGTCTTTGTTCTTCCCCTTCACTTCTAATAGCAGAAATCTCAATAGTATTTGTCAAGTGTATGGCTTTTGCTGGCGTTTTGCTTCCCTTCCCACATTGTTCTAGTTTAAAGCTCTCCTGATGAGTGTAGCAAGGCGACTTCCAAATACATGTTTTCCAGTCTTCGTAAGGTGCACCCCATCTCTAGCAAGTAGTCCATCGTATAGGTAATTCACTCCGTGATCCAGAAATCCAAATCCTTGCTGACGGCACCATCGACGTAGCCAGTTGTTCACCTGCAGAATCTTATTCCACCTCCTTGTTCCATGGCCATCCACTGGGAGGATGGAAGAGAAGACCACCTGCGCTCCCAGTTCTTTCACTTTCTTACCTAAGTTTTCAAAGTCACTGCAGATTGTTTCCAGGTCGTTTCTAGCGGTGTCATTTGTCCCCACATGTATTAGCAGGAATGGGTAGTCATCTTTAGGTCTGAAGAGTCCTGATATCCTGTCAGACACATCTTTAATTTTTGCACCTGGAAGACAGCACATTTCTCTTGAGGTTATATCGGGTCTGCAGATAGCGGCCTCTGTTCCTCTCAACAGGGAATCGCCCATGACAACAACTCTCCGTTTCTTCTTCACAACAGTTTTCTTTCTCCATTCAGGAGGACTCTGAGGGCGTACAAGGTTGTTTGTGGGCAAAGTCTTATCCTGATGTATTTCTTCATCGTTCTCCTGTGTAAGAGCCTGGTATTGGTTCCTGAGCAGAATTGGTGCGGACTGCCTCCTGATCCTCCTGCTTCTCTGGGTCACATGCTTCCATTCCTCTGTTTCTTCAGTTGCACTTCGAATTTCTTCTCTTTCTGTACCATGAAGAGATAATTCTGCTCTGTCTAAGAACTCTTCACCTTCCTTAATGGTCTTCAATGTAGATAACCTCTCTTCCAGATTTTGCAACTTTTCCTCCAACAGGGACACAAGCTTGCATTTCTGGCATGTGAAGTTTGGCTTTTCCACTGGTAAGTCTATGAACATGTAGCAAGAAATGCAGCTCACCACATGGCTCCTAGCCTCTTCCATGTTCTTATTGTTCAAGAGATAATCAAGCGGTGAAATATAAGCCAAAACTCAGTGTTCCTTGAGCTCGCGGAGACTCTTCACTTATCCCAGAAGGCACTGGGAATATGCAAATTATCTCCTCGGGACTCCTCCCCTGGTTTACTGATGTCCTCCTTTCAGCTGCAACAGCCAAAATCCAGTGTTCCTTGAGCTCGCGGAGACTCTTCACTTATCCCAGAAGGCACTGGGAACATGCAAATTATATCCTCGGGACTCCTCCCCTGGTTTACTGATGTCCTCCTTTCAGCTGCAACAGCCAAAATCCAGTGTTCCTTGAGCTCGCGGAGACTCTTCACTTATCCCAGAAGGCACTGGGAATATGCAAATTATCTCCTCGGGACTCCTCCCCTGGTTTACTGATGTCCTCCTTTCAGCTGCAACAGCCAAAATCCAGTGTTCCTTGAGCTCGCGGAGACTCTTCACTTATCCAGAAGGCACTGGGAATATGCAAATTATCTCCTCGGGACTCCTCCCCTGGTTTACTGATGTCCTCCTTTCAGCTGCAACAGCCAAAATCCAGTGTTCCTTGAGCTCGCGGAGACTCTTCACTTATCCAGAAGGCACTGGGAATATGCAAATTATCTCCTCGGGACTCCTCCCCTGGTTTACTGATGTCCTCCTTTCAGCTGCAACAGCCAAAATCCAGTGTTCCTTGAGCTCGCGGAGACTCTTCACTTATCCCAGAAGGCACTGGGAATATGCAAATTATCTCCTCGGGACTCCTCCCCTGGTTTACTGATGTCCTCCTTTCAGCTGCAACAGCCAAAATCCAGTGTTCCTTGAGCTCGCGGAGACTCTTCACTTATCCCAGAAGGCACTGGGAATATGCAAATTATCTCCTCGGGACTCCTCCCCTGGTTTACTGATGTCCTCCTTTCAGCTGCAACAGCCAAAATCCAGTGTTCCTTGAGCTCGCGGAGACTCTTCACTTATCCCAGAAGGCACTGGGAATATGCAAATTATCTCCTCGGGACTCCTCCCCTGGTTTACTGATGTCCTCCTTTCAGCTGCAACAGCCAAAATCCAGTGTTCCTTGAGCTCGCGGAGACTCTTCACTTATCCCAGAAGGCACTGGGAATATGCAAATTATCTCCTCGGGACTCCTCCCCTGGTTTACTGATGTCCTCCTTTCAGCTGCAACAGCCAAAATCCAGTGTTCCTTGAGCTCGCGGAGACTCTTCACTTATCCCAGAAGGCACTGGGAATATGCAAATTATCTCCTGGGGACTCCTCCCCTGGTTTTGGTCTCGTTCCAAGCCCTGTTCTCATTCTAGTGGATTGTTTATGCCACTGCCAGTGCCCAGGAGGCCATGGACCCATATCTCTTTGGATTTTATCTCCGACCTCCCAGTCTCTCAGAGAATGACTGTCATTTGGGTGATCTGTGATAGATTTTCCAAGATGATCCATCTTGTGCCACTGCCTAAGTTGCCATCCTCTTCCGAGTTGGTACCCTTGTTTTTTCAGCATGTGGTTTGTTTGCACAGCATTCCTTAGAACGTTGTGTCTGACAGGGGAGTCCAGTTTGTTTCCAGATTTTGGAGGACATTTTTTTCTAAACTGGGAGTTCAGCTGTCTTTCTCCTCTGCATTTCATCCTCAGACCAATGGGCAGACTGAGAGAACAAACCAGACTTTTGAGACCTATTTGAGATGTTTTATATCTGTGGATCAGGATGACTGGGTCTCTTATTTGCCCCTGGCTGAATTCGCTCTTAATAATAGTGCCAGTTCTGCCACTTTGATGTCCCCTTTCTTCTGCAATTCCGGGTTTCATCCTCGATTTTCTTTGGGGCAGATGGAGGCTTCTGTCTGTCCGGGTGTTGACTCTGTGGTAGGGAGAATGCAGCAGATTTGGGATCAAGTAGTGGATAAGTTTTCTCTCTCTCAGGAGAAGGCCCAACAGTTTTGCATAGGACTGATGGTCCTCGGTTTAAAGTGTGTGACTTGGTTTGGTTGTCTTCAAAGAACATCCCTATGAAGGTTGTGTCTCCAAAGTTTAAGCCAAGGTTCATTAGACCTTATAGGATCTTGAAAGTCCTTAATCCAGTTTCTTTTCGCTTGGCTCTTCCAGGGACATTTAAGATTCATAACGTCTTCCACAAATCTTTATTGAAAATGTTTGTCGAGCCAGTGATTCCTATGGCTGAGCCTCCTGAGCCTGTTCTGATTGAGGGCAATCTGGAGTATGAAGTGGAGAAGATATTGGATTCTCGTTTCGCTAAACGGAGAGTCCAGAACTTTGTTAAGTGGAAAGGTTATGGTCAGGAGGACAATTCTTGGGTGTTTGCTTCTGACATTCATGCTGAGAGACTGGTTCGTGCCTATCACCGAGCTCATCCTGATGGGCCTGGTGGCACAGGTGAGGGTTTGGTGACCCCTCCTCAAGGTAGGGTACTGTTGTGAACGTATTGGAGACAATTTCTTAGCGAAGGCTCCCTCTGGTGGTTGCTGTCGGTACTGAAGCTGTATCGAATGACTAGGCCTCCTCAGCTGGCAGCGATACCTGGCAATCAGGAGTCACTGACTGGACTGATATAAGGGAGCTGCCTTCCCATGATGCTGGCCGGTGATCAATTGTTGTTTTCCTGGTTCATTTGGAAGTCTGTTGGTGTCTTGCCTGCGTCTGCTACTTTCAGATAAGATATTTTCTGCTTATTTCTAGTGTGTTTGCTATTTACATTTTTGTCTGCACCTTTGTGGAGGTTAGCCGGGTCCCCTCCTGGGGCTTGTGCTTCTTTCTGTTTTCTGTAGCCACTATTATTTGTTCAATTGCTCTTTCCCTGCTTTTTGAGTTGCTGCGGGTTTGCCTTGTCCACTCTGAGATCTGACTTAGTGGGTGGCGAGATCGTGTGATCTCAGCATTTTTTGTAATCAGAAGTGTTGGAAGTTTTGCTAGGGTTTTGCTGGGTTGCAGACAGTATTCTGTTCTTTCCTGTCCTATTTAGTCAGTGTTTGGCCCCTGCGTTTGCTCACTCTATTTTCTGTCTGCGTTTGTGTTTCATCTTGTCTAACCGCCATTATATGTTTGGGGCTGCCTATTCCTTTGGGGCTCTACTCCGGGGCAGTTAGCTTTCCTGTTTCTGTCTTTACGTGTAGCTAGCTTTCCAGCTGTGCCGAGGTGTCTAGGATCACCGTAGGTACGCTCCACAGCTGCTTCTAGTTGTGCGGTTAGTTTAGGGATCTGCAACCCATAAGTTCCCAACCTCTCAGGTGTTCGGCTGCCTTGCTGTTTTGCTCCTGTCCTCCTCAGTTACCAAATCATAACAGCTGCTTACATCCATTCTCCCCTGCCCTGCCGGTGATCGGCGCGAGCAGATGAGAATAAATAAATGAGACGCTGCGGCCGCAGGCTCAGTGACTAGCGGTGACGTTACTGAGTCTGTGCTCGCTGTTGGCATGAACTCCTGTGGTGAGTAATCAGCAGTTTTTCAGAGCTTTTATGCTACCAGTAACATGGAAGCCCCTATATTTTTATTGATGGATGATGGACCTCAGTGGGGATTTACTTTTTTGCTGTATTGAGTTGAAGCTTTTAGTGAGAACATTTTATATGCAATTTTAAATTTTATTTATCCTGTGCTCTTTACTGGACACTTACATCAGTGTTTTCTTCTAAATCTCTTAATAACGTGATTCACAATAAACACCCTAGAGATCCATTCATTATAATGAGGCTTCAAAGTTACTCTTTACTAAGTTTGGTCTCTGTACAGCAGTGTCCTTCTTTTCAGAGGTGCACCAACCAGTGGTGTTACCTACAGAAAAGTGGTAAGAGAGACTGTGAAGCAAGCTGCGTTCCCCTCACACCCGACTGGCACCATTTCGTTGCTTGCTTCTTCCAGGGGCGTGCCTCTCACCACTCTCAGTTAGGTAACACCACTGCTATTTAATATCAGCTAGACTTGTACCTTATGGATGAGGGGTTCTTGGTGGGGGAGCTTGTCACGTGGAGCTCTTTAACGTATTTGGCACTAATGCAGAGGTTTCAATATTGACTGCATTTAGGCAAACTATTAGGCTAAGTGCACACGTCAGCAATTTTTGCGTTTTTTCCCACGGCAAAAACGCGAAAAAAACGCAAGCATTAAGCATCCTATTCATTTAAATGGATTCCGCAATTTTCGTGCACATGCAACGTTTTTTTCCGCGAAAAAAACGCTTTGAGGAAAAAAAAGCAACATGTTCATTAATTTCGCGTAATCTCCGCGCAATGTAAGCGGTTCATGTGCGGATGGTACCCAGGGTCCGGAGGAGAGGAGACTCTCCTCCAGGCCCTGGGTACCATATCCCTGGTAAAACAATAATGAAAATAAAAAATAATGATATTCTCACCTTCCGGCGGCCCCCGCAGCCTTCCCACCTCTCAGCGATGCTCCCGTTCCCAGTAATCACCCAGATGACGTAGCGGTCTCGCGTGATTCTACGTCATCTGGGTTCTGTCGCAATGCATCCTTGGGAACGCGATTGGCCGGGAGCGTCGCTGAGAGGCGGGAAGGCTGCGGGGGCCGCCGGAAGGTGAGAATATCACGATTTATTATTTTTTTTTATTATTTTTACATTAGATCTTTTTACTATTGATGCTGCACAACCTGTCAATCAGTTTTCCAAGCGATGCTACAGATCGCTTGGAAAATGCTAGCATTCTGCAAGCTAATTACGCTTGCAAAACGCTAGTTTCTGGTGGGAATACGCATACAAAAAAAATGCGTATTTCACGCGGCAGAGAAGTGCGGGATTGCCGCGGAAATTTCCGCAGCAATTCCGCAACGTGTGAACTTAGCCTAACTATTGGATTTCAAGGAGGCACATGGGGTTGTGGGGATTCTGCCTAATAATATATAAGGTTGGTTCACTGTGTGTTACTTTCTTAGCAGACTGCTGGAACCGTTTTGCCTGTGATTTCATTGTAAGGCATTTTTCTGCCTCTTGGGTTCTGCTATTTATTCAGTTTGTACCTATTTTCTCATATGATTTTCCTACCCTTATATGGCTACCCATCCATCAATCTCCCATTATTTCACCCTTAAAACAATTTCGCTAGCGTCTCTCCCCTTTTATTTTTTGGAGGCCTTTTAACCCTGTCCTTTTAATTGTTTTTATATGTTGATATGCAATAAAATGACTCAATGTTTTATTATTTTGAGTTGTAATCACTTTTTATCTAATGGCGATCCATCTGTTAGATTAAGTTAGTTTATTATTTTTGAAGTGTCTAACCCATATTGTTTTTGGACATATGGCAATGATTGCCAGATCATAGGTCAGACATTTCAAAGGGTCTCCTTCTGCCTTATTATAGGAAAGCTGTGATCTTAGTGAGACAGCGGATCAAGAATTGGTTTTATTTATTTTTTACACAGTATAAGTGAATAAACATCTTTATTCTTCTGGTTGGTGTGATTTCAGCGATACCAGACTTATATTGTTTTCTTATGTTTGGCTACTATCACACACTGAAAAACGCATTTTTTGAAAAACAAAGTTTTTTGCATCACCACATTTTTTGAGAGCTATAATTTTTCTATATTTCTGCCTATAGAGTCATATGAGCACTTATTTTTTTCTGAATGAGTTGACACTTTTATTGGTACCATTTACGGACAAATAACATTTTTTGATCGCTTTCTATTCTGATTTTTTGGAGGCAGAATGAACAAAAACAAGCAATTCAGGAATTGTTTTTTTGGAATTTTCTTATGATGTTCACCATGTGGTAAAGGTGATAAAACAACTTTATTCTTTTAGCCAGTACAATTACAGTGATACACCATTTATATAATTTTTTTATGTTTTGCTGCTTTTACACAATATAAACGATTTTATAAAGAAATTGTTGAATCATTTTATTTTGAGTTATACACTTTTTTCTGTTGATTGAGCTGTATGGCAGCTTGATTTTTTGAAGGACAAGATGATGTTTTTGGCATACCATTTTTATTTACAGTTGATTTTTTTATTGTGTTTTATTCTACTTTTTCAATTAAAAAGTATGTTTTCTATGACATTTTTTATTTATCTTATTTTCACATTGAAGGGGTTAACTAACGTGACAATTTTATAGGTTGAGCTGTTTCCACAGCAGTTATACCAAATATGTTTGCTTTGCTTTTTTATTGTTTATACAAAAACATATGTATTTATTGGATTCATTTTTTTAATATTTTGTGATTTTTTGAAAATATTTTTATAATTTTTTAAAACTTTTTTTTAATTTTTAACCATGACGTTCCCTGCCCTAATCGCCGATACAATACTCTGCAATGGTTTTGCACTGCAGGGCATTAGACCAGTACATCACGCATAGGGAGGAGGCACGTCAGCTCCTGCTCTTAGCAGGAACTTACAGGCCACCAAACCTGAGTCATCATAGAGGCCATCAGCACAACATGATCGCAATTGTTTTGTGCCCATCAGAGCATAGAAGGATCTCCTTTCTTCTGCATCCTGATCGATGTTGCTGTTGCTATTGACTGTGTCATCAGAGAGGTTAAAAGACTACGAACAATGCTAGCGCTGATCGTGGGCGTTGCCTCAGTGTGTCAGCTCTTATATTGCGCTGACTACTGCTTTCAAGTGTGCTAGAACTTGGAATAAGCCCGCATGATCATCACGCCATACATGTACTGCTGTTTGCAGGAATGCACCTCCCGCCGCGCCGTACATATACAGCAGATGTCATGGAGTGGTTAAGAAAGTAAATATGAGGTTTTGTCCTTCTTAGGAGAATATCTGTGTGTTCATATATATTGGGTAACTATTATTGTGCAGAATTATTATGCAATGAAATGAAAAGCATCAATTTTCCCATTCCAATTGTTTGTTTTCATCAGTTAGAGTGAGAAAAAAAGACAGACAGCTTAAAATGTACAAAAAATAAATTTCTAACATTTCAAATGAAAATATCAGTGTCCAACATAGACATCTTTCTTTTCAATAACAGTCATAATCCTTTCATCCATGGAATCTGACAGTTTCTCAATAGTGTTGAGCGATAGTGCTCGATATCTAAAAATATCGTATCGAAATTGTATCGCCGATAGCACTAAATATCGTCGATATCCGATTTCGATACCGGAAGTCCAATGTAAGTCTATGGGAACAAAATATCGCAACTAAAAAAAAACCTTTATTTCCTTGTAAACACTAAATATACACACATAGAATACATTATATATATATATATATATATATATATATATATATACATGTCATTGTGACATATATATATACATATATGTATAGTTTATACACTTCTACATAGTAAAATATCCTCTGATTCAATTGCCGGGTAAAGCCGGCTTCTGTGAAAAGACAGAAGCACCCGACATGAAATGACACTTGGTGTACATAGGGTTAACCATGTCTTTTCATGTCGTTTGCTATCTGATTTGCACAAACAATTACATCAGTCTATGTGTGCAAAATTTCACACCTGTAGGGGTTAATTAAAGGTGTAAATTCGTTGTAAAAAAACGGACTTTTTTGCTACGAATTTACACCTTTAATTAACCCCTACAGGTGTGAAATTTTGCACACTTACACTCATGTAATTGTTTGTGCAAATCAGATATCAAACTACATGAAAAGACATGGTTAACTCTATGTAAACCAAGTGTCATTTCATGTCGGGTTCTGCATTTTCACAAAAGCCGGCAATTGAATTAGCGGCTATTATACTATGTAGAAGTGTATGAACTATAAATATAAATATATATATATATGTGTCACAAATTCAATGACATGTATATATATATATATATGAGGTGTAAAATTGCTGAAAAAAAATGCGTGGGCTCCCGCCCTATTTTCGCAACCAGACAGACAAAGCCAGTGAGTGGGGGCAGATAATAATAGCCCAGAGAGGGACCATTATTTTTGGCCCCCCCGGCTACTAACTTCTGCCCCAGACACCCCAGAAAGGGCAAATCTCTAATTAGATTTGCCCTTTCTGGCACTTTGCCCGTCTATTCCCATTGCCCTGTAGCGGTGGCGAATGGGTTAATAAGGGGTTAAAATGACCTTGCAATTGAAAGGTCACTTTAAGCCAGGTTAATAATTGAGAGCTGTCAATCAGACAACTATCAATTATTAATCCTATTGTATGAAAGAAAAATCAAACACACACACTTTAATAAAAAAGAAGTTTAATGAAATAATCACACAGTTTTTGACCATATTTTATTTACCTGCTAAAACCATTTCCTGTAATAAAAATAAAATAATAAAGCAAAATTATTCTTACCAATCCGATGTACAGTCAGGTCCCACGGTGTAATCCATCAGAAAGGGTTAATGTTTACTGCAGGGACCGCAGCTAATGCTGCAGCCTCACAGTAAACCCCCAAATGAATGAGTTCCTCTCCTGGCTGACAGGAGAGGAAGTGGAAAGCTTAATTGATTGCTTTCCACTTTCACTTCAGGTCAGCCAGGGACACAATCAGTGACGTCAGAGGGAACTGGTTAACAAAAATAGGGGATCCCCTCAAAAAAAAATGGCGTGGGGTCCCCCCTATTTTTGTTAACCAGCCAGATGAAGCAGACCGCTGAGGCCTGGTTTTTCAGGCTGGTAAGGATCCAATATCCATGGACCTTGCAAGCCTGATAATACCAGGCCACAGCAGTCTGCATATCTTGGCTGATTAACAAAAATAGGGGATCCCCTCGAAAAAAATTGGCGTGGGGTCCCCCCTATTTTTGTTAACCAGCCAGATGAAGCAGACCGCTGAGGCCTGGTTTTTCAGGCTGGTAAGGATCCAATATCCATGGACCTTGCAAGCCTGATAATACCAGGCCACAGCAGTCTGCTTAGCTTGGCTGGTTAACAAAAATAGGTGATCCCCTCGAAAAAAAAAACGGCGTAGGGGTCCCCCTATTTTTGTTAACCAGCCAAGTAAAATGCAGACTGCTGCGGCCTGGTATTAAAAGACTGTCAAGGCCCATGGATTTTGGCCCTCAACAGCCTGATAATACCAGGCTACAGCAGCCCCACATTTGGCGCATCAAAAGATGTGCCAATTGTGGCACTTTACCGGCTCTTCCCACTTGCCCTGTAGCGGTGGCAAGCGGGGTAATAAGGGTTAATGTCACTGTTGATTGCACGGTGACAATAAGCCCGGTTAATAATGGAGAGGCGTCAATAAGACACCGATCCATTATTAATCCCAAAGTTATTAAATGCATAAAAAAAAGACAAAGCAAGAAAAAAGTCTTTTAATGAAATAAAAGAGACAACACAGTTTTCATTTCTTTTATTGTACTCTCATTCCTGCGACACCATCGATCTCCTGTAAAAAAAGAAAAAAAACAAACCAACAGTATACCACCTGTCCGACGCAGTCCATAACGACAGTCCCACGACGATCCAGCTCTGCTACATCGCAATGACAGGCAGAGCCTGTCATCGCGACGCAGCACAGCTGATTACCTGCTTCCCCGGCGGTGACGTCATCGGACTGACTGCTTTACGGTCGGGATTACCCAGCAGTCACTGCAGTTATCGCGAGAAACTGCATGTGACCGCCGGGGAGAAGAGGATGGCGGCCATGAAGCAGTCCAGGACGTGACCGCCGGAGATCTTCTGCCAGGTAAGTGCCGCTGACTCCTGACAGACCCGACCGACGGACACTGACAGTGACAGACCCGACCGACGGACACAGACAGTGATAGTGACAAATCCGATTCCGGTATTCGATAAGACGAAAATATCGAAACGAATTATCGAAAGGCCGATAGAGCTAATATCGGCCGATGGCCGATATTTACATTATCGTATCGCTCAACACTATTTCTCAATCAATTGACTATCATCATTTTAGGCAGCACGAACCTGTTCCAAAAGGTGTCCTGTTTTTATACACTGTAAAACTCTCATTTAAGAGGAAACACAAGTTTTCAAATTGGTTTAGATCAGGTGAAAAATATATGGCCATGTCATTAATCTTTCATCTTTAAGACCTTACTGGATAAGACCTTTTAGCCTTTACTGGCTATCCAAGCATTTTAGTACTTTGATGCATGTGATGGAGCATTGTCTTGAAAAAAATCATGATTTCCTTGAAAGAAGCAGACTTTTTCCTGTACCATTGTTTGAATCAAAGTGTCTTCTACAAACTAGCTGTAGGTTTGGGAGTTAGTTTTGATGTCATTTTTATTTAGAAAAGGTCCAACTAGCTCATCTATAATAATGCCAGCACATACCAATACCCCACCTCCACCTTGCTGGCATGTCAGTGAAAGTGGAGGTCTTTGCCCACTACTGATTCAGCCAAGGTCTAATCCATCTGGTCTATCAAGGGTCACTCTTGTCTCAGCAATCCATAAAAAATTAGAAAAATCTATCTTTTTATATTTTTTGGCCCAGTCTTTACAATTTTACTTATGTGTATGTCTAGTCATGGCTGGGATTCTGCTTTCCTTACCTTGGCCATGTCTGTGAGCACTGAAGACCTGGATTTTCTGGGCACGCCAGGGAGATTTCAGTTCTGAAATATGACACCACTGGAGGATAATGGGTTCCTGGTCGCTTCACTTTTGATTCTTCATAAATCTTTGGCAGATAATGTGCATTAATTTTTTCTCAATAAGTTTTTGTGTTGACTATTTGCAAAAATATGTTGCCTTTTTTGCAAAACAAATTTTTCATGGTTTTGTAATCAATCATATCCCAATAACTTATCTCTTTCAAGAGATTTTCATCCCTCTCTAAGGCTTAATAATTTCTGACCTTTTAGAACTTTTTAATAACTGACAACTAAATATAAGGATCTTGCCTGTGAGCTTCACATTGAGCAAGATATAGCATTTGCACTATCTCCGTTAACTTCACGGGAGAAGTGCTGATGACTGGCGTAGACGTAGCCCTGTTAACAGCACAGAAGCCACGTGCCAGGTATTAGGTAGTGCATGAGACTCACGCCAGGCGTACGTGCTGCCAGTCGGTGTGCGACCGGACTGAGCAACTTCACTATTCAGTTGATGGTGATGCCCGCGTGCTGCCAACTGGGTTACGTCCGGACTGTGCAGCTTCAATATTCAGCTGGTGGTGATGCCAGCGTGCTGTCAGCTGGTGTGAGACCAGACTGAGCAAGCTTCTCTGTTCAACTGGCAGGTGATGCCCAGGTTACACACCCCGCAGTCTGCTCAGGGTGTATAGCTACCCTATATTCGTAGCAGGACTGCAACATTGGCTACCTGTCTGGCATTAGCTGAACCTGCCTGTAGGACCTGAGCTAAAAAGCCGAGCGTACTCTGGCAAGGTCCCGGAGAGCAAAGCTAGAGAGCACGTGAAGCCCAGATTCTGGTACGTCCACACATGAGCACTGCCTATTTTAGTATGATCTGACCGCACCACGCCGCGGACAGAGAAGCTATTTAAGGGTTAAGCTCCGCCCCCAGCCAGCTCGTCAATCACATCACCGATGACGTCATCTGTGACCAATCAGGCGATGCCAGGTCAGAGGATCACCTGACCTTAGAATCATAGAATCATAGAATCATAGAATGGTAGAGTTGGAAGGGACCTCCTGGGCCTTCTGGTCCAACCCCCTGCTCAAAGCAGGATTCTTTAAATCATCCCAGACAGATGTGTGTCCAGCCTCTGTTTGAAGACTTCCATTGAAGGAGAACTCACCACCTCTCGTGGCAGCCTGTTCCACTCACTGATCACCCTAACTGTCAAAAAGTTTTTTCTAATATCTAATCTGTGTCTCCTCCCATTCAGTTTCATCCCATTGCTTCTAGTCTTTCCTTGTGCAAATGAGAATAAAGATAATCCTTCTACAATGTGACAGCCCTTGAGATATTTGTAGACAGCTATTAAGTCTCCTCTCAGTCTTCTTTTTTGCAAGCTAAACATTCCCAAATCCTGCAACCGTTCCTCATAGGACATGGTTTGCAGACCGGTCACCATTCTGTGACCTTGAACACCAATCATGGCTCGCCATGTCATGGACATGCTCAGTGCAGGCATTTCTGGACTTAGGCTTGCAACAGCCTTTTCTTATTCCGTAACCTAGGTTTAAGGCTACTACGAACAAAGACCCAAGTAACTATTTGTGCCTCTCGGGTGCTGGCTAGGCGTTGGGATCAACGGCGAAGCTGAGCAGCCTTGGCCGGGTCTGGATGGGAGACCACAGACTCCTCGGATGCAGTTTCAGATGTCACCCGATGCCTAACACCTTGTTGGCTCCTGCAACTATTTTCACATTCTTTGTTACCTTTTTGTTGATTAAAGTGAAAGAGGCTAATAGCCCGATTAAAATATTCAATAGTACCATTGTATACATTGATTAGCCTTTTTAAAAATTACAACCATAAAAAAAAGTTTGCTTTCTTTAGATTAGTAAGAATTACTCAGAATTAAGGGTTCAGTAAGATTAAAAAGTTAATTAATGTTTTTGTTAGGAACAAAAAACTGGTTGTGACCTTCCCTTTAAATCTGAATAGGCACATGACAGACCTATGACTCATGGGAAAACAATAACATTGCAACTCATATGGAATTTGGTGAATGAGGCCTTACAGTATTCTATAGATGTAGCCAGGGGTGGGATTCAAATTTTTAACAACAGATTCTGTGTTTGTGCGTCGGAAAACCACACCTATTTTAAGTCCCACCCATTTAAAGCCACGCCCATTTTTAAAGCCACACCCATTCACACACACACACCTTTTCCTCAAACACATAAGTAGGGGTGCAGTCAGTTGAAAAACAATAAATTGGAATGAGATCAGTACAGTGCACATTCTGGCCAGCGGCTCTCCTGACCCGAGTGTGACAGCTGCATATATTTATATGCAGCTGTCTCACTTGACTGACCGGCTGGCCAGGCTGTGCACTACATTCTGATTAAGAAGTCTCTTTCTAGTCTCATACTGAACTGAAGATTAAACTATAGTATTATGTAGCTGGGACTTACAGTTCTACCTTCTATCCAGAAATACAATATACAATAATTAGTGATGAGTGAACGTACTCGGATAAGGTGTTATCTGAGCATGCTCGGGTTCTAACCGAATGTCTTCTGCATGCTCAAAAAATATGTTCCAGTCCCCGCGGTTGCATGTCTCATGGCTGTTCGACACCCGTAACACATGCAGGGATTGCCTAACAAACAAGCACATTTGCTCATCAATAATGATAATAATGTATTTATTTCTCTAAGGATAGGGTCACACGACCATATTTTGTCTCATCCGAGAAAATCGTTCCGATTAAGCTAATCACACTCTGATCAGAGTTTGATCAGAGTGTGCTCACAGCGTGCTCCGATTTTCGCGGATGTGGAGAAGGTGGAAATAAAAAGTTAACCATCTTCATTCTGTAAAGCTGTGAAAATCAGACTGCACTCAGATGTCATCCGAGTGCAGTCTGATTTTTTTTTTTCACGGACTCACTGATTTGCCTGGCTGAGTGCGATCCCATAATCGGATGCAACTAGTGCGTGTTGCCATTTTTTCTTCTGACCAAAAATACGATTGTTTGGATCAGCCTAAAGTCGATACTACATAATATCTGAATAATAAACGTGTGTCTAATATCTAGACAAATGGGGAGATGCTAGGACTTATACTAGTGATTGTAATAATAGAACATATTTATTATATACAGTAACTAAGGTACGATATAGGTATTACTGTCATCTTTATAAAGTAGACCGTATAAAAAGCCGCAGGATGTAAATGTGACTCTATACACCTGGGTACATACAAGTGGATTGAAAGCTTCTCGGTAATAATGTCTAAGAAGGCACCAGGATCTGGGAGCTGGTGGTCTGTCTCCAGCTGGGTGGCTTTCTACAGCTGTGCCCTACAGACAGCTCTGAGCATAGACCTCAAGCTCTCCAGAGAAGAAGACAAACGCAGGGGGCTAGAAGAACTGCTCTTCGATGGAGGCCTTCCTACTCTGACCGGCGTCTATCTATCATAGATAGACGCTGGTGAGACCACCTCAGTCCACCCAGACACACTCCTCCAGCTCCACTCCAGGGCCCAGGCAGCGCCACAGCTCAGCTCACACAGTACCTCTCTCCTCTCCAGCTCCACCTCGTGACTAAAGAAGATGGCCGCGGCCGCGCCGCTACCCAATCGCCGCACTGCAGAGATCAGTCCACGGGGGCCGGGGCTGGCGGTGTGTTGCGGCGCTGCAAGCTGGTTGCAAAATAGTACCGGACATGGGCGTACCCAGGATCAAAACTAGGGGGGGCAAGCCAATGTCACATCTTATACAGGTTACATCATATACACTGTACATTATCCTGCATATTAGGTATGGAGCATTAGAACTGTTGTATATTGTATAATACAGCAGTGTATGCGACACTACGCTGTATATACCATATATTATACATGGCAGTCGCGCTCATGTCAGGAGCAGTACCAGCAAGTCCGAGGATTGCAGTGCGATCCTCGCATGAGTTATATCGGCCGTCTGTCTATGCCCTTGTTATAATAACACTGAAATAATAATCTATTATTAAAGTATTAAGGAGCTCACAAGTAAAAAAAAGCACCCCTACCTCCCCTGCCCCCACCCACACCCCAACAGCCCATCCTCTCACATGCACCCCTTAGTGTTCTATCCCACTGACCCCACAATACCCCCATCCTCTCACATGCACCCCTCAGTGCTCTGTTGCCCCTCCCCACTTCTGTCCCCACAATACCCCATCCTCTCACATCAACCCCTGTGTGCCAGCCCCACAATATCCCCATCCTCTCACATTAACCCCCCCAGTGCCCTGGCCCGACAATACCCCCATCCTCTCACATTAACCCCCCCAGTGCCCTAGCCCCCACAATACCCCATACTCTTACATTCACCCCAGTGCCCTGTACCCCTCCCCCACAATACCCCATCCTCTCACATTAACCCCCCCAGTGCCCTAGCCCCCACAATACCCCATACTCTTACATTCACCCCAGTGCCCTGTACCCCTCCCCCAAATACCCCCATCCTCTCACATTAACCCCCCAGTGCCCTAGCCCCCACAATACCCCATCCTCTTACATTCACCCTAGTGCCCTGTAACCCTCCCCCACTGTACCCCATCCTCTCACATTCCCCCACAGTGACCATGACATGCCTGAGCAGAATGAATTTAAAAAATTCCATCCCCTGTTACCATGAAGCTTGCAGGCAGTGACTGAGGCAGGAGCAGGAAGTGTCCAGTGTCTGCACACAGAGGGCACTAGGACCCAGTGTGGCTGAGACAACCAGAGCCTGCACGGCAGAAAGTGAAACTACAGCTGCTGCCGCCAGGAAGGAAGGAAGGAGGGAGCTCCTCTGGTGAGACAGCAGCTCCGTGCACTGCACACACTTACGCCCATGGTACCGGATCGCCGCTCTGATTCTCCCCGGTTCGGGGAACCGGCTGCTTTTTGAACAACCGATTCCATCGAACCGGGGAGAACCGGCTGAATCCCACCCCTGGATGTGGCATTTATTTACATGACATACATATCAAGATGCAGCAAGATATCTTGATGCAAAAAATTGTAACTGAACACCAGACTTTACATGTTCATTGGCTTGTGTAGTGTTAAGTATCCAGCTACTGTGGTCTGCAAATATTTGTGACATGGTGAAGCTAACTTATTTTGCTCTAGGTTAAGAAATACTACATCTGTTTATTTTCTTGGACAGGGAAGAATACTTTTTCTGTTATATTGCATTTCTTCTGTTCTCAAACTGGCTTGGTGAGTCAACCTTAGAAATTCATTGGAGAATGCGATTCATTAGAGAATTGTTCCATTTTACTTTACAGACTGCTGAAATGATAAATCAGATTATAAAACATACTGCTAATCTCTATTGATCCTTTAATTATGGTCTATGTTCATGGTAAACCTCTTCATTTTGGTTTTAGATTCAGATCAATGTCACCTTCAGATTTTTTCATTTATTTAAATTTTTCCCTTTGAAAAATTTTAAATCATGCAAAAGTTTTGCGCTATACCACTATGAATTAACCATAACAACTTGTGATCTTTATGTGAACATTTTGAAAATTCAGTAAAATATTTAGATGTGTGACAGACAGATGGATTGGAGATAGGGAAACAAATAGAAGAAGTCATTGTTATTGTTCATTTAGCATGTTTTCTAATGTTCCCGAACTCATGCAGTTTGTCAACTGATGCATTAGTGCAGTGCATACCAATGGCTCTCTCTAAAGGCCTTGTTTATTATTATTTGTCTGATTAACACTAATGAATATTCATTCTCATTAAAAGATCTGAGACTGGCTCAGGATGGTCTACGTGTTTATACAATTAGAAACACAATTCACCAAGAGGAATATCCACAGGCTAGTAAAATAAATTGGTTATTCATATGTGCAACTAATAAATATTATATTGCACACACAAACACTCAAATACACATACAGTAATATGTTCTTACATTCAGCATGTACTGCATAAATATATATGCACTACAAAAAAACACAACTTATACACGTCAAGCATGCAAACTAACATATAAAAGCACTATATACACAATACATACAAGCAAACTACATATTTATACACACCAACACATACATGCACATGCACACACACACTAAAATATTATTTAACCTTTTCATGCCAAAGCCTGTTTTTACCTTCATGACAAGGCCAAATTTTTCAATTCTGACCATTGTCAATTTATGAGGTAATTACTAAAGATGAGCATATTTGTTCAGGTCCCTGCTTATTCGTCAAGCTATAGTGCTTACCGACTAAGCTGCAGAAGGAAACCAGGTAACTGGATCACTCCGGATGGTCAGCTGTTCAGATACGCAGCTGCATGTGTTGTGGCTGTGTCACAGTCACAACACATGCATGGAGAGCCTGTGTGTTGGGCTCTGCATGCACATGTTGCGACAGTGACACAGCCGCGACACATGCAACTGAAGAGCCAGAAAGCTGATCAGCCTGAGCGAACTAGGTAGCAAGGTTCCCTCTGCAGCTTATTTGGTAAGCGCTCTAGGTTACAAAACAAGCGGGAACTGAACAAATTCGCTTATCTCTAGTAATAACTCTGGAACATTTCAACATATCGCATTGATTCTGAGACTGTTTTTTGTGACATATCGTACTTCATGATAGTCTTAAAATTTTCTCAATATATTTGCTTTTGTTTATGAAAATATCAGAGATTTTTGCTAAGAAATTGGAAAGATTAAAATTGATCAGCAATTTCTCATTCTTCTTTAAAATTTACAAAATGATTTTTTTATGGACCACATCACATTTGAAGTGACTTTGAGGGGCCTCTATGACAGAAAATACCCAAAAGATGACACCATTTTAAAAACTGCACCCCTCAAGGTGCTCAAAACCACATTCAAGAAGTTTACTGACCCTTAAGTTGCCTCACAGGAACTCAAAGAATGTGGAAGGAAAAAATTAACATTTAACTTTCCCCCACAAAAACGTTACTTTAGCCCCAAATTTTTAATTTTCAAAAGGGTAACAGGAGAACATGTACCTTAAAATTTGTGGCGAGTGTTCTCATGAGTGTGCCATACCCCATATGTGGTGGAAAACTACTGTTTGGGCGCATGTCAGGGCTCAGAAGGGAAGGGGCACCATTTGAGCTTTGGAATGCGAAATTGGCTGGAAAAAATAGCTTATACTATGTTGCTTTGAAGGGCCCCTGAGGTGTCTAAACAGTGTAAATCCCACACAAATAACCTTATTTTGGAAACAGAACCCCTCTTTTAATTTATCTAGATGTATGGTGAGCATATGCAACTCTCAGGGGCTTCACAGAATTTTATAATGTTGAGCTGTGTAAATTAAGAAACACATTTTTCAGGCAAAAATATTATTTTAGCCCCAACTTTTTTGTTTTCACAAAGGTAGCAAGATAAAATGGACCAAAAATTTGTTGTGCATTTTCTCCTAAATACGCCGATACCACATATGTGGAGAAAAACTACTTTTTTGGAAATAGTAGGGCTCAGAAGTGAAGAAGTGCCAATTGACTTTTTTGTCATTAACGATACTGGACGCAATGTTGTTTTGGGAGAGCCTCTGAGGTGCCTAAACAGTGGAAACCCCCAACAAATGATCCAATATTGGAAACTAGAACCTTCAAGGAATTTATCTAGACTAGCTTGGCCCATGCGAAATTTTCGCACATTGGTCGTCGGGGGCGCAGGCAACTTCAGAAGAAGCAAGCTGGTCAAATGTAAATGTATTTCATGAGATGATGAGCACAGACAGGTATTTAAATATGTAGATTGGTAATACAATAAATTGGTTTGATAAGTAGAGGCGAAAAAATGTCTTCTGGTTAAGGTGCCACCTGCAGGTCATTGTTTCTTTCTGCAGGTTTATGAAAATGAATGTTAAGTGATAAAATCGCGAATGTGTGGTTTGTTTAGCGCTTTTCTTGCTAAAGGGGGCAAGTTTACCTTTCAAATGTTGTATCATTTGTGTGATTTGTGTGTGTGTGGCAAAGTTATCAGCGAAAAAACAGTGCATGTTTATAAATGTGTTTGTATATTGTAAGCTTTTCAGGGGATATAGCTCTGGGATCGCCGTCTTGGGGAGACGGAGTGGCATAAAGAGTCCATTCACAGACAGCAGTTCTGGTAAAAACTGGCTGAAACCAGTTTTATTAAAGTCCACAGCAAACAGAACATAATCAAAACCAAATCATAAACATAAATCCTGGGCTTCTCCAGCCACTTACTACACATAGATAGCGTCCCTCACTATCCGGGACCAGACTCTAACAGCCTGGGCCAAAACAACACATATGTTCAGCGGTTACCAGCATGGTTTTTCCTAGAATCTCCTCTTTGTGTCTGAATGGCACACCTCGCATCCAGACTGAGAGAGTTCTCCTTATATTCTGTAATTACCAGCACGGAGTGTCACAGAGACTCCTCTTGTGTCCGGGGCACCCCGAGCACCCCGACTGAGAGAGCTCACCTCCTGGAGACTCCTTCTGTGCCTGGACTCCTCCTGTCCAGACTAAGCGAGCTCTCTGACTGTGTTCCCAGACACCTACTTCTGGTTTCCTAATTAACACCTGAGTGGTTTCAGGCCTGAGCTGCAAGTGTGTACTGAATGGAAGGTGTAGTGACCTTTCTCTACCACTAGGTTTACAAAGCCATACATTTCCCTTATACCAGTCAGCAAAGTACCTAGGTGAAATGTACACCCCATTCACTACATATGCTTTCACTGTCTCACATATCCCCCCCTCTTCTCCAGACCGGAGTGCTGGTTATCCAGACCGGAGGGCTGGTCAACAATCCAAAAGAGACAGTGAACTCTGGACCAGTCATGGCCCTCATCAGCTTCATCTTCACTATTGTCATCTGTATCTTCACCTGAGCCATAGCCAACATCAGCTTTATCTTCATCTGAAGCATCCGCACTACCCTGTACCCTCCCAGGCCTATGCTTTCTGCGGGCCTCGGGTGTCCTGCACGGTTTCAGCTTGACCTTAGTGCCGAGCTCAGTTTCGGTATAGTGCCTCCTCAGAGAAGTACGACCAGGCACTTCAGAACACCTCTGCTGATTCTTCCTCAAAAATCCTCGTACCTCCTGTCCTTGGTGCACTGACCATGTGTCACCAACTATCACAGGAGGTATAGGGGGTTTTTTACTTTTCTCTAGTTCCCCTTGAACCTTCTTTAGCACATCTACTTTCTAAACTATCGGTTGACTCATAAAGTCTATTTCACAGACCTCAAGCTCCTCTGCTATGGTCTCTGACCATTTTAAGCTACACTGTTCAAATGATTGGCACTGTAGAAGGAGCTGATCGTTTTTCTTTCTCAGTCCACATAATTCATCCTCTAAATCTTCAGCTGAATTGTAATGTTCTACCGTGACAACAGCATTCTTATATAGAGCCTTAGACTTATTGAGCAGCATTTGCTCTTGCAACGAAGAGATTCCCTGTATCCTTCCTTTTACTTCATTGACCTTCTCATGAAGATGCTCATGGCTCTCATCACACTCCTTCATCACAGTTTGGAGTTTTTTCTGAGGAGTAATCAATTCATCTTGTACCTGTTGGACATCCTTTATGTCTTCAGCCCTTCTTCAGGCTCTTCTGGTAGAACAGGCTCAGAAGCCCTACCGTCAGTCTTACATTCTACCTCTTCAGTCACATCATCATGGTCTTCAATATCTCCATTTATTCCAGCTTTCAAGTTCTCCTTGATAGCTGCATCTGTATACTCAGAACCCGCCGGAATCTTCTCTTCCACCACGTTCTGCATCCCAACTGGGCTCCCGTGTATCTGCAGCGGCAACGGAGTGATACATCGCTTTTCCCATTCGTTGGGACGTGGCTCAGATGTAGACTCCATGAAAGTGCGCTTGAGCTCACCAATGCCAGCCTGATTTCTCAAAATCTCATCTTGTGATTTATCCAGATCCTTTGTGTCGCTCGGGAACACTGATGAATCACCTGGTGCCGAACTTCCAGCCTGAACTTTGCGAGTTGCCGCTACTGATCCGGATAGTACACCATCCACGCCACTGTCTCTGGCCGAAACAGATTCCTGGGCAGAGTCAGCCCCCACATCCTCAGTCTTGTTCCTCACAGCTGCACTTGAGACCTCAGCTTCTGATGAGGCATCTGGTTTCGTGTCTACCACTTCTATGGCTTTTTCCACCTCTGCAGCATTACCTTCAGAGTCCTTGGCATGATGCAGATCCACACCATACATTGATAACTTCTCATTTCCAACAGCATCTACTTGGGCTGTGTTCAGTTTCAGAGTACTGCCTTTAAAGCTCAGCTCTCCTCCTTTCACCTTAGTCTTCGCCAGGGAATCGGCCAACTGTAAAATATCTTCAGATGCCATCTTCTGTCCGGCTGTAAGGTCAGCATCAGCTTTCTTCTCAGGACTCTCAACCTCCTCTGCTACCATGCCTTCCTCATTTGCACTGGTTGCTTGATCGTCATCAGATGATTCACTATCACTACCACTATCCCTGTCTGACCCCTTTTTCTCAGCCACATCCGGCTCACTTTCAGGGTTATATAATTCATTCTCATTCACATCCTGCTCACTTTCAGGGTTATACAATTCATTTTCATTCACATCCTGCTCACTTTCAGGGTTATACAATCCATCATCTTGATCTGGAACCTTAGTTAACATGTCATCCACAACATTAACTTCACCATCTGGTTCCTGGTTTCCCTCAGGTGGTCCCTCAAGTATGTGACTATGTGACAACCCCAGCACTATACTTCTATATAGCTCAGGTACTAGGAGCTGGCTCACGACCTCTCCCTGGACTTCAGTGTCCCTATACAACAATTTATTGTTTATGGCAACATGAGGAAACCTCTCCTCAGAGTCAGGCTCTTGGGAAACCTCATTTAGAACACTTATATTTTCCTGTGCCGTTTTAAGAGTGGGGTCTCGCCACTGCTTACTCCCAAAATTGTCACAGGACACAGGTAGGTCAGGGACACTCGGTTCCCGAGAACCACCATCCTCGTCTCCCAACATCACCTGCAAAGGAATTTCATCTTTATCACGGTCATCATCATTATCAGTATCACTATCATGATTATGATCAGTATCATCATCACTATCATGATCATCATCATTATCAGCATCAGCATCATTATCATGGTCATCACCATCATCATCAATCATTATCATCATCATCTTCATCATTATTATCATTATCAGCATCATTATCACATAAGTTTAACGGCCCATTAGCATTGTGTTCCGCCCCTCGGGACTGCGCACCCTCAGTAGGAGCTTCATCACACTGTCCATCAGAAACATTTTTCCCCCAGCGATCCTTAGACCGGGGAAAGTCATTACCCAATATAACGGGGTGCACCAGGTTCTTCACTACCCCCACTTCATATGAAACCTCCCCGAGTTTGGGGACCAAGTCCACGGCAGTCTCTGGGTAGACTTTGGTGTCTCCATGGATGCACACCACACTCAGGTGTTTATCAGGGATGAAGTCCCTATCAATCAGGCTGTCACATACAGAAGTCACTGGACTCTCTGAGTCCAAAAGGGCCTGTGCTGGGCAGTCCTTTATAACCACCGGGGACACCTGTGGTCCAGTCTCTTCGGCTGAGGTGGACCCACACACAGGTTCTGTGCAGAGAGAGAGGGATCTGCCAACATCACAATACATAGGCTCCCCCTCTATTAGACAGTTGGCTGCAATTTCACGACATCTCCAACACTGTCCATCACACTTTCCCACCCATGTGTCCCCTCGGGCCTGAACCCGCTTATCAGCACACCCCATGTCCCCAACAGCTGGAACGCTCTTACCGGAAGAGTTCGGCGTCCAGGAACTCTGAAGTGACGACCTCTCAGACGGCTGGTCACGGAGGCAGTCTTTGGTAGTGAAGGCCCTCTCCCTCAGGCTGACCAGACGAGTGGCGTCCTGGTGGTCTCGTTGTCCAACCTCCGGCTGTACCTCAGGAGGACGTGCGCGGATGTAGCGGTCCACTATCACCTCCTTGACCCCATGAGCAGGGTTGCCGACGGCAGACTCCCAACTGCATCTCCAGTCATGGACTCCCCTGGCACGGACTGCCACCGTAACACCCAGCCGGGCAAGAATCTCCGCTTTCAGCTTGGCATAGTCTCTGCTGTCCTGCTCGCTCAGGTCAGCATAGGCCTTTTGGGGTTCTCCAGTCAGATAGGGTGCGACCATCATGGTCCATTCAGATAGTGGCAGGTTCTCCTTCTCTGCCAGTCCCTCAAACATAGCGAGATATGCCTCCACATCGTCATGAGGCGTCATCTTTTTCAGGGTCCGTCTTACCGCCTTCTTTACAGCGGACAACTCAGGTGCCTTCACAACATTACTCTGCGACGAGGCGCTGAGAGCTGCAATCTGCTCCAAAAACAACCGGTTATTCTCCTGCTGCTGCTGGTACTGCAGTTGCATGCTCTGCTGGGCCTGTACCAGGTATTTAACGAGCTCCTTCATACTGTCATCCATGCTGTCAGACTTCTCTGTCTCAACAACGGCAGTCTTATGTTGCACATTAACTTGCGCCATTTGTTTAATCAGCTTCTCCAGGCTGTCATCCATACTGTCAGACTTCTCTGTCTTAACAACGGCAGTCTTCACTCAAGACATACACACTCCACAGTCTTTTCCACAACAATTTCAGCTTTGCTGTGCAGACACTTTTTTTTTTTCTCTGCAAACTCTATTAGGGCCACTGTCTCTTTAAGACTGCTCCAACAGACTTTTTCCTTTGCTGCTGCACACTCCACAGTCTTTTCCAAACAAGTTCAGCTTTGCTGTGCAGACACACTTTTTTTTTTTTCTCTGCTGCTGCTTCAACAGACTTCACCTTTATTGCTGTCTCTCGCCACTGTGCTGCATGCACATTCTAGCACCAATTGTAAGCTTTTCAGGGGATATAGCTCTGGGATCGCCGTCTTGGGGAGACGGAGTGGCATAAAGAGTCCATTCACAGACAGCAGTTCTGGTAAAAACTGGCCGCAACCAGTTTTATTAAAGTCCACAGCAAACAGAACATAATCAAAACCAAATCATAAACATAAATCCTGGGCTTCTCCAGCCACTTACTACACATAGATAGCGTCCCTCACTATCCGGGACCAGACTCTAACAGCCTGGGCGAAAACAACACATATGTTCAGCGGTTACCAGCATGGTTTTTCCTAGAATCTCCTCTTTGTGTCTGAATGGCACACCTCGCATCCAGACTGAGAGAGTTCTCCTTATATTCCGTAATTACCAGCATGGAGTGTCACAGAGACTCCTCTTGTGTCCGGGGCACCCCGAGCACCCCGACTGAGAGAGCTCACCTCCTGGAGACTCCTTCTGTGCCTGGACTCCTCCTGGGGCGCGTTCTTCCGAGGTTTCCACCCGTGGTATTAAGCTCCCAGGTATTTGCCCCTATCTGGTGGCACTCTTATTATTATTTTTTCAATTCACTTTTAGTGGCGTATGGTATTTTTCTGCTGGCAGTTTCGCACTCATTGGTTGTTGCACAGGGCACATTTAATTTCAAGTGTGGCTGTATACGTTCACCATTTTTCTTTTCTTTTTATCATTGCTGATCCGCATATATAAACAAATTTTTTTTGTGGATACTTATATATATACATATTTATTGCAAGTCTAGTTTATGTTTTTTTGCACTTCAGCACTATTGTTTTTTCACTGCCAGTGCATTTCTATAGGGGCATTACCTGGTTTTTTGATTGAGCATACTATTTTTCAGTTTTTGTATACAGTTACATATTTATGTTATTTCATATAAGAACAGTCTAACATATATGTATACACTGATTTGCTCACTTCATTTCATGTAGCTTTCCATATTATAGTGGATTTTACCTCTGGTTATCGTATAATACACTCATTTTAATAGAGTATGATTAAAAATAAAAAAAATTTTAAATATATAATGGTGTAATGTTATGCATATATTTTATACTTTGATTCAATAAAAAATTCTATTTTATCAGTTACACTGTGTCACCTTGGACTTTTCGTTCTGTTTTGTCACTGGTGTCCTCTCCCCATTCCTGGAATTTCCTTTCTCCTCCTGTCCAGACTAAGCGAGCTCTCTGACTGTGTTCCCAGACACCTACTTCTGGTTTCCTAATTAACACCTGAGTGGTTTCAGGCCTGAGCTGCAAGTGTGTACTGAATGGAAGGTGTAGTGACCTTTCTCTACCACTAGGTTTACAAAGCCATACATTTCCCTTATACCAGTCAGCAAAGTACCTAGGTGAAATGTACACCCCATTCACTACATATGCTTTCACTGTCTCACAATATGTGACTCACCATTTGTGTGTGTGGGGCGAAGTGATCATGAAAAAGCAGTGCATCTTTACAAATGTGTTTGCATATGTGACTCACCTGCAGTGAAGTGTGCTATCCTCCAATATGCCTGAAATAAGCTGGGCAAGCACTTGGGCAAGCTGGAAAGACCCCAAGGCAAATGTTTGGATTTTTTTATGTTGTCTGCAAGCAGCTTTGTGGTATTGTGCTTTGGGGTAGTGTGCTGCCACCTGCAGGTCATTTGACCTTTCAAATGGTGTATCATTTGTTTGTGTGGATGGAGTATGAAAGGAGCAAGTGTGCAATTTAATAGGCAGTGCATATTTGCAAATGTGTTTGCATATGTAATTCACCTGCAGTGAAGTGTGCAATCCTCCAATTTGGCTGAAATAGGCTGAGCAAGCAGTTCGGCAAGCTGGAAATCCCCCAAGGCAAATGTTTGGATTTGTTTGTGATATTTGTAAGCAGCTTTGTGGTAGTGTGCTTTGGGGTAGTGTGGTACCACCTGCAGGTCATTTTCCCTTACTGCAGGTTTATGAAAATTAATGTTTAAATTGTATTTTGTGATCAAATCGTGGATGTGTGGTTTGTTTGGCTATTTTCTTGCTGAAGAGGGCAAGTTTACCTTTCAAATGGTGTCTCATTTGTGTGTGTGGGTGCAGTATGAACGGAGATACAAAGTAATCACCGAAAAACAGTGTTTAGAAATAACAGAATAGATGTGTGGTGAGTAGAGTTGAGCGAAACAGGTCAGTCAGATTCATAAGTCGCCGACTTTCGCCAAAGTCATGTTTCATGCCATTTTACTTCTGCCGATCTTAACAGTAGGGAGAGGTTGCTGACTCTGTTTATCAGTAGGGAGAGAGTTAGGGCTGGAAAGAGAAGTTCTTATGTGTTTGTGCTGATAGCAATTGTGCTGTACATTTAGTGCGTAGTGACGGGGAGGATATTCTTGTGTGCAGCAGCGCTGGTTATTAGGCTACCTGCCAGTGACAGGGGAGGATTTTCTTGTGCGCAGCAGCGCTGGTTATTAGGATGCCTGCTAGCTGTATTGCTGTGTGTACACTTCTGTGCAGACAGCTTTTTACACAGCACTAATACTTTAATTCTTTTTTTCTGCACAGTTACCGAGCATTCATTTTTTCCCACACCGTATAGAGCTGTATGCTCCTCACACACTACGTGTGTCCGGCTGGTATCACGGACAAATATATGCTTACTATCTGTGTGTGACTCCGGAAATATATTCGGAGATTGAAATTTTCCCCTACACTATATACACCTGAACACCAAAAGTGGTAATCTATAATTAACCATGAAAGACACCACACAAATGGTATAAATCAATAAATATTTATTTATTTGAGTTTTTAAAAGCCTCAGGAATCTTTTGCATGTGTTTAGAGTTAATTAGTTGATTCAGAAGATTAGGGTAATAGGTCGTTTAGAGAACATTTTCTTGATATGCTAATTTTTTGAGACAGGTTTTTTTGGGTTATCAGGAGTTGTATGCCAAATCATCAGTATTAAAACAATAAAAGACCTGACAAATTTCAGTTGGTGTGTAATGAATCTAAAATATATGAAAGTTTAATTGTAATCATTACATTATGGTAAATAATGAAATTTAGCACTATGTGCTAATTTTTTGAGAAGGACCTGTATATACGGAGATTGAAATTTTCCCCTACACTATATACACCTGGTAACTTCTGATACAGTACCTTTTTTTTGCTTTTTATATTCTGGTCTAATCCATAATGAGTGAGCATCTGTGTGTGACTCTGGAAATATATACGAAGATTTAAAATTACCCCTACACTGTAAACAGCTGTACACTGGTATTTTTGGTACATTTTCCCAAACATGAGGAAGTATGGTGGAAGAGGCCGGCGACATGGACGGGGAGGGCAGCTGGTACTGATGGTGGTGGTGGTGCATCTGCTGGTAGTGCCAAAAGCATAATAGCACCTAAGGCAAGAGGTGTAGAGCCTGCATCATCGTCTGGCTCCAGAAGGCCTGGAAGGCTCCCTTTTCTGGGAGTAGGTAAACCGCTTTTAAAGCCGGAGCATCAGGAACAGGTTTTGGCTTACATTGCCGAAACAGCTGCCAGCTCTATCACCTCTTCTTCTGAAGTTTCAAAAAATGCAAGCACTGAGTCGTCAGTGCAGGCTCCTGCTCAGGAACAACACCTTTACTTGTGTCCTTCACCCCACAAAAGTGAAGGATGCGGCAGGCCACACTTCATATTACTCCATGGAGCTCTTTCCACATACCATGCCTGGGTTATCAAGTCAAATCCTGAATTCATCAGTCCAAGATGAATCTGATATGGAGTGCACTGATGCACAGCCACTGCTATATGAGTCTGCTGGTATATTCACCCAGAGCACTACATTGCCCTCTCAGTCTACTGAGCCAGATTCTGACACTGATGAAACTCAGGTGCCCCTTCCCGCATACTATACCACCTTACCCGGTGACACAGAGGAAGGTGGAGATGAAATTGAAGAGGAGGTGATGGATGACCCAGTTGTTTAACCTGATTGGCATCCATTGGTGGAAGAGGGTGCTGCTGGCAATAGTTCAGAAGAGGAGGAGGATTCACATCAGGCATTGACATCGAAGCTGCGGTTATCTGGCAGGCCCGTAGCAGTCCAAAAACGTGTTAAAAAAACAAAAAGTGTTGCAGGACAGCTTGGCCAGATGGTCAAATTAGCACAGTGTGCAAGCCCTGAAAATTTATCCCATAGTAGGAAGAGTGCAGTGTGGCACTTTTTTTACCAAAATCCTATTGATGAGGCAAAGGTTATCTGTAAGAAGTGCGGAAGGACCTTTTGCCGAGGGAAAAATCTCCGAAATTTGAATACCAGTTGCATGTTTAGACATTTAAACACCATGCACTTGCAAGTGTGGACGGACTACAAAACCTCAGGTAGCACTTGTGCATCTGCTCCGACTGAAGGTAGCCAGCAACGCTACATTGCTTCCCCCACTGTAAGCCCACGGTTAGCACACCACCAGCAAGAAATGTTGAGGTGTCGTCGCAAGGCCAAAGCAGTCAGGGAATCACAATGTTTTTGCAACGAAAGATTGAATCTAGGCCATCACCACCACCACCTCCACCACCATCACCTTTATTAACCCCCTTTCAGTCCGCCATGTCCACCGTTAGTTCCACCATATGCAGCTCTCAAGTCCAGCTTACCCTAGCAAACACTCTGAGTAGGACAAGAAAGTACTCATCCTCTCATCAACATACACTGGCTTTGAACACCTACATTGCCAAACTATCTCATTTGAGATGATGACCTTCTGTTTGGTTGAAAGAGCAGCGTTCCGAGAGCTTATGGCCTATGATCTCCCACGCTATGAACTACCCAGTCGGCACTTCTTTTCTAGAAAAGCCATCCCTGCTCTCCACCTGCTTGTGAAAGAGCGAATTGTCCATGCACTCAAACAATCAGTGATGGGAAAGGTGAACCTCACAACAGATGCATGGGCCAGTAGGCATGGTCAGGGCCGATACGTGTCCATCACTGCACACTGGGTTAATGTGGTGGATGCAGGGTCCACAGGTGACAGCAGCGGTGGTACAGTGCTGCCTAGCCAACGGTATAGGCAACAGTTGGCTGTAGGCATTCGACCCTACTCCTCCTCCTCCAGTAGCGAAAGCTCGTCGACAGAGCGCAGTCGCACGAGCACTCCATCCACAGCTGCCAGTGTTTCACATGAGGTGCCCCACTATCTATCAGCTTGTGGTAAGCGTCAGCAGGCTGTTTTTAATATGATGTCTTTGGGCGACAACAGACACACCGCGGAGGTACTGGCTGACTGCTTGCAGCGAGAAACTGAGTCATGGCTGGGCTGTCTGCATCTTGAGCCAGGCAAGGTAGTCAGAGATAATGGCTGTAATTTTGTGGCGGCCATAGCCCTGGTAAAACTCAGACACATTCCTTGCCTGGCTCACACCTTGAACCTGGTGGTGCAGTGCTTCATAAATAATTATCCGGAGTTAACAGCCCTGCTCCATAATCTGCGAAGACTGTGCTCGCACATCCGTCGCTCGCCCGTAGACTCCAGTCATATGCAGAGGCTGCAGCGATCGCTCCACCTTCCCAAGCACCGCCTAATCATAGACGTTGCAACAAGGTGGAACTCCACCATGCAAATGGTTGAGAGGCTGTGCGAACAGGGGCAGGCTGTAATGCATTTGTGGGAGGATACACGGGCAGGCAGTTTAAGGGCAGACATCGAGTTGTCGGGTGTGCAGAGGTCAAAGCTGAAAGACCTTTGTAAAGTCCTTCAGTGGTTTGAGGAATGCACAAGGCTTGTAAGCACAGACGACGCTATCATAAGCTTGAGCATCCCACTTATGCGTCTGCTCATGCAAACTTTGACGAACATTAAGGATCAGGCGTCTGCAGTGGAGGAGTAAGAGGAGGAGGAGGGAAGCCTTGATGACAGTCAGCCATTGTCTTCTCAGGGAAACTGTCCTTGACGAGGTGGAGGAAGAAGAGGAAGAGGAGTAGGATGAGTTGGATGATTATTTTGGGGAGGAGGATGCTTCTCAGGGGGCAAGAGAATTTGTTGGCTTGCCTAGGTCAGGTACAGGATTTGTGCGTCACTTGAGGGATTTGGATTTGGCAGAAAGTGCTCCTCCACCCACCACTGTCAGTGCATCATTGACACCTGGAACATTGGCCCACATATGTGATTATGTCTTGCGTATCCTAAAAAGGGACTGCCGCATTGCCAAAATTATGAAGGATGACGACTACTGGTTGGCCAGCATCCTCGATCCACACTATAAAGGCAAATTACAGAACATCATGCCACAGGAGAACCTAGAGCTAATATTGGCGAACAAACAAGCAATACTGGTAAACCGTTTGTTAGAGGCATTCCCAGCATACAACAGCAGTGCAGGTTCTACCACTAGCCGTACTGTGCAACATGGAACAGGTGTTTGTGGTGCACACAGCCGAAGTGGCGTTGGAGACAGGGGTTTCATGACCATGTTGTGGACTGATTTCTCGAGTGCCGCTCACACGACTGTTAATACTTAATCGATTGCAACAGACTGGAGACAGCAGTTGTCAACTATGGTTCAAAATTACCTCTCCTCCCCTATCAATGTTCTCCCTCACAGTTCATTCCCCTTTGACTACTGGGCCTGTAAACTGAACACCTGGCCTGAATTGGCACAATATGACTTACAGGAGCTCGCTTGCCCTGCTGGTAGTGTGCTATCAGAAAGAGTCTTCAGTGCTGCTGGATCAATCCTGACAGAAAGAAGGACCCGGTTGTCGACCAAAAATGTTGGTGATCTCACCTTCATTAAAATGAACCATGCCTAGGTTTCAAAGGATTTTGTACCACCTTCCCCTGATGACACATAGGTTGTCAGCAAAATGGCTCGTTTTGTCCTCCACTTCCTCCGACTTCTCCAATTCCTCTATTTGCAGCTTCTGAACATCCAGCCTGCACCTAAACATATGCCAGTTTTTCCACCTCCCTAACTGGGCTGTACCCCCCCAGGGCCGGCATCAGCACCTGGCACACCAGGTCAAGTGCCTGGCCCTGAGCAGGTGGAGGGACCCACTCGCCGTCAGAGACACCGGCATACTATGAGGGGCCCTGTGCCAGTGCCGGTGCCCACGAGTGGGCCCCCCCTGCTTGCTCAGGGCCCCAGCACTTGCAATACTTACCTCTCCCTGCTCCACCGCTGTTGGACGTCTTCCACGTTTCCTGACAGTGACATTCAGGTCAGAGAGCGCGAGGACGTCACGTCTGTGCGCCCTCTGCCTGAACAGTCCAAGTGCAGAGAGCTGGAAGATGGCAACGCTGAGGAATCTAGAGTAGAGCAGGGCCCAGCGAGGAGAGGTATTTATTTTTTTAATATTTGGAGCAATATATGGGGAGCATTATACACTGGAGAATTATATATGGGGTCCATCATACATTTGAGCATCGTAGATAGGGCCTATTATACACAGGAGCATTATATATGGGGCACATCATACACTGGAGCATTATATGGAGCCCATCATATACTAGAGCATCATATGGGGTTCATTATTTATGGGGCATCGCATGGAGCCTATTATATATGGAGCATTTTATATGGGGACCATTATATTTGGAGCATAATATGGGGCTCATCATACACTGGAGCATTATAAGTGGTGCCCATCATCCACTGGAGCATCATATACGGGGCCCATTATATACTGGAGCATCATATGCGGCCCATTATATATGAAGCATTATATAGGCCGATCATACACTGGAGCATCATCCATGGGGCCCATCATATACTGGAGCATCATATGGGGCCCATCATATACTAGAGCATCATATGGGGTTCATTATTTATGGGTCATCAAATGAAGCCCATTATATATGGAGCATCATATGTAGCACATATGGGGCCTATTCTGTATGGAGCATTATATGGAGCTATTCTTTATGGCGCACTTTGTGGTGGCTATATTACTGTATGGAGGACTATACTGTCCAGCTTTTGAGCTATTGTAAAATTTACAATAGATATCACTCATGTAATGTAAGAAGTGAAGTATTTGGCATTGTACTATACCTATATTTTTCTGCAGTATCGAAGCATCATGAATTGTGGTATGTGTTAAAGGGGCCCACTGAGAATCTTTGGCCCAGTGCCCACGAAAACCTGGAGCCAGCCTGCCCCCCCCACAACTTTAACCAAATAACCCCTGTTTTCAATGCGTTACTATTATTATAAAGTAAATTAAGGTTGACAAGCTTAAATAATAAGAATTGATGTCGTTGGCATTGCAATGGGCACTGTAGGTGTGTTTACTGTCCTCCAACCCCTGCCGACTTTTCTTCCCCCATTGACTTGCATTGGGGTCGGTTTCAGTTGAACCTTTGACTTTTCCCGTTAGTCGGCCGATTTCGTTCAACTCGACTTTTGCGAAAGTCGGGTGCTCAGAAACCCGACTCGACCCTCCCTTAGGAAAAGTCGCTCATCTCTAGTGGTGAGCACCTTGAACCCTCAAGGGCTTCAAAGAATTTTATAATGTTGAGCTATGAAAATAAAAAATCACATTTTTCACACAAAAAAAATTATTTCAGCCCCATTTTTTCACAAGACCAACAGGAGAAAATGGATGACATAATTTTTTGTGCAATTTTTCCTGAGAATGCCAATATTTCATATTTGTTGGAAAATGACTACTTGACTGTTGAGATTTCTAATTAATGTGGTGGGAATAGAGATAATAGAAATGGAGAGAGAAATATAGTAGATCAATTTGAGACAAATTCACTTTGGACACATTATACTCACCCGACCATCCCACCATACAATTCCATGCCAGTCCAATCATCTTCTTTAGTTCAATACCCAGAGCTGTCCTCATTGCGTTCTCTTTGGAATCTTTTGGCACATGATGCAGCTGTCAGTTTAGCCTGCACTGGTTACCAAGAGTAGAAGACACCACACATTTTTTTTTACTTTTTTCATTTTTTGCACAGGCATCGGCTGATGAATACTCTCATCAGCCTCACCTGCTCTCGCTACTATCAGTGCACAAGTGTTGGATTGGGTTAAAGTCTGGGGACAGTGGGAGTCATTCCAGCATCTCTACTTCATTGTCATTGAACCTTATATTCGCCAATCTCGACTTATGCTTCTTGTTATTGTCGTCGTCATTTTCATACCCTTAGTACTTTAATGTACAAAGTAACTTATCCTGTAGGATACTTACATAAGCACAAAATTGAGACTTGATATTTCCTTCAATTTCTGAATTCATTAGCATGTATTGTTCCTTTCAGATCCATTTGCACCTATCAGAGCCTAGTTTATTAACTTTCATGTCATCGCTCCAAATCACCCGTTTCAAATGTTTAAATGTCCACTTTTCGGACTTATTTGCAATCTCAAATTAACACTTCTTATGACAATATTGAAGTTGAGACTTCACCTTTATTCGGGCCACCATTCAAGACTTGTGTAATGTGAATCACATGGTGTTATAAGCTTGGTTGCAACAACTTTATTATATAATGGATTGCAACTGAACCCGGGGTCCACAATGCGGTTTATGTCACTGCTGCTGAACACCCTTTGGGTATCAGGGTAACAACTGACAACTAGTGTTGAGCGATACGATAATGCAAATATCGGCTATCGGCCGATATTAGCTCTATCGGCCTTTCGATAATTCGTTTCGATATTTTCGTCTTATCGAATACCGGAATCGGAAGTTCCCATAATTCTTTGAGAGGCAATGTGATTTTATTCAGCCAATAAGGAATCCTAAGAAGTGTGGGCACATGCTGTACTGCTGCGGTCATGTTAACTAATGGCATGGCTGTGATTGGATGCTGAAATGATGTCAGAATGCACTATAAAAGGCGCCGCCGCCATTTTAGCGTCACTGTGCTGTGAATTCAGTAAGGGACAGAACGCTGCTGTGCTGACTCTGAGGGACAGTTAGAGATTGCGATTTAGTGTACTGTGCTGTAGGCAGGCTAGCACCAACCGCTGTGTAAAGCTTCCTTTTGCCTGCAGAGTTGTTTTAACAGCTCTGCAAGGTGTGTGTGAGTGCAGGTGACGCTGCAGTTTGCTCTGCATGCAACGCTGTCTGTAGGCATCTGCACCTGTCACTCACGGACTCTTTTTTTTTTCCTTCAGTGTAATTCTTGCTGCTCCATGCAATTTAACTATTAGTGTGACGCGCTTCCATCCGTATCCAATACATTGGTTGCAAACACTATAGAAGTAGACAAAGGAGTAGCCTTTCACAGATTGTGGACAGTTGTGTTTCAGTGTTCACTTCAGTCTGTGTTTTTTATTTTTTGAGTGCACATCACGCTCCAGTTACTTGTTCAAGCACTGCTGCTTGTACTCTGCTGAGCGTGTCTCAGTGCCTCATCCTTTTCATTTATCTCCAATTGGTTCTGCTCCATCCCATTTAAAATATAATCTATTAGTGTGACGCGCTTCCATCCGTATCCAATACATTGGTTGCAAACACTATAGAAGTAGACAAAGGAGTAGCCTTTCACAGATTGTGATTTGTGAACAGTTGTGTTTCAGTGTTCACTTCAGTCTCTGCGTAATAACCACACTTAGGCCTTATAACTTTTCTGACTTTCTTTATCATTCTACCAAGATGAAGAAGTCAGTGAGTAAGGCACGTGGTCGTGGCCGTGGAGTTTCAGCAGGGAGAGGACGTGGGGATTCTGTGGCTGCTGCCGCCCTCAGTGACACAGCATCCACCATTTATCCCCGTGAGCGTTCCTTTATGCGCACTTTGGTAGGAGCTCGGCGTGCCCCCCTGCTGCGGGAAGAACAAATTGAAGCCGTTGTTGGTTGGATGGCAGCCAATGCATCGACTTCAATTCCTTCCACCTCCTCTCAGGAACACAACACTGTTGAGCAACCATCTGTCTGTTCACCGCCTGTCAAATTGCCAAGGCAGTCAGAGAGTTCTGTACAGGAGCCAGCTGAGTCTCTGCTTCTGTTCTCAGAATCTGTTGGCTCGCAAACACGGGCACAGGCAAGCAGCATTCTGCAATTTGAAGAAGAGGGAATATGCAGTGATGCGCAACAGCTGTGTCTCTCAATCTGAAGAGGCGGGTGAGCCAGTGCCGATGGACAGCACACCGCAGAACGCATCTTATGATGATGATGAGACTCAGGTGCCAGGTTTTGTGGAGCATGGTGCTGCCCAGACCATCCAACAGCAGCAGGTGTTGGAAGAGGGTAGTGGAGATGATGAAGTCCGAGACCCAACATGGCGTGAGCAACAGCAAGGTGGTGAGAGCAGCTCTGAGGAAGAGATTGTCCCAACGGTACAAAGAGGAGGGAGAGGTAGGCTGCAGACTCGCTTGCCTGTAGCCTCCAGTTTGGCACCTGTTGGGAGTAGTTCTCTTAGAAATGTCAAACTTGGCGCTCCCATTACTTGCACTGCGTGGTCCTTTTTTGACAGACTTGTAGATAATATTTGCTATGTTCAATGCAAGCTGTGTAAGCAAAAAGTTAAAAGAGGTAAAAATATCAGGAACCTGAATACCACAAATATGTGGACACATGTACGGACAAAACACGTAGCTGAGTTCCAAAGACACACTGGAGATGTAGGCCAACCTACAGCAGCACCTACATCTTTACGTCATGTTCGAGCCTCTACCTCCAGCTCTCACACACCTGTTTTGGCTTCCTCACAGGATCTCCATGGAAGAACCTCGGTCACTGTTGTCCATAGAGAAACTGTTATTCCACCCACTGCAGCAAGTTCACAGTCATCGTCACACTCCCAGTACAAAAAACAGCCATCGGTAACACAGGCATGGATAAAAGACGGCCATACTCGGCAAACCATCCACGAGCACAGGCTCTGAATGCTGGCCTTGCAAAACTCCTGTCCCTTGAAATGCTGTCATTCAGGCTGGTGGAGACTGACAGTTTCAGGAACTTTATGGCATTGGCAGTCCCACAATATAATGTGCCAAGCCGATTTTATTTCAGCAGGCAAGCTGTCCCTGCTCTGCAAAAACATGTCGAGGGAAACATTAAACATGCGCTACTAAACGCCGTCAGTAGCAGGGTCCACCTGACCACCGATGCGTGGACCAGTACCCATGGCCAGGGACGATACCTTTCCCTCACTGCCCATTGGGTCAATGTTGTGGAGCCGGGTACAGATCTTGCCAGTGGCGCTGTACGTGTTCTGCCAACTCCAAGGATTGCAGGAATCCAGTCTGTGCACATTGATTCCTCCTCCTACTCCAGTTCCTCAGAATCATCGCTGCACGAGCCGTCACGATATACCTCCACATGGACCCGTGAACGCTTACCTGTTGTGACCGATATGAGCACAGCCGTGGCCAAACGTCAACAGGCCGTCCTGAAATTAATTCCCATGGGGAATCGAAGCCACACAGCGCAGGAGCTATGGGATGCCATCAAGCAGGAGAGCGACGTGTGGTTTTTGTCAGCTAATCTCCAGCCAGGCTTAGTAGTGTGTGACAATGGCCGAAATCTGGTGGCAGCTCTGGGCCTTGGCAACCTCACTCACATACCATGTCTGGCACATGTGCTCAACTTGGTCGTGCAGAGGTTTTTGAGTGATTATCCGGATCTTGATGCACTGCTGCACAAGGTCCGCCTAGAGTGCGCTCACTTGCGACGTTCCAGCATGGCCAGATCGCGCATTGCAGCTCTGCAATCAGATTTTGCCTTCCTGAACATCGCATCATATGTGACGTACCCACCAGGTGCAATTCCACGTTACATATGTTGGAGCGGTTGTGTGAGCAGCAGCCAGCAGTAATGGAGTATCAGCTGCAACAGGCGCAATCAACTCGCAATTTGCACCGTTCACACTTCACCACTACTGAGTGGGCCTCTATGAAGGACATCTGCGACGTTTTGCGTGCGTTTGATGTCTCAACGCGGATGGCGAGTGCAGATGATGCACTAGTCAGCATGACTGTCCCCCTTATCTGCCTGCTTCAGAAATCACTAAAAGCACTAAAGGAAGAGGTTTTGAAACAGGTGGAGGATGAGGAGTCACAAATTCAATTACCTTCAGGACAGTCAGCGCAACGTGGTTCCTCACAAAGGGCTGGGCAGGGCTCACTTTGTGAGGAGGATGAGGAGGAGGAGGAGTCAATGGAGGAGGAAGAAATCCCTACAGAGGAAGGTACACAACGCTGTAGTCAGTATGTAGAGCGAGGGTGGGGTGATGCAGAGGAGACAGAGATGACGCCTCTTCCAGAGGACAGCCTTTGTTGGCCAGTTGGGAGTCTGCAGCACATGGTTGATTTCATGCTTCAGTGCCTAAGAAACGACCGCCGCATCGCCCACATTCTCAGCACGTCAGATTATTGGGTGTACACCCTCCTAGACCCTCGCTACCGGGACAACTTACAAACCCTCATCACACCGGTGAACCGGGACCGTAAAGTGCAGGAGTACCAAGACACACTGGTGCAATCCATACTGTTGTACATTCCAGCCGAGAGAGCTGCTGCTGCTGCTACTGCTTTACAAAGCAGCTCTGTGCGTCGAGGCAGTGTAGACACCTCTACAACAAGAGGGAGCAGAAGCAGCGCCTCTGCACAGGGCAAGAACTGTATGTTACAAATGTGGCAAAGTTTTGTGACAGCGCCAGCAAGGTCTACACCATCCGAGACGGCTCCAGTCACCAGGAAGAAACGTTTCCGTAAGATGGTGACAGACTACTTGGCTTTCCCTCTAAGTGTACTCCCAGATGCCTCTTCCCCTTTCAAATTTTGGGTCTCTAAGTTGGATACATGGCCAGAGCTTAGCCAGTATGCATTGGAGGTGCTGGCTTGCCCTGCTGCCAGTGTATTATCTGAGCGCGTCTTTAGTGCTGCAGGTGGTGTAGTAACAGACCGTCGCATGCGACTATCCTCAGAGAATGTAGACCGGCTTACTTTTCTGAAAATGAACAAGGCATGGATCTCACCTGAATTTGCCTGTCCGTTTTCAGATTAAATAACTGTTTGGCAACGTTTTCCATGTCTCCGGTTATGTTCATCTTTCTACCACCTGAACTCTACTCCCTGGGCTACAACACCGCCATTTGTTGCTCGTAAGTAATTGGCAGGGGTACTGACTCCTGGCCAGCCTGGTTACAGCACGACAGCTGTTTCCTGGCAGTGTGAACGTCAATTATCCTCCAATAAGTTGTGCTGTCGTGTTGCATTCGGGTTAGCCGACTCTATGGTGCCTGCAGTTTAGGTGATTCCTATGTGTGCTGTGGGATATGTAAATAAAGGCGGTTTCCATTGTGACAATAGGATAAGCACCCACTGTAGGACTGTGTGATTCTGTAACTGCGGACGGCTTGCGTCCTGTCAACTTACATTTTCATGGGTGCGTTCTTCTACCCGTCCGGGGTCCAGTACCGTCAAGTGGTTCTCCCCAGTGCCTTTGGCCTAGGTGCCTCCATCTCCGTATCCAAGTTCCAGCAACGTCTGCTGGTCCTTGGTAGTGCTTTGGAGCACAGGTACCTCCTGCTTAGTAACCGTGTCACAGTAACGTCAGCTGGTACTCGGTTGTGACATTGCCTCTTTTCCTTCTGCTACCCGTCCGGGGTCCAGTACCGTCAAGTGGTTCTCCCCAGTGCCTTTGGCCTAGGTGCCTCCATCTCCGTATCCGAGTTCCAGCAACGTCTGCTGGTCCTTGGTAGTTCTTTGGAGCACAGGTACCTCCTGCTTAGTAACCGTGTCACAGTAACGTCAGCTGGTACTCGGTTGTGACATTGCCTCTTTTCCTTCTGCTACCCGTCCGTGGTCCAGTACCGTCAAGTGGTTCTCCCCAGTGCCTTTGGCCTAGGTGCCTCCATCTCCGTATCCGAGTTCCAGCAACGTCTGCTGGTCCTTGGTAGTGCTTTGGAGCACAGGTACCTCCTGCTTAGTAACCGTGTCACAGTAACGTCAGCTGGTACTCGGTTGTGACATTGCCTCTTTTCCTTCTGCTACCCGTCCGGGGTCCAGCACAGTCAGCTGGTCCTTGTTACTTCCATTGTCTCTTGCTCCATCTGATACCCGTCAGAGTTCCAGTAACGTCAGCTGTTTCTCGGAAATTAGACGACATTAAAGACCACCCAGAAGAAGATGACGACAACAAGGACGACGAGCATGAAGCCAACCAGCCTGAACACCATCACAAAGAAAAAATAAAAGATTACCAAGAAGAAGATCACCAACAGGACAAAGAAGGTTAAGACAAACTACAAGATACAGAACAAGAGACAGAAGAACAATAAGCAGAAGATCAAAAAGCAGAAGAACATGAAGTATAAGACCAAAATGAAGAGCAAAATATATGCTCTAAATTCTAAGCAGAAGAAGACTAAGCAGTGTATGGGGGTGAATCCGTTCCTCCTCGTGGTGCCCCTGGAAAATGCCTGCTGCTGCAGGCTAAACTGAACACGGACAAATACTGTTGTAATTTAAATCTTTTGTGACAGCAAGAACGGAAGGATGAACAATTCATACTTTTACAGATTACAAGTACAGGAATCTCTGTCACAAATAAGAATATGATGAAGAAGATGAAGAGGAAGAAGATGAAGAATTTGAATATGAAGAAGATTAATTAGTTTAATAATAACAATATGAGTAATGTAAACAAAAACATGAATAGCAAGAAGTTTAAGAAGAAGATTAAGAAGGTGAAGATGAAGAATAATTTGATGAGAAAGATGATGCTGCTGCTGAAGATTATGAAGGAGAAAGTGTTGCACTGGCAAAAGTTAAAAAGGTGAAGAGCATGGAAGTTGTGAAACATACATATTTGCCAAAATAGAAAAAAGGTTAACAACATTGTCAATTTGTTAGTCAATCCAAACGTATTTCCAAAAAAAAATATATTAATGCTATTCCAATGCATTGGGTTAAACATGTATGCCTTTATTGTCTCCTCAACCTCCCCCAATACATTCTACATTAGTCTTTGTTGTTTTCCTTCATGTACAATTAACCAACAAGGCAAGAATGGTTTTTTTTAATTTCGATATTTTGTTCCCATAGACTTACATTGTACTTCCGGTATCGAAATCGGATATCGACGATATTTAGTGCTATCGGCGATATAATTTCGATACGATATTTTTAGATATCGAGCAATATCGCTCAACACTACTGACAACTAAAGGATTATATAAGATCTTGCCTGTGTTACTTCACACAAGGAGAGAGATATTGAATTGGCACTATCTCTGTTAACTTCACAGATGTGCTGAAGACTGTCGTAGACGTAGCTCTGTTAACAGCACAGAAGCTTCTTGCCAGATATTAGATCTGCACCATGCGCTGCAGGCTGGCGCAGAAGTAGCCCTGTTAATATCACAGAAGCCACTTGCCAGATATTAGGAAGTGCATGCGACTCACGCCAGGCGTACGTGCTGCCAGCCGGTGAGCCACCGGACTGAGCAACTCTCCTTTAGTTAGGCAATGCACAGGATACGCGCCCCACAGTCTGCTCGGGGTGTATAGGTACCCCTTTGACAGAGACAGACTGCACTACGATCGCTACCTGCATAGCATTCATTAACCTGCCTGAAGGACCTGGGTTAATTAGCCGAGCTAACTCTGGCATAGGCAGGTCCCAGAGAGCGAAATCTAGACAGCATGTGGAGCCCAGATTCTGGTACATCACACATGAGCACTACCTATTTAGTACGATCTTACCGCGCCACTGACAGACAAGTTATTTAAGGGCTAAGCTCCGCCCCCAGCCATCTCGTCAATCGCATCACCGATGACGTCATCCGCGACAAATCAGGCGATGCCAGGTCAAAGGATCAGCTGACATTAGCCACCAATCATGGCTCGCCATGTCACGGACAAGCTCATTGCAGGCATTTCTGGACTTAGGCTTACAAAAGCCTTTTCCTGTTCTGTAAACTAGGTTTAAGGCTACTATGAACAAAGACTCTTGTAATGACTTGTGCCTCTCAGTTATTAGCTAGGCGTTGGGATCGACAGCGAAGCTGAGCAGCATCTGCCTCGGCTGAACCAGGATCGGAGACCACCAACTCCTCAGATACAGGTTTGGATCCCACAGTCGCCCGATGCCTAACACATGGTGCTTGCATTGATGTCTGTGATCTCATTATTATGAAACATATGAGCCTGCTCCACTGCCATGTTTGTTGCACCAGATAGACCTTGGGATGAATGGACTTGTTGACTCCGATATTTTGCCTGGATGTCCACCTATTGGCTTCTTAACGGATGGATGGACTTCGTTTTGTATTCTTCCAAATCCCATGGCACTCACTGTTAGCGTTCGAGTTGCCACTCCTGCACAAGGGGAATCTCGAGCTGTTCCCGCGGCAGTCCCCCATCCGTCTCTGGTCGCAGTGGTTCCTGCTCAGCAGAGACGTCAGTCCCAGCGTCTTGCCCGGCCCAGTACTGTGCAGAGACTTGCTGCTTCAACCAGTGTTGGAGCAGGCAGATTTGGGACTAAGTCCTTTGTTGCTTCATCTAAGCATGCCTAGTGCAAGATCTACCATTGGAGATCAGTGGTCATATGCTCAGATACAGCTGCCACTCCTATTGGTCCTTCAGGAAGGTCCTGTTATTGTTGATGTTCTGAACCAGCTTCCCATTGGTCCTTCCTGGAAGGTCTTTTTCTCGTGGCTGCAATAAAAGGCTTTCCTTACCGCACGGCCGTGCGCTAGTATCAAATCTGTTACGTGCTTGCGCCAGTGTGGTCATGTATGCATGTGGTTAGGTCTGGCTGAAGTAAGCCCTAGAATACCGGTACCTCCGGTGAGGAGATTGTATGCACATGTTCAGGGCTCGGCTGAAAACGCCATTAGAATACCGGCTACTCCGGTGAGGAGATTATTGCTTGGGATCTGATTGCATGACCACAGACTGCAATCCGCTTACCAGTCATCTCTGTTCCCTGTGAGTCTAACAGGACACAGTCTTTGTTACAGCGGCACTGTGATTTAACAGAGTCTGCTTATATTGCCATATAGTGCTACGGCATTTACATTTGCGACTCTGCGGGATAACAGAGTTCGCTCATACTACCTATTTATGCCATCTTACTAGCAGCAGGCTCTGCCTGCACGGTGCACCCCTGGCTGCGAACGCACCTCTCCTTAATATCTATTAGGGGCGTTCCGCAGGCCCCTAACATAATACTAGCGCCAGGGTCTGGCTAGTAAAATGGCGGATGACCAGCGTCTACCGCAGTACATCCAGCAGCTGGAGGGTAGGTTGGTGGCTCTTGAGCGCACAACCTCAGCTGTGGATGTTACCGCAGTCGCTGTTCAGGCTGCTAGCGTGGCTGCAGCCAGTTTGTCCTCTGCCACCTCTGCCCTTACATTATCCCACCTCCCGCTTCCTGACACGTTTGATGATGACAGCAAGCAATGTCGGGGATTAGTGAGTCAGTGCTCTATACAGCTCGAACTTCTGGCTGAACGGTTCCCCACGGATCGGGAACAAGTGGGTTTTATACTGTCTCTACTCTCGGGCAGAGCATTGGAGTGAGCAACGCCGCTGTGGGAGCGCGACGATCGTGTGGTGCGGAGTGCTCCTTGTTTCCTGGAGGCTCTTAAAAAGGTCTTTTTAGGACCTCAGGTCACCCACGATACGGCGCTCCAACTGCTGGCATTGGCACAGGGTTCGTCTTTGGTCAGTCAGTTTTCTGTCCAGTTTCGGACTCTGGCCTCAGAGCTAGACTGGTCGGATAAAGTTCTCATTCCAGTCTACTGGCGAGGACTGGCTGACCATGTTAAAGACGCTTTGGCTACCAGGGAGATTCCCGCCACACTGGAGAAGCTTATCTACATATCTACCCGCATCGACCTCCGTTTTCACGAGCGGAGGTTGGAGCGGGCCCAGTGTAGGCAGAGGATTCGGTTGGCTTCCACCTTTGCCAAACCTCTTGAATCCCCCGATCTGGCGTCCGAACCCCAAAAGGCCACAAAGGTTCCTCGTGCAGGACCTAAGTCTCGGGCCATCTGAGTATCCGTGGTCTGTAACCTTTGTCAGCAGACAGGACACTATGCTAACAAATGTCCCCAGCGATCGGGGAAGCGGCCCTGGAAGGAGGTTCACTAGAGACAGCGGCATTTTCCTCCAAGATGACATTTAAAGGGTCAGTCACTGTAGACTCTTCCACACTTACAGTCGAGCTTTGTGTGGACTCAGGAGCAGTGGGGAATTTCATGTCATCTACCTTTGCTTGTCGCCACATCTGGTAGCGCTCGACAAACCATTGACTGTCCGGGTAGTGAATGGGTTGACATTGCCCTCGCCAATTACACATCAGACTGTCCCTCTTACTTTGTGTGTACCCCCTTCATATCAGGAAATTATTTCCCTTCTCGTCCTTCCCGAGGGAATAGACGAAATTCTACTGGGAGTGTCCTGGCTCCGTTCCCACTCCCCTCATATTGAGTGGACCTCCGGTAGGGTACTGGGTTGGAGTGAGTCATGTAAGGACTGATGTGTCAGGGAGTGCATTCAGGTTACCACTAAAGAGATACCCTCAGATCTTTCTCTTCTTCCCAAGTGCTATCAGTCATATGCAGACGTGTTCTCTAAAGAGGCTGCGGAGACTCTGCCACCCCATCGTCCCTACGACTGTCCTATTGACCTCTTGCCTGGAGCAGAACCTCCTCGGGAAGGGTCTATCCCCTCTCTCTTCCTGAGACGGAGGCTATCTCTCAATACATCCAAGAGAATCTGGCAAGAGGGTTCATTAGTAAGTCGGTGTCACCAGCAGGAGCGGGGTTCTTCTTCGTGCAGAAGAGTGGAGAATTACATCCGTGTATAGATTACAGAGGTCTTAACGCCATCACCGTTAAGAATAAGTACCCGTTGCCCCTGATTTCTGAGCTCTTTGATAGGCTCCGGGGAGCAAGGGTATTTACTAAATTAGATCTGCGTGGTGCTTATAACCTGATTCGCATCCGTGAGGGGGACGATTGGAAGATGGCTTTTAATACCAGTGATGGGCATTATGAATACCTGGTGATGCCCTTCGGGCTCTGTAATGCCCCAGCCGTTTTCCAAGACTTTGTCAAAGACATCTTCCGGGATATGCTTTCCACCTCTGTGGTAGTCTATCTGGATGATATTCTCATCTTTTCTCCAGATATTGACTCTCACCGGAGGGATGTCTGCAAAGTCTTCGACCTGTTACGGGCGAACTCCCTCTATGCAAAGTTGGAGAAATGCATGTTTGAGCAGGAGTCTTTACCTTTCCTGGGCTATATCATCTCCGCCCAGGGATTGGCTATGGATCCTGCCAAACTACAGGCCATGATGGATTGGCAAGAATCCCATTCTCTTAAAGCGGTGCAACGCTTTATGGGGTTCATTAATTACTATTGCCAATTCGCTCCCCACTTTTCCACTTTGGTAGCTCCCTTGGTAGCCCTCACCAAGAAGGGAGCCAATCCCAAATTGTGGTCAGAGGAGGTCTCCAAGACCTTTACTTCAATTAAGTCCCATTTTGCTAGCGCTCCCATCTTACATTGCCCCGAGGTTGATAAGCCTTTTATATTGGAGGTTGATGCCTCGTCCGTAGGTGCTGGAGCAGTCCTTTTTCAAAAGGATGCTCAAGGTTGGAAACATCCTTGTTTCTTCTTTTCCAAGACCTTCACACCTGCGGAGAGGAATTATTCCATTGGGGATAGGGAGTTGCTAGCCATGAAGTTGGACTTTTCCAAGTGGAGACATCTCTTGGAGGGGCTCGCTTTCCCTTTCAAGTTTTCACTGACCACAAAAATTTGGTCTATTTACAGACTGCCCAGCAGCTTAATTCTCGTCAGGCCAGATGTTCTCTGTTCTTCTCCCGTTTCCATTTCACCCTCCATTTCCTCTCCGGTGAGAAGAACATTCGGGCCGATGCTCTTTCTCGCACCGTGGTGTCCTCTGAGGAGGTGGAAGAGGAGCCTCGTTGATTGTCCCCACAGTGAGCCTAAGAACTGTGGCCCCGGTTTCGCTTGAGTCTGTGCCTCCGGGCAAGACTTTTGTGCCCACCAATTTGTGACCGGAGGTACTCTCTTGGGCATATTCATCCAGGGTGGGTGGAAATTTTGGGGCAAAACGGACATCTGAGTTGCTGGCGAGGGCATACTGGTGGCCACATATGGTCCGTGACGTCAGGCGTGCGTCTCCTGCGCCAAGAATAAGTCCCTCGACAAAGGCAAGCTGGGCTACTTTTCCCTTTATCGGTGACAGACAGGCCTTGGGAAATGGTCAGGATGGATTTTGTGGTGGCTTACCCAAGTCTCGGGGCTGCACCATCATCTGGGTGATAACCGACCACTTCTCCAAAATGGTGCACTTGGTGCCCTTACCACGGTTGCCGTCTGCACGGGCCTTGGCAGCATTATTTATTAGGCATATTTTCCGCTTACACGGAATGCCAGACAAAATCATCAGTGATCGAGGTCCCCAATTTGTGTCTCGGTTCTGGAGAGAGCTGTGTCGTCTACTCAGCATTGAGTTAAATCTCTCCTCGGCATATCATCCCGAGACGAATGGGTTGGTAGAGAGGGCCAACCAGACCTTGGTCACATACTTGCGACATTTTGTCTCTGCCAGGCAGGATGACTGGGCATCCTTGCTACCGTGGGCTGAGTTCGCTCTAAATAATGCTGTAGTTGACTCCACCGGACAGACCCCATTCCTCCTGAACTACGGTCAGCATCCGCGGGTACCAGTGCCCATGCCCGTATCTTCCGCCGACTCCAGGGTGGCAGACTGGGCTATGGAGGCAAGGGACATTTGGGACCGCACCCAGAATGCCATTCAGGCCTCCAAAGAGAGGATGAGGTCTTCGGCCGATGCCCATTGGCGCCCCGCTCCTACATTTGCTCCGGGTGACCTAGTGTGGCTCTCTGCCCGAAACATCAGGCTGCATGTAGAGTCCACCAAGTTGGCACCTCGCTTTTTGGGTCCCTTTAAAGTTCTTGAGCAGGTGAACCCGGTGGTTTACTGCCTAGCCCTTCCGCCTCTCCTTGGTATCACCGACAACTTTCACGTGTCCCTCCTGAAACCCGTGGCCATTTCCAGGTTTTCCAAGTCATCTGCCGGGACGTCGGGTTTATCTACCGACGATCATGAGGTGAACGCCATTGTTGGGTGCAAGGAGGTACGAGACAAAAAATTTTATTTGGTGGATTGGAGGGGTTATGGGCCTGAGGATAGGTCCTGGGAGCCTGCCGAGCATGTTCATGCTCCACAGCTCATCGCTGCCTTTGAGCGCAGCGAGGCCCTAAGAAGGGGGCCTTAGGAGGGGGGGTAATGTTAGGGTTCGAGTTCCCACTCCTGCACATGGGGAATCTCGAGCTGTTCCCGCTGTGGTCCCCCATCCGTCTCCGGCTGCAGTGGTTCCTGCTCAGCAGAGACGTCGGTCCCAGCGTCTTGCCCGGCCCAGTACTGTGCAGAGACTTGCTGCTGCAACCAGTGTTGGAGCAGGCAGATTTGGGACTATGTCCTTTGTTGCTTCATCTGAGCATGCCCAGGGCAAGATCTCCCATTGGAGATCAGGGGTCACATGCTCAGATACAGCTGCCACTCCTATTGGTCCTTCAGGAAAGTCCTGTGGCTGTTGATGTTCTGAAGCAGCTTCCCATTGGTCCTTCCTGGAAGGTCTTTTTCTCGTGCACGGCCGTGCGCTAGTATCAAATCTGTTACGTGCTTGCGCCAGTGTGGTCATGTATGCATGTGGTTAGGTCTGACTAAAATAAGCCCCTAGAATACCGTCTACTCCGGTGAGGAGATTATTGCTTGGGTTCTGATTGCATGACCACAGACTGCAATCCACTTAGAAGTCATCTGTGTTCCCTGTGAGTCTAACAGGACACAGTCTTTGTTACAGCGGTTCTGTGATTTAACAGAGTCCGCTTATATCGCCTTATAGTGCTACGGCATTTACATTTGCGACTCTGCGGGATAAAGAGTTCGCTCATACTGCCTATTTACGCCATCTTATTAGCAGCAGGCTCTGCCTGCACGGTGGACCACGGGCTGTGAACGCACCTCTCCTTAATATCTATTAGGTGCGTTCCGCAGGCCCCTAACACTCACATTCTGCAGTTTGGCAATTTTCTTGGCCAAAAGAATGCTATCAGAGAGCTGGATGATGCTGTTTTTCTTTTTGTTCAAAACCTTTTATTTGAGAATCAACCTAATAATACACTGAGCTATTACAGAATGTGAGAACAGGTTGTATTTTGTAGTATTCAGGAAGAAAAATATTTTTTCACCACCAGGAACAAAACAGTAACATGCAGTGACATGGCAAGAATCTGTCAAACTAATCATATGCTAAATAGTTGCAAGTCAAATTTATGTATGAGATAGCCAAGATGGCTGTCTATAGAATAATGGTAGTCTAACGATCAAAGTAGTAGTGGATGTTAAGATATGGAACCTGAAAGTCAAAAGTTTAAAACATTGCTACCATTTTGCTCTTCACTGTATGTTTATAACTAATAGAAATTTTCATTTTACTGCATAATTACTTGATTTCAGTGCCCTATATGCGGAATGCTGTACCTAAATACTATGTCAGAACTGCATCTTTAATTGTTTTATTTTCCATAAACAAAACTTTTATAATTGAATATAAGCATACAATAAGCATAAGCTTTTTCACATATTTAGAACCATATGGTTTTGCATTGGCAACATTCTATGAGTAGATGAGCATGAGTAAAAAGTATTCTAAACATTTCATACATTTAGCTAACTATTGATCATGAAAACTGAAACATGGAGAGAATAGTATACCTCTAATTATAAGAAAAGCTACTATGGCATGATGGTGAGAATTTTAATTGTTTTTATAAGATTCATCCGTATAGTGGCAAAAACTAAAGTTAACCATGCAGCTATTAAGAGCACACTAAGCAAGTGATTTAGAAAAACAATAATTGTATACATATCTGAGATTCACCAAAAATATCAATGTATAAACTTCATATGTTAGTGCAAGTTTGCTAAAATCTCCTCTATGATTTGGTAAAGCTATAAAATATTAATTATGAACATGCCTGGAAATTTTTTTCTAACACTGTATAACAATTTCTAAAAAAATCCACTCTCTTCTTTCTTTCAGATCTAAAATCATGGGGGAAATAAAGATGAACTTATTGTTGGAAAATGTCAATTAAAGAATATTTGGAAATATAGTCAAAATTTTATTTTATTTAGTTAACATCTCTTGGGAGACTGAAACTATGATACCCTGTCCAGTGTTTATGCTTTTCCTGTGGATTTCTAAACCAAATCCTTGCTGTGCTGAACTCTACTTTAAAAGGACTTCAGATGACCAGCCTAAACAAATATTACATCATTTCCCTGTAAATGATGGCAAACTGCTTAATCGTCAGAAACGTGGATGGATGTGGAATCAATTCTTTTTGCTGGAGGAGTATACTGGATTGGACTATCAATATGTAGGCAAGGTCTGTATTGTTTGGTTTAATTTAATATTTATATTTTGGCATTTGAGTAATTGTGAAGAAGTTATTTCACATCTTTAAAATTATGATACGTTTTACATTTACTAGAGCATGGTTTATATCTTCAAAAATCTATGTGAGTTGTAGAAGTCAAATTCTTGTCATCCACAGAGGAACATGTTGATGATTATGTTGTTGATATGAAGGAACTGCACTAGAAATTGCTAAATTTATTTGAGTAGAGTTGAATTGAATTGTATATAGTGGATCTTTTGTAAATTGCTTTATACAAATTTAGCAAAATGGACGCAATTTTGCTGAACCTTAGAGGGTCAGTGAAAGGTTGAGAAATTCTATTACTCACCTCACTGCTCATCTCTCCAGTCACCTCTACTGCTAGCTCTCACCAATATGGTCCTCAATGTCCTGGCCTAGAGTGTGCAGATAGGCCTGAAACATCTCTAAGGCAGTGGCGACATCCTTAATAAGCAATGTGCGATAATAGTAAGAAGATTCATCAAGTATCTTACAGGGGATAGTGAACAGCAGCGGTATTAGTTGCATTTTTTTCTACAACGTACCCTTACTATTATTATTTATTGTAATTGATGGTGCTCAGCCTAAGTTGCTGTGTAAATCTTACAATGCAAAAAGATGTATAGCAGCTGCAATGTTCATAAAATCTAACTTTAATTCTTCAGCATAAGCAGGTAAAAAAATTACAGGACAAGTCCACCCAGGTAGCCAATGTGTGCTTTCACGATATCTCAAGATATTACTCAACCAACGGAAAAATAAAAAAGTTATAGGTCTCTGAAAATGTTGATGTGAAACATTTTTTTCAATTTTTTTATTCACTTAATTAGTAAAAGAAAACATTTGCAAGTCTTACTTCTATTTGGCAGACAATGAAATTGTTAATGCTATTTTAAGACGATGACGAAAAAATTAAATTTTAAAAGAAAAAGATTTCATGGTCAGTAAAGGATTGTTAAAGTTCAAAACAACTAGTTTTTCTGCTAGTCTTGTATGTATCTGTGATGTTAATTACTTACATTTGACCTATGTTTCTAAATCTATGCATTTCTTCCTTATCAATACACTTATGAAACAATTTTACATTCTATCACATTAATGTAATTTGTTTCATGTTAAAAATTGAACAAAAAATTGAATTAAAAAAAGGAGAAAATGTTGACAATATGGAAGGTTCTGCAGATCAATTGAATTCAAAAGAAAATAAACTGTTAGGCTATATGTGACATGCATTTTAATCCCTAACTTTTATTATCTAAATTACAAATTTTCATGTATTGTCACATACATATTTGCAGCTACATTATATACCATTCATACTGGCCATGTTCTTTGAGAGAACCACTAGAGAAAACTTTTTTACTGAAGGATACTATCGACTTTTAAAAAATATTTTCAACATCTTTGGAAATTAGAATTTATCAGTTTTGCTGAATGTTCCCCATAAATTTAATTTGAAAAAATTTGCTGCAAATTGCAATTCTTAGAAGAGAATTTCCAGGAAACAGTGAGAAAGTCCCCAGCTGATTGAGTGCACTAGAAGCAAGTAATGACATGTCTGCCAGACATCACGGAGTAGCTCATGCGACTGCGCAAAACGTCATCAGTTTGCGAATTTCATGAAATTCAACCTGAACTTAAACCTTTGCTGATCGATCAGTTCCTCTCTAGTGTTTTACCACTGAACTATAAATTGAAAGACAGAGGTCTTGACTAAATTTATATAAATTAACATTGCTTTGTACATAGATTAAAAAATGTCATGCTTTACATTATTAGATATTGGCAATTTATAACAATACATTAAAATGTAAGTACAAATTAAACTTTACAGTGAATTGCAAATTGGGCCTGTTAGTTGAATTATTATTAATTTTTAATTGATGCCTCTCTAACCTTTGATTACATTCCTTGTGTCTGCATTCTTGTATGAACAAATATCTCGCTTTTTGGTTCTATATTTAAAAGGCTATGCTTGTACAAATGAGTTTTCCCTTTTTGTACTGTTCATTGTGTGTCTTGCTATATACAGGATTAGACTGATTTATTAGAAAGTGTTTGGTTTTACTTTATCGCCACATTGCACATGTTTACATAGAATTCTCTGTGTGAGGTACTAAATATTGCAGTTCACTATGCAGGGTAGATAGAATTCCATATGGAGAAAACCTCAGGGATTACTAATGGTTAGTTCCATCCTTTCTCTGCATATTAAATGGAATAAAAAATATGTTTTGGGGATTTGCAATTCAGATGTACACTGCACCTGTATGATTCATTAATGCTTTTATACAAAATGTATTTTAATTCTATTTTAATGTACTTAATTTTTTTATTCTGCAATTGATAATGACTTAACTGTTTCTCATGCATATTTCAGTATTGTGATGTTCAGATCTATAGTGTGTGTGATGGGAATTTATAATTTGGAAAAATTATGGCCTGAAATATATATCAGAAGTAGCCTTCACTTAATTTTCTTTTAGTTCTGAGCAATCTACAGATTTTTACAAAAAATGTTTTCTTTTTCGACAGTTGACAAATTCTTGACTTCAGCTAAATGATTCAGCTGGCAGAACAATTGGTAGGACTCCCATACCATATTATTCTCTAACTATGTCTCCTACCAAAAGTTTAAATATGGTGCAGAACAGATATCTAGAAAAGAGAGAAGTTGTGCTGAGGCGACTACTAGAAATCTGCAAATATACTTTAGCCAAACACTTTTTTATCATTGGTAAAGTTAACACATCACCAGTCATGAAAGACATTATTTGACTCGCTATGTGATCACCTACTGACAGACAATAAGTAAAGCTCTGCTGTATCTAAAGGTAGCCAAGATCATTAGATTGTTTATAATATTTTTTCTAATTTCCTGTGCTACATTAATTCCCAGTGGTTAACCCAATAAGCGCATAAGATTTAAAGACATATGACTGTCAGCTGATCAATGCTTCAGCCAATTGTTCATCCATAGGCCATCTTGGCATGCTCTTTCATACATAGGAGTGCTCCATCTTCCGAGCACTCATGTGCTCTCTGACAGAGCTGTCACCATTTATGTATGGTAATGGCTTATTTCTGAATGATGATAAAGTCAGCAATCTAAAATTGGACATACCCAATCGATATATTTTTCTACAATAAATTGTCCAGGGGTCCCATGTGTATTTAGGATTTAGGAATCCATCTGTTCATATCTAGAAATTAGATTAATAAGCAATTAAGAAAAACTTACATGTCTGCATAAGCCAGCTTTAATTTTAATTTCTATTATCAAGTTATTCTGTAGTAGCTTGTTTTCACAAGTTCAGCTTCCTGTGCTTATTGAAAAACACTGATCTGTGCAAATGTGAGACATTTCCAATGAATGAAGAGAATTGTGCATGCAAGCAATAAGTATACAGTAAGCTGTTTTTTAAATATATATATATATATATATATATGCTTGAGATTGGGAAATCTTTTGAAATTTGAATTTCTTCAACACAGGTCCTAAAAGAGATCTTGTGTTAGGGCTGGCGGAACGCACCAAATGAAATATATATACTAATAATAAGGTGCGTTCGCAACCAGGGGTCCACCGTGCAGAGATGGAACCTGCTGCTAAGCAATGGCAGAACAAGATGGCGGTTGAACGCCAAAAACACGCGGGTTAGATGTCACCTGGTGTGAACAGCGGTGAACTCTGTTACATCACAGAGCCGCCGCAACAAACTAATAGAACGCTGTTCCCTTTTAACTGTCACAGGACACAGCTGACATGGCACGAGTAAGGTCTCTAGGCTCAACCCACAGAATGCAGGGACTTAAGTCTGACCGGACCCACAATGCACACAGTGTCGCACAAGCAATGCCACTACTTGGTGCTGAGTGGTAGCAAAGTACAGCTAGCTAAGAAACAAGAACAAAAGCTCAACTGACCGCATAGCGGTACCAAAATCTGTGTGCCAGGGCACGTGGATTGACTGTGCACTGTAAAAAGCCTGTGCTAAGCAGTACATGTGGCTGAGACAGGTGAAAGGTCAAGCCGAGTAAAAACCTGCCTGACTAAGGAAATTAGACGATCATACATGCCAACAGTGCTGTAGGTTCTTGGCCCAAACACACATGCATACACAGAGTGGTAGTGTATGCAGTCGCTCACACACCACATGGTTTATACTAGCGCACGGCTGCGCGGCCGTGCGAACCTTTTATAACCGCAGCCTTCCAGGACCTTGCTGATGGCCCAATCCAAACTGCTTGACGACATGAGAATGTGACCTCCGACCACCAATGAGCGGTTGTCTCATGGACATGCTCAGATGGAGAAAAGCAGGACCTAGTCCCAGGAACGTCTGCTCACCGCTGACGAATGCTGGTTGCTATAGCTGAACCTGGGGCGGCAGTAGCAACCAAACGTATAGCACTAGCCTGAGCAAGATGCCGGGACCCACGTCTCCGCTGAGCAGATACTCTGCAGCTGGAGAAGAATGGGAGACCACAGAGGACATTGCTCGATATTTCCCCTGTGAAGCGGTGGGATCTCGACACCTAACATCTTGTCAACAATATTGTGCACAGTAACCTACACACAGTGTCAGGACGGCATTATACGGATTAAAATGATGCCTTGGTTGATGAAATTTTTCTTGTGGTTGTTTTTTTCAGCTTTGAGTTAATGATATGCTCCTGCTCCAGGGCTGGCCTGTGGGGGTGTAGTCATGTGTTGCTCTGATTAGCTATTCATACTGGCGACTGCTAACAGGTCACTGATCCCACAGTGACCTTCCCCATAGTTTACATATTGAATATTATATGTACATACTGAAAAATAAACCTTCTGCAGGCAAGAATTAGCCGTGGCACCTGTGCTGCAGCATAATTTCATGTGTACTGTGTTTATCATTAATATGGTTGAAGTTATTTTGATATAAAAAAAAATCCATTTGAAAATGGCGCCTGCAGTGCCATATGCTAGAGAAGAAAAAAAATGTCTTCCTCCAAGATGGCACTGCTAATGCCTGCGCAGTAGCAGCTATCAACGATTGCCAATAGTTGCTATTGCCAAGGACCCAGCAGCACCATCTTGGAGGAGGAATTTTTGTTTTTCTCTAGGAAGATGGCGCCGCCAGCGCCTGCACAATAGCAGCTATCCGATCATCTTCATACACACAGACAGCTGCTACTGCTCAAGCCAGCTGGTGCCATTTTCACATGTATTTTTTTTCTTTAATATCAGGGTAACCTTAACCACTTTAATTATAAACACAGTATACAGTACATGCGATTATGCTGCATTGAAGGTGCCACAGCTAATGCCTGCCTGCAGAAGGTTTTTTCAGTATGTACATATAATATTCATTATGTCAACTAGGGGGCAGGTCACTGAGGGATCAGTGAACTGTCAGAAGCCATACTGATGAATACATAAGCAGAGCACCACATGAATACCCCCTACAGGCTTGCCCCGCAGCACGAGCATATCATTAATTGAAAACTGAAAATAAAGATTAAACAACAACCACAAGATGGATTTCATCTGGCAGCTCTCCCCGGCTTCCTTCAGCTCTCCAGCGCTGAGCGGTGATGTAATACCGCTCATTAAGGCCATGAATATGGAGGCGACGCCCATGGGAGTGGCGTCGCATCCATATTACATGACCTTAATGAGCGGGTATTACATCACCGCTCAGCGCTGGAGAGCTGAAGGAAGCCGGGGAGAACGCAGGATTGCAGGCAAGTTCAGCGATGGCACGGGGAGGGGTGAGTATGATCCCAGCCACAGGCTCCTGCCGCGGCACCCCCTACCCCGCTGGTTTCTGCCCTATGACTCGTGTATAAGCCGAGGGGGCATTTTCAGCACGAAAAAAGGTGCTGAAAATCGGCTTATACACGAGTATATACGGTATTCTAATTTACTGAGATAATGACTTTTGGATATTCATTAGCTGTAAGCCATAATCATCAACATTAACAGAAATAAACACTAGAAATTGATCACTCTGTTTGTAATGACTCTATATAATATATGAGATTTACTTTTTGTATTGAAGAACTGAAATAAATTTACTTTTTGATGATATTGTAATTTTGTGAGAAGCACCTGTATCTTTACTGAAAAATTTTAAACACATATATTAAAACGTATCTCAAACCAAACAAAGAACAAGAGGCAGGTGCAGTCAAAGAAAAATACTGTATAGCCTAGAATGTTTCTGGTAAAATTTTCAACATTTTCAAGCAAAACGTGCATATAAAGTAAGTCATAATCATGAGGGAGTAAAAGCAAAATAGATAGCATAAAATGCATATAGGCTGTTGATCAAATATTTGCAAAAATCCCTAATTATACACAAGGAATACATATCAAAATGTATTCATAGCCAATTATGGATGAGAAAAGTTTTGTATGTTTCAACCTATATTGTTACTATTTAATTCCCACCATGTTGCACATTTATATATACCGTAGTTGATTACACAGATCATATTCCAGGTTATATAAGTAGCCATCATTATAAAGATTTGAAAAGGTATATATTACCTGAAAGTAGGAACTGTAGCTGGCTCAGAGCTGATGACCGCACGCTGCCTCTTCTCACCCCGACGTACGTTTCACTGATGCTTCTTCCTGGGGCGTGTACACTTCTACACTTCCTGCTTTTCAAATTTTGATTTCTGTATTCAAACACTTCTGTTTTACCACATAACCGTGGGAATGGGTATGATGCGCAGATCCTTTTGGTCTCTAAAACAAAAGCCACTGCCCTTTATGTCTATTGACAAATCTCTCATAGAAAACACAGGAACACTTGCACACTCTTCTAAGTTTGTGGGAGTTGGGCAAAATTGCTGCTTGATGAACTATTGAATGGCAATTTTTAGTGTATGTAAGCTTTAGTCAAACAATTATTCGGTTGACCTCATTCAGATGGCAGTATTTTCAGTCTTTGTGTTGTCTATGTGCGCAACTTACAAAAAACTGACCTTATAATGATCTAGTATCAAGTCTAATAAATCAAAGATTTCTACATCTACATTAATACAGAATCAATACCACAATCAGAACATGCACACATCACCAAAACCAGCATCCAGTAAGGCAAGCAGGCATGAGATTAATGCTATTTACCTTCAAAATAGCCCTATATATGCAGTGTAAGCATATAAATAGTGCTTCTGGATATAACAGGTTCCCTTTAAGATTGATTCTTGTTTAGTGAAGGTTTAAAATAACTCTAATGTTGTATTACATGGAATTAACAGATTATATTTCAGATATAACAGTTACAGAACAACAAATTTGCTAAGCGTTTTAGTCATGAAGGTCAATTTCACTGTAAAGGATGTTTCTGCATTGATTGAGTCTACCCTGAGGCACACACCTTTCCAGTTCACAGCTATTTATTGCATGCAAACGTTTTCAATTTGACTAGTAAAGAAACAAGTTATTTGAGGTATAATGTTTCAGTGTTCATGTAGTTCTTGAATGCAGAACCTGTATTGCTTATTTATTATGGATTCCTTCAGTCAGGGGGCCTGATTCATCAAGACTAGCTATTTTCACGGCACTCTAGATAGGGGAGTGTGCTGGAGTCAGACTCACTTGCTTTATTAAGAGGCGCACATCTCTTAGTGAATCGTGCACATTTAACAAGTGGCATATGCCTTCATAACCCTCACCACAAATCTTACTTCACATGGTGACTAGAGTAAGATTTCTGGTATAAGGAACATCACAGTTCATCATGAATTAGAAAAGCTATAGTGTCATTAACGTATTGTGCCCAGTCTTGCCTCAACTTGACCCATTTTATGACATTTCAAAGCTTATTATGACAGCTTTCTGGTGAGCTTTTCACACATAGATGGCACAAGCTGCTTAAGCTCAGTTATTGCCTACAGTGTTATCAACGTGATGTTACCACTGAAGGCAACAACAGACATTAAGTAAGCCATGGATAGTTAGTACTAGAATTTGGATTATGGTAATGCAAAGATTGTTTTTCTACAACAAAATGGACTTAATGACACAACCTTCTTCTGAACAGTAAACACCTTTAACCATTAAATGACATCCTTAGATTAAAAATATAAAATACTCACCTTTCCTTTCTCCTATCTGGCCCATTCACTCCTCACTGCAATCATCCAGTCCTTGTTGAATCTCTATCACCACCACTTGAGCTGAAATCCCATGTAGATGTCTCAGACCTTATCAAAACCAGAATACCGAGCCAAATAGGAATTTTGACTCATTTCCACATATGCACGCACAGGGTCATGGCACAAGTTATTGCATCAGGACAATGTGACCTTATGCACATTTGTGCAAAATCCTTCTGGGCCTCATCAGTGTCAGAAGTCCCAGCCTAGCAGAGATTTCAGAGCATGAGCAGCAGTAATAAGAAGGTGCATTTAGCATGAGATGGATGATGGCGAGCAGTGGAGGGGCCGGAGAGGTGAGCGGTAAGTTAAGTATATATATATATATATATATATATATATTATATATATATATACAGTACAGACCAAAAGTTTGGACATACCTTCTCATTCAAAGATTTTTCTGTATTTTCATGACTATGAAAATTGTAGAATCACACTGAAGGCATCAAAACTATGAATTAACACATTTGGAATTATACATTACACTTTACAAAAGAGTGTGCAACTACTGAAAATATGTCTTATATTCTAGGTTCTTCAAAATAGCCACCTTTTGCTTTGATTATTGCTTTGCACGCAGAAAAGGTGAACAAATGGACTCTACATGGCTGGTTCCCTCCGTGAAGCATGGAGGAGGTGGTGTGATGGTATGGGGGTGCTTTGCTGGTGACACTGTTGGGGATTTATTCAAAATTGAAGCGGTGAGCGGTCCAGCTCACCCCAAACCATCTCGATTAGGTTCAGGTCTGGTGACTGTGGAGGCCAGGTCATCTGGCGTAGCACACCATCACTCTCCTTCTTTGTCAAATAGCCCTTACACAGCCTGGAGGTGTGTTTGGGGTCAATGTCCTGTTGAAAAATAAATGATGGTCCAACTAAACGCAAATCGGATGGAATAGCATTCCGCTGCAAGATGCTGTGGTAGTCATGCTGGTTCAGTATGCCTTCAATTTTGAATAAATCCCCAACAGTGTCACCAGCACTGAATATATATATATATATAATATATTATATATTATATATTCAAGTCATGGCCAAAAGTTTTGAGAATGACACAAATATTATATTTTCACATGATCTGCTGCCCTCTGGTTTTTATGTGTGTTTGACAGATGTTTTTTTTTATCACAGACAGAAATATAATTGCAAACATATGAGTAACAAAAGCTTATATTGACAGTTAGAATGAGTTAATGCAGCAAGTCAATATTTGCAGTGTTGACCCTTCTTCTTCAGGACCTCTGCAATTCTCCCTGGCATGCTCTCAATCAACTTCTGGACCAAATCCTGACTGATAGCAGTACATTCTTGCGCAATCAATGCTTTCATTTTGTCAGAATTTTTAGGTTTTTGTTTGTCCACCCGTCTCATGATGATTGACCACAAGTTCTCAATGGGATTAAGATCTGGGGAGTTTCCAGGCCATGGACCCAAAATCTCTATGTTTTGTTCCCTGAGCCATTTAGTTATCACCTTTGCTTTATGGCAAGGTGCTCCATCATGCTGGAAAAGGCATTGTTGATCGCCAAACTGCTCTTGGAGGGTTGGGAGAAGTTGCTCTTGGAGGACATTCTGGTACCATTCTTTATTCATGGCTGTGTTTTTAGGCAAGACTGTGAGAAAGTCGATTCCCTTGGCAGAGAAGCAACCCACACATGAATGGTTTCAGGATGCTTAACAGTTGGCACGAGACAAGCATGAGACAAGACTGGTGGTAGCGCTCACCTTGTCTGCTCCAAATGAGGCATTTTCCTGATGTCCCAAACAATCGAAAAGGGGATTCATCAGAGAAAATAACTTTACCCCAGTCCTCAGCAGTCCACTGCCTGTACCTTTTGCAGAATATCAGTCTGTCCATGATGTTTTTTCTGGAGAGAAGTGGCTTCTTTGCTGCCCTCCTTGAGACCAGGCCTTGCTCCAAGAGTCTCCGCCTCACAGTGCGTGCAGATGCACTCACACCTGCCTGCTGCCATTCCTGAGCAAGCTCTGCACTGCTGGTAGCCCGATCCCGCAGCTGTAACACTTTTAAGAGATGGTCCTGGCCTTTCTTGGGCGCCCTGGAGCCTTTTTGGCAACAATGGAACCTCTCTCCTTGAAGTTCTTGATGATGCGATAGATTGTTGACTGAGGTGCAATCTTTCTATCTGCGATACTCTTCCCTGTTAGGCCATTTTTGTGCATTGCAATGATGACTGCACGTGTTTCTTTAGAGATAACCATGGTTAACAGAAGAGAAACAATGATGCCAAGCACCAGCCTCCTTTTAAAGTGTCCAGTGGTCTCATTCTTACTTAATCATGACAGATTGATCTCCAGCCATGTCCTCATCAACACCCACACCTGTGTTAATGGAGCAATCACTGAAAAGAGGTTAGCTGGTCCTTTTAAGGCAGGGCTGCAATGATGTTGAAATGTGTTTTGGGGATAAAGTTCATTTTCTAGCCAAATATTGACTTTGAAAGTAATTGCTGTTAAGCTGATCACTCTTTATAACATTCTGGAGTATATGCAAATTGCCTTTAGAAAAAGTGAAGCAGTAGACTTTGTAAAAATTAATATTTGTGTCATTCTCAAAACTTTTGTCCATGACTGTATATATATATTTACATCTTAAGGTTAATATGGTCTGGAGTTTTGTGAGACTTCAAAACATAATAACTATCATTCAATTTGTTGAATATAACTACACTGAATTGAATTTCCCAAGAAAATCCGCATATACATAACAATCTGAATTATGCTTCATCCAATTACATTTACATAGAATAATACTTAATTTAAGCAAATTAATAAAATCATATTTAAGACATTTTGTTTCCAAGAGCTATACCCCTTTATCCTATTTAGTTATCTATATTAAACTTATTCTAGTTTTCCCATAGCCCATTTAAGATATGAATTCCAATAGTAAATGCATATTTAAAAATAGATGAGATTTAAGGGTGGATAGTAGAAAAGAGCTTAACATTGAATACTGCTGCTTGGTATTACTGAAAATAAAATCCCCAGGTCTTTTTATTCTGCCTGAAATTTTATTCCATTTAATACAAAATTTAAAAAAAAATTATTGCCGCATGTTGGTGCAAACTTGAAACAATGAATCCACAGGCTGTCATAGACAGAAGAGTGCCTCAGTGCAAGAGAAGTATTTGGGCACTTTCAATTCAATTCCCCATCATGATTAGAGATGAGCGAGCATTCTCGTCTCCCTCCTTATTTGGCAAGCTACAGCGCTTACCGAAGAAGCTACATCCGGAACCTGGATACCTGGAGCGCTCCCAATGATCAGCTGTTTGGCGCCGCAGTTGCAAGTGTCATGCTATAGCTTGCCGAATAAGGAGGGAGCCGACAATGTTCATTCATCTCTAATCATAATTATAGATAAGCGACTGCCTTTTTTAGGGTCGAGTCGGGTTTCATGAAACCCGACTTTCTCAAAAGTCGAGTCGAACGAAGTCGGCCGACTAACGGAAATGGTCGGGTCGGAGTCGAATATCCGACCCCATTGCAAGTCAATGGGGAATAAAATTCAGCAGGGAGTGGAGGATAGTAATCACCTACAGTGCCCATTTCAATGCCAACGACATCAATTCTTATTACTTAAGCTTGTCAACCTTAGTTAACTTTATAATAATAGTAACGCATTGAAAACTGGGGGTTGTTTGGCTAAAGTTGTGGGGGGGCAGTGCTGGCTCCAGGTTTTTGTGGGCCCCGGGCCAAAGAGTCTCAGTGGGCCCCTTTAACACATACCACAATTCATGATGCTCCGATATGGCACAGAAATATAGGTATAGTACAATGCCCAATAATTCACTTCTTACATTACATGAGTGATATCTATTTTAAATTCTACAATAGCTCAAAAAACGGACAGTATAGTCCTCCATGCAGTATTATGGGCACTACATAGTGCGCCATACAGAATAATGAGCTCCATATATTGCTCTATACAGAATAATGAGCCCCATATACAGAATGGGCTCCATATAATGCTGCATACAGAATAGGCCCCATATGTGCTCCATATGATGCTCCATATATAAAGGGCCCTATATGATGCTCCATAAAAAATGAACCCCATATGATGCTATAGTATATGATGGGCCACATATATGATGCTCCAGTGTATGATGAACCCCATATAATTCTACAAATATAATGGTCCCCATATATAATGCTCCATACATAATGGTCTCCATGTGATGCTCCATATATAATGTGCCCCATATGATGCGCCATATATAATGGGTCCCATATGATGCTCCAGTATATGATGTGCCCTATGGATGATGCTTCAGTGTATAATGGGCCCTTTCTATGATGCTCAAGTGTATGATGGGCCCCATATATAATTCTCCAGTGCATAATGCTCCCCATATATTGCTGCAACCATTACAAAAAAATGAAATACCTCTCCTCACTGGGCACTGATCTACTCTGGACTCCTCAGTGTCGCCATATTCCTGCTCTCTGCACTGTGACTGTTCAGGCATAGGGTGCACAGACGTGACATTATTGCGCTCTCTGACCTGAATGTCACTGTCTGGAAATGCAGAAGACGTCACAGAGATGGAGCAGGGAGTGGTAAGTATTGCAAGTGCTGGGCCCTGACCTAGCAGGGGAGGTACACTTGTGGGCGCCAGGATCTGGCACAGTGCCCCTCATAGTACGCTGGTGTCTCTGACGGCGAGTGGGCCCCCACACCTGCTCAGGGCCCCGCCACTTGCCCAGGTACGCCAGGTGCTGACCCCGGCCCTGGGGGGCAGCCAAGATAGGGTGGTGGAAAAACTGGCATATGTTGAGGTGTAGGCTGGACGTTCAGCAGCTGCAAACGGAGGAATTGGAGAAGTCAGAGGAAGAGGAGGATAAAGCGAGTCATTTTGCTGGCAACCTATGTGTCATCAGGGGAAGGTGGTGCAAAATCCTTTGAAACTCTGGCATGGTTCATTTTAATGAAGGTGAGATCATCAACATTTTTGGTCAACAGCCGGGTCCTTCTTTCTGTCAGGACTTATCCAGCAGCTCTGAAGACTCTTTCTGATAGTACACTACCAGCAGGGCAAGCGAGCTCCTGTAAGACATATTGTGCTAATTCAGGCCTGGTGTCCAGTTTACAAGCCCAGTAGTCAAAGGGGAATGAACTGTGAGGGAGAACATCGATAGGGGAGGAGTGGTAATTTTGAACCATAGTTGACAACTGTTGTCACCTGTCTGCTGCAATCGATTCAGTATTACCAGTCGTGTGAGCGTTACTCAAGAAATCAGACCACAACATGGTCATAAAACCCCTGTCTCCAACGCCACTTCGGCTGTATGCACCACGAACACCTCTTCCATTTGGCCCAGTACGGCTCGTGTTAGAACCTGCACTGCTGCTGTGTGCTGTGAATGCCTCTAACAAACGGTTTACCAGAGTTGCTTGTTTTTTCGCCAATATTAGCTTTGGGTTCTCCTGTGGCATGATGTTCTGTAATTTGCTTTTATATCGTGGATCGTGGATGCTGGTCAACCAGTAGTCGTCATCCTTCATAATTTTGGCAATGCGGGGGTCCCTTTTTAGGATCTGCAAGACATAATCACACATGTGGGCCAATGTTCCAGGTGTCAATGATGCACTGCCAGTGGTGGGTGGAGGAGCAATTTCTGCCAAATCCACATCCCTTCACTCACGCACAAACCCTGTACCTGACCTTGAAAAGCCAAGATTTTCTCCTGCCCCCTGAGAAGCATCATCCTCCCCAAAATAATCCTCCCCCTCATCCTCCTCCTCTTCCTCTTCTTCCTCCACCTCGTCCAGGACAGTTCTCTGAGCAGACAATACCTGACTGTCATGAAGGTTTCCCTCCTCCTCCTCCGCTGCAGACGATGATCCATAATGTGCGTCAAAGTTTGCCTGAGCAGACGCATAAGTGGAATGCTCATGCTTATGATGGCGTCATCTGTGCTTACTAGCAGTGTGCATTCCTCAAAACACTGAAGGACTTTACAGAGGTCTCTCAGCTTTGACCACTACACATCCGACAACTCCATGTCCGCCCTCAAACCGCCTGCCCGTGGATCCTCCCACAAATGCATTACAGACTGCCTCTGTTCGCACAACCTCTCAACCATGTGCATGGTGGAGTTCCACCTTGTTGCAATGTCTATGATTAGGCGGTTCTTGGGGAGGTGAAGCGATTGCTGTAGCCTCTGCATACGACTGGAGTCTAGGGGTGAGCAACAAATGTGCCAGCACAGTCTTCGCACCTTATGGAGCATGGCTGGTAACTCCGGATAATTATTTATGAAGCACTGCACCATCAGGTTCAAGGTGTGAGCCAGGCAAGGTATGTGTCTGAGTTTTGCCAGGACTATGGCCGCCACAAAATTACGGCCATTATCACTGACTACCTTGCCTGGCTCAAGATGTAGACTGCCCAGCCAAGACTCAGTTTCTCACTGCAAGTAGTCGGCCAGTACCTCCACTGTGTGTCTGTTGTCGCCCAAAGACATCATCTTTAAAACAGCCTGCTGACGCTTACCACTAGCTGATCGATAGTAGGACACCTCGTGTGTAACACTGGAGTGCTCGTGCGACTGCGCTCTGTCGACGAGCTTTTGCTTCTGGAGGAGGAGGAGGAGGGTCGAACGCCTACAGCCAACTGTTTGAGTGCATGGACAATTCGGTCTTTCACATGCAGGTGGGGGGCAGAGATGGCTTTTCTAGAAAAGAAGTGCTGACTGAGTAAGTCATAGTGAGGGACAGCGTAGGCCATGAGCTCTCGGAACGCTGCGCTTTCAACTAAACGGAAGGGCATAATGTCTAATGAGATCAGTTTGGCAATGTAGGTGTTCAAAACCAGTGAGGTTTTGTAGTCCATCCATTCTTGCAAGTGCATGGTGTTTAAATGTCTAAGTATGCAACTGGTATTCAATTTTCGGAGATTTTTCCCTCGGCTAAAGGTCCTTCCGCACTTCTTACAGATAACCTTTGCCTCATCAATGGGATTTTGGTCAAAAAGTGCCACACTGCACTCTTCCTACTATGGGATAAATTTTCAGGGCATGCACGCTGTGCTAATTTGACTGTCTGGCCAAGCAGTCCTGCAACTCTTTTTTTTTTAACACGTTTTTGGACTGCTATGGGCCTGCCAGATAACTGCAGCTGCGATGTCAATGCCTGCCGCAGATCCTCCTCCTCTTCTGAGCTATTGCCAGTGGCACACTCTTCCACCAATGGATGCCAATCCGGGTGAACAACTTGGTCATCCATTACTTCCTCTTCAATTTGATGTGCACCTTCCTCTGTGTCACCATGTAAGGTGGTATCGTATGCGGGAAGGGGCACTTAAGTTTCATCAGGGTCAGATCCTGGCCAGTAGACTGCGAGGGCAATGTAGTGCTCAGGGTGAATGTACCAGCAGAATCAGATTAGCAGTGGCGGTGCATCAGTGCACTCCATGTCAGATTCATCTTGGACTGGGGAATTCAGGATTTGACTTGAGAACCCAGGCATGGTATGTGAAAAGAGCTCCATGGAGTAATCTGAAGTGTGGCCTGCCACATCCTTCACTTTTTGTGGGAGTTGATTACACAAGGAAAGGTGATGTTCCTGACCAGGAGCGTGCACTGGCGACTCAGTGCTTGCATTTTTTGAAACTTCAGAAGAGGAGCTGATAGAGCTGGAGGCTGTTTCGGCAATGTAAGCCAAAACCTGTTCCTGATGCTCTGACTTTAAAAGCGGTTTACCTACTCCCAGAAAAGGGAGCCTTCCAGGCCTTCTGGAGCCAGACGATGACGCAGGCTCAACACCTCCTGCCTTAGGTGCTATTGGGCTTTTGGCTCTACCAGCAGACACACCACCTCTACCATCATTCCCAGCTGGCCCCTCCCACCCTCAACCGCAGCCTCTTCCACCATACTTCCTTATGTTTGGGAAAATGTACCAAAAATACCAGCAGATATATGGTACTGTATGAGGATCGTACAGCTATATATGGCGTAGGGAAAATTTAAATCTCCGCATATATTTCCGGAGTCACACACAGATGCTCACTCAGTATGGATTTGACCGTACTTAGTGTTGAGCGATACGATACTGCAAATATCGGGTATCGGCCGATATTAGCTGTATCGGGCTTTCGATCCGAATACCGATATTTTCGTCATATCGGATACCGGAATCGGGATTGTAACTGTCACTGTCACTGTCTGTGTCCGTCGGTCGGGTCTGTCACTGTCAGTGTCCGTCGGTCGGGTCTGTCAGGAGTCAGCGGCACTTACCTGGCAGAAGATCTCCGGCGGTCACGGCCTGGACTGCTTCATGGCCGCCATCATCTTTCCCCGGCGGTCACATGCAGTTTCTCGCGATAACTGCAGTGACTGCTGGGTAATCCAGGCCGTAAAGCAGTCAGTCCGATGACGTCACCGCCGGGGAAGAAGGTAATCAGCTGTGCTGCGCCGGGATGACAGGCTCTGCCTGTCATTGCGATGTAGCAGAGCTGGATCGTCGTGGGACAGTCGTTACTATGGACTGCGTCGGACAGGTGGTATACTGTTGGTTTGTTTTTTTTCTTTTTTTACAGGAGATCGATGGCGTCGCAGGAATGAGAGAGTAATAAAAGAAATGAAAACTGTGTTGTCTCTTTTATTTCATTAAAATACTTTTTTCTTGCTTTGTCTTTTTTTTATGCATTTAATAACTTTGGGATTAATAATGGATCGGTGTCTTATTGACGCCTCTCCATTATTAACCGGGCTTATTGTCACCGTGCAATCAACGGTGACATTAACCCCTTATTATCCCACTTGCCACCGCTACAGGGCAGTGGTAAGAGCCGGGTAAAGTGCCACAATTGGCACATCTTTTGATGCGCCAAATGTGGGGCTGCTGTAGCCTGGTATTATCAGGCTGTTGAGGGCCAAAATCCATGGGCCTTGACAGTCTTTTAATACCAGGCCACAGCAGTCTGCATTTTACTTGGCTGGTTAACAAAAATAGGGGGACACCTACGCCGTTTTTTTTTCGAGGGGATCCCCTATTTTTGTTAACCAGCCAAGCTAAGCAGACTGCTGTGGCCTGGTATTATCAGGCTTGCAAGGTCCATGGATATTGGATCCTTACCAGCCTGAAAAACCAGGCCTCAGCGGTCTGCTTCATCTGGCTGGTTAACAAAAATAGGGGGACCCCACGCCATTTTTTTTTCGAAGGGAACCCCTATTTTTGTTAATCAGTTCCCTCTGACGTCACTGATGGTGTCCCTGGCTGACCTGAAGTGAAAGTTTAAAGCAATCAATTAAGCTTTCCACTTCCTCTCCTGTCAGCCAGGAGAGGAACTCAATTCATTTGGGGGTTTAATGTGAGTCTGCAGCATTAGCTGCGGTCCCTGCAGTAAACATTAACCCTTTCTGAAGGATTACACCGTGGGACCTGACTGTGCATCGGATTGGTAAGAATAATTTTGCTTTATTATTTTATTTTTATTACAGGAAATGGTTTTAGCAGGTAAATAAAATATGGTCAAAAACTGTGTGATTATTTCATTAAACTTCTTTTTTATTAAAGTGTGTGTGTTTGATTTTTCTTTCATACAATAGGATTAATAATTGATAGTTGTCTAATTGACAGCTCTCAATTATTAACCTGGCTTAAAGTGACCTTTCAATTGCAAGGTCATTTTAACCCCTTATTAACCCATTCACCACCACTACAGGGCAATGGGAATAGACGGCAAAGTGCCAGAAAGGGCAAATCTAATTAGAGATTTGCCCTTTCTGGGGTGTCTGGGGGCAGATGTTAGTAGCCGGGGGGGCAAAAATAATGGTCCCTCTCTGGGCTATTATTATCTGCCCCCACTCACTGGCTTTGTCTGTCTGGTTGCGAAAATAGGGTGGGAGCCCACGCATTTTTTTTCAGCAATTTTACACCTCATATATATATATACATGTCATTGAGTTTGTGACACATATATATATATTTATATTTATAGTTCATACACTTCTACATAGTATAATAGCCGCTAATTCAATTGCAGGCTTTTGTGAAAATGCAGAACCCGACATGAAATGACACTTGGTGTACATAGGGTTAACCATGTCTTTTCATGTCCTTTGCTATCTGATTTGCACAAACAATTACATCAGTCTATGTGTGCAAAATTTCACACCTGTAGGGGTTAATTAAAGGTGTAAATTTGTAGCAAAAAAGTCCGTTTTTTTACAACGAATTTACACCTTTAATTAACCCCTACAGGTGTGAAATTTTGCACACATAGACTGATGTAATTGTTTGTGCAAATCAGATAGCAAAGGACATGAAAAGACATGGTTAACCCTATGTACACCAAGTGTCATTTCATGTCGGGTGCTTCTGTCTTTTCACAGAAGCCGGCTTTACCGGCAATTGAATCAGAGGATATTTTACTATGTAGAAGTGTATAAACTATACATATATGTATATATATGTCACAATGACATGTATATATATATATATATATATATGTATTCTATGTGTGTATATTTAGTGTTTACAAGGAAATAAAGGTTTTTTTTAGTTGCGATATTTTGTTCCCATAGACTAACATTGGACTTCCGGTATCGGAATCGGATATCGACGCTATTTAGTGATATCGGCGATACCATTCCGATCCAATATTTTTAGATATCGAGCAGTATCACTCAACACTAATCGTAATACAAAGAGCAGATATACGGTACTGTATCAGAAGCAGACAGCTGTATACGGTGTAGGTGAAAATTGCAATCTTTGTATATATTTCTGAAGTCACACGCAGACGCTCACTCAGTATGGATTTGACCGTACTTAGTGTTGAGCGATACGATACTGCAAATATCGGGTATCGGCCGATATTAGCTGTATCGGGCTTTCGATTCCGAATACCGATATTTTCGTCATATCGGATACCGGAATCGGGATTGTCACTGTCACTGTCACTGTCTGTGTCCGTCGGTCGGGTCTGTCACTGTCAGTGTCCGTCGGTCGGGTCTGTCAGGAGTCAGCGGCACTTACCTGGCAGAAGATCTCCGGCGGTCACGGCCTGGACTGCTTCATGGCCGCCATCATCTTTCCCCGGCGGTCACATGCAGTTTCTCGCGATAACTGCAGTGACTGCTGGGTAATCCCGGCCGTAAAGCAGTCAGTCCGATGACGTCACCGCCGGGGAAGCAGGTAATCAGCTGTGCTGCGCCGGGATGACAGGCTCTGCCTGTCATTGCGATGTAGCAGAGCTGGATCGTCATGGGACAGTCGTTACTATGGACTGCGTCGGACAGGTGGTATACTGTTGGTTTGTTTTTTTCTTTTTTTACAGGAGATCGATGGCGTCGCAGGAATGATAGTACAATAAAAGAAATGAAAACTGTGTTGTCTCTTTTATTTCATTAAAATACTTTTTTCTTGCTTTGTCTTTTTTTTATGCATTTAATAACTTTGGGATTAATAATGGATCGGTGTCTTATTGACGCCTCTCCATTATTAACCGGGCTTATTGTCACCGTGCAATCAACGGTGACATTAACCCCTTATTATCCCACTTGCCACCGCTACAGGGCAGTGGTAAGAGCCGGGTAAAGTGCCACAATTGGCACATCTTTTGATGCGCCAAATGTGGGGCTGCTGTAGCCTGGTATTATCAGGCTGTTGAGGGCCAAAATCCATGGGCCTTGACAGTCTTTTAATACCAGGCCACAGCAGTCTGCATTTTACTTGGCTGGTTAACAAAAATAGGGGGACACCTACGCCGTTTTTTTTTCGAGGGGATCCCCTATTTTTGTTAACCAGCCAAGCTAAGCAGACTGCTGTGGCCTGGTATTATCAGGCTTGCAAGGTCCATGGATATTGGATCCTTACCAGCCTGAAAAACCAGGCCTCAGCGGTCTGCTTCATCTGGCTGGTTAACAAAAATAGGGGGACCCCACGCCATTTTTTTTTCAAAGGGAACCCCTATTTTTGTTAATCAGTTCCCTCTGACGTCACTGATGGTGTCCCTGGCTGACCTGAAGTGAAAGTGGAAAGCAATCAATTAAGCTTTCCACTTCCTCTCCTGTCAGCCAGGAGAGGAACTAATTCATTTGGGGGTTTAATGTGAGTCTGCAGCATTAGCTGCGGTCCCTGCAGTAAACATTAACCCTTTCTGAAGGATTACACCGTGGGACCTGACTGTGCATCGGATTGGTAAGAATAATTTTGCTTTATTATTTTATTTTTATTACAGGAAATGGTTTTAGCAGGTAAATAAAATATGGTCAAAAACTGTGTGATTATTTCATTAAACTTCTTTTTTATTAAAGTGTATGTGTTTGATTTTTCTTTCATACAATAGGATTAATAATTGATAGTTGTCTAATTGACAGCTCTCAATTATTAACCTGGCTTAAAGTGACCTTTCAATTGCAAGGTCATTTTAACCCCTTATTAACCCATTCACCACCACTACAGGGCAATGGAAATAGACGGGCAAAGTGCCAGAAAGGGCAAATCTAATTAGAGATTTGCCCTTTCTGGGGTGTCTGGGGGCAGATGTTAGTAGCCGGGGGGGGCAAAAATAATGGTCCCTCTCTGGGCTATTATTATCTGCCCCCACTCACTGGCTTTGTCTGTCTGGTTGCGAAAATAGGGCGGGAGCCCACGCATTTTTTTTCAGCAATTTTACACCTCATATATATATATATACATGTCATTGAGTTTGTGACACATATATATATATTTATATTTATAGTTCATACACTTCTACATAGTATAATAGCCGCTAATTCAATTGCAGGCTTTTGTGAAAATGCAGAACCCGACATGAAATGACACTTGGTGTACATAGGGTTAACCATGTCTTTTCATGTCCTTTGCTATCTGATTTGCACAAACAATTACATCAGTCTATGTGTGCAAAATTTCACACCTGTAGGGGTTAATTAAAGGTGTAAATTCGTAGCAAAAAAGTCCGTTTTTTTACAACGAAATTTACACCTTTAATTAACCCCTACAGGTGTGAAATTTTGCACACATAGACTGATGTAATTGTTTGTGCAAATCAGATAGCAAAGGACATGAAAAGACATGGTTAACCCTATGTACACCAAGTGTCATTTCATGTCGGGTGCTTCTGTCTTTTCACAGAAGCCGGCTTTACCCGGCAATTGAATCAGAGGATATTTTACTATGTAGAAGTGTATAAACTATACATATATGTATATATATGTCACAATGACATGTATATATATATATATATATATATATATATATATATATATATATATATATGTATTCTATGTGTGTATATTTAGTGTTTACAAGGAAATAAAGGTTTTTTTTAGTTGCGATATTTTGTTCCCATAGACTAACATTGGACTTCCGGTATCGGAATCGGATATCGACGCTATTTAGTGATATCGGCGATACCATTCCGATCCAATATTTTTAGATATCGAGCAGTATCACTCAACACTAATCGTAATACAAAGAGCAGATATACGGTACTGTATCAGAAGCAGACAGCTGTATACGGTGTAGGTGAAAATTGCAATCTTTGTATATATTTCCGAAGTCACACGCAGACGCTCACTCAGTATGGATTTGACCATAATACAAAGAGCAGATATACGGTACTGTCTCAGAAGTGTACAGCTGTACAGTCATGGACAAAAGTTTTGAGAATGACACAAATATTAATTTTTACAAAGTCTACTGCTTCACTTTTTCTAATGGCAATTTGCATATACTCCAGAATGTTATAAAGAGTGATCAGCTTAACTGTTATGATCTGCTACAAGCACTAAGGAAAGATGGGAATTCTGTCCCTGCAATAGAACTAAGCTGATCCCTACGATGTAACGGGGAACCTGATCCTGCGACCAGACCCGCTAAAGTCCTCAGCTAGTCTGAACGAAGACCTATAGTTGCGAGGGAGGAATCCCTACAAGAACTAGGGACTGGGAGAAAAGGTGGACACCTCCTAACAGAAATTGTAGCAGGGAAAAATAAAACAAAAAACAAATTACTTAGAGATCCTAAGATCAAGCAAAACAGACTGAGTAGGGCACCTAAGCACCCGGCTAGCTTAAGAGTAGGTAATACAATGAAGTCCAGCAAAGCCAGAAGGGCGGAGCCAGACTAAATAGGGAAAAAAGGTCATGTGACCAGCAAGCTGAAACAAAACCTAACAAGAGGGTTCTAACAGTACCCTCCCTTCTAAGAGGATCCTCCGGATCCCCTAGGACTTAGGCTTATCCGGAAACCTCTTGTGAAACGCTCTGACAAGTCTAGACGCAGAAACATCATCCGCCCTCACCCATGAGTTATCCTCGGGTCCATAACCCTTCCAAGTGACGAGGTACTGTAAACTCCCTCTATACCGTCTAGAATTTAGGATGCGGGAAATCTCATATTGCCCGTCCTCCACCACCAGGGGAACAGTGGCCGAGACGTCTCCATCTGAGACCTCAGCTTTTTTCAAGAGAGAAACATGAAACACCGGATTAATCTTCCAGGAGGTGGAAGCTCCAACTTAGCAGATTGGTTAATAATCTGAAGCACCTTAAAGGGCCCTACAAACTTGGGACCCAATTTCTTAGACGGAATCCTCAAGCGCAGATTCTTAGAGGACAACCAAACCATGTCACCAATAGCAAACAAAACCTCTTGTCGTTTTCTATCAAAATACACTTTGGATCTTTTGTTAGCCTCCTGAAGATTACCACGGACATCAGTCCAAACTCTCTCCAAAACACCAGAAAAATTCTCCTCGTCAGGTACAGCCGATCCCAACTTGGAAAATGACCCAAACGACGGATGTCTCCCAGTACAAAAAAAAAAGGCGAACAACCAGCAGAAGCGGATGTATGGTTGTTAAGAGCAAACTCAGCAAGTGGCAGAAACTCAGACCACCCCTCTTGATTATCAGTCACAAAACAACGCAAGAACTGCTCAACATCCTGGTTTTTCCTTTCTGTCTGGCCATTAGACTCAGGATGATATCCGGATGAAAACGACAAATGAACTCCCAACCTGTCACAAAAGGCGCGCCAAAAACGAGCCACAAACTGAGGTCCCCTATCAGAAACAATGTCAGTAGGAACACCATGTAGTCTGACTATTTCCTTGACAAAGGCCTTAGCGAGAGTCTTAGCGCAGGGCAGTTTGATGAAAGGAACCAAGTGACACATTTTGCTAAAACGGTCCACGACCACCCAGATGACAGTGAAACCCTCAGAGGGGGAAGGTCAGTAATAAAGTCCATAGCCAAATGTGTCCAAGGTGCACTAGGGACCTCCAGAGGGCAAAGCAACCCCGCAGCAGGAGTATGAGAAGACTTAGATCTAGCACACACAGTGCATTGGCGCACCCACTTAATGACTTCCTTCTGCCATCCTGGCCACCAAAAACTGTGACCCACAAGTCTCTTGGTCTCAGAGATTCCAGGATGACCTGCCAACTGAGAGTCATGACATTCATCAAACAAATCTCTCCTCAGGGTACCAGGCACAAACAACCTCCCATGCGGCTGTTAGATGGGGCATTCTCCTGTGCTTTAAGAATCTCATCTTCTAACACGGAGTCCAAAACAGCAATAACAACCCCTCTTGCAAGATGTTTTCCTCTCCTCCTCAGTACCCACCATAGGAGAAAAGCTGCGAGACAAAGCATCAGCTTTAACATTTTTAGTACCTGGGATGTAAGTAACGGTAAAATTAAACCGTGAGGAAAAACAGTGCCCACCTAGCCTGACGGGCATTCAAGCGTTTGGCAGCATCAAGGTAGATCAGATTTTTATGATCGGTGAAGACTTGAACGGGAAATTCCGCTCCCTCCAAAAAATGACGCCAGTGTTCAAATGCGAGTTTAATTGCCAACAATTCCCGATTACCGATATCATAATTTAGTTCAGACTCAGAAAATTTCTTTGAAAAAAAAGCACAGGGATGTACTCCATCCGTCTTTGCCTGAGACAACACCGCGCCGACCCCCACAGAAGAAGCATCAACCTCAACCAAAAATGGTTTAGTCACATCAGGATGCGTAAGGATGGGAGCAGAGCTGAACCTCTCATTTAGCAACACAAAAGCCTCAATGGCCTCAGTAGTCCACTGAACCGCATCAGCACCTTTCCTGGTAAGATCGGTCAGAGGTTTGGCAATCACAGAAAATTTTTTATGAATTTTCTATAATAATTGGCGAACCCCAAAAACCTCTGTATTGATTTCACACCAATAGGCCTAGGCCATTCCTGCACAGCTTGCACTTTCACCGGGTCCATCTCAAAACCTTCACTGGAGACAATGTAGCCCAAAAAACTAAGTCTCTGTACAGCGAACTCACATTTTTCTAGTTTGGCAAAAAGTGAATTATCACTCAGTAACTGTAATACCTCACGCACACTCCTCCAATGAGACTCCAAATCCAGTGAATAAATCAAAATGTCATCCAAATACACAACCACACTTCTGCCGATCAAAGGTCTAAGGATGTCATTAATAAGATTCTGAAAAAATGCCGGAGCACTGGAAAGCCCAAAAGGCATGACCAGATTCTCAAAATGACCCAGTGGAGTGTTAAACGCAGTCTTCCATTCATCCCCCTCCTTCATGCGCAACAAATTGTATGCCCCTCGAAGATCAATTTTCGAGAACCACTTGGCCCCCACTAACTGATTAGACAAATCAGGAATCAATGGCAGTGGGTAAGGATTGCGTACAGTAATCTTATTAATCTCACGAAAGTCTAGACAAGGCCGTAAACCGCCGTCCTTTTTTTTAACAAAAAAAAAATCCAACCGCCATAGAAGATTTGGAAGGCCTAATGTGACCGGCGGCCAAGCTTGTCTGTATGTATTCCTCCAAAGCCTTTCTCTCAGGAATAGTCAAATTAAATAAACGACTTTTAGGAACAGTCGCTCCAGGGACAAATTCAATTGCACAATCATAATCTCTATGAGGAGGCAATACCTGCGATTCCTTATCAGAAAAAACTTTCCAAAAATCCTGAATAGGTACAGGTAAAGGTACTGCCACACTAAACAATCCCGCTAGCGATCTCGTTAGCGTTGCATACTAATGAGATCGCTAGCGGGATCGTTTCTATATCGCTAAATGCGGCCACATTTAGCGGTATAGTTAACGACGCTATCGCCGTTAGCGATCTTCTTAACGACTTTAGCGGTACAAAAGTACCGCTAAATCGCTAAGAAAAGGTGCCACACAGCGATAAGATACTTACCCAGCGGGAGCGCCAGCGATGAAATAGGGTCCGGAGCGATTCCAGCGACGAGCGAGATCACAGCAGGAAGCTCGTCGCTGGAAGCTGCCGCACTGAACAATATCGCTAACGGGATCGCTAAATAGTGACGTTTTTTAGCGATCTCGTTAGCGATATTGTTTAGTGTGGCATACCCTTAACTCCCCCTTAACTACAGCAGCAATAGGCCCGTTACAACACTTGCCATAACAATTAGGACTCCAGGACTTAATTTCATTGGTAGACCAATCCAGTACCGGATTGTGCAATTTTAACCAGGGTAACCCCAAAATCACAGGTGAGGGCAAATTATTCAAAACTACCAAATCCAAATTCTCTTGATGAACACCATTAATAGTAAGAGGAAATTCACAGATATGGTGAGTAACATTTTTCAAGTGAGAACCATCCACAGACACCACATTAATAGGAGAAGATAGAAGTTTGGGTTTTAATTTTAGTTTTTCCAAAAATTTCCCATCAATCACATTGAGAGTTGAACCACAATCCACAAATACCAGAAACTCCATTAATTCCTCCTCACCAGCAGTGGTAGCAGAAAGAAAGACACCTTTATTGTTTAAACAAGCTATGCGGGCGAAACTGACCTCATTTTTTTTTTTCTCTTTATTCATTCGAAGTGCACAGTTCTTAATAAAATGCCCAGATTTGCCACAATAGAAACACAAGCCCTCCGCAAATCTACGGTCTTTTTCCCGAGAGTAAGGTGTCATTGCTCCAATTTCCATCGGCTCTGCAATGTCAGTACAGTCCCTTTCCAAACTTGGAGATGACAAGGCAGATTTACTCTCATTAACCCTTGCACGCAGTCTCCTATCCACCCGTATTTGGGTAATTGCATAGCCTCTTGCAAGTTACCAGGTATAGGATAAGCAATCAGCAAATCTTTAACCCTTTCACTTAACCCTGCAAGAAATAAACTTTTCAAAGCTGAATCGTTCCACCCCACCTGAGTGGACCACCTTCGGAAGTGAGTACAATATTTTTCAACATTACCTGATCCCTGTCTCAAACGTCTCAATTCTGTCTCAGCTGATGAAACACGATCCGGATCGTCATACAATAACCCCAAAGCAGAAAAAAAACTATCCACTGATCTAAAGCATGGATCACTAGGCTGCAGAGAAAAGGCCCAGTCCTGAGGTTCTTTGCGCAAAAGTGACATTACGAACCCTATGCGCTGTGATTCATCACCAGAGGATCTGGGTCTCAAACGGAAATACAACAAGCAAGCATTTTTAAAAGAAAAAAAATCTTGTTGTTCACCAAAAAATAAATCAGGCAAACGTACCTTTGGCTACACGAAATGTGCTCCAGAACAACTACTCACGTGTTGCTGGATTTCAGCCACCTCCAGAGAAAGTCCCTGCAGGCGTTGAGCCAAATCATGAACCGACACCATGATGGAAACAGAAAATCTTTGCGTAGAGATTTTTTTTTTTTTTTTTTCTTGGGCTGGACTTACTGTTATGATCTGCTACAAGCACTAAGGAAAGATGGGAATTCTGTCCCTACAATAGAACTAAGCTGGATCCCTACGATGTAACGGGGAACCTGATTCTGCGACCAGACCCGCTAAAGTCCTCAGCTAGTCTGAACGAAGACCTATAGTTGCGAGGGAGGAATCCCTACAAGAACTAGGGACTGGGAGAAAAGGTGGACACCTCCTAACAGAAATTGTAGCAGGGAAAAATAAAACAGAAAACAAATTACTTAGAGATCCTAAGATCAAGCAAAACTGACTGAGTAGGGCACCTAAGCACCCGGCTAGCTTAAGAGTAGGTAATACAATGAAGTCCAGCAAAGCCAGAAGGGCGGAGCCAGACTAAATAGGGAAAAAAGGTCATGTGACCAGCAAGCTGAAACAAAACCTAACAAGAGGGTTCTAACATTAACAGCAATTACTTGCAAAGTCAATATTTGGCTAGAAAATGAACTTATCCCCCAAAACACATTTCAACATCATTGCAGCCCTGCCTTAAAAAGGACCAGCTAACCTCTTTTCAGTGATTGCTCCATTAACACAGGTGTGGGTGTTGATGAGGACATGGCTGGAGATCAATCTGTCATGATTAAGTAAGAATGAGACCACTGGACACTTTAAAAGGAGGCTGGTGCTTGGCATCATTGTTTCTCTTCTGTTAACCATGGTTATCTCTAAAGAAACACGTGCAGTCATCATTGCAATGCACAAAAATGGCCTAACAGGGAAGAGTATCGCAGATAGAAAGATTGCACCTCAGTCAACAATCTATCGCATCATCAAGAACTTCAAGGAGAGAGCTACCATTGTTGCCAAAAAGGCTCCAGGGCGCCCAAGAAAGACCAGCAAGCGCCAGGACCGTCTCTTAAAAGTGTTTCAGCTGCGGGATCTGGCTACCAGCAGTGCAGAGCTTGCTCAGGAATGGCAGCAGGCAGGTGTGAGTGCATCTGCAGCACTGTGAGGCGGAAACACTTGGAGCAAGGCCTCGTCTCAAGGAGGGAAGCAAAGCAGCCACTTCTCTCCAGAAAAAACATCATGGACAGACTGATATTCTGCAAAAGGTACAGGCAGTGGACTGCTGAGGACTGGGGTAAAGTTATTTTCTCTGATGAATCCCCTTTTCGATTGTTTGGTACATCAGGAAAACGCCTCATTCGGAGAAGACAAGGTGAGCGCTACCACCAGTCTTGTCTCATGCCAACTGTTAAGCATCCTGAAACCATTCATGTGTGGGGTTTCTTCTCAGCCAAGGGAATCGGCTCTCTCACAGTCTTGCCTAAAAACACAGCCATGAATAAAGAATGGTACCAGAATGTCCTCCAAGAGCAACTTCTCCCAACCCTCCAAGAGTAGTTTGTCGATCAACAATGCCTTTTTCAGCATGATGGAGCACCTTGCCATAAAGCAAAGGTGATAACTAAATGGCTCAAAACATAGAGATTTTGGGTCCATGGCCTGGAAACTCCCCAGATCTTAATCCTATTGAGAACTTGTGGTCAATCATCAAGAGACGGGTGGACAAACAAAAACCTAAAAATTCTGACAAAATGAAAGCATTGATTGTGCAAGAATGGACTGCTATCAGTCAGGATTTGGTCCAGAAGTTGATTGAGAGCATGCCAGGGAGAATTGCAGAGGTCCTGAAGAAGAAGGGTCAACACTGCAAATATTGACTTGCTGCATTAACTCATTCTAAAGGGTATGCCACACTAAACAATATCGCTAACGGGATCGCTAAAAAACGTCACTATTTAGCGATCCCGTTAGCGATGTTGTTCAGTGCGGCAGCTTCCAGCGACGAGCTTCCTGCTGTGATCTCGCTCGTCGCTGGAATCGTTCCGGACCCTATTTCATCGCTGGCGCTCCCGCTGGGTAAGTATCTAATCGCTGTGTGGCACCTTTTCTTAGCGATTTAGTGGTACTTTTGTACCGCTAAAGTCGTTAAGAAGATCGCTAACGGCGATAGCGTCGTTAACTATATCGCTAAATGCGGCAGCATTTAGCGATATAGAAACAATCCCGCTAGCGATCTCATTAGTATGCAACGCTAACGAGATCGCTAGCGGGATAGCTTAGTGTGCCAGTACCTTAACTGTCAATATAAGCTTTTGTTACTCATATGTTTGCAATTATATTTCTGTCTGTGATAAAAACATCTGTCAAACACACATAAAAACCAGAGGGCAGCAGATCATGTGAAAATACAATATTTGTGTCATTCTCAAAACTTTTGGCCATGACTGTATACGGTGTGGGGGAAAATTGCAAACTCCATATATATTTCCGGAATCACACACAGATAGTTAGCATGTATTTGTCCGTGATACCAGCCGTACACGGTAGTGTGTGAGGAGCGTACAGCTCTTTACGGTGTGGGAAAAAATGAACGGTCGGTAATTGTGCAGAAAAAAAAGAATAAAAGTATTAGTGCTGTGTAAAAAGCAGTCTGCACAGCAGTGTACAAACAGCAATAAAGCTATCAGGCAGCCTATTAACCAGTGCTACTGCACACAAAAAAATCCTCCTTTGTCACTGCACACTAACTATACAGCACAATTGCTATCAGCACAAGCACATAAGAACTTCTCTTTCCTGCCTAACTCTCTCCCTATTGATAAACAGCGTCAGCAACCTCTCCCTACTGTTAAAATCGGCAGAAGTAAAATAGAGGTCGGCGCTCAGGGCTTTTATAGACACCATGATGCCCCCCAAAGCAAGCCAATCACTGCAATGCCGTTCTCTAAAATGGTGGTGGACGCTGCACATGTCATCTCATTGCCCACAGTGCATGTCCTTGCTTATTGGCTGAAAAATGGCGCATGAAAAGATTATGGAAAAATCGACTTGGGCGCTGGGGTCGACGACCGCATGGCCGACTGCACGCTATGGTCGTGTTTCAGCCAACGAAACCCGACTTTGGCGAAAGTCGGCGACTTTTGAATCTGACTGACCTGTTTCGCTCAACTCTAATCATAATGCATCATTCCACCTTTGTTGAATGTGTAAATGGGCCCCATTATCTCTTGGGCCCTGTGCAGCTGCACAGGTTGCATCAATGATGAATCCACCCTTTACTGGATCCTAAAATCATTGGTTCTTAGCTCTTTACTATTGCATCTGGAGCAGAAAGTAAATATGAATGGAGCATACATGCATGTATTTTGTGTGCTCCATTTTATAGAATCACCTTGTGCGTATGGTTCCTAGACTTAGCAGGAGCATGTCCTTATATAGCCACTAATTCTTACATTCACATATTCTTATGGTGATATGTGATATCTTTAACCAGTGTGTAATACTAATTATTAGAGTTGAGCGATACTTTCCGATATCTAAAAGTATCGGAATCGGAATGGTATCGCCGATACCATTAAAATATCGGTATTATACCGATACCCGATACCGATACCGGAAATCCAATGTAAGTCTATGGGAACAAAATATCGTAACTAAAAAAACCTCTTTCTTTCCTTGTAAACACTAAATATACACACATAGAATACATATATATATATATATACATGTCATTGTGACATATATATATACATATATGTATAGTTTATACACTTCTACATAGTAAAATATCCTCTGATTCAATTGCGGGTAAAGCCGGCTTCTGTGAAAAGACAGAAGCACCCGACATGAAATGACACTTGGTGTACATAGGGTTAACCATGTCTTTTCATGTCCTTTGCTATCTGATTTGCACAAACAATTACATCAGTCTATGTGTGCAAAATTTCACACCTGTAGGGGTTAATTAAAGGTGTAAATTCGTTGTAAAAAAAACGGACTTTTTTGCTACGAATTTACACCTTTAATTAACCCCTACAGGTGTGAAATTTTGCACACTTACACTCATGTAATTGTTTGTGCAAATCAGATATCAAACTACATGAAAAGACATGGTTAACCCTATGTACACCAAGTGTCATTTCATGTCGGGTTCTGCATTTTCACAAAAGCCGGCAATTGAATTAGCGGCTATTATACCATGTAGAAGTGTATGAACTATAAATATAATATATATATATATGTGTCACAAATTCAATGACATGTATATATATATATGAGGTGTAAAATTGCTGAAAAAAAATGCGTGGGCTCCCGCCCTATTTTCGCAACCAGACAGACAAAGCCAGTGAGTGGGGGCAGATAATAATAGCCCAGAGAGGGACCATTTTTTTTGGCCCCCCCGGCTACTAACATCTGCCCCCAGACACCCCAGAAAGGGCAAATCTCTAATTAGATTTGCCCTTTCTGGCACTTTGTCCGTCTATTCCCATTGCCCTGTAGCGGTGGCGAATGGGTTAATAAGGGGTTAAAATGACCTTGCAATTGAAAGGTCACTTTAAGCCAGGTTAATAATTGAGAGCTGTCAATTAGACAACTATCAATTATTAATCCTATTGTATGAAAGAAAAATCAAACACACACACTTTAATAAAAAAGAAGTTTAATGAAATAATCACACAGTTTTTGACCATATTTTATTTACCTGCTAAAACCATTTCCTGTAATAAAAATAAAATAATAAAGCAAAATTATTCTTACCTATCCCATGCACAGTAAGGTCCCACGGTGTAATCCTTCAGAAAGGGTTAATGTTTACTGCAGGGACCGCAGCTAATGCTGCAGCCTCACAGTAAACCCCCAAATGAATGAGTTCCTCTCCTGGCTGACAGGAGAGGAAGTGGAAAGCTTAATTGATTGCTTTCCACTTTCACTTCAGGTCAGCCAGGGACACAATCAGTGACGTCAGAGGGAACTGGTTAACAAAAATAGGGGATCCCCTCGAAAAAAATTGGCGTGGGGTCCCCCCTAATTTTGTTAACCAGCCAGATGAAGCAGACCGCTGAGGCCTGGATTTTCAGGCTGTTAAGGAGCCAAGATCCATGGACCTTGCCAGCCTGATAATACCAGGCCACAGCAGTCTGCATATCTTGGCTGATTAACAAAAATAGGGGATCCCCTCGAAAAAAATTGGCGTGGGGTCCCCCCTATTTTTGTTAACCAGCCAGATGAAGCAGACCGCTGAGGCCTGGATTTTCAGGCTGGTAAGGATCCAATATCCATGGACCTTGCAAGCCTGATAATACCAGGCCACAGCAGTCTGCTTAGCTTGGCTGGTTAACAAAATAGGGGATCCCCTCGAAAAAAAAACGGCGTGGTATCCCCCCTATTTTTGTTAACCAGCCAAGTAAAATGCAGACTGCTGCGGCCTGGTATTAAAAGACTGTCAAGGCCCATGGATTTTGGCCCTCAACAGCCTGATAATACCAGGCTACAGCAGCCCCACATTTGGCGCATCAAAAGATGTGCCAATTGTGGCTCTTTACCCGGCTCTTCCCACTTGCCCTGTAGCGGTGGCAAGCGGGGTAATAAGGGGTTAATGTCACCGTTGATTGCACGGTGACAATAAGCCCGGTTAATAATGGAGAGGCGTCAATAAGACACCGATCCATTATTAATCCCAAAGTTTTTAAATGTTTAAAAAAAAACACAGCAAGAAAAAAGTCTTTTAATGAAATAAAAGAGACAACACAGTTTTCATTAATTTTATTACTCTCTCATTCCTGCGACGCCATCGATCTCCTGTAAAAAAGAAAAAAAACAAACCAACAGTATACCACCTGTCTGACGCAGTCCATAGTAACGACTGTCCCACGACGATCCAGCTCTGCTACATCGGAATGACAGGCAGAGCCTAACATCCCGACGCAGCACAGCTGATTACCTGCTTCCCCGGCGTTGACGTCATCGGACTGACTGCTTTACGGCCGGGATTACCCAGCAGTCACTGCAGTTATCGCGAGAAACTGCATGTGACCGCCGGGGAGAAGAGGATGGCGGCCATGAAGCAGTCCAGGCCGTGATCGCCGGAGATCTTCTGCCAGGTAAGTGCCGCTGACTCCTGACAGACCCGACCGACGGACACTGACAGTGACAGTGACATTCCGATTCCGGTATCCGATATGACGAAAATATCGGTACTCGGAATCGGAATTCCGATACAGCCAATATCGGCCGATACCCGATATTTGCAGTATCGGAATGCTCAACCCTACTAATTATCTGTAATTAATATAACACTAAAATACATTTAGAAATAGTTTAGAAGTTAATGTCCTCATCTCCTGTGTTATATTCACATTTTCTTGGTTCTGCTATTTATAGTTTACAAGGAGAAAATGTTTCTTTCCTCCTTGAGATGCCTGATGAATGAGAAAAAAAGAAGAAACCAAGCCTTTCAGAACTAATTCAAAGCGCTAATCTGCATATGTTATAAGAAAACAGAAGTTGATGAGGGAAATTAAATGATCTTGGCTATGTGAAATGACATATGCTTTGCACAAGAAATCCAGCTAGTTCATGAATATATTGTTGTTTGGAGCAGCATGAATACTGAGAGTGTGATGTCATGTCAGAACATTGCAGACCTTGGCAGTCTTTAAAAACAATGTAACCAATATTTTTAGTTTTTATTCCTTGTGAATTATCCACAACAACAGATAGCAGCTATAAATAAGAAATGGATAAGCTAGCTTATGCTCTGAAGCATGCCTTTAATTCTCAGAAAAGAAATAGATCAGCATTGCATTGCATGTCTTTGTATATCTAAAGGAAGGATATTATACTTTAATCATTACGTTTTTCAAATACAGGCTATCTGCTTAAAGGAAATAAATGTATCCTGACTCTTCTTGTTAAGCATAGCCATGACTGGCTTGTATATGTTTAAGTGCAGTCTGACAGAGTATCTGGATATGTAGGAGGGTGAGAATACATATTGCAAAAAGCTGTCACAATAGAGAAGATTTAAAAATGTTCAATACCTTTTATTTTTTTTTTATTTCAAAGTGAAAAAAGACAATATATATACATATATACAGTACAGACCAAAAGTTTGGACACACCTTCTCATTCAAAGATTCTTCTGTATTTTCATGACTATGAAAATTGTAGAATCACACTGAAGGCATCAAAACTATGAATTAACACATGTGGAATTATACATTACACTTTACAAAAAAGTGTGAAACAACTGAAAATATGTCTTATATTGTAGGTTCTTCAAAGTAGCACCTTTTGCTTTGATTACTGCTTTGCATGCAGAAAAGGTGAATGGATGGACTCTACATGCCTAGTACCCACAGTGAAGCATGGAGGAGGTGGTGTGATGGTGTGGGGGTGCTTTGCTGGTGACACTGTTGGGGATTATTCAAAATTGAAGCTGTGAGCGGTCCAGCTTACCCCAAACCATCTAGATTGGGTTCTGGTCTGGTGACTGTGGAGTCCAGGTCATCTGGCATAGCACCCCAACACTCTCCTTCTTGGTCAAATAGCCCTTACACAGCCTGGAGATGTGTTTGGGGTCATTGCCCTGTTGAAAAATAAATGATGGTCCAACTAAATGCAAACCGGATGGAATAGCATGCTGCTGCAAGATGCTGCGGTAGCTATGCTGGTTCAGTATGCCTTCAATTTTGAATAAATCCCCAACAGTGTCACCAGCAAAGCACCCCCACACCATCACACCACCTCCTTCATGCTTCACGGTGGGAACAAGGCATGTAGAGTCCATACGTTCACCTTTTTTGCGTGCAAAGCAGTAATCAAAGCAAAAGGTGGCTACTTTGAAGAACCTAGAATATAAGACATATTTTCAGTTGTTTCACACTTTTTTGTAAAGTGTAATGTATAATTCCACATGTGTTAATTCATAGTTTTGATGCCTTCAGTGTGATTCTACAATTTTCACAGTCATGAAAATACAGAAAAATCGTTGAATGAGAAGGTGTGTCCAAACTTTTGGTCTGTACTGTATATACCAAATAAATGCCAGTTGGAAAATAACCTAACAAATCTGCATAAGTTTTCTTTAAGAATGGTTACTGTATAATACTATAGCACCCTTCCGCACCTCTTTGTACATTTATAGTAGACAAGAAACACTCTGCACCACATTGAAATGACCAAGAACAGAGATAGCAACCTTCACTAACCTCGGCACAAGTATGCTGTCTCTGTCAGTGACACCATCAGGAAATTCTGGAAACCAAAAAGCCCAGGAATTTGAACAACTGCCACCTTTCATAAGCAGAGAAGGGTGCAATAGAAAGGGGCAGAAGAGGTTAGGGGTGAGATACAAACTGTCATGAGATGTAGGAAAGAGAAATTATAGGAGTAATAGGTCTGTCAGAGAAATATAAGGAAGACAAGCTGACGGAGCGACAGGCTGGCGGTCAACAGAGACATATATTGAAAAGGGTCTGATGCAGTTCCTGCCTGGTTCCTCAAGTGAGGAAAAAACAATGAAATGCAGGAAACTCCGTTCACAGGGGAGAGCAAAGGAAACAGATGAGAAAATAAAAAAAAAATTCTTTGTTTATTTAAATCCACAATACGTTTAGACGAAACAGCTCCGTCTTCATCAGGTGGCAAGATGCAAAGAGTGGGCAGGGAAAGTATATAAAAGAACACCAAGCAATGAGATACAATGAGCAATTATGCAAATCACACGATCAGCTGGGATTCAGGACACAACACAATTTTAAAAAAGATAATATAAAACATTATAAAATCAAAAATATAATCATATAAAAATAATAAAAGAACTGAAACGACTATTATATGACTTTTTCGATAATAAGATTTAACCCTTCAGGCACCAGTGTGCCAAGTTTAAAAATCCAATAACTCTCTCTTCTCATTAAACTGGTATAACGATCAGGCAAATCAAATGGTATCTGATCTATATTGGTGTGCTTTAGTGAGCTCAACTCCTTGTTATGCGCTACGAGAAAATGTTTTGACAGACTATGCATTAAATATCCATGCTGGATGTTTTTGCCGGTGTTTATTCATCCTTGCATGCATAGCCTGTATCGTCCGCCCGACATATTGCAGCCCCCAACCACATTCAATCAGATAAACCACGTAGCTAGAATGGCAGTTTACATGGCATTTAATTTTATAACTGGTGCCCGTGGTGTGTGACCGAAATTCTTTCACTCCATTGCTAATAGAACCACAACATAAGCATTTAGCTGCTTTACAGGCAAAGCAGCCTGGTTTGAGATGCGCCCGGGGAACAGATGAAGATGAAGATTCCCGGGTTACGTTGCTAGGGGCAATGAGGCTACAAAGAGTGAAATTTTTTTGAAAATGGTTCTGGGGAACGCAGGAATATGCTTAGACAGAACTGGGTCCCCTTTCAAAATAAACCAATATTTTTTCAAGAGGGTTCGTACGACCCCTTGTGATTGGTTGAAGGTAGTTATGAAACTCCATTTAATAAAATCGAGGGATTCAGTAGACCTATTATTCTTATTTTTAATTAGCTCAATGCATTTATTTTGTTTGAAGGCTCTAGCCCTCGTGAACGCTTCACAAACCATTTTTTTAGGGTACCCTTTACTCTTAAAATGATGTTTCAGGATATCATAGAAATCACTGTCTTTTGTACAATTCTTCCTAATCCTCCAATACTGTCCATAAGGAATATTTGAGATCCAATTAGGAAGGTGGCCGCTACTGAAACTTAAATAACTGTTTACGTCAACCCTTTTAACATGCGTCGAGGTTGAAAAGTGGCCATACGGATAGACATGTACCATTAGATCTAAAAATTTAATAGCTTTATTAGAAATATTTTCTGTAAACTTCAGTCCCCAAGAATTCTTGTTTAGGGACTAGACAAAGTCAAGTGTATCTGCTCCAAGTTCTGGACACTATGCTGACAGACACAGCTACCCTTCTTTCCACAGCTCACATTAATGTGCCATCAAGGATGAGCTGCACTACCTGAGCAACTTTTGTGGGTTGTTGACTCATGTTACTGTACAGTACCTCTAATGGTGAGAGCAATGACAAAATGCAAAAGTGATGAAAACAAGAGTCAAAAAGGCTGAGAACAGAGAAATGATCTGTGGTCATCCTCTGCGGAAACACTCCTTTGTAGGGGTTGCCATGCTAATTGTCTTTCATTTCTACCTGTTATCTGTTCCATTTGCACAACAGCGGGAGAAATTGATTCACAATCTGTGATGCTTCTTAACTGGACAGGTTGATTTCACAGAAGTGTGATTGACTTGGAGTTACGTTGTGTTGTTTAAGTGTTACCTTTATTTTTTTAAGCAGTGTATATGCAGTGGGAAAAATAAGTATTTGATACAATGCCAATTTTGCAAGTTTTTACACCTACAAAGAATGGAGAGGTCTGTAATTTTTTCACAGGTACACTTCAACTGTGAGAAACAGAATATTTAAAAAATCTAGAAAATCACATAGAATGATGGCGTAGTGTGTTACTAATGGTAATGTCTGAGACTGTGGTCCCAGCTCTGTTCAAGTCATTGACCAGGTCCTCCCATTTAGTTCTTGGCTGATTCCTGACCTTTCTCAGAATCATCCTTAGCACAAGAGGCAATATCTTGCATGGAGCCCCAGACTGAGAAAGATTGACAATCATCTTGTGTTTCTTACATTTTGTAATAATGGAGCCAACAGTTGTTGCTTTCTCACAAAGCTGCTTGCCTGTTGCCCTGTAGCCCATCCCAACCTTGTGCATGTCTAATTATTTTCCCCTAGAGTCATTAGACAGCACTTTGGTCTTGGCCATGGTGGGGTGGTTGGAGTGTGATTGATTGGGTGTGTGGACAGGTGTCTTTATATAGGTAACAAGTTCAAATAGGTGCAATTAATGCAAGTAATGAGTACAGAGTAGGAGGACTTCTTAAAGAATAACTAACAGGTCTGTGAGAGTCTGAAATATTTCTAGTCATTAGATGATCAAAAACTTATTTCATGCAATAAAATGAAATTCAATTATTTTATGTCATACAATGTGATTTTCTGTTTTCTCTTTTTAGGTACTGTCTATCTCAAAAGAACAGTACCTACAATAAAAATTACCGATTTCTCCATTTTTTGGAGCGGGGAAAACCTGCAAAATCTGCAGTGTATCAAGTATATTTATATATAAATATATATATTTTGGATATTTTCACCAAACATATGCAAAGTAATTTATATAGAAAGTCACTATATACATAGATGGACTTAAGGACACATTTACTACATACATTGAGTACATTTATCACATGCAGTACTTGCATATTCAATACACTTTCTAGATACATTTTGGGATGATTTAGTTTTCCTTAAAATGACAAATGTGTCAAAATGCTGATGAATATTCCAATACAATATAACGTAACTTGGCATCTAACTATACACATTTAGTGGCTTTTAGTGTGTTAAGATTTAAATTTCTACATAGTGATAGCTTTCTGGTGTGTTAGTTGAAGGAAGGTTGCATCTGTAAGAACAGGACTCTTTTCTGACTTTCTCACTCCTCCTATTCATCCAGACTGATAATTTGCTAGTATTGTATTACAGTGTTAACCCATTCATATCACTATATTGTTGTGTTCTCAAGTACAGAGAAGAACAGATCAAGGAAAAGGAAAGGGTTGGAATACTTGATACAGGTTGGACTGGATTTATTCAGCCACACAGCAAGAGAATTGTCACAACAGTACCTTACTTTTTTAGCGATGAAGCACTTTCTCTGTCAACATAATTTCTGCCCTTTTGTGTTGAAGCAGGCCATGGTTGCAGCTGCATGTAACAGCAATGAAGTATCTCAGTCTTGGCCCTCACATTTCCAACTTCCGCCATATATTATGTATGGAGAAGGAGAATGGAAAAGTGAAACCGGGAGATTGTGGATGACTGCAGTCTATGTGCCTCTATTGTTTATAAATGTGAAGGAAAGAGCAAAAGGGTAAGTTCATTTCAACAAATGGCAATTACAGTGGTGGCCAAAAGTATTGGCACCCCTGCAATTCTGTCAGATAATACTCAGTTTCTTCCTGAAAATGATTGCAAACACAAATTCTTTGGTATTATTATCTTTATTTAATTTGTCTTCAATGAAAAAACACAAAAATAATTGACCTAAAGCCAAATTGGATATAATTCCACACCAAACCTAAAAAAGTGGGGTGGACAAAAGTATTGGCACTGTTTGAAAAATCATGTGATGCTTCTCTAATTCGGGTAATCACCAGCACCTGTAACTTACCTGTGGCACCTAACAGGTGTTGGCAATAACTAAATCACACTTGCAGCCAGTTAACATGGATTAAAGTTGACTTAACCTCTGTCCTGTGTCCTTGTGTGTACCACATTGAACATGGAGAAAAGAAAGACCAAAGAACTGTCTGAGGACTTGAGAAACCAAATTGTGAGGAAGAATGAGCAATCTCAAGGCTACAAATTCATCTCCAATGACCTCAATGTTCCTGTGTCTTCCGTGCGCAGTGTCATCAAGAAGTTTAAAGCCCATGGCACTGTGGCTAACCTCCCTAGATGTGGAAGAAAAAGAAAAATTGACGAGAGATTTCAGTGCAAGATTGTGCTGATGGTGGATAAAGAACCTCGACTAACATCCAAACAAGTTCAAACTGCCCTGCAGTCCGAGGGTACAACAGTGTCAACCCGTACTATCCGTCGGCGTCTGAATGAAAAGGGACTGTATGGTAGGATACCAAGGAAGACCCCACTTCTTACCCCGAGACATAAAAAAGCCAGGCTGGAGTTTGCTAAAACTTACCTGAGAAAGCCTAAAATGTTTTGGAAGAATGTTCTCTGGTCAGATGAGAAAAAATTCAAGCTTTTTGGGAAAAACCATCAACATAGAGTGTACAGGAAAAAAAAGAGGCATTCAAAGAAAAGAACACGGTCCCTACAGTCAAATATGGCAAAGGTTCCCTGATGTTTTGGGGTTGCTTTGCTGCCTTTGGCACTGGACTGCTTGACCATGTGCATGGCATTATGAAGTCTGAAGACTACCAACAAATTTTGCAGCATAATGTAGGGCCCAGTGTGAGAAAGCTGGGTCTCCCTCAGAGGTCATGGGTCTTCCAGCAGGACAATGACCCAAAACACACTTCCAAAAGCACAATAAAATGGAGAGAGAAAGCACTGGAGACTTCTAAGGTGGCCAGCAATGAGTCCAGACCTGAATCCATAAACACCTGTGGAGAGATCTCAAAATGGCAGTTTGGAGAAGGCACCCATCAAATATCAGGGACCTGGAGCAGTTTACCAAAGAAGAATGGTCTACAATTCCAGCAGAGCATTGTAAGAAACTCATTGATGGTTACCGGAAGCGGTTGTTCGTAGTTATTTTGGCTAAAGGTTGTGCAACCAAGTATTAGGCTGAGTGTGCCAATACTTTTGTCTGCCCAATTTTTGGAGTTTTGTGTGAAATGATCAAGGATTTGATTTTTGCTTCATTCTCTTTTGTGTTTTTTCCTTGCAAGCAAATTAAATGAAGATATAAATAGCAAATAATTTGTGATTGCAATCATTTTTAGGAAGAAACTGAGTATTATCTGACAGAATTGCAGGAGTACCAATACTTTTGGCCACCACTGTATGTAGGCCCTCCTTAGTGTTCATATTGATCCAGTTGCTGAGCATCTTTTTTAAATTTCTACAGAGGCTCTTAATGACAGTATCGCCCATGGTACTCTAATATCAGTCCTGTCCTGTCACCTCACTGACACCCTTGTGGTTGAATCTAATAGTTTAAGGCTATACAGAGGCACAATATATTGTCAAAGGGCATGGTAATTACTGGTTGTCAATTTAGTCAAGCAAATCAAAGTGGAATAACAGGGACAGCAAAACACAAAGTCCTAAGAAAAGGAATAACACTTTATAATTTTGTTAATTAGAAATGTTTACTAAAGCTGGCATATGATGAGAACTGACTACTCCTGATCATTATATAGAACGGGTTCCGGTCTTTGACTGTGAAAAGAAAGATATAAGACATATCATTAGCTTGTGACTAGTCCAATTCATCCTGTTTATTTTATTTAATTTCAGATGTTTAACTGTTGTATTTTTAATCATTGCTTCATTTGACTCAGCTTAAACTATTGTCTTGACATTGTCCCTATGAATTCATTCAAATTAAGAAGCTTTATTGTTTGTGCAAAATATGTCTGGGTCTTGAAACAACATAGGATTTGTGAACAGTAAGATCGTGATCGTTGATTAAAAATATTTAAATGTAAAAAAACCCCAAATATATGCAAGAGAAGCATTTCTTCTCTTTAGCATCTACTACTGGCTTGAAGCAAATGAAAAAAATATTTAATTTCATCTATTTAATGTAGGTTAACTATGGTTGTTATTTTTTTTCTAATAATCAGTTGCATTATATAAAATATCATATTTCCTATGAAACAAAAGTGTCATCTTCCTAATTTCACAGCCACTTCTAGTTCTCCTTTACTTACTTGCAGGCTCGTTGTCAATGTTCAAAAGCTCTTCATTAGAGATGAGCAAGCACTAAAATGCATGGGTGCTTGTGCTCGAACCGAGCAACTCCTAATACTCAATGCTCGATTTGAGCAACAAGTATATTGGGAGTCATAAAGAAAATCAAACTTTTTCTGGCAGACCCTACAAAGAAGTCTGGGGGCAGTGAAAATGTTCAAATGGATGAGAAAAGTGCTGAATGGAAAGAGAACAGCATGGGGAAGACCCCTGGAAGCATCTCTGTCTCCCAGATCACTGCTCAAAACAATGGTGTCAAACTTTTACTACACTTTAACCCTTTTATGACCCTAGCTTTTTCCGGATTTGCGTTTTCGTTTTTCGCTCCCCTTTTTCCCAGAGCAATAACTTTTTTATTTTTCTGTCAATATGGCCATGTGAGGGCTTATTTTTTGCAGGACGAGTTGTACTTTTCAACATCATTGGTTTTAGCATGTCTTGTACTCGAAAGCGGTTAAAAAATTCCAATTGCGTTGAAATTGCAAAAAAAGTGCAATCCCACACTTGTTTTTTGTTTGGCTTTTTTGATAGGTTCACTAAATGCTAAAACTGACCTACTATTATGATTCTCCAGGTCATTCTGAGTTCATAGACACCAAACATGTCTAGGTTCTTTTTATCTATGTGGTGAAAAAAAATTCCAAAGTTTGCTAAAAAAAAAAACATTACGCTATTTTACGATACCCGTAACATCTCCATTTTTCATGATACGGGGTCGAGTGAGGGCTCATTTTTTGTGTGCCGAGCTGACGTTATCAAGGATACAATTTATGTACAAGTACAATCTTTTTATCACCCGTTATTGCATTTTAATGCAATGTCGTGGCGACCAAAAAAATGTATGTATATGTGTGATTGTTTTATTGTTTTATTTTGAATGGGATGAAAGGGGGGTGCTTTAAACTTTTATTTTTTTATTTTTTTTCATATTTTTTAAAACATTTTTTTAAATTTTTTTGCAAGCTTCAATAGCCTCCATTGGAGGCTAGAAGAATCCACTACTTGATCGGCTCTGCTACAAATAGGCAATGAGCAGATCGCCTATATGTAGCAGAATTACAGCATTGCTATGAGCGCCAACCAATGCCTCATCAACCACCATAGAGGTCTCTATGAGACCTCAGGTTGTTATGGCAAAGCATCGCTGACCCCGATCACGTGATGGTGGTCAGCGATGCGCGCATTTCTGGCCCGGTGGCTGAAAGCACTGGTTAAAACCCGCTGTCAGCATTCAAAACAGCTGACATGTCCCTGCTTTGAGGCGGGCTCACCGCCGGAGCCCTAATCAGAGCAGGGGATCTGACCTTGGACGTACTATCCTATCCAAGGTCAGAAAGGGGTTTAACAGTGACAATAAAACACTCCAAACCGACAAGAAATTATATATATAATTATATATAATATATTTTACAGTAAAGTAAGCGCTGTTCCCCGGCTCCTGGGGCTGAAGACGATTCTCATCATTCTCCCTGCTCTGCTGGTGATCATCATGAGCATGAGAGAATGATGAGAGTTGTATTCAAGTGAGAACAATAACAGCAGGAGCCAGCTTTTGGGGCTATTGCTCCCAGCAGCCTACACCTGCTGCCGCAAATAATAGTGACAGCGCTATAAATAAATAAATTAATTTAAAAAATGGCATGGTTCCCCTGGATTTTCTATAACCAGCCAGGCAAAACTGATAGCTGGGGGCTTCAACCCTCAGCTTTCAGTGTTAGCAAGGCTGGTTATCAAGAATAGAGGAGTCAACATGCCATATTTTTTTAATTATTTAAATAAATAATTTAAAAAAACAGCATGGGGTTCTTTCATTTTTTGACAACCCACCTTGCTAAAGCTGACAGCAGTGGGCTAGTATTCTCAGGCTGGTAAGGGGCTATGGATATTTTCTCCCCCAGCCTAAAACAGCAGTCCCCAATTCTGGCGCTTTGCCCGGCTCTTCCCACTTGCTCTGTAGTGGTGGCAAGTGGGGTTCATATTTGTGGGGTTGATGTCACCTTTGTATTGTCAGGTGACATCAAGCCTACGGACTACTAATGGAGAGGTATCTATAAGACATCTCTCCATTACTAATACTTATAGCTATATGGTAAATAAAGACACAGCCAGAATAAAGTCTTTTATTAGAAATAAAGCAAAACATAGCTTTCCATTTTTTATTTAAAATAAAAAAACACAGTTATACTCACCTACCCCTAATTCTACTGAATCCCTTGTCTCCTGTAATAAAACAAAAGTAAAAACAACACTATCCCTCATCTCTCTGTCGTTCTGTCCCACGCCGTAATTCAAGTCTGGGGGATAAATAGTTTTAACCTGGACGGTGCCAATATGCAACCTTCCAGGCTGGTGACGGAACTGCTGGCTTCCTGACTTGTCCCTCTAGTCACCCCAGTGACTCTTCCTGTCTGTTTCAATGCTGCCGATCTCTACCCCTCAGTGCTTCTAGCCTTACTCTGCATGTCAGCTTCCCAGGTTAGGTCAATGACTTCACCATACACCAACTTATCTTCCACCACTGCACCCTGATTCTCCTGACTTTATGACTTAACAACAACAATACTTATCAGCAACTGTGTCTCATCATTATTTTCCTCCTTATCACAAATTTGCCGTTCTCCACCGTTCTTGTGGCCATGACTGCTCTAAATTTTGTGCATCACTAAACAACATGTCTTCCTGTACTTCTTGGAGTATGCAGGTTGAGAGGTCACAGTCAAAAAATTATGTTGTAAAGAGCTCATTGGTGTGTCCTAGTGTGGGATCACTAGTATCTTGGGACTCAACATGGTGGGAGGAAGGAGGATCAGGGTGAGGATTAAGTGATCCAGACTTTATGCTGGTGAGAAAGGACAGTGTGGAAGACTGGATGCTGGTGCTAAGCCTGCTGGAAGCATTATCTGCTGTCAAAGTGACCACCTGTTAGCACTGCTCTAGCTTCAGAAGCGATGTACCGTGCCTCAAGGCAAAGTTGGACAGGAACCTACAGTATGTGTCATGGATGGGCTTGTTTCTTGTGCTCCAGCAAATGGCTTAGTCGCACCTGCCATAAATTATCGGCATCTGCGTGCACCATCATCAGCACTTCCATTTCCCCAACCCTTGATGCACACCTTACACATTTTTAATTGTCAGGTCTCTTGAAACCAAGTTTATTTTTAACAAAAGAAAAAAATTAATCAGATGCAGCAATCAAAGCAGTTTTTGGTGGTTTATTTCACCGTAATATTACAGAAAGAATGCAAAAGTGTATGGATGACAATCAAATTCAATCCCAAAAAATGTTTCAATGCTTTTTCAGTTTATAGATGACCGAAATTTACCCAGACCACCTTATATTGTATAGCTGAGAAATGGAAGCCTACAAAATTTTAAAAATATTTTTCTCAGTTTTAGACATTACTGAAATTTACTCCACACTACTGTCTATTTATTGTATTTACCATTCTCCCTGCTCCTCCGATTCCATCTCCCTCCCTAGGTTAAATGCAAATTATATGTGAAACAAACATCAAAGCAAACAATTACCCCTTAGAAGGGTTATTAGTATGATGGCTAAGCCTCAGCACCTGTATCAAGACCACAGGCCTCTGATTCATTATACTGTGCACACACAGGCCTAGTCAAGCAGTCTCTCCCTCCATTACAAAGTGTCACAAAGCTGTGCAATGGTGTCAGTGTGCTGAGCTGGGCAACATCTGTCCTTTTATAAACCCTGATGATGTCAGATGGCTAGCCAATCACAGTAGTGCCACAAGGATGAAGGCTATGGCATTACAGTGACTCACAGGCAATCGCTAAATGCTTATTGGTAGCGTAACAGGTACAAAAGGTGCAGGGTGGGGAATCAAGTTTGAATTTGTGCACCGCCAATTGCTCACTCAGTAATGAGCACACCCGAGCATGTTTGTTCATCAAGGAATGAACCACTTTGTACATTAATGACCGATCCTCTTTGTCCAAATCTGACCAGTGTCACTTTTTGAGATTATAAATCTGTAAAATTTTAACATATCCCAGCAATTCATAGAATGTTTTTTCGCAACAAATTGTACTTCATGATAGTTGTAAATTTTGGTCGATATGATTTGCGTTTATTTAGGAAAATATAAAAAAATTGACAAAAAAATGTGAATTTTAAATTTTTAAACTTTTAATTTGTATACCCTTAAATCAGATAATTATACCAAAGAAAATTGTTGATAAATAACATTTTCCGTATGTTTACTTTACTTTACATATGCATCATATTTAATTCATTTATTTTTTGTTAGGAAGGGTTATAAATTTATCACCAACTTCTCATTTTTCCAACAAAATTTACAAAAACATTTTTTTAGGGACCATATCACACTTGATTTGACTTTGAGGAGGCTACTTGATAGAATGTACCCCAAAAAAAACACCATTCTAAAAACTGAGCCACCCAAAGTGCTACAAAAATTAAATGCGTAGTAACCCTTGTATTTTTACTTTTTTCACAACAATGTTACTTTAGCCCTCAATTTTTTTTATTTTCACAAGGGTAACAGGAGAAAATAGACTTCAAAATTTGTCGGGCAAATTCTCTTGAGTACATCGATGCTCCTTATATGATGAAAAGCTACTGTTTGTCTGCACGGCACGGCAGCATCAGCATTTCCATCTAAATCTACAAAATATGTGGTTTGGATGAAACCCACGAGGGATTCATTCACTTTAATGATGCAGCAGAGTTACTCTGGATTCCATCTGGCTTCTGTTTGGTGGTGTCTGGCTTTTCAGAGGTGCACAAAACTGTGGCAGACAGCACCTAAAAAGACGGACACAGCCCGATTATAGCCCAGACAGCGTTTACAGTGTCTCCATCTGCATCATTATATGGAACCTTCCATCAGGGGTTCCATATGAATCACATATTTCAGAGATTTACATTGAAATCCCTGTGTAAATGCTCAGTGCAGAGAGCAGGTTAAATGTGAGCCAATCCTTATTTTGATAAACAAGCAAATTAACAGCAGGTAGTGTTGAGCGATACTGCTCGATATCTAAAAATATCGGATCGGAATGGTATCGCCGATATCACTAAATATCGGCGATATCCGATTCCGATACCGGAAGTCCCATGTAAGTCTATGGGAACAAAATATCGCAGCTAAAAAAAACCTTTATTTCCTTGTAAACACTAAATATACACACATAGAATACATATATATATATATATATATACATGTCATTGTGACATATATATATATACATATATGTATAGTTTATACACTTCTACATAGTAAAATATCCTCTGATTCAATTGCCGGGTAAAGCCGGCTTCTGTGAAAAGACAGAAGCACCCGACATGAAATGACACTTGGTGTACATAGGGTTAACCATGTCTTTTCATGTCGTTTGCAATCTGATTTGCACAAACAATTACATCAGTCTATGTGTGCAAAATTTCACACCTGTAGGGGTTAATTAAAGGTGTAAATTCGTTGTAAAAAAACAGACTTTTTTGCTACGAATTTACACCTTTAATTAACCCTACAGGTGTGAAATTTTGCACACATAGACTGATGTAATTGTTTGTGCAAATCAGATAGCAAAGGACATGAAAAGACATGGTTAACCCTATGTACACCAAGTGTCATTTCATGTCGGGTTCTGCATTTTCACAAAAGCCGTCAATTGAATTAGCGGCTATTATACTATGTAGAAGTGTATGAACTATAAATATAAATATATATATATATGTGTCACAAATTCAATGACATGTATATATATATATATATATATATATATATATGAGGTGTAAAATTGTTTAAAAAAAATGCGTGGGCTCCCGCCCTATTTTCGCAACCAGACAGACAAAGCCAGCGAATGGGGGCAGATAATAATAGCCCAGAGAGGGACCATTATTTTTGGCCGACCCTGGCTACTAACATCTGCCCCAGACACCCCAGAAAAGACAAATCTATAATTAGATTCGCCCTTTCTGGCACTTTGCCCGTCTATTCCCATTGCCCTGTAGCGGTGGCGAATGGGTTAATATGGGGTTAAAGCCACATTGCAATTGAAAGGTGACCTTAAGCCAGGTTAATAATTGAGAGCTGTCAATTAGACAACTATCAATTATTAATCCTATTGCATGAAATAAAAATAAAACACACACACTTTAATTAAAAATCATTTTAATGAAATAAAGACACATGTTTTTGACCATCTTTTATTTGACTGCAAAAACCATTTCCTGTAATAAAAATAAAATAAAAAAGCAAAATTATTCTTACCTATCCCATGCACAGTCAGGTCCCACGGTGTAATCCTTCAGAAAGGGTTAATGTTTACTGCAGGGACCGCAGCTAATGCTGCAGCCTCACAGTAAACCCCCAAATGAATGAGTTCCTCTCCTGGCTGACAGGAGAGGAAGTGGAAAGCTTAATTGATTGCTTTCCACTTTCACTTCAGGTCAGCCAGGGACACAATCAGTGACGTCAGAGGGAACTGATTAACAAAAATAGGGGTTCCCTTCGAATAAAAAATGGCGTCGGGTCCCCCCTATTTTTGTTAACCAGCCTGATGAAGCAGACCGCTGAGGCCTGGATTTTCAGGCTGTTAAGGAGCCAAATCCATGGACCTTGCCAGCCTGATAATACCAGGCCACAGCAGTCTGCATATCTTGGCTGATTAACAAAAATAGGGGATCCCCTCTAAAAAAATTGGCGTGGGGTCCCCCCTATTTTTGTTAACCAGCCAGATGAAGCAGACCGCTGAGGCCTGGATTTTCAGGCTGTTAAGGAGCCAAGATCCATGGACCTTGCCAGCCTGATAATACCAGGCCACAGCAGTCTGCATATCTTGGCTGATTAACAAAAATAGGGGATCCCCTCGAAAAAAATTGGCGTGGGGTCCCCCCTATTTTTGTTAACCAGCCAGATGAAGCAGACCGCTGAGGCCTGGTTTTTCAGGCTGGTAAGGATCCAATATCCATGGACCTTGCAAGCCTGATAATACCAGGCCACAGCAGTCTTCTTAGCTTGGCTGGTTAACAAAAATAGGGGATCCCCTCGAAAAAAAAACGGTGTAGGGGTCCCCCTATTTTTGTTAACCAGCCAAGTAAAATGCAGACTGCTGCGGCCTGGTATTAAAAGACTGTCAAGGCCCATGGATTTTGGCCCTCAACAGCCTGATAATACCAGGCTACAGCAGCCCCACATTTGGCGCATCAAAAGATGTGCCAATTGTGGCACTTTACCCGCCTCTTCCCACTGCCCTGTAGCGGTGGCAAGTGGGGTAATAAGGGGTTAATATCACCGTTGATTGCACGGTGACAATAAGCCCAGTTAATAATGGAGAGGTGTCAATAAGACACCGATCCATTATTAATCCCAAAGTTATTAAATGTATAAAAAAAAGACAAAGCAAGAAAAAGTATTTTAATGAAATAAAAGAGACAACACAGTTTTCATTAATTTTATTATACACTCATTCCTGCGACGCCATCGATCTCCTGTAAAAAAAGAAAAAAAAAACAAACTAACAGTATACCACCTGTCCGATGCAGTCCATAGTAACGACAGTCCCATGACGATCCAGCTCTGCTACATCGCAATGACAGGCAGAGCCTGTCATCGCAACGCAGCACAGCTGATTACCTGCTTCCCCGGCGGTGACGTCATCGGACTGACTGCTTTACGGCCGGGATTACCCAGCAGTCACTGCAGTTATCGCGAGAAACTGCATGTGACCGCCGGGGAAAGATGATGGCGGCCATGAAGCAGTCCAGCCCGTGACCGCCGGAGATCTTCTGCCAGGTAAGTGCCGCTGACTCCTGACAGACCCGACGGACACTGACAGTGACAGTGACAATCCCGATTCCGGTATCCGATAAGACGAAAATATCGGAACTAAGTATCGAAAGGCCGATAGAGCTAATATCGGCCGATACCCGATACTTGCGGTATCGTATCGCTCAACACTAACAGCAGGTGAAGAATTAGTTTTATTTATTTTTTATGCCATTTCTCATGTGGCATAAATGATTATTCTTACAGTAATTACAGCTTTACCAGATTTTATGTTTGGCTGTTACCACACACTTAACCCCTTTTCAGCCTATGAAGTATAGGTACATCATAGGTCACCTCCCCTGCTGATTCAGGATCCAATGATGAGCCCGTAACTTTTCCTGCACATGTTTGCTGATTTTATTAGCTGAAATGTGTCCCTATCAAAAGCGGATGTAATTGCAATCAACCCGCAGTTGTTAACATGTTAAATGGCGCTGTCAATTTCTGACAGTGGCATTTAACATGATCGCACTGGAAAGAGTGTCATTAGCTCTGCCCATCGGCACTCGAGTCACATGACCATGGGTCGCCAATTGCTTAGCATGATGACCCAGGGTCAACAGGAAACCCCGTGCTTGTCATTGCCAGATAGCTATGAGCCCCACCCTGTGGCTGGTGCTCATAGCAGATGAGCATTTTAGCTACACATAACAGGGCTGAACACAGCCCCAGATCTAAAAAAAAATGGAGACGTATGTGTCTTGGAAAATGGTGACTTTTTATTTTTTTTACAAACTTTGGATTTTGTTTTCACCATTTAAATAAAAAAGAACCTATACATGTTTGATATTTATGAACTTGTAATGTCCTGGAGAATCATAATGGCAGGTCAATTTTAGCATTTAGCAAACACCGTAAAAAAGAAAAAAGTTGTGCAATTGCACTTTATTCAATTTCATCGCACTTTGATTTTTTTCCAATTTTTAAGTACACTATATGCTAAAATCAATGGTGCCATTCAAAATAACAACTCATTCTGCAAAAAAAAATAAGTCCTCTCATGGCTTTATTGATAGAAAAACAAAAAATGTGGTGATGGGGTTAAATGATGCTTTTTTTCCTTATAAAATAAAGATTTCGTATCTCCATATTTTGATAGCTATAATTTTTCCATATTTCTGGCCACAAAGTCATATGTGGCCTTGTTTTTGCAGGACGATTTGCATTTTTATTAGTACCATTTTCGGGCACAAAACATTTTTTGATCATTTTCTATTCAGATTTTTGGGAAGCAGAATGAACAAAAACCAGCAATTCAGGAATTGTTTTTTGCAGTTCTATTTTATACTGTTCACCATGTGGGAAAAGTCATAACGCAGCTTTATTCTTCAAGTCAGTAGGACTAAAGTGATACAACATTTATATAATTTTTTATGTTTTGTTGCTGATATGTAATAAAAACAATTTTATAAAAAAATGAAGTTTTGGCATTTATTTATTATGACTGCTTTAACACTGTTTATTTTTCCACTGATAGAGATGTATGGGAGCTTGTTTTTTGATGACTGTATGGGAGCTTTGCGGCATAATGTACTACCAATGGTTGTCTTGATGACCGTGGTCCCAGCTGCCTTGAGACCATTAAAAGTTCCCCTGTGTAGTTTTAGGCTGATCTCTCACCTTCCTCATGATCAAGGATAGCCAAAGTGGTGAGATTTTGCATACGATCCAGATTGATGTTGATTGACAGTCATTTTGTATTTCTTCCGTTTTCTTACTATTGCACCAACAGTTGTCTCCTTTTCACATAGCTCCTTACGTATGGTTTTGTAGCCAATTCTAGCTTTGTGCAGGTCTATAATCTTGTCCCTGACATCCTTAGAACGCTCTTTTGTCTTGCCCATGTTGTAGAGGTTAGAGTGACTGATTAATTGAGTCTGTGGACAGGAGTCTTTTATGAAGGTGACTATGTAATAGAGCTGTCTTTAATGCAGGTAATGAGTTGATTAGGAGCGTCTAACTGGTCTGTAGGAGCCAGAACCCGTAATGGTTGGTAAGGGATCAAATACTTATTTCTCACCGCAAAATGCAAATAAATTTATTTAATTAATACTATGTTATTTTCTGGATTTTATTTTTGATATTTTATCTCTCAATGTTAAAATTAACCTACCCTTAAAATTATAGACTGTTCATGTCTTTGTCAGTGGTCAACTGACAAAATCAGAAAGGGATCAAATATTTTTTTTCCTTCACTGTACATTGTCTTTTTTATAAAGTTTATTCCACTTTTTTTCAGTGGTATGATGAAAAACCATAGTTTTCATCATTTTTTGCAGTGTTCACTGAAGGAGTTAACTAGTGAGACAGTTTTATAGGTCTGATGTTTTCAGACTAGGCGGTACCAAATGTGTGTACTTTTATTGTTTTTGTTTTGTTTTTATATCATGCATTGCAATGCACTGGCATTGCAATGCATGAGATCTGTGTTATTACACAGTCACTTCTCCTGTTACACCCAGCCTGTGGCTGGATGTAACAGGCCACCATACATGTCACACCAAAAGGTCATTGTTTAACCTCTGGGTGCCATGACAACCATCATCTCCCTGTGATTTTTTTCAAGTGGATCCGATGGGGTGAGAGAGGGAGCCCATTCCCTCTCACAATCTGATCTCCTGCGGTGATTGTGCGCGAGGTGCTAATATTTCAGCACCTACTACACGATCATACAGTGATCGGTCAGTCAGCTCTGAGTGCAGGAACAGCTGACTTGGGTCTGCGCACCTCTTCCCGTGCCACTCAGCTGTCAGTGACAGTTGGTGGCATGGAACGTTCACTGTATGTTTACATGCAGTGAAAGTTTTAACCCCTTAAGGACAGAGCCATTTTGCAGCTTAATGACCGGGCCAATTTTTACAATTCTGACCACTGTCACTTTATGAGGTTATAACTCTGGAACGCTTTAACGAATCCCGCTGATTCTGAGACTGTTTTTTCGTGACATATTGTACTTCACGTTAGTGGTAAAATTTCTTTGATATGACTTGTGTTTATTTATGAAAAAAACGGAAATATGGCGAAAATTTTGAAAATTTAACAATTTTCAAATTTAAAATTTTATGCCCTTAAATCAGAGAGATATGTCACACAAATTTCTTAATAAATAACATTTCCCACATGTCTACTTTACATCAGCACAATTTTGGGACCAAAATTTTTTTTTATTACGAAGTTATAAGGGTTAAAAGTTGACCAGCGATTTCTCATTTTTACAACACCATTTTTTTTTAGGGACCACATCACATTTGAAGTCACTTTGAGGGGTCTATATGATAGAAAATACCCAAAAGTGACACCATTCTAAAAACTGCACCCCTCAAGGTGCTCAAAACCACATTCAAGAAGTTTATTAACCCTTCAAGTGCTTCACAGGAGCTGAAGCAATGTGGAAGGAAAAAATTGACATTTAACTTTTTTTGCAAAAGCTTTACTTCGGAACCAAGTTTTTTTATTTTCACAAGTGTTAAAAGAAAAAATGAACCACAAAATTTGTTGTGCAATTTCTTCTGAATACTTCGATACCCCATATGTGGGGGTAAACCACTTTTTGGGCGCGTGGCAGAGGTCGCAAGGGAAGGAGCGCCGTTTGACTTTTTCAACACAGAATTGGCTGAATGCCATGTCGCGTTTAGATAGCCCCTGATGTGCCTAAACAGTGGAAAACCCCACAAGTGACCCCATTTTGGATACAAGACCCCTTAAGGAACTTATCTAGATGTGTGGTGAGAACTTTGAACCTCCAAGTGCTTCACACAAGTTTATAACCTAGAGCCGTGAAAAAAAAAAAAAAAATTTTTTTCACAAAAATGATCTTTTCACCCCAATTTTTAATTTCCCAAGGGTAATAAGACCGCAAAAGTTTTTGTGCAATTTGTCCTGAGCATGCTGATACCCCATATGTGGGGGTAAACCATTTTTTGGGCGCACGGCAGAGGTCGCAAGGGAAGGAGCGCTGTTTGACTTTTTCAACGCAGAATTGGCTGGATGCCATGTCGCGTTTAGAGAGCCCCTGATGTGCCTAAACAGTGGAAACCCCCAACAAGTGACCCCATTTTGGAAACTAGACCCCCTAAGGAACTTATCTAGATGTGTGGTGAGCACTTTGAACCTCCAAGTGATTCACACAAGTTTATAACGTAGAGCCGTGAAAATAAAAAATCATATTTTTTCCACAAAAATGATCTTTTCACCCCAATTTTTATTTTCCCAAGGGTAACAAGACCCCAAAAGTTTTTGTGCAATTTGTCCTGAGCATGCCGATACCCCATATGTTGGGGTAAACCACTTTTTGGGCGCACGGCAGAGGTCGCAAGGGAAGGAGCTCCGTTTGACTTTTTCAACGCGGAATTGGCTGGACGCCATGTCGCATTTGTAGAGGCCCTGATGTGTCTAAACAGTGGAAACCCCCCACAAGTGACCCCATTTTGGAAACTATACCCCCTAAGGAACTTATCTAGATGTGTGGTGAGCACTTTGACGCCCCAAGTGCTTCACAGAAGTTTATAACGCCCGGGCGTGAAAATAAAAAATCATATTTTTTCCACAAACCTGATTGTTTAGTCCCCAATTTTTTATTTTCACAAGGGTAACAGGAGAAATTGGACAACAAAAGTTGTTGTACAATTTGTCCTGAGTATGCTGATACCCCATATATGGGGGGGACCACTGTTTGGGCGCACTGCAGAGCTTGGAATGGAAGCAGCACCGTTTGACTTTTTCAAACCAAAATTGGCTGGAATTGAGATTGGACACCATGTCGCGTTTGGAGAGCCCCTGATGCGCCTAAACAGTGGAAACCCCCCACAAGTAACACCATTTTGGAAACTAGACCACCTATGGAACTTATCTAGATCCGCTGTGAGCACTTTGAACCCCCAAGTGTTTCACAAAAGTTTATAATGCCTGGGTGTGAAAAAAAAAAAAAAACAATTTTCCACAAAAATGATTTTTTAGTCCAAATTTTTGATTTTTCACAAGGAAATTGGACCCCAAAAGTTGTTGTCCAATTTGTCCTGAGTACGCTGATACCAATATGTGGGGGGGGGAAACTGTTTTGGCGCACAGCAGGGCTTGGAAAGGAAGTAATAACGTTTTGGAATGCAGACGTTGGTGGGGGTCATGTTCCGTTTGCAGTGCCCCAGATGAGCCTAAACAGTGGAAAACCCCCACAAGTGACCCCATTTTGGAAACTAGACCCCATAAGGAACTTATCTAGATCTGTGGTGAGCACTTTGAACCTCCAAGTGTTTCACAAAAGTTTATAATGCCTGGGTGTGAAAAAAAAAAATCAATTTTCCACAAAAATGATTTATTAGTCCCAAATTTTTGATTTTTCACAAGGAAATTGGACCCCAAAAGTTGTTGTCCATTTTGTCCTGAGTACGCTGATACCAAATATGTGGGGGGGGGGAACTGTTTTGGCGCACAGCAGGGCTTGGAAAGGAAGTAATAACGTTTTGGAATGCAGACGTTGGTGGGGGTCATGTTCCGTTTGCAGTGCCCCAGATGAGCCTAAACAGTGGAAAACCCCCACAAGTGACCCCATTTTGGAAACTAGACCCCATAAGGAACTTATCTAGATCTGTGGTGAGCACTTTGAACCTCCAAGTGTTTCACAAAAGTTTATAATGCCTGGGTGTGAAAAAAAAAAATCAATTTTCCACAAAAATGATTTATTAGTCCCAAATTTTTGATTTTTCACAAGGAAATTGGACCCCAAAAGTTGTTGTCCATTTTGTCCTGAGTACGCTGATACCAAATATGTGGGGGGGGGAACTGTTTTGGCGCACAGCAGGGCTTGGAAAGGAAGTAATAACGTTTTGGAATGCAGACGTTGGTGGGGGTCATGTTCCGTTTGCAGTGCCCCAGATGAGCCTAAACAGTGGAAACCCCCCACAAGTGACCCCATTTTGGAAACTAGACCCTTAAGGAGCTTATCTAGATGTGTGGTGAGCACTTTGAACCCCCTAGTGCTTCACAGAAATTTATAAACGCAGAGCCGTGAAAATGAAAAATCATTTTTTTTCTCAAAAATGATTTTTTTAGCCAGCTATTTTTTATTTTCCCAAGGGTAATCGGAGAAAATAGAACCCCAAAATTGGTGTGCAATTTGTCCTGAGTACGCTGATACCCCATATGTTGGGGTAAACCACTGTTTGGGCGCACGGCACGGCTCGGAAGGGAGGGAGCGCCATTTGACTTTTTGAACGCCACATCGTGTTTGGAGACCCCCTGATGTGCCTAAATAGTGGAAATCCCTCAATTCTAGCTCCAACCCTAATCCCAACACACCCCCAACCCTAATCCCAACCCTAATCCTAACCTAAATCCCAACCCTAATTCCAACCCTAATTGTAACCCTAACCTTAATTATAACCTTAATTATAACCCTAACCCTAATTGTAACCCTAACCCTAATTCTAACCCTAATTATAACCCTAACCCTAAGGCTAGGTTCATTTTGCGTTTTACCAGCCCGTTCAACACATAGCGTTGACGGGCTGGTAATGGTATAGCATAACGCGATCGCATTATGCTATACCCGCTAGCGCAGAGGAATCAGCAGATGATTCATCTGCGCTAGCGGTGACGGAGCCCAAACGCTGCAGCCCGCATCCGAGGCTCCGTCACTGAATGATGGCACGTCGCAAACGCATGCCGCTTTACGGCATGCGTCGCGATGCGCCCTCAAATGGGGGTGAATGGCAGCGTTAACGGACTGCGTTATACCGCGGTGTAACGCAGTCCGTCTAACGGACTGCCATAACGCAGTATGAACCCAGCCTAACCCTAACGCTAATTATACCCTTACCCTAAGGGTGCTTTCACACTTCCGGCGGGCGCCTGTCGGCGCCCCCGGCATTTTGCCGCAGCGCCGCATCAGAAAACCTGATGCGCCGCCGGCGGCCGCATGCGTTTTTTGCCGGATGGTTTCTGATGCCCGGAGACATCAGAAACCATCCGGCAAAAACAAAAAACGTTACATGAAGCGTTTTGTCCGGCCGCCGCAATGTACATTTGCGCCGCATCCGGACAAAACCGCATGCAACGCATTGACATGCGGCGCCATCCGGCGCTAATGCAAGTAAATGCAAAAAAAACGCATGCGGCGCATCAGATTTTCTGATGCGGCGCTGCGGCTAAATGCCGGGGGCGCCGTCAGGCGCACACCGGATGTGTGAAACCAGCCTAATGCTAACCCTAACCCTAATTATAACCTTAACCCTAATTATAACCCTAACCCTAATTATAACCCTAACCCTAACAGAAAAATGAAAATAAATATAATTTCTACTTTTTATTATATGTCCCTAACTAAGGGGGTGATAAATGGGGGGGTTATGTACTGTTTTTTTTATTTTGATCACTGTGATAGTTTATCACAGTGATCAAAATGTACTTTTATGAGAATGAATGAAAAAAAATTTGAATCTGCCGCCAAAGCAGATGGGCGGGCGCACTGCGCATGCGCCCGCCATTTTTTTTTTGCAGGGAGAAGAAGCCGGGATCCTGGGGCCTGCGGGAGGACGGAGGACACCGGTAAGTATATGGGGGGGCGATCGGGGGACCGGGGGACCCTCATTTTCTCCCTCTGATGTGCGATCACATCAGAGGGGAGAGAAATCATTTTTTTTTTTTTTTTTTTTTTGCGATCGCGGCTATGCTTGAATAGCCGCGATCGCAACACCGGGATCGGTGAATACCGACTCGGATCATGTTCTCTGGGGTCTCGGCTACCCCCGGTAGCCGAGACCCCAGAGAATATTTGCCCATCCCCCACCAGCACAGCGGCACATAGCGGCGGGCGCACTGGGCATGCGCCCGCCATTGTCTTAACGGCGCCGGCACCGGGGGACACCGGAGGGTCCGGGGGCCACATGGATCTTATTGGGGGCCACATGGGGGTCCTGGGGACCCTTTTTCTCTGTCCTCTGATGTCCGATGACATCAGAGGACAGAGAAATTAAATGGCACAACTTTTTTTTTTTTTGTTGCGGTCGCCGTTATAGGGTTAATAACGGCGATCGCAACATCGGTGTCGGTAAAAACCGACCCGATTCATGTTCTTTGGGGTGTCGGCTACCCCGGTAGCCGAGACCCGGAGAAAATGCGCCTCTGGGGGGCGCTATTCACTTTTTCCACAGCGCCGTTAATTAACGGCGCTGTGGTTTAAGTACCCTTAATGACCGCCGTTAAAAGGCGTATCGGCGGTCGTTAAGGGGTTAAAGCATTACGGACATGCCACATTATGCTGCGGGAACTGACATCAGCTGAGACGTGCTATATCTGCCATTAGTCTTAAAGGGGTTAATATAGATACTGTTTATCTGTTTAAAAACATTTATTATTTTTTATAGCAAAATACAGTCATGGCCAAAAGTTTTGAGAATGACACAAATATTAATTTTTACAAAGTCTACTGCTTCACTTTTTCTAATTGCAATTTGCATATACTCCAGAATGTTATAAAGAGTGATCAGCTTAACAGCAATTACTTGCAAAGTCAATATTTGGCTAGAAAATGAACTTTATCCCCAAAACACATTTCAACATAATTGTAGCCCTGCCTTAAAAGGACCAGCTAACCTCTTTTCAGTGATTGCTCCATTAACACTGGTGTGGGTGTTGATGAGGACATGGCTGGAGATCAATCTGTCATGATTAAGTAAGAATGACACCACTGAACACTTTAAAAGGAGGCTGGTGCTTGGCATCATTGTTTCTCTTCTGTTAACCATGGTTATCTCTAAAGAAACACGTGCAGTCATCATTGCAATGCACAAAAATGGCCTAACAGGGAAGAGTATCGCAGCTAGAAAGATTGCACCTCAGTCAACAATCTATCGTATCATCAAGAACTTCAAGGAGAGAGGTTCCATTGTTGCCAAAAAGGCTCCAGGGCGCCCAAGAAAGACCAGCAAGCGCCAGGACCGTCTCTTAAAAGTGTTTCAGCTGCGGGATCGGGTTACCAGCAGTGCAGAGCTTGCTCAGGAATAGCAGCAGACAGGTGTGAGTGCATCTGAATGCACTGTGAGGCAGAGACTCTTGGAGCAAGGCCTGGTCTCAAGGAGGGCAGCAAAGAAGCCACTTCTCTCCAGAAAAAACATCATGGACAGACTGATATTCTGCAAAAGGTACAGGCAGTGGACTGCTGAGGACTGGGGTAAAGTTATTTTCTCTGATGAATCCCCTTTTCGATTGTTTGGGACATCAGGAAAACGCCTCATTCGGAGAAGACAAGGTGAGCGCTACCACCAGTCTTGTCTCATGCCAACTGTTAAGCATCCTGCAACCATTCATGTGTGGGGTTGCTTCTCAGCCAAGGGAATCGGCTCTCTCACAGTCTTGCCTAAAAACACTGCCATGAATAAAGAATGGTACCAGAATGTCCTCCAAGAGCAACTTCTCCCAACCCTCCAAGAGCTGTTTGGCGATCAACAATGCCTTTTCCAGCATTATGGAGCACCTTGCCTTAAAGTAAAGGTGATAACTAAATGGCTCAGGGAACAAAACATAGAGATTTTGGGTCCATGGCCTGGAAACTCCCCAGATCTTAATCCCATTGAGAACTTGTGGTCAATCATCAAGAGACGGGTGGACAAACAAAAACCTAAAAATTCTGACAAAATTAAAGCATTGATTGTGCAAGAATGGACTGCTATCAGTCAGGATTTGGTCCAGAAGTTGATTGAGAGCATGCCAGTGAGAATTGCAGAGGTCCTGAAGAAGAAGGGTCAACACTGCAAATATTGACTTGCTGCATTAACTCATTCTAACTGTCAGTATAAGCTTTTGTTACTCATATGTTTGCAATTATATTTCTTTCTGTGATAAAAACATCTGTCAAACACACACATAAAAACCAGAGGGCAGCAGATCATGTGAAAATATAATATTTGTGTCATTCTCAAAACTTTTGGCCATGACTGTATATAATGTTTGCACATTTATTTTTTAAACATTTCACAGTTTTTTCATGTTGAACTGGATATGCGATGTAATAGTTGCTGCAGGGCGGAATAAAATGTTTTTGTTTTTTCATAGTTTTGACTCTCCACTGTATTGATATTAGCAATCAGATTATTTATCACCTAAAGAGTAAACTTTTGCTAAATCCAAGTGGCTGTTATCAGATATTTTTCACTGGGGTCATGCACTTCTTCTCCCTTTATGAGTTGCCAAATGATATGCTGGCAGCAACACAGCAGAAAAAGAAGACACTACCACAATAGTTTAAGTTTCTCAGTGTGTGAGCTGCAGTTATACAGCTCTGTTCTCATAGTCTAAACTCATGCATAACTAGAAGGTGCTGGAAGATAAAAGTGCAGATAACTAAAGCCCCCGTCTCACACAGCGATCTTGCTAGCGAGATCGCTGCTGAGTCACTAGTTTTGTGACGCAGCAGCGAGCTCACCAGCGATATCGCTGTGTGTGACATTCAGCGACGGTCAGCCCCCTGCCGGGTATCGCTGATCGTCGCTGAATGTCCTGGACATTTTTTTGATCGCTGGTCTCCTGCTGACAGGCACGCATCACTGCGTGTGACAGGCGGGAGACCAGCGATCCGCTGGTAACCAAGGTACACAGCGGGTTTCCAGGCACGGGCTGTGCCTAGAAACCCGTTGTGTACCTTGGATACCAGCGCCCTGATGCAGGGAGCTGGTAACCAAGGTACACAGCGGGTTTTCAGGCACCGAGCAGCGCCTGGAAACCCGATGTGTATCTTGGTTACCAGCTCCCTGCATCAGGGCGCTGGTATCCAACGTACACTGCGGGTAACTAAGCGATGTTACCCGCAGTGTCGCTTGTACTGATCGCTGCCTGAGCTGCCTGTTTGGCAGCTCAGCAGCGGTAATGTAGCGATACACCAGCGATCCTGATCATTGTCGGGATCGCTGGTGTATCGCTATGTGAGACCCAGGCTTAACACTATACAGATAAGGTACCTGTCAGAGAAGAGGCAGCAGAGCTGGGTTTAGCAAATTTGAGAACAAAAGACACAATAGTGATTACTGACACAACTTCAGACAGGCAGTGTGGGGGAATGGTAGTACAGCAGAGATAACAGTAGTATGAAAGGAAGAAAGCTGTTAGAATAGCTGGTTATATGACACAGCTAAGTTCAGCTGTGCTGTCTCTTTTCCCATAGGGACCTTATCTGAACAATGTGAGTCATCTGTGCTTTGAACTTCCAGCATTTTATAATTATGAAGGAGGTTAGATCAGGAGATTAAAGATACATCATTACAACCAATCTAATCTTTTCTTGTGGCGTGTTCCTTTTCTGCTATGTTGCTGCCTGCTTATGGTTAAACAACTCATATGAAAAGAAGTACATGCCACCAAGGAAAAATATCTGATAACATTCACTTGGACTTAACAAATGTGAATGCATTAGGTACTATCTCCACAATGGAGAGATGAAATAAAAAAAAAAAACATTTTATTCCACTATACAGCCACTATTACATCATGTGTCCAGTTCAATGCGACAAATTTAGTTTAAGCTTTAATTGACTGTCAAAAGCTTATATCTAATTTGTTGTATAGATTGGAACAGCTGAATCACATCCTTGTCATTAGTGTTGTAGAATAAATAAAAATTCTATTCTATTTAGTTGCTGAAAGATAAGAATCAGTATGAAATAATAATAATAATAATAATAATAATAATATAAACAATGTACTGCAAATTTGTGTAAGAATTTGCATGCAAGCCTTTTGTCACTTTCCATTCTCTGAAGTTGAAGCATTATCCCAACTTTCTGGAAATATTGTATCAGCTTATTGATATATTTTTGACCATTAACTCCTATTCATTGGAAGTGTCATAAATCACACACATGTTGAAGAGTCTTTATACATAATGCAAAAAATGTGACTAAAGCATACTAGCCCCAGGATCTTTATATACAATGCCTGTGGTATTTCTACAATTTTACATATAATAAAAACACAACACTTGCCATAAAAAATATTAATGTGGCATTTTCACATGCCATTAACAACTATGAGATACCTACAGTTTTCAGACAAAGCAATTTGAGCTGACATTTATTCAAGACATAAATTAGTTTTCCCAAGTTTATCAGAAGAAAGCAATGACTGAAGCACTTTGAAATGGTTCCTGTGTGATAGAGACCGTTAATACTCCTGTATGCTGATGACTGCAGCTTGTAATTGATGTCCTTGCTGAAAGGTGAAAGTCGATTGAGTATTCTCTGGGGAAAGATGGAGATATTTTTCTTTTTACTTCATGACTGAAGTGTAAAAAGTCAATTTTCACACCTGTCCTGTCGTTTTAGCTTTTATCTTTTATGCCTATTTCATTTCATATATTTTGAAGCTCCATAAATATCACAAAACATAAAGATTCATTTGACTCCTGTAAAATATTAGAATTTAACAATTAGTACATCTTATAAGCATTGAGGATTTTTATTAGATCAGCCATTACTGCATAAAAATTATTCCTCATTTCTCAAAAAAAATAGATTTTTTTCTTGAAGTATTGATTCAAAGTCCTAATATATCCTAAAATACTCTAGCTATCATGCAGCAATTTCAGATTTTGATATGTAAATATTAGTTGAGTAAATTGTGCACAAAGACAATTTTGGAACTTTTGAAATTCAAATTTGCTGGCTTTGCTAAATTTTTTCCCAGAAATTTAAGTTGCGTTGATCACAATACTAGAACACTTATAATTGCTAGGAAAATATACTGGTTTATAACGGTTAGTTCTGCACTGACACAAGCCCCTTAGACCATGCCTTTGTGCTTGATCTATAGGGCTTGCTGTAGTTTAGTGTCGTCATGACAACCTCAGATCACCATTGGCAATGATCAGGCCCCAGCGATGACATCACGGGGGAGCTCCGATAAGAGGCTAGAGGTAGCCCCCTACCTCTCCCTGCATTCTAAATGCTGCAATTGATAATGATTGCAGAATTCAGGGGCACAGCTCCAAGCGGTGAGAGATGGGTGTCAGCTATGATGATATCTGAACACCTGGTGGCGATTGTTCACATACAGCTCCTGTGCGCACAAAATTGCCAGGTTGTACCCAGTACAAAAAAGGTAGGGAAATCATTCCCAACAAGGGCATACTGGGTACGTCCAAGTTCAAGTTCGTAAAGTGTTTAACATTAGAGTTGAGCGATGCCAAAAGTGTGCAAAGCAGTAATCAAAGCAAAAGGTGGCTACTTTGAAGTACCTAGAATATAAGACATATTTTCAGTTGTTTGACACTTTTTTGTTAAAGGGAATCTGTCACCCAAAAATGCCATATCAAGTAAAGATATGGCTGAATAGAGCGTCCCATAACTAAGCTAACGGTGGGTATCATATATCATGATACCCCCGTTTTCATAGCAAAATACCTTTGTAAAGTTGGTGATTAAACGTGTCAATCACTGCAGTCAGGTCAGGAGGGCAGCGGTTTTCATGTCCTCCCCGCCCCGCTCCTCGTAATCTGTTGCGTATCGCCGTCTGTGAATACCACAGACGGCGTTAGTTTCCCGCAATTGCGCGATTCAAAATTCTGCCGGCGCATGCGCAGTATGATTTGCCCAGCAGTGGGCAAAGCATAAAATGACTACAGCGCATGCGCTACTCTTTCCTTGCCCGGAAAATCCTGCTTGCCTTGGACGACTTCCGGGGCAAGGAAAGACTAGCGCATGCGCTGTAGTCATTTTATGCTTTGCCCACTGCTGGACAAAGCATACTGCGCATGCGCCGGGCAGAATTTTGAATTGCGCAATTGCAGGAAACTAACGCCGTCTGTGGTATTCACAGACGGCGATACGCAACAGATTACGAGGAGCGGGGGCGGGGGAGGACATGAAAACCGCCGCCCTCCTGACCTGACTGTAGTGATTGACACGTTCAATCACCAACTTTACAAAGGTATTTTGCTATGAAAACGGGGGTATCATGATATATGATACCACCGTTAGCTTAGTTATGGGACGCTCTATTCAGCCATATCTTTACTTGATATGGCATTTTTGGGGTGACAGATTCCCTTTAAGTATACAATTCCACATGTGTTAATTCATAGTTTTGATGCCTTCAATGTGATTCTACAATTTTCATAGCCATGAAAATACAGAAAAATCTTTGAATGAGAAGGTGTGTCCAAACTTTTGGTCTGTACTGTATATATATATATATATGTATACATATTAATATATATATATATATATATATATATATATACACAGTGGGTTCGGAAAGTATTCAGACCACTTTAAACTTTTCACTCTTTGTTTCATTGCAGCTATATGGTAAATGCAAAAAAGTTCATTTTTTTTCTCATTAATGTACACTCCGCACCCCATCTTGACTGAAAAAAACAGAAATGTAGACATTTTTGCAAATGTATTAAAAAGAAAAACTAAAATATCACCTGGTCATAAGAATTTAGACTCTTTGCTCACACACTCATATTTAAGTCACATGCTGTCCATTTCCTTGTGATCCTCCTGGAGATGGTTCTACGCCTTCATTGGAGTCCAGCTGTGCTTAACTACACTGACAGGACTTGATTTGTAAAGGCACACAACTGTCTATATAAGACTTCACACCTCACAGTGCATGTCATACCAAATGAGAATCATGAGGTCAAAGAAACTGGCCAAGGAGCTCAGAGACGGAATTGTGGCAAGGCACACTTCTGGCCAAGGTTAGAAAATAATTTTTGCAGTACTCAAGGTTCCTAAGAGCACAGTGGCCTCTATAATCCTTAAATGGAAGAAGTTTGGGACCACCAGAAGTTTTCCTAGACATGGTCATCCAGTCAAACTGAGCAATCTTGGGAGAAGAACCTTGGTGAGAAAGGTAAAGAAGGACCTCAAGATAACTGTGGTTGAGCTCCACAGATGCAGTAGGGAGATGGGAGAAAGTTCCATAAAGTCAACTGCACCAATCCTCCAGTCAGGCCTTTATGGCAGAGTGGCCCGATGGAAGCCTTTTCTCAGAAAGAAGCTTTTCCTCAGTGCCAGACATATGAAAGCCCACATAGAGTTTGCTAAAAAAAACACATGAAGGACTCCTAGACTATGAGAAATAAGATTCTCTGGTCTGATGAGACTAAGATAGAACTTTTTGGTGATAATTCTAAGCAGTATGGGTGGAGAAAACTAGGCACTGATCATCACCTGCCCAATACAATCCCAACAGTGAAATATGGAGGTGGCAGCATCATGCTATGGGGGTGTTTTTCAGCTGCCTGAACAGGATGACTGGTTGAAATTGATGTAAACATGAATGCAGCCAAGTACAGAGATATCTTGGATGAAAACCACTTCCAGAGTGCTCTGGACCTCAGACTTGGCCGAAGGTTCACCTTCCAACAAGACAATGACACTAAGCGTATAGCTAATATAACAAAGAAGTGGCTTCAGAACAACTCTGTGACCATTCTTGACTGGCCCAGCCAAACCCTGACCTAAAACCAATTGAGCATCTCTGGAGAGATCTGAAAATGACTGTTCACCAACGTTCATCATCCAACCTGATAGAACTGGAGATGATCTGCAAGGAAGAATGGCAGTGGATCCCCAAATCGAGGTGTGAAAAACTTATTGCATCATTCCCAAGATGACTCATGGATGTACTAGCTCAAAAGGTGCTTCTACTCAATACTGAGCAAAGGGTCTGACTACTTATGACTGTGATATTTCAGTTTTTATTTTTTAATAAATTTGCAAAAATTTCTACATTTCCGTTTTTTTTCAGTAAAGATGGGGTGCAGAGTGTACATTAACGAGAAAAAAAGTGAGCTTTTTGCATTTGTCAAATTGCTGCAATGAAACAAAGAGTTAAAAATTTAAAGGGGTCTGAACACTTTCCTAATCCACTGCATATGCAGTATATCTATGTAAGGCCGGCATCACACTAAGGAGGAATACGGACGAGTGAGAGGCGTGAAAACCACACATTACACGCAGACCCATATTTCTCTATGAGGCAGCTCTGATCATGCGTATTTTTCTTGGGCGTATCTTATGGTGCGAGACACAGCATGCTGCGATTGTACGCGTATTACGCCCATTGAACGCCAATGAAAGTCTATGGGTGCGAGAAAACAATGGATTACACACGGACCACACGTGTGACTTGCGAGAAATACGCAAGACTTCTGCAGCTCACAGGAAATGGTGCAACACATGCTGCAGGAAGCTGACACATGCAAATTAGCTCAAAAAGAGCACCAGACATCCTGGAAGAACGCCTCCATGGAGTCGGCCATGATGTCCACCCTCAACAATGTGGAGATGCTCATTGTTTTGATGCAGGAGAGGCACAAATTTGGGTCCAAAGAGATGCACATTCTGTAGGCCGCGCAAGGAAAGAGGTGGCATTGAAGCACATCTGTGGGCAGATGTTTCCCCACTTTGGTGCCCACGCGAGGAGCAGCAGCGAATCAGTAAGTTACTTGATTTTTTCCAACCTTCTTAACGGTCAGAGCGTAGTTCTAGCGCAGAATTTGGGCCAAAAATATATATATTTTTTTCTTTGTCACCAAAATGTTAGTATAGTCAAATCCTACTAGGCCCCCATGACAATATTACGTGTATGTAGAAGAATTTGGCTTTGTGCAGCTAGCAAATTGATTACATTATATGTGTCATTGCAGTGGATGATGCTATGAGAAAATGGAGAAGCATCCGCGACCAGTACCGGTGGGAACGGCAGCAGAGGTCCAGGAGCGGGTCTGCGGCACCGAGAAAAAGAAAATACGTCTACTTTGACCGCCTTGGCTTTCTGGCTCCTATTTTGGATGTGGGACCGTAAGTACATACATCACACCACATAACACATATGCAGTTTAGGCTCACCTCTCCTACATGTTCTAATCCCCTTTCATTTCCCAACAGATCTGAGGATCCTCCTGCACAGGCGCCTACACGTTAACCCATTCCCCCACCGAAACAACCTTGGCAACAACAGGGTCAAATGGCTGGCTATAATCCAACTTCTCAATATGGTCACTTGTACTGATCCAGTGTTAGAGGCAGGTCCCAACCTGGATGTGCTCAACATGGTCATATTGGGGGGTATGATTCTCATGGGTATCTTCTTACAAAGGAATATAATCTCTCTTATCTGTATGGCAATGTGCCCACACACCAACCTGACCGTGGGCAGATGTTAGCTCAGAGCCCTGAAAATCCACCACAACGGGCAGATGGTCAAGGTTCTCATCATAGCCAACCACACATAGATGCTGGGAACCCGCCAACCCCACCCCCACATACCACCAGCTGTGATTTTTTATTTTACTTATATATGATGATTTAAACAATATTTTTTTTGTTGTTTTTACACAATGTTGTGTAAAGCATATTTGCACTCATCTGAATGCCTACAAAGAGCATATGGTATTAGCTGGTGGGATATGGGCTAGGGGAGAATTTATTGTTTGTTTATATCTTATAATTTATACCAATGTTTGTTATTTTTTCCCCATTAATTTAAAACATTGTTGGCTAATGCATCATTGCATTAGTCTAGTCTTAGATCCCAACCATAGGGGGCAGATATGGTGCTCACTAGTGATAGTGAAAATTTTATGTTTTTTACAAATTTATTTTACTCCATGTTGTCTATTGCATATTTGCAGTAGTGTAATCTTGTGAACAAAACATATGGGTAACATATGCTCTTCACTATACATAGTGAACGTTTGTTATTTTCTTCACATACTATTAGTTTCTGCAATGTTTGTTCTATGTGAAAAATTAATTTCACTCACAGTTCTCAAATGTATCTTTGCACTTGACTAATGTGATCAATCCGACATATGGGTCACATATGATCAGCACTACCCATATTAACTATTGGTTTTTGTCTTTACATACTATTATGTATAGAAAGATTTGGAATGTTGTCATGCCTTATTTTGGTACTTGTGTAAGAATGCACACTTACACTATTGTGCTGTAAATACATATACCATATGAAGCAAATATGGTAGTCACTACCTGAAGTGCCAGTTTGCACATATAAATATCTATTTTTATAAAAAATTTGGAGTTTTTTTTCATAATTTGTTTGTACCAACCACCAACACATCTGTTATGACCATTAACACCAGACAGAGACTATGACAAATTGGGAAATGGCATTGCTCCTCAAATCCCCTGCAATCCTCTTCCAGTCTTCCATCTTTGGCTTAGGCATCACCAGTTGATGCAGTCTGTCCCAGAGTTGCAAACAGGTATCATGTACAATACCAGAGATGGTGGACCTCCCAATCAAAAACTCCAGATGGAGTGCGGCATAGGATATGCCAATAGTTAGGAACCTACAAGTAACCAAATGTACAGAGAACAATCAATACACATGCCGAAAGATTTAACAAACGCACTACACATAACCATAACATGATTTTAGGTCTAAATAATCATAAGTTCAATTCATCCCATGTAAACATTTTCAATAATTTTAACATACACATCATTGTTCAGGTACTTCAAGGTGATATATGGGCTATATTTTGAGGATATTTCTGCTACAGCCTTAAGGGTAAAGGGAAAGTAGTGGGAAAACACATCATCAACAGACTGTATGTAGGTGAGGAATACATACCGTACTGTAAGGAGAAGTCGCTCCTCTGCATAGATAGGTTTGCGCATCCTGGTATTCTGGTAGGTGATCCCAGGGCGCACAATGTCCAACAAAACATCAAATGTGGGAATGGACATCCGACAAAACAGGAAAAACTTGTCTGGAAGAGTCAGCAGAGATGCATACAGCCGGTGAAAATGGCCTTTATTGAGCCGCTGCCTCAAATGCGGATGCACCCACATACGCCTCCTCCTCCGCGGATCAATGATCACTGGGTAAGGCTGGCCAAAGCGGAGGGACAAAACCCAGTTGTACAACAGTCGATCAGTTGGGGTGAACTGAAGAGTGTCCGACATGTTTGCAAGCAAGCAGCAGTACTCCAACACAAGCACACCACAAAAATGGCAAGATTGGGGGTTGCAACCTGATGCAGAGCCAATAAATAGCCTTGCTGATGATGATTTGAATGAGTTTCAGGCCTAAAAACCGTTAAATGTCCATTTTGCAAGGCAGCGAGAAAAATACGCTATATGGATGGTGTACGGATTGCATACGGATGCTTACATGCGCAAAATACGCAGCCGCAGCCGCACCCTGACAACGGATGAAATACGGATTGTTATGCCGGCAACATTTTGGCGTATTACGCTCGTACAATACGGTCCGTATTTTTCTACGGTGAGTGTGACGCTGGCCTAAGAATTGAATATGCCATGGTTCTTTGTAGATGAGGAGAAAAGGAATAATCTGATAAAATAAGGTGTGAAGCACTGATGAAATCTGATAAAAAGAAGGTGTGATGCACTGATGAGAGGTTAATTGATTAAAAATAGCTTGCCAGGACTAAAGCCCACGTCACACACAGCGATCTCGCTAGCGAGATCGCTGCTGAGTCACTAGCTTTGTGACGCAAAAGCGATCTCCCCAGCGATATCGCTGTGTGTGACATTCAGCGATGATCAGCCCCCATGCTGGGTATCACTGATCGTAGCTGAATGTCCTGGACATTTTTTTGATCGTTGGTCTCCTGCTGGTCAGCACGCATCGCTGCATGTGGCAGGCAGGAGAACAGCGACCAGCTGGTAACCAAGGTACACTTCGGGTTTCCAGGCGCCGGGTGGCGCCTGGAAACCCGATGTGTATGTTAGATACCAGCGCGCTGCTGCAGGAGAGCTGGTAACCAAAGTACACATCGGGTTTCCAGGTGCCGCGCAGCCCCTGGGAACCCGATGTGTACCTTGGTTACCAGCTCCCTGCACCAGCGGGCTGGTATCCAACGTACACTGCGGGCGACATTACCTGCAGTGTCGCTGTCCTGATCGCTGCTGAGATCTGCCTGTTTGCAACTCACCAGAAATCCAAACAAGTGCATATCGTTGTCGGGATCGCTGGTGTGTCGCTATGTGTGACGGGGCCCTAAGATGTTGAGTGTTGAGGTATTTTTAGAGCTAGTGGAGCAATGAAATCAGATATCCTAAGGGTCCATAGTACAGATTGCAATGAAAAATCTTCTGTTTAGAATTAGATGAATGGCGCAATTTACTTTCAACTCATTTTTTGTTCAAGGAAGGTACATAGATAAGCACATCCAGCCTTAGTCAAACTCTTCAAACTTTTCTTTCATTTTGATTTAAAATTTAAAATCCACATGTGAAAGGAATGAAAGTGTTTTATACATTCCACATGTTGATTCTAAATTTATAATCTTTATGAAATAAAGTTGGAGATTTTAAATAATGCTGGATGTGCAAATCTACTTATATACCTTGAATCATGATGCACGCCCTTATCATCTCCCGCCTCGACTACTGCAACCTCCTACTGTCTGGCCTCCCCTCTAGAACTCTGGCACCACTCCAGTCCATCCTACACTCTGCTGCACGACTAATCCACCTGTCTTCCCGCTATTCCCCTGCCTCCCCACTATGCCAGGCCCTTCACTGGCTTCCTATTGCCCAGAGGCTCCAGTTCAAAACCTTAACCATGACATACAAAGCCATCCACAACCTTTCTCCTCCATACATCTGTGACATGGTCTCCCGCTACCTACCCACACGCAACCTTCGATCCTCTCAAGATCTCCTTCTCGACTCCCCCCTCATCTCTTCTTCCCACAACCGCATACAAGACTTCTCCCGGGCTTCCCCCATACTCTGGAACTCTCTGCCGCAAAACATCAGACTTTCACCAACAACGGAGACCTTCAAGAAAAACCTGAAGACCCACCTGTTCCGACAAGCCTACAACCTGCAATGATCCTCAGTGTACTGAACCATCGCACAACCAGCTCTACCCTCTCCTAGTGTATTCTCACCCATCCCTGTAGACTGTGAGCCCTCGCGGGCAGGGTCCTCTCTCCTTCTGTACTTATGCGTCCCTTGTCTAGCACATGTTTATTGTATCTGTCTATATTTTTCCCCTTTTCATATGTAAAGCGCCATGGAATAAATGGCGCTATATAAATATATAATAATAATAATAATAATCATTCATCTGATTGTTAGCAGTATTTTGTCATCCACTAAAATAAACACATTCTTCTTCTCATGCATGGTGAGTAACCTTTTTATTTGTTTCTTTATTTTTTGTTTAGTTCTCACCTAATCCAGATGACTAAACCTAGCTACACAGTGTAGATACCTATCTGTGTAGCTGACAATTTTTCCTCCCATCCCCTTATCATTGACGTGAACGATTAGCTTAGCAGAGTGTGCATGTGTTCCTAATAGGTAGAGGTGAGCTGCATATTTTCCCTGCCCCCCAAAAAATAGAAAAAAAAGATCAGGTTTGGTAAAAACTCTTAGAGGGGTGATGTGTCTGCCATAAACCGGACTCTGTGCAACATCTTAATAATAATGAGTTTAATTTAAAATTTACGTTTGTCAGTAGTTCTGATGTCATTTCTTTTTTGGATTTGAACCTACAGGGCATTCATAGTCAGATCATTTCCACTAATACTTTTGTAAAGCCTTTTGCCGGCAACACTAGCCTGCATGCATGGAGTAGTCACCCTAAATACTCTATAAGATCATTACCAGTAGGAGAATTTATTAGGATCAAGCGCAATTGTAGTGATGCACATAAATTGTCTGAGTTGGCAGTGTCAGCATCTAAATTAAAAAGAAGGCATGATCAAGAATGGTCTTTAAACAGAGCATATAATATAATCTCTAAAATAAATCGTAGTGATTTGATTACACCCTCTGCCCAGAATAATAAGGTGGTTGGTCAATATGGGCGTAAACCTTTCATTTGTTTTCAATATAGTCCACAATTTTATAAAATAAGAGAAGTTATTCAAAATTCTTACCTGTTTTGTTTAAGGATCCGATTCTGGATGCGGTTTTGAAACTGGTTATAATGTAGTGGCTAGAAGAGCGCCTACTATTGGCAACACTATTTCACCCAGTTTATACATGTCTAAGAAGAGAGATAATACATGGCTCAGCTGCAAAGGATTTTATAAGTGGGGTAAAACTAATTGTAACACGTGTAAAAGTTCAATTAATAATAAGTTCAATAAGTTCAAGTCACGTTGTTTATAAAATTGACTGCACTAAATGTAATATTTCATAAATAGGATGTACAGTTTGTTAACTAAATCGGAAAATTTCTGAACATTTGTGGGACATTAAGGGAGATTCTGATAATTTGAGAACTATTTCTTTTGTGGCTAAACATTTTATATCATGTCATTCTAGAGATATTTCTTCTTTTTGTGTGTATGGTACTGAAAAAATCAACAAATTTCCCCATGGTGGGGATATACAGCGCCGTATTTTGATTAGAGAAGCATTCTGGATTTACAACTTGGGCACATGGTTTCCAGACGGATTGAACAAACGAACTGAAATCATGTTTCATTATTGATGTTTTTCTTTTTTTATTCTTCAGGACCTTTCCTTTGCATGTCATGTGATTTAATGTGTAATCCTGATAGGTTCCTGAATTGTATAAATATGTGGAGTATTGTGATGTCTCATAAGCTTGGACAAAGATCACTTTTGTGATCGGAATGCATTGCTTTGTCATCTGTCTTGCTTGCTGATCTGTCCCAGAGCATTGATGTTTTTATGAAGAATGTTATTGTCAAATAAAGAATTTCCAAGTTTTAACCCC